>OX608073.1:312710263-313910263 GCA_951509635.1 Eupeodes luniger | reverse complement strand
CACACACACACAGACATCTTTCTAAAAATCTTTTATTTCGACTCTAGGGACCTTGAGAAATGTCAAAATTTTGAATTCGACAAATCGCACCGATTACAATAACTTCCTATATGCGAACTTAAAAATTCTCCACATACGCCAAAGAAAACAATGCTCTCGTAGCTCAAAACTTGAAAACTGTGAATTCATTAAATTATACGCTTCTTAACATTTTGTAATAATCAATTGTTAGCACAGGCTTTAAATTTTTTATATAATTGTTTGACTCGTGTCTTCAGCTTGGGTATTTTCCAAGCGAATGGAAAACTGCTAAGGTTATTCCTATTTTAAGACCTGGAAAAAATGCAAATATGGCGTCTAACTTCAGACTAATAAAGTTAACTAAGCTCCTTAAGCAAATGCTTTGTAATAATAATTAAAAAAAAAAGAAACTAATGATATTTATTGAGCGAAATAATATTTTACCCCTGTAATAGTTTGGTTTTCGGCCTTCTCATATAGCACTGTTCATCAAGTCCATCATATTACAAACCATATCAAGAGGAATTTTTGTATTGGAAAAAGTACAGGTATGATATGATGTATAGTGTCTTTATTCCGGAGTTCCCCAGGGATCAATACTAGGACCATTGCTTTTTTGCATGTGTATTAATGACCTTCCAACCCAGGTGCATTATTCGTCCATTGATTTATATGCAGACGATGTCCAGATTCGCCTAAGTTGTGAATTGGGTATGATTGAAAACGGTGCTTACCTACTTAATGAGGACTTGTATAGAATTTATCGTTGGTCCAAGGAGAATAACTTGAGGTTGAACCCAACAAAATCTAAATGCATGGTAATTTATAAACATAAGCTTGATCTCAGTTATTTTCCACCCATACAAATTGGCAACCAGGTAATCGAGTACGTTGATAGAGTAAAGAACCTTGGTATATGGTTTCACACTTAGTTGGGATTGTCACATACAACATATTATAGGAAAAATTTACGGATGTCTGCGAAGTCTTTCCTTCACACAGAAGCATACACTACAAGATATTAGACTTTACTTAGCAAAAACTTTAATTATCCCGATTATTACTTACGGATGCCAGATATTTTGCAGTCATAGCTCAGATTTTAAAAGAAACCTAAATGTTGCCTTCAACAACATAATTCGATAAGTGTACAATCTTAAGCGTTATGATCATGTTTCCGCGTATAAGAAAAATTTACTTGGTTGTACCTTAGACGCATATCTAAGTTACAATACTTTAAAGACTTTGAATGGCATCGTAGCAAAGAAGGAGCCACCTTATCTTTATAACAAAATTGTGTTCTCTACATCCATACGATCTTTTGTATTTATTCAACCAAGATTCACTTGCTCTGCCTCTGAGCGCCAATTCTTTGTTTGTGCTGTCAGACTATGGAACTCCCTACCCTTAGACATACGAGAGCTTCGAGGACGTAAGCATTTTGATCGCGTTATCTTTAGGTATTTGGCTGAACATTTTTAACTTAACTTCCTTTTTTTTTTGCTTAATGTTATTAAAAATTTAAAAAAAGGTTTAAATGTAATTTAACTAATTCTTAAAATTGAATTTATAAATAGATATAAATATAATTTTTCGTTGTTTTTTTTGTTTTTTATATAATGCTCTAAATTTAAACAATTTAAATGTAAATTTGGATAAGCTTGTTATAGTGTAACTAGTATATAATAAATGTAACTTTTGCTTCTATAGACTTAAGTCTACTGTAAAAGATGAAATGGAATAAATAAATGAAATAAATGAAATTAAAAATGAAATAAACAATTTTATATCTGATACGTTTACTTGTGTGGCAGGTGTTCCTCAGGGTTCTGTTTTGGGCTCAATTCTTTACAATGTTTTCATTCATGACTTTCCTATAGACTAATAAACTGCGAGACAGCTATTTTCGCTGACGATACGTGTATATTTTCCACATATTCAATTGCTTTAATTTTACGAAATAATTTGCAATCTATACTAAATATAACTCAAAACTATTTTGTTGATTGGAAAATAAAGTTTAAAGCTTCTAAGATTCAGGCATCTTTTTTTGCTTGAAAAATGAAAAACATTTTTCATACCAGGCTCAATGATCTGCAAAATACATAGGAATAATACAAGATACAAAACTAACCTTTGTTTTACATGTCCAGGAAATAATAAAAAAAGACTAACTTAACAATTAAAAAATACTGTACACATTTATCAATCGAAAATCTTATTTGTGTAAAGAAAATAAACTTTTAAATTACAAGCTATATTTCAGGTAATAATTCTGCAATCAGTCATATTCGTAGAATACAAATATCGCAAAATAAAAAGGATGTTTAATCTTCTCTTGTGTTTTTCAACTTGTGAATTCGACGCATTAACTAATATTGAAATAGTATACTCGTATAAGAGAATTGCTAAACTAAGAGAAAAAAATATAACATTTCTTGAACATCTTTTGACAATGCCAATCTAGTCTAGCTCAAGCGTAATAGATTTAGAACATTATCAACTTTCCTATCTGTCCATGTACTTATTATTTATGAAATTACTTATTTATTTATCTATTGATTTATTTATTTACTTATTTATTTATTTATTTACTTATTAACTCATTTAATTATTTATTTATTATTTAATTTTATTTATTTATTTATTAATTTATTATTTTTTTATTTAATTATTGTTTAATTTATAAACAAATTCATTTTTGCTGGTATATGTTTTGTTTATTATTTTATTTTTTAAATCAAAACATTAAATTCATACACTCTCAGGCACATTTATCCTATGTAGCTTCACCTAGATAATGATTAATATTGAAGAGGTGAAAACTTTGACCGACTAAAGTCTTTTCAAACACTCGCACCAGACAAAGTATCCTTTCCGGCAATTTTTCAACACAATGCTTTTTCTCCAGACACATGAAGGCGAGAAATAAAAAGAAAAGAAAAAATCAGTGAAATCATTGAAAATTCAATTCATTGCTGGAATGACAAACGATGTTTATTCCAGAAATATTTACATTCGAATAAAAATATCTCTCAAACAGAACAATGAAATAAAGAACTACTCGTACCTACATATCGCTATTATTTCGATTTCTTTTTATTTTTTCGTATTGTAATGTATTTTCGAAAATTCGTTTGTATAGCCACTTGAATTTTGTTTCATCGTCCCATCTCAAAACCTCACGAACTTAACTCATTTAAAGTGCAGCACATCAGAACATACAACAGAGGGCCAGCAGGCAGCTCTCCATCACCACCAACTACCCCAAGTTTTGCTTTGAAAACTGCCACTGCCTCTGCCACTGATAACAAAACCAATTCTACAGATACAAAATATCCATGCCATGCTTTGCCAACCCTCATCCCACCCCCAGATAACGAGAGACTATACCTAGAACTAAAATAAAATGTGGAGCTTCCTCTCTCCCAGTCTTTGACAGTCTGGGTTCGTTTATTGGGTCTATCTGCAGCGAGAAAGCTTTCACCGACTTATTACAGTATCGTCCGAAAGCTTTGAGACTTTGCAGAAGTTCTACTGATAGCGCTGCATCCTTTTGAAGCTGTTCTGCACTTAAAATACAGTTCGAATTTGTATCGGGGGTATAAAAGCAGTTACAACCGTTGAGATGGGCATAGTACCGTTTTGAAAGGTCTCCCGTTCTGATCTAAATAACAGTAATCGTGCTTGCCAAATTTCCGTTACGGTTTCGTGCGTTTTAAGTTATTTCTTTGGTGAGTTGAGTGTTGAGTGTTGAGTGTTGAGTGGTTGTGGTTGTTTTAGCTATCTGCTATATGAGTAGCGTTGTTTTTTGGAAGGTGTTCTTCTTATAAATTAAGGAATATCGTTCTTCGTCAGCTCAAAGGACCTAAAATTTTCACAGCAGCAAAGCACCGTAAAAAGGAAATAAAACACAGAACAAAAAAAAAACTAAATCGAAGGACGTGTAATTTTGCTAGTGCTGTGCTGATGCAGGAGTGAGTGTGTTACTATGAAATGAACGGAAGTTAGACTCAGGGGAGGCCACCTTAAGTACAGGACGAGCTCAGGTGTAGTCGTATATCCTTTGTAGAGCGTGAGCCTTCCGTTGCATGTGATATTTAATGCTTTTCACGTAGATACCTATCTCTTCCTTTGTCTAAGAAAGTTCTCCATCTCCATCTCCTCCTTCTTTATTCTTGGACATCAAAATGAACAACAGTTTTTAAACACACAACCCAAATCTGGGGTAAATCCTTCGGAAACAAAAAAATAAATAAAAAGAAACCCCCCCGAGACTTAAGCGAGAACACGAAAGATATACATTATCATACACAATATATCCTGACATGTTGTATTACCTGATGTGAGACCACCCCCCATAGCCCAACTAACTACCTAACCTTCCTCGGAAAGAATCCTTTTGAGTTTCAAACCTCAATTTCTATTGAAGGTCCCTAAAACGAACTGAAGAATGTCTATCTCATGTTTTATTTAATTTAAATAGTTTGGTGGTTTTGAAAAAAGAAACTTTTTTGATTGAATTAACTTTAACTGCTCTTAAGTTATTGTCTCCTCAAAGAATTTATACCTATCGTATGTACCTATATAGCTTGCGTCAATTCTAAATGAATCGGTAGGTCCGGAACGCCAGGAGAGGAGCTCAAAAAATAAATTTAAAAAGAAAAAAGAAACTTAGAAGATATAATACTTAATTGCCAATTGTAATGATGCATATTGCATTATTTGCAATAATGTAATTCAATGAAAAGACCTTGTAAAAAGATCGTAAAATGGAATAAATGATTGCGTTTGTCGGTACTTGAATTAGATTGCCTATAGCCTCATATGCCCTCAAGGCAAGAAAAAAAAAAAAAAAACTTATGAAGGTAAATGGTGAAAGTCATCATATCGTCAATGGAAAGGGGTGCAGAGGATATTTTCAGATTATAAGAGCCATTGAAGTGTCCAACGCTCGTCTACATTGTCGTCTTCGTCGTCGTCGACAAAGTTGACGTTTGTTCTTGGTGATTTTTTCTTTTTGCAGTAAGAAATGAAATATAATCAATTTGCATAAAAACTGATACGAAGAGAGACGAATTGAAAAAGTTTTTTTTAAGTCCAAGGGGGACTTTTTGGGGACTTAACGGATTTAGAGTTTTGAATAAAATAATTGATTTAAGAGAAAAGAAAAATAATTGAGTTTTTTGAAAAGTACGTAGCAGAGTATAGAACTTATAGCTTTTCATTTTTGTGATACATAAGATTTTAGTTTTCTATTTTAAATAATTTTTCGTTACAATTACAATTTCAGTATTTTTAATACTTTTTTTAAATAATATTTTAAGATTTATAGTTCCTTTGATTTATGGATTCTTTGTATTTCTTTGAATATAAAAACTTTTTTAAAAATTTATTGATATCGTTTTCGATGTCATTTGCTAAAATGGAGACATTATCTGCTGACAAAATTTTGTTTAAATGTCTTACAAATAATTTTTAATATAATTAGTTCTTAAATAACAGTTGCAAAATTGAATTTAGTTAAGCCCTAAGTATGATGAAAATCAGTCGCGGTTCCTGTGATGTAGTTTTATAAATTAATAGTAATAGGATTCAAAGATTTTGCTGCCGAAATTTGATGCGGATCATATTGTGTGAAGAATTGAAATATAATAATTACAGAAGTCAACAAACAAGTATTCAATAAATTGGTCCTCGGTTTTCTTTGTTGTGCTTACAACGAATTACGATTTTATAAACATAATTAAACAAATTTTATCTTGTACATATACATATATGTATTATATGCGCTGTAAATTGAAAACCCTTATTTAAAAAATAAACTTAAAATCTACAAATTCAGGGAACTATCAGAGAATTTAGAGGTTTACAGCCAAACGATTCCTTTTAATTAAACAATACAAGATAAAAGAAGTATTTTCGTAATAATTTGTAATAAATAAAAAATAAATGTTGTGGAAATGATGAGCATTTATAGATTGCATTTTCGATTGTATTATACCTTTTTCGCAAGGACTTTTAACGTATTGTAATTTTATCTACCTTATTTTTATTAAAAATGTGTTTTTGACTATTAATTATTAAAATGACTTTAAGATAAAATAGGAGCATCCAATTCGTTTGAGACCTTCTTGAATTTTAGAAGAATTCTCCTTAACCTCAAATGCAATCAGTTTTAGAAAGAAAAAGTATTTGTTCTTGAATGAGGACAAATTTCGAATACTCATTTAATGTGTTTAAAATTTGTTATTTATGTAAAGCACGGCTAAAAGCTTAAAATTAAAAAAGAAAATTAAAATCCATTTTTATAATTTTCAGTTTTTAGTTACTTTTTATAAATTCATCATTGTTCAAGAAGCATTTCTTTAAGAAATTTAATATATTTAAGCAAACAATTAATACAACTGTGATTTAATAAACATGCACACCACATTGTCTCAGTTTGTTCGTTTTATTCAATATTCGATATTAAATCATATTAAATTATTTGACAACTTTTTTCTCTCACTATTGTATCACCCTAAAGCTGATACAAAATTAAAAATAAATCAATAAGAACAAGAAAAACTAATTTGAATATAAAATAAGAAAGAAAGGATTTCAGCCCACCTACTCGTAACTACAAATTTCCACAAAATAGTTTTGTTTTAATTTATTTGTTATTTTGTGTCAATGAGATGATGATGATGATGAAATAGTTGGTGTAAAGTTGACGAATATTTGTAACTTTGTGTAAACAAAATATTGATTTATAAAAACCCTGAAACCCAAACCCTTAGGAAATATGAAATATTTACCTAACATAAACTTTGGAAAGTTTTCTTTGTATTTGCAGAACAAATAGACTTGAAGATTAATATGAAGTAGGTATTTTACCTTCTGTTAAAATTAAATTACTCAAATACATTTATCAAGATTACACATAGTACATAATAATGTGGCTTCTTTGCCATACATAGTATATTTATGTATACTTATACCACATACAACTACAAGTGTATGGGGTAAAAGTTCTACTGACAAA
The DNA here is from genome assembly GCA_951509635.1 of Eupeodes luniger. Classification (NCBI taxonomy): domain Eukaryota; kingdom Metazoa; phylum Arthropoda; class Insecta; order Diptera; family Syrphidae; genus Eupeodes; species Eupeodes luniger. Next base: position 313,903,215 of record OX608073.1, on the reverse strand, counting down.
TTCCTTAAACATCTATCTGTACTTTGGCATATACTCGTAATAATGTAAAATGCTGTAGCGATTTTCTTCAAACCTAGGACTTTCGATGGGTAGAATTCAAAAAATTGAAATTTTTTGAGATTCAAGGTCTTCGATCTTAGTTCATCAAAAAGATATTTGTTTTAAAGTGTCTATCAGGATACCTTGTTTCCACGACCATATTAAAATAACAAACAGAAATATACAGCTAGGTTCTACATTTCACTTTCACTCGAAATGAAATTGAAATCGATTTAAAATATGAATTGGAGTTCTGAAATTCACTTTTATCCATATCGATTTCATTTTTTTTCGAACTCAAAACGTGAATTTTCGGGTTTTACATTTCGATGATTCGACCATATTACGTTGGTGTGATTAAAATTCGTCAAGAGGAATTTTTTTTAAAAACAGCAGTACCTTACCTTTTTTATGTAATATCCTTGGTTAGTGAGAAGTTGCAGCTTCTACTTCATAGTTGAGGGAACGGATAAAGCATTTAAAATAGATTTTTCAGCACGTGAAATGTTTTCTCCATAACATTTCAAATAACACAATGTTCTTTTAAATACTGACATATTCAAAAATTAAGCTTCGAGAGCTTTTCCCAAACAATTTTATCGAAAATTTCTTATCGCAAAGAACCGAAAACCTACAGCTAGCTGGTATGTGCAGTGCACCAACACAAGAAAAATGAATAAATAAAAACCACTAATATTTTATATTTACTTTATTGAAAATCACCGAACAATTAATAGGCCCGTTCGCGTACCCTCCTAAAACAGTCCAATTTTACTAAAAAATACGAAATTTAACCAAATCCTGTTCGCGTACTCAAAAATTTCGTAGTTTTTCGTAAAAGAGAGCGTTCCTGAGAGAGTAAAATATTTCCCCAACCTACGAATTTGTGAAAATTTCAAATTTGATAGAAATTCAAATAAAGTAAATAAATTGCTCACTTTTGCTGTCAGTTATAAAATTTAAAAACAAATTTTCAAAGAACAGCAACAAGACAGTAATACTGTGTGAAAAATTTGTTGTTTTCCCGTTCGCTTACTTTTTTGTAGTTTTTTTTTGGTGAGAGAATTTTACCCCCACTCTTTAAAATATTTCTTTTTACGAATTTTAGTGCAGAAAGTACGCGAACGGACCTAATAAAAGCACACAAATTATGACAATCAACTGAATTATTTAATGACTGATGTGATATGTTTGCTGATTTAATTTCACTTAAAGTGATTTCAAAAAATATTCGAAGTTATGAAATCGATCGTATGGTAGAACCCTGAAAACAATTTCATTCGATTTTCAATTTAAATTTCGATTTTATTTCACTTGATTTTGGGAACCTAGCTGATAAACTTCAGGACATTATTTTTGAAAAAAAAAATACAGTAAATTGGTTTTTCTAATTTTTTTTAAAATTCTTGGATGATCTCAAATATTTCTCTAATATATTTAATGGTATGTCTTAAATTCAATTGTATTATACTCATTATTTTTCGAAAAATAAAAACTTCATTTATTATATTCAAAATTATTATAACAATTATTAATGTTTTCGTCATTTGTCAAAATTCAATTGACAGTTTTAAATCATAAAATAGATACGGGTTCCAATCTTTCAGTTTATATATTTTATTTTGAAATCAATATTGTTGTAATATTTTGTTAAAATATCTTGACATTGGCTTAACGAAGAAAAGTCTCGTCTACCCCAATAAACATCTTAACTTTTGGTTGTATACTTTTTCGAAGTTCTAAAAGAAGCCCTGTTCATTTGAGCTGAAACATGAGTTGTGAAATAAATTCTAACAAAAACTGCAAGTTTGTGAAAATACCAATGTCAAGTAATCATTAGCAGTTCGCATCTTTGCCTCTTTTTTTAATATTGTTTTCAAACTCAATTTTGATCAATTAATGCACATATAATGGTATATGCTGGTTGGACAAAATTATTTTCTTGTGTAACTACACACAATGTAATGAATCATCTTAACTCATACGTAATTTTCTTAACATTTCGAAATCAATGACAATTAAACCAACATTTACCCTTTTTCGAGACATCAAATAAACCGACGAATCGTGATTCTAATTAAAATGTTAACATCAACTTTATGCCTTTTTATTGAATTTTTTTGCACTTTGCACCTGGCGAAAGTGTGTACATTTTACTTCATAATATAATTTAAGATGTCATCAAATTCCCACAAAATAAAATGAGCACTATAACTCAAGGACACAAATAATGATTTTTAACTTATAATCTTACCTTGCCCGAGTTCAAAAAATATAACGAAAGAATATGGCCGTCTAAAACTTACAGAAAATTAAATAATTAAATTCATGTCTTTAAAAAAATCTCATTTCCCGAAGATTAAATCGGGTTTGAATTTTGTTCATCCATAGCGTGTACAGTTCCGGAATCTTATTTCAATATTTTCGAGAACTTTTATCTGTTCATAACATCGAACTACAAAAATCTGTAATGACACAAATCTCGAAAAAAAACATATTTTTTCTAGAATGCAATTATAAACTCAAGCAAATACCGAATGTATAAACAAAAGTCTCGAATCACAAAATCTCGATAAGAAGTATTGAAAAATTGTTTTTAAGTTTTTAAAACGTTCATATTAAGCAAATCATATCATTTATTGTAGCTAGTCAAACAATTTATCTTCTCAGCTGAACAAAAATAACGCATTTTCTATGATTTAATTTTATAGACAAGAATTTAGAAACGTATTCAAAGCAAACAAAGCTACAAGTTAGAGTTGAGGTAATAATTTTTGAAACAGTTTTTGTTTTTGTACGTACTCCCACCTGATCCTTGTTTCTTCACTCTTTTGAATGTTTTCTTAAAAAAATTACTAATCCCTTCGTCAAAAATAACAATTTACGTGTAAGGGCCTTCCTACTTAAAAGTCTTCTATTCCACGAATAAACAACAAACCAAGGATAAACCATGGGACTAGATTTAGTCGAAGCAATGTAGTTTTTCTGAAACCATTTTTCAAATTTTTGACTACTTACAACAAATTGATAGCTTTTTGAATTGAAATGTTGACTTGGCAAAGGGGGTTATCACAATTAATTTCATTCAAAAATTATTTTAATTATCTGAAAAAAAGCATTTTTACATTGGAGATTTTTTTCTCGATTTTTGTATTTCTAGATTTTTGGTTTCAAGAATATGGGTTTCGAGATTTCGGGGCAAACCCATCAAAAAATGGAATGAATAAGTCTAAAAATATAAGAACATTCTTTCTGTTATCTAATTACATACCACCATTGTTTTTTTTTTTGAAAATCGGTAAAATATTTTTTTTAACTTCCCATAGGAAGTTGTGATGGGTCCGATTTGTCAAATTCAAAATTTTAACATTTCTCGACGTTTCAAGGTCCCTAGAGTCGAAATAAAAGATTTTTAGAAAGATGTCTGTGCGTGCGTGTGTACGTACGTTCGTACGTCCGTATGTCCGTACGTTCGCGACGTTTTTTTCGTTGTCCATAGCTCAAGAACCAGAAGAGATATCGACTTCAAATAAATTTTGTTATACAGATAATAAGGCAGAAAGATGCAGAAAGGGCTCTCAAGAAAATTGCGTGGGTTTTTTTTACCATAACAGTTTAAAAAAAGGTGAAAATTTTGGGTAACCCTAAATATCTTACGAACCAAAAACGCTAGAGACTTGAATTAAATTTTATATTATATGTTGTGACGTGATACAAAACAAGTATATTTTTGAAAAAAAATCCAATTAACGCTTTTTTAATAATTTAAAAAAACTGAAAAAAAAATTGTCACCTCGAAAATTTTACGACTAAAATATGATTTCCTCTCCAAAAGAATTTTTTTCAACGAAAAATAATGTTTTTGACATCTGATATAATTTTGAAAACAATTTAATTGACAGTTTTTTTTATAAAAAATAAAAACCTAAAAAAAACATTATTCAAAGTTGGTAAAAATTGAATTTCGACTCAAATATCTTTTCAAAACTTTGAGATAATGGCTTCTAACTAATTATAGCTTATAAGAAATTTTGTTTTCAACATTGGGAAAAATTTTGAGGAAAATCTAATTGACAGTTTTCTTACATAAAATAAAAACCTAAAAAAAAATTATAAAAGTTTGTTAAAATTGTTTTTCGACGTAAATATCTATTTAAAAATGTATGACATTGGCTTCAAACTAATTTTATCTTATAAGAAATATTGTTTTCAATATTCGATAAAATTTTGAGAAAAATCGAATTGACAGTTTTTTTACAAAAAAAAAACTAAAAAAAACTATACTAAAACTTGGTAAAAATTTACTTTCGACTCAAATAGCTTTTCAAAAATTAAAAATATTGGCTTCAAACTTATTTTATTTCACAGAAAATATTGTTTTCGATATTCAATAAAATAAAATCTACAAAAAATAGTACGCAAAATTGGTAAAAATTGATACATATAGACAAACTTTTAAGCAAGACAAATTGACAGACAGGATGGGAAGTTATCAGTGTGGGTCGCATCCCAGCCTCTTTTTGATTTTAAAACCTGGAAAAATTCTAAATGCCAAGCTTAAACAAATCGTACTCTATTTTTCTATTTGTTTTATTTATAGTAAATATTGTATATATCCAAACTAATGTTTACCTTTCCAATGAACTTAAACCAATTAATCACAAGTAAAAATTAATTAAACTGTCATCCATGTTTTCTTTTTAATATTTCACAAAGCATATATACCTAGCTATATAAAAAATGGTGTTTATGTTCCATATTTTGTTTTGCTACAAAATTGAGTATAATTATATTTAATAATTCCTTCAAAATTTTGACATCAAGAAATCCGCGTACTTTTATTATTAAAGCCCTTAAATTTAATTTGCTTCGTTCAAAAAAGATCCTTATATATTTGTATACATGTATGTATGTATATGTAGTTAAACATCACTCTTACATTTTGAAAACAAAAATATGAAAAATGATGATTGTTAAGGAATTGTGTTGCTCCGATAAATAATTCAAAAATATAAACATTTAAATATTATGTACATGATTTTTTAATTTGAAAGTAAATTTTAAATTTGTTTCGGATACAAAAAAAATCCTTAAAATTATTTGAAAATGGAACTCAGAAACCAGAGATGTATTCAAGAGAAAATGTTTTCAAAGATGACTTTGGACTCTAAACGATTTATATGTTCATATTTGTGAATAATAGTGCAATAAAAGGACTGATTTGAGAAGTACTTTGTTATGATGAGAAGTACTCTTGAAGGATTTTGTCACTTCCGGGCAAATGAAATATGGGATAGTTGTGTAAAATATAATCTTAACGAAAAAAGGTAATTGAGCGTGCTGGTCCCAGATCCGACATTCGTTAAAACATCAATGTCAAGTCAAATTGTTTACATTTCCCTGGTTTAATCGCACCTGAATATTACTATCTCTTCAAACTTAAAGATTTCTATATAGAAACAAATTTATGAATTCAAATGAGTTAAGCACGCGATCCAACTTAATTTCTATTTGTTTTGTAAGTAGGTCTCTATATATACATAGGTATTTTTATCCTTCGTCTTCAGATTTCCATAAAGTATCTATCAAGAAGGCAAAAAGTAACATCGTTGACATGGGATCATCTTGTCATACTATTCTCTTTGTAAATGGAATTAGTTTTCCGCTTTTAGTCTTGTCTTGTTGCTTGTTATGATGTTCCATAATTCCCCCATATTCAAAAACTTCTTGATAAGGGTACTTCTTGTAGTGTCTTTCATAGTGTCTATGCTGTGTGTCAAGTCAAATGCTTTTACAAGTCAACAAAATATAGAAGTGAGTAAAGTGCTTTTTGTTTATGTTATTTTGAGCTGATTTATTTTCTGATGATAATATTCAATGGTTTTAACAAACGTTAATCCTGCTTGTTTTTTTTTTTTTTGGGAAATTTGTCATTTTGAAGTGATGCTTGTTTAGTTTTCACTTCTCCATTGTTTCTTTTGTGGAAAGCACTTCGAATTTGTTTTAAATTTGGACTTTTTTTATTTTACTTTAAGAGATATGAAAATATTTTCCAACTTGTTTTAAACTTCCACTTTTGTGTATTTAACTTTTAAAAAACCAGAAAGGGTTGGTTTCTCTTTTTTTGTATTGAAAGCTAAATCAATTTTGCTCCAAAAATAATCATTCAAAATCCCATACATGTACCTTCAAAAGTAAAAGATAAACATTTTATTAATTTTCCAACAAAAAAGGTTGCAGCAAAAACAAAAACTTAAAAATCATTATGACCAATTTTTCTTTTAAGTTTAAACATTTAACCTTTTTTTAAATATATTTTTACTCGTCTCTGATGATACCTACATATGTACATACATATATGATTAATATTGATATAAATTAAATATTATAATTAATGCTATGTATTTAACTTTGTATTTTTGTTTCGGTGGTTTTGGGTTAATTAATTTTGTATTCAAAGAGAGGAAACGAAAAATTCATTTTCACTTCAATTAGTATATGTTCGTACGTAACAAGCTTAAAACACTTTCTCACCCACCCCCCACCCCCCTTTCATGCAAAAATTCTTTCTTTATATTTGACCAAAACATTATCAAGTTATATATACATATACATATAACATAAATTCAAGCTTACCTTTAATTAACTCGTACACCTTAACTTATAGTGTTCTGTTCTGTTCTGTTCCTTCAATTGCGGTATACAAATCCCATAAATTAAATAATCCCAAAAGTGTTTGATTTACCATTCCATCATTTTGTCGGTTAGAGTCGGAGATTTATTAGTCCGAATTTCTTTCGAAAGGGGATGAAGTGAAAGTAAAAGTAGAAGTAGACCCTGAAAAAAAAGGACCCGACCGAAATGGCTTCCATCAATTAATCAGAGGTTATAGTTAAGAGGTATGGAAGCAATGTAGAACTCCTTGCCCCAAGGTACTTTTTTTTAATCTGCCCTAATGCGCACTAAGGGGTTTTTCATCTCTCATCCGAACCAACGAAATACTCCAAGGCAAAATTAATCTTACTTCTCCATATTATATAATTGCGTCTGTTTGTAAATTATCCTAACTTTGATTTCCAAAAAATAAAACAAAACGTATCCACTTTTAACATGAAAGTGACACACCACAATTTTGTTGTTGCCATCCTCATTCGTATCTGTCTCTCTGATTTGGATTCCTGTGACTTCAAATAGACATCCTTCAAGGACTGAATTCATCAAAGATAAATAACCCTCAACAAGTCTTGCGCTCCTCTTATGCTGTGCTGTGCCTGTGCGAAACTTTCAATAAAATTACTGGAGAGTGTAGTTTATGTGGTTTGGTAATTTGTTCTATTTGTGGCTATAAGATTGATTATCCTGTGGCTTTGTTAAAAGAAAACGAACCGAAATATCACCCAGGAGTTATGCAAATTTTAATTGGAAAATTGTCGAATTGCATGTTGTGCGCGGTGTAGCACCACGACCACCACAAATAATACAACTATTATAAACAATGGAATCAGAGAACAATGCCAATTCGAGTTTTTGAGTGATTCGGCTTCCACCGCATTTATATTCAAGATTTATTGAGCTGCTATAACACCCTCGTCTTTTGAATCCGTATAAATTGTATATACTTACTTATTGTGGTTGTGGTACTAGGGGACCTTAATGGGGTGAATATTTATCATAGCTAAAACATTTCTTTTCCGGGGCTCCTCGTCCTTGTTGTGCAAAAGCTCATGAAAATAATATTTGGCTTGGGGGAGGGACGGACGCGACTTCGTCGTCGTTTATAAACGAGCTCCATAATAAAATTGAAGCGAAAAGGTATATTGCTCGTTTCGAAGAGAAAATCAGAACTTCCTGTGAAATCGTTTGTTGCATTTAATCCTCGACTTTATAACCTTGTTCTTGATTATGATTACTTTTTAATCTTTTGTTTGTTGTCTTCCGAAGTCTTTGCTGTGTATAAAAGTTAAGTTAAATTAGACTACGGTGTTGAAGATTTTGTTTTCAAAAAACAAAAAACAACATAGCTCCCATCCCATGATTGTGCGAAAGCATAAAATGAACAAAATAAAAATACCTCCAAAATACTAACAAAAGAGTTGTAGAGCAAGTAAATCTTTTGTACGAGGAAAATTTCTTCGCCGGCCGGAAGTAAGTTGTTGCATAAATTAATACCAATGAGTGAATTTTATTCAAATTTTATGCTTTTTTCAGTTTTGCAAACATGAAAGTTAAATTAGTTACATTTGAAAGTTGAAATTTTTGTATGGGAAGCAAGAGAAGTCAGGAAATTTAAAAATATAATTTAGAATACGTTGTTTTTTCTCCATTTTATTTGTATAAATTGGTTATTTGCTCTCTTGCTATGTATATTTGGTTTTGGTGAGAAAAACATCTTAAAATTTATTTGCAAAAAAAGTTTATTATACGAATTTTTAAAGTTTAGTTTTTTTAAGACATTACAAAATTAGAAAAGATGATAATGAAAATAAGATTTTTATTATGAAAAAAAACTAAATTTTCCACCCTCAATCTAATAAGATTTTTAATATTTAATCTTTTTTAATTTCCTTGTGCAATTAATTCAATGTTAGTTATATCCAGTTTGTCTATATTATTTAATCATAAGCTAAGAGGCTTCAACTAAAAAGCAAAATGTTTATTGTATATTGTTAAATTTAAAACTGTGGTTTTCTTCTCGGTTTTTAAAGAAACGATATATTCAAAAAAGGTGTTTTATGCAACTTTTTAATCAACGTATTTATTCACAATGGAGGTTTAATGAATTGTTAAAGCCATTTAAGCTAAAAAGACGATTTTAATACTTTTAACGATTTAATTGTTTTTCTATATCTTACAATTTTAGAGAAGTTAGAATCACAAAACCACAAAAACGAAATTAAATCAAAATCGAAATTATCTTTTAAGACTGATAAAATTTCAGAAGATTTGTAAATCAAATAAAACGCTGAGTTCTATTTTTGGCCTTTTTTACACATGATTTCATTAGATTTCTAGAAGCAATAGCTTATAGTTTGAGTTAGAACAATAACATTTTGATAAATTAGATGCCACTATTTCTTAATGGTTTGTTGTTCTTCTTTTTTTGAAAGGAAATACAAACTTGTTTTATCCTCGATGGGTAAATTAAAATTAATTTGACATTCCTCAGCAAGATATTGACACTCTCGATACCAACTGTTTTAATCTTGTATGGCTTTTATGGCCACTCTTTTCACGACCCGTGAATAATTCATTTTAAAAACGTTAAGCGAGAAGTCCGCTTGCAACTTCAATGTTTTTATAAACAAAGGAGAGAGACCTGTTTCCAGCATTATTACGTCGTTTGGCGAATTTTTCGGCAGATGGAATATTCTTTTAATAGAGTGCGTTAGAAGTTTTCCAACCGAATTGTACTTTTTACATCCCCATATCTGCGATTTATATAAAAGTATGTTCTCAGCTACTGCTTCAAATACTTTAAACTTGCTACTATGTGCTATACACTTATTCATGAAGTATTATTTCCAGGTCATATTATTAGCAGTTTTCGACTTAACCAATTTCTCCTTCAAGTGTTTTTCCATATTTAAATTATTTGTAACAGTAATGCCAAGGTATTAGTAGTCTCGCACACATTCAATATTTTCGCTATTAAAGCTCCATTTTTCATTTGATGCATTACGTCCACCACCACTTTTAATAACCATAACCTTCGATGTATGTATGTTTACTATTAAATTCCATAGCTGACAATACTGTTAAACCTTGTTAATCATGAACTGCAGAGTTTCCGGTGAATGCGCAAACATGAATAAATCATCTGCGAACAGAAGTGCCTTAATCCGCATCCCTGCGAAATCCACTTCACCCGGCAGGAAGTCTTAAATTTCTTCTATGAATAGTGCAAAGAAAGTATGGCTTAATGTACAACCTTGTCTTACTCCCGATGAGGTTTCAAACCATTCTGAGAGTTCTTCACCTGTCCATACAGTCGCCCTTTTTCCTCTATATAGGTGCTCAAGAGCGCGACCAAACTTCAATGATATCCCAAGACTATACAGCTTATAGAATAGTACCTACACCTCGATCTATGGTATCAAGAAATTCTCTGCCAAGCTCCTGAGTATAAAAATGTTATCTATTCCTGAATATCCTGGTCTAAAACCAGCCTGGAACTCCCTGAGCAAGTTTCCGGACACACCATATAGATCGTTTGGTAATCAAACAAAGGGTTATAATTATAACTATTAAAACTTACTACAAAATTGGTGATTTAAACGTAGTTTCTTTTCAAGCAATTGGTAAAATTGTATACATTTTAAGAGAATCAAAGTGTTACTCATGTGTGGTAAAGACTTTGCATGGTCATAATGTTGTACAATGTAGACTTACTTTTTCGCATGTGATTGAAAATCCTGAAGTAAATCTAAAATTAGTCATTCTGCATAGGAGCTTAGTTAATTTAATGCCAAACAATTTTCACAACTTTCTGACTTTTACTTTTTGTGCAGATTAATTTCTAAAGGAACGTGTTAATAAAAGTGAAGGGCCTGATGGGATTCCTGTTATTTTGTTAAGGAAATGCGATATTGTATTAGCCCAACCACTCTCATAATTTTTTAATCTTTCGTTAGCCCGAGGGCAATTATTGGATTGCTGGAAGGTTTCTTATCTATTACTAGTTTTTTAAACGGGTTCCAAACACGATAATTCTAATGACAGACCCATTTGTAAAATTTCTTGTATATCGAAAGTATTTGAAAAGCTAGTCTGTAATAGGTTAATTTATTTGATTCAGAATCATATTTCAGTTTCGCAACATAGGTTTATAGCAGGGAACAAACTTGCCTTTAATAAGTAATTACATCATAACGAATATGGAAAATCGTCTTCAAAAGATATTCAGCCCTATCATGAATTCCATCGTAATCGGAAATTTTTAAGAATCCCGAAAAACTGTATCATGAAATCCGTTCGTAGTGGAAAATCTCATACAATTTTGCATTACGAACGGATTTCATGATACAGTTTTTCGGGATTCGTAAAAATGTCCGATTACGATGGAATTCATGATAGTGCTGATTATTTTTACAGATTTTGAAAAGGTACTCGATAGAATCAACCACCAAATCCTATTAAATAAACTTACTTCCCTAGCCATTCACTCTTCTCTATTAAAATAGCTTGAATTATATTTAGTTGGTAGAGTTCAAATAGTTAACTTTCAAAATTTGTTTCGGTTCTATCTGGTGTTCAGCAAGGAAGCCATTTGGGTTCATTTTTGTTCTTGTTATTTTTAAACAATATACCGGATGTTTTTCCAATTCAAACGGCCTTCTCAAACTTTACCGTAAGATCTCTTTTCAAATTGACTGTTTTCTTCTTTTGGAAGATCTATCGAGGCTTGATAATTGGTGCAAGCATAATCACTTTCTGTTAAATGTTTCGAAATGTCAATTTTTTTCGTGTGTTTGCTCCCAGTGTTTGAATAATGAATATAACATGAACCACACAAATTTAGAATGCGTTACTAGAAAGAAATATCTTAAAGTAATCTTAGACACAAAACGTTTACTATGATTTAATTATAAACAAAGCAAATCAAATGCTTGGTTTTCTAAAAAGAAACACAAAACGATTCTCAGATCCTTATACTTTAATATCTCTTTAAAATTCTCTGGTGAGGTCAGTTCTTGAATATTGTACCATTGCTTGGAACTTATTCAATACACATAATTGAAAAAGTTCAGAAGCATTTTACAAGATATGCATTTTATAAGCTCAATTGGACTTCTTATTATAGTAGATGTTTGTTATTTGGTATGCAATATCTTCATGATCGTTGTGCTTATTTTTGAGTTATGTTTTTGAGAGACATATTAACTTTTCACATCAATTGTCCTCCTTTATTAGTATTAGTTAATTGTGTTAACGCACCCTCTCGAACTACAATTCGTTTCAATTTTATGAGCAGCTTCATAGTACAAATTATGGCCGCAATAATTTTATTTGCAATAGGATTTTAATCTTGATGTTTACGAGAGATATTTTTAAAAATATTTGTTAAATAAAATGAAAACTGTAATTTGGCCTTTTTTCACAAACTTATATTTATTGTAGAAATTATAGATCAATTTAGTAATATTTATTGAATTTATTTAATTTCTTAAGCATATAGCCTACAAAAATTAATAATATAATTATTATTAAATACAAGTCTAAAAAGATTGTGTAATTTGATTAATTAAATAAAGCTAAACTAAACTGCACGGCAACAGAGGTCAGACAGTTTTTTCCTTTGCACATTTTTGTGGCTTCCTCTTTCAAACTTGAGAAATATTTTAGTCCTTGATACCATGTACCTAAACGTTTTATTTTTCACTCAAATCAAAACTATCTTCAACTTCATCTGAAACCTCATTTAATATACAAAATATTTTCATTATTCTTATTATAAAAATACAAACTTTTTTTTATCAAAATGTATGAATACCAAAAAGCTACAATTTATTGCACCTTTTTATAAGTGAATTTATGCAAAATGACCTCAGTATTCAAAGTGTGTTAGGTAACCGTATACCTTACCTGATGGTATAAATAAATATATGCATGTTAATACGACAACTACTGTGCACAGCCATAGAAACACAAGATTACCGTGATTTATGGTGTGTTTGCGTATGTATATTTTGCATGTAATATATTACAAAATAAAGGGGTTGATAATATTTAAATTTTTTCAAAATCTGAAAGAGGATAAACTCTCATTATCTTTGACAACTTGACACAATTCAGAGATTTTTCATACTCGTATTTTATATGACATAACAAGGAGACTCACTTCTTTGTGCTACCTGTAAAGTCGTTTATGGTTTCCTTTCTCATTTTCACTTTTTAAACACTTAAGCATTATTTTGTACATACATGCATATAACGTACTTATTTTTATTTAACTTTAAAGTAAAACCAGAATATCATAAATAAATTGAGCTTACGACGAAACTTCGGCTCAGAATAATAAATTCCTTGCCTGGAAACCAGTCTATATCGACTTAAAGACAAGATTCAACTGCTGCACTTTGACATGCACTCCAAAGTGGTTGCGCTAATTAATTTGCTGCTTTTAAGCTTCACAAGTCACAAGATTCCCATGAAAATCCAAACAAAAGCTGAGTTGGCCTTCGGGGGCGGGTGTCGTCGACCTCGACGGGATATAGATAGAAAACATGTGGAATGTGCAGAATATGTGAAATATCTCTTAGTTTATTATATGACTTAAGGACTTATAATGCTTGAAATTAAATTATGTCATGTATAATGCTCTTTTGATTTACCAACTTAGTTTAGGGGTAGTTATAGTACTCGTATTGTATTCTCGGGATATTTTTGTTTTAAATTAAATTTCAAGGTACTTAGATTTAAATATTAATGTTTACTCAGTCCTTTGGGGATATTGGTTAGACAAAAAGTACTCTTATTTTACCGACCCGAATAAGTTTAGTTTAATCACTAAAAGTTCTGAGAATATGAAGACCCAAAGGGCACGAGCAGAATGAGTAGCTTATTACCATATAACAACTTTTATCATGTAACAAGGTGAATTTGATCACAGGTCTACAACGAAAAGGTCTAAAACTATAACACATACAATGTACCTCCAAACTATTTTGCATTGATTTTTAAAATGTTGTTATATATCGGGCACACTGAAGGGGTTGTGATAATGATACAAATTTAAATGTTTTAAGTTTAAACACAAAATGAGAGTTATAGAAAAGGGTTTTAGAGGAGATATAGCTTGAACATTAAATTAGAAGGGGTACAACGGAATTGGGTAAAACACCTCACATTCTTGATGTGCGTCCAAAAAAGAATCTCTTTGATTCCTAATTTGAGTTCTAGGGTAAACTGGTAAGCCGATGAGTATTTTTGGAAGATCGAGTATCACGGGTGCATTTTTGAAACAGCAATTGCCTAATTCGATATATTTGTTAAATAACCAAAGACATTTTTTTTTTTTTAATAACTTTATTTCATTACAACCTTAAGCTAACAATATTTTTTGTGTATCATGAAAAAAAAATGCATAAAAACTAAATGGAGCTTAGTTAGTAATACGAAATAGTTGGGAGCATTCAATTACCAAAAGGCAAGAGGCGAATGCACCATTAAGTTTGAAATTCATTAAATATTATCATATTGATGGGGATCAATATATAAACGTTTATAAAATAAAAAATTAAAGAATTCAAAAATAAAAAATAATAGTTAACAATAATAACAATGTTTGTATGTATGTTTATGTGTACAGTATTTGTGAATTAATATCAAACTATAATATTTACAAATGTATCAATTACTTATGGTTAAAAGTAAATAGCAAAGATTTAATATTTTTTAAGAATACAGATTTTACTCTCTCGCATCTTAAGCTTTCAGGCAAATTATTAAACAAACGGGGAGCGGTTACTTTATGGAAATGAGAAAAGTGTGTTTTTCTTATATTGGGTATAGTAACAAGATTAAGGTTGTTTACACGTAAATTATGAGAGTTGTAAAGTCTCAAAGCAGAATACCCAGAGCAATCAAAAAATATTTTTAAAACTTTGTAGATGTACAAATGCTTAAGAGGCAAAATCTCAAGGTTTTTAAACACCTCAAAACTGTGAGTTCTGCGGTTGACTTTACACAAAATTCGAATTGCATGCTTTTGTTTAGTTAGCAGAGGTTCAATTTTATTTAAGTGAGTACCACCCCAACAAGACAACCCGTACTGCAACCTTGAATTAAATAGACCGTTATAAACTAATTTTAGGACAGGTTGGCTACAATAAAGGCTTAGATGGTAGATATGTCTTAAAACAATATTAAAGTATTGAGTCAAGGAAGTAGTGTGATCTTTATAGCTTAACCTGTTGTCCAATATGATTCCCAAATATTTAAAAGAATCAACACGCTCAATATTAAAACAGCCAGAACAACAATCAGAAGAACAACTATATGTTTTTGAAACAAAATTATGTTCGCAGAAATTTTTTAAGTGATACCTAGAACAACTTGGGGAATGATATCGGAACACAACATCTTCACAGATTGAACCTGAAAGGTTAAATATCATGAATTTTGTTTTATCACTAATTTTTAACTTTGTCAATTGTTTACAGAAACAAATAAATTAAAATAGTTTTTCGAGGAGCACGATAAAGCAGTGTCATCAGCGAAAGCTGTAATTTTTCCAATGAAATTTTGTGCAAAAATCGAATTTACATAAATTAAAAACAATAACGTTCCTAAAACAGAACCTTGTGGAACGCCTAGACTTAAAAATCTTTCAGTACTCAAAATACCATTGATCTTAACTTTTTGCTTACGATTTTTTAGGTAAGAATCAAACCAATCATTGATAAACCCACCAAATCCTGCATTGAAAAGCTTATCCAGTAACAGAGTATGGTCGACCATGTCAAAAGCCTTAGTTATATCTATGAATAAGGAAGACGCAATTTCAGAGTCATTTAAACTTCTATAAAGTTCACCACTAAGTTTTAAAACTGCGTCTTCCGTGGATCTTCCTTTTCTAAAACCATATTGCGAATTGTTAAAAAAATTATTTTTTTCTAAAAATGACAGCATTCTTGTTTTAATACCTTTTTTAAACACTTTTGAAAAAACAGACAAAAGAGAAATAGGTCTATAGTTGCTAAAATTAGCAGTTTCACCTTTTTTATGCAAAGGAATAACAATAAATTGCTAGCTTAAGATAAAGTCGGCACATTGACATTCCCTAGAAATTGGAGGCAAATCAATGTTTTGAGTTATATTAGAAAAATACTCATTGAATAAATTAGCAACTGTCGAAGGACGACTTATTAAAGTGTCAGCATTTTTTAATGAAATGTCAACATTTTGCTTATTTTAATTTAAAATTTCATTAACAACTTCATATTCCTTCTTAGAGTTGCCTGCATTTTGAAAAAGTCTACTCTTAAAATAATTATCTCTGCACAGCGGGATTTCAGTTTTAAGTTCCTTACAAAGATTCTGAAAACAGTTTTTGAGTCTTACGTTATTATAGGATGTTTTTTAACTTTGACATATGTAGTTTATTGTTTTTTTAATTTTTTTAAGTAGATTAAAATTCATCCACTGTTTTAGTCTACATAACTTAGTATTATTAATATTGACGACTTGACTGTTGTTTGAAATTAGGAAATAAAGTTTTTTAAGAAATATATCAAAAGCAGCTGATGGCTCACTAGCATTATAAACTTCATCCCCAAATTCAAAAGTCAATGCCGATTTGAGAGCAACAAAGTTAATTTTTTGAAAAGAATTTGCGTCCCTCTGTTTTATTCTAGTTACAGTACACTTAAAATGTAAGCTGGTTAGGCTGTGATCAGTTATTCCGAGTTCAAAAACTTCCGTTTTGTAACATATATCATTATTCCTGTGTAGTCTTAAAAATATATGGTCTAAACAAGATGGTCCTCTAGTGGGTTTATTTATCAAAGATATAAAACCGAAGGACGAAAGGATAGCAAGAAAATAATCAGCATCCGATGTGTTAGACAAAATATCAATGTTAAAGTCACCTAAAAGAACTACATTTTTGCAATTATGATTATCCAAAAACCCAGAGAATTCATCCACAAAAGATTTAATAGTGTATTGATGTACACTATACACACGTAGCAATTGAAATATTGTCTTAATAGACTGAAAGAAAGATATGAAAGTTCCTGAATTATTTGATGAAGTCTTTAAAATTGATGGAACAAACAAAACACTGAAAACTAATTTAAGAGCTTCTTTTTAATTCGATTTCTTGTTTCCAACAATATGGAAAAGAGTAAAAACTTTAGAAGTTACTAAAGAAAACCCCGGAAACGATAAGTAAATTAGCAGGTTTTCCAGGCTAAAGCTATAAAACCGGGAACCTTGCTTCAAGTTACTTTTATTTACACCTGAACCAAAAAAATAACATTCAAAAACACGATATGTTGAACATTTATTTTTAAAACAAAACAAAGGTAGGTAAAATATAAACAAATTTCCTACTGCAATAAATTAATCATATTTAATTGAAAAACAACAAAACACAATTATTTTCTACCAATTGTACTTTTGCCTAATCAAATTCAGATTTTACTTGATTGATTTTGTTGATCACTTTTTAACCACTCATTAAGAAAGGTTTTGATTGGCTATTTCTTTTTGAAGTCGTTGTTAAATCTTCAATTCAGTTATTTCCGAGAATCCCTTGTTTATAAATAAGGAATATTATCCATTTTACTTCCTTATAAACAGGATTCTGTTTTATATTGTTGTTTTTCGTATTATATTTTTTAACAATAAATGTTAAAAGCATTTTTTAGAAAAAGCAAATTGAAGATAGAAATTCTATTTTTCAAAAGACGCATTGTTTCGAAAATGCTTAGGCATTTATGTGTGTCGTCTGTTTGAATCGCTCAGTTGGAAAAAATCATTTCAACGCACACAACAGTCTGTGAGCAGAAAATATACCTTCTTCCGGAGTTTCAACTCAAAACAGCCTTTATTTGATTTTAACCAACCAGCCAGCTAACCATCCAACCAAAGGAATGAACGAGGGCGAAGGAGCATTCATTCGTGGTAAATAACATTACAATTCGTCAACTTAATTCAGTCGAAACCAGGATATAAATGAGGGTGTTCCATTTATTTTTTTAAAAGTTGTTTTCAATCAACATAGGTATCCTTTAAATTTCAAAATTATTTACCAATAGAGATTATAAACATAAATATTTCATTTCAAATTAAATAAAAGGTTCTTCTGTTTACCTGATGATTGTCAAGTTTTTGAATTTGAAATGACTAATAAAACATATTTGAGCATCATGGAATTTTACATCCAAAAAAAGCCAAACGCTTACACGTTCATAAACTTGGAACACCTTTACAAAAATAGGTATACAATAAAAATAATACAATACAAAACCGAAGAAGAAAAGACATCAATTCTAATATCATACACAAAAGTCTTTAATAATGATATCTCATTTTTCTCTTTGGGTATCATGGGTTCAAGCTAAATGGTTTGTTGTTTATTTTTTTTGGTAAATAAATTGAAAGCTAAAATATTTTCTCTTCTCCAAGACAAAAGGTTTCCTTTTGAAACTTATTGTACATCAGATGGTATCATATTAAATGCCTAATGAAATTTGATTTGGTTATAACAAAAAAACTCTCTAATAATAATAGCTGGCTATTTACAAGAAAATTATCATATTTATTAGAGAAATAAATATTAAACGAAAAACATACACAAACCGTTGTTTAAAGTCCTGTAAGTTTTTTGGAAGTTCAATATAAATTTACTTGATATTATTAATACCGATGTTGACTGAAACATTACTTTTCACAAATCTTCCGTATTTTATATTGCTTTGGTTAGCAAAATGAACAGCCAATGTTTAACAAGGTGTTATCTTAAGAATTAAGTTTTCGCTGATATTTCTTCTTCTACTTCTGTTAAACTTAAAAGTCAGAAAGTGTCCTACTTCGGAGTTGCTGCTAAGTTACGAATTATTTGTATTCACTATTTTCTGTCTGTTTCTAGGTTGAAACTCAAAAGTTAACCAATCTTGTTTTCCAAATATCTCTGGGATATTTTTGATGAATTGCATATAATTTGTCAGCCTTTTGTTTTGATTTTTGAATTGGGAAATATATTGTACATTTTAAATTATGCATCCATCAAAATTTCTTAGTATTTATTTATTGAGCTATGCTTTTGAAATGCCGTTTATTTGAAATTGTTTCATATTTGGAATCTGATGTCTGGGTCTTGTTTCACCAAACACTTTTCACTTTGATACACTTTTACTTCGCAAATTACGTTTCACCAAATGCAAATTTGCAAAGATTAAATTATTGAATTGAAAAGTGTTCCTCTTTGCAAAATACGTTTTACCAAACTCAAATTTGCAAAGTGCAAAAGCTTTTCTGAAAATTGAAAAGTTTTGTGATTTTTCAAAGAATTTGCTCTTTTTGTTTTAGCAAACAATAAACTTTGGTAATTATATTAAGAATTTTGAAACGTTTTCAGTAATATGCAAAGAGAAATTTTCATTTGCAAATTAGAATTGTTAAAACCTGCTAAAAAATAAATGAACTGATTGAAAATGAAGAACTAAATAATAGTTAACAAGGCAATGGACTAAGCCTCAACGGAATTTGACAGTTTATAGCAAAAAAAAACCTTTCTTTTGAAAAGCTGTTGTAAAATAATTTATATAAAAATTGATCGTTCTGCAAAATATTTTGAAAACGAAGAACTTAATAATAGTGACCAAAGAGTAATGAAAATAGGAATTAACTTCGATATCGGAAATAAATTTTCGGCAAAAGTTTGTTTTCTCGATAATCGAAAACATCGAATTTGTGTTTGGAATTTGATATTGGAAATAAACGAATGGAATATGTGTTTAAGTCCCTTGCAACAACTTTTGTGTGCACTCTATTGGGCTGGGAATGGAGGCTATTATAACGGTGTTGTATCTATGCTCGGAATAAGCAAAGCATCGAGTGTCTAATACTATTGATAAATTTCTCTTTAACACAATTTCTAGGAGGATTTCCTATTTTATGGTGAAATAGGGTCTGATGTCAATAATGAAAACAAAATACAAAATAACAATACTAAAAAAAAAAAAATTGGGTGGCGCAACAGTATTTCGAGAACTAAGGCCTAGTGACTTACATCTCTCAATCATTCCTGTGTGCAAGTACTGTTGTTAGGGATGAAGGGGACCTACAATTTTAAGCCGAATCCGAACGGCTTATTTGAGAAAGCAATTTTTATGACAAAAATTACTTTTGGAGAATTTGTCAATTCCTCGCAAGAGGCAGTACCCGTGAAAAAAAACTTTAGATGACATAGGCAGGAATCGAACCCAAGACCTCTGGCATGACAGTCCAACGCACTTTTTTTTTTTTTTTTAAATTCATTTTTATTAATTCATTCTTAAGACTATCTTAAAGCTAGACAAAAATTCAAAAAACTAGCCTAATTATCCATAACTTACAACTAACTTACTGGTCCCATACGGACACTCTAAGTTAAACAATAATACTTAATTCTAATGCCTTTCGGCCCTAAGATCTATTTAACTTCAATTCAATTTTATTTATTTTTGTATTCATTAGAAAATTTAAAAAAAACTAATATCAATATCCTTTTTTATTTTTACTTAAAACTACTTAAAATAAGGTCCTTAAAATAAAACTTAAACTAACTTAAACTAACTTAAACTACCTATAAACTACTTAAAACTGGAACAACCACAGCAGCAAATCTAACTATCTAACATTTTTTGTTTTCATATTTTGGTCTTTTTTTTTTTCTTATTCCATGTTTTTTTGTATGTATTTAATTTTTTTTTGTTTGTATTTTTTTTTTGTATTTTGTATATTTTTTTTGTGCCACCATGCCTATTCTACTTAAAACTAAACCCTAAAACTATAAAACAAGTATGTAAGCCGGCCAAGGCTTAAAACCCCATCCTATAGCTCTTGCAATGTGACCTCGAACGAGTTTTATCACGAAATTGTCAATTCTATTGATTCCAGCCCCGTTGTATAGGGCCTCGTTGGAATAGTAGTGCACGTAAGAAGATTCGGCTGTTCGATATAAGCCGGTACAGCGTCGTAAACACTGCCGCCCGAACACCCTAAACTTCTCCATCTGGGAAGGGGCAACGTTGAACCACACAGGACAACCATAAACGATCATCGGCCGTATAAGGGCCTACATGGCAAATTTTAAAAAATTCGCTGCTAACTTGTACAAACAACTTTTGTAATATCTTGAAATTCGGTGCATTACAATTTTTAAAGCCTTTCTCTATCCATACAATACTAATTAATAATGATGTCGAGCCAGTCTCCATTTTTCTTAAATTAATCTATTGAAACGAAAGAAATTCAGAAGAACTTGTTCAAAATGACATTTTGTCTAAAATCTAATGTTGTCAATCTTTCAGAAATCTTTGGATTTGTGTTTCCAAAAAAAAACGGAAATACTTATCCACTTGAGAATACCACCTCCACTCTTTTTCTTGATTGATATCCCAAGTTTGCATATGAGTAGAAAATTTGAAAATGAACTAACCAGGTCAATGAAGAAGGATCAGCACAGCCTTGCCCAGCTAGCATTAGAAAAGAAGCCCATGAATGCCATCTCTTAGCAACATCATGAAATTAATGTATTGAGTATACATATTAGAATAACAAAGAACCCTTCCACTCCTTCCTTTATACCTCTTCATCACCTTTGCTTTCGGTCTATACGGACATACAATGGATCTACTGTGAGGTTATGTTGCTTCCTTGCTCCCATTTACTCTTACCAAAACCAACATATTAAGAACCATTCTAGTGGAGACAGTTCGTCCCCTCAGAAGCAAACTGTCGTAACTCAAAAATTTGCGATTTTGAGTTAAGTATACAGAAAAAATCAGTAAAAAAAATGCTATCTTTTGGTCAAACTGTCATAAAAATACTTCTTAAACTAAAGGCGTGAGGGCGAAAGTGTCGTTGTGCATTTTTAATAACGTCCCTGAACTATTCATCAGTAAAGTGACATTTTCAGTTTCATGTCAGCCGTCATAGTGAGTTGTTGTGTCGTTTGTTGCAGAAAAAGTTTTTATCGGAAAATGTGGGACTACACTGAAACGAAGAGAAGTTTTATTTTCGACACTTTTTTATTTGTGGCACTTATCTTAAAAAAATATTATTGAAGTATGATAATTAATTTTTAGGAAAAGTGACACTTTGTTATTTGTGACACTTAGGTATCTAAAAAAATATTATTGAAGTATGAAAATTAAGTTTTAGGAAAAGTGACACTTTTCGTTATACGTCATTTCTCACACCAAAACCGTAATTATTTTTAATCCAAACGTCATAAGTCTTGCAATTTTTTGTTTTTTTTAAAGATTTTTAAAAATTTAATTATACCATTTGATAGAGGACAAAAAATTAAATTTTTTTTGTTCTACCACTTTAAGCTCCTCAGATAAAATCCAGATAAAAAATAATTTTTTAAGATTCAAAATTATTCAAATCGCTTTTCTGGAAAACTAAGAATTTTGAGTTACGACAGTTTGCTTCTAAGGGGACGAGTTGTTTCCTAGCTACTTAAAAATAAGTTTATATTTTTTATTGAGTACTTGTTTTGGTTTTGGAACCACAAATATTTTCAACGTTCTCAAATTTGTGTCTATTTGTTCTTCAAAATCAAAAACTTAAAAATATATATGTTTGAAAATTTCAATTTTTTTTCCAATTAAATAGTTAAACTTTAAAATGTACAAAATAAGTCCCAGTAAGATTGTTCAATCAGCTATGAATCTAGTGGTTTCAATTTTCAAACTATCAAGCGAGTTCATTTCAACATTTCAACTGATTTTAACTTTTAAAGAACTTTTGAAAATCGCATAAAGTTAAATAAATAAAAATAAATAGTTTGACCTAATTTAAAAAAATAATATCTAAATTCATAAATGTGGGAATGATAAAAACAAACTTAATTTCCTATCAATATCAATTTCCTTGGTCATATTAATACCGGTTAAATATTGTAAAATACGTACGTCTTACAGAGTTATAAATGCTCCTTACCTTCCAACGCTCAAAGCAAAAAAAAAAAACAGATTCAGAAGTTACTCCTCACAATAATGCAAAATATGTTGTTCTTGCTTTCTTGAATAACTGATGCTCTTAATATTTCACGTCCACTTGTTTTTCAAACAAAAAATTGTTCGAAACTACTTATTCAACTTGACCAAATTTGAACAATCTTCTTCGTTTGTTTGCCAACAAAATGGCACATTCCACCTGCTATAAAAGTATTGAAGGAATAAACTTCCGCCAAAAACAAAAACTTAAACCTATAAAACAAATTGGCTCTACCCACCTACTTTGGAGACATAGACCTCTCTTGTTCTGTATCCACCTCCGTTCTTCTTTATTGTGACGGTAACATTCACTTTTTCCTCCTACAACTAAAAATGCAATCTAACTTACATTGTATTCCAAGTATAAATCGAGGACAGTATTTTTAGCGGAAAAATCAAATTCTCCTTTGCTCCTTGTGTCTTTGTGGCTCTCAGGGACTCTGGGGAGGACAAGGCACACAAAAAGTAAACATCAAGGATAACAATGAGATTCAATAATGTAGTTGAACATAAGATAGGTTAATTTCCTGTTTCAACATTGTGGTTGCATGTTCGAATAAAACCGAAAGTTGATTTTATTAACGGTCTGGAAGTTATTGTGGTTATTTCAGTTCAGTTCAGTTGCAAAGGGGATACGACGTGCTTACAGATGTGCAAACATTGAAGACAAGACAAGCCTTAGCAACTTAAATGGAACGCTCTCGCTCCATAGGTTTCTCTTCCCATTTAACTATCAATAAAATACCCAAATGTCAACAACGTCCACGTTTACGTCCACGTCCACATTCAGTGTACTACCACAATTCGTTGGGATATTCGTCCTCGCCAATTACTTGTGAAAGGAGGAAATTGTGTCCTCATTACGGCTGTGTGATTTTGTGCGCTTCTTCTTCTTCTTTATTTTGTTCTGAATTTCAGAGGCATTTTTATTATTTTTGTTTAAATAAAACAAAACAAAACAAAATGATAGTAGTATCCTCCAAAGAACATGGCCAAATCCATTATTGTCCAGTTGTGATAAATTTAAACCGAAAAGGATTAAAATATTTGTTCTCCCCTCATCTCCTTTTCTTCTTCCAAATAACAAAACTCATCTCTTGTCTTGTTTTGAAAAGAAAGAAAAATAAAACAAAGTTTTGTAAAATGAAAAAGCGGAAAAGTCCTCGAAAAGTTTACCTGGTATGAGTGACAAGTTTCTGCCATCATCATCATCAACATCAACATCAGCAGGATAACAACGAACAAACAAGGACTTTAACTGGCATGGAAGACAAAATAAAGAAAAAAAGAAGAATTTTTTTTAATAAGATAATTGTTTCTGACATGGCTTAAACTTTTTTCCTATTTTTATAAATTTAAAAAAAAAAGGGTCCCAATTGTTGACAACAGTTTTTGTGTTTGGCTTACTTTTCGTTTCAGGTGTTAATCAATAAACAGAAGAACTCACAAAAAAAAATCTAATCAAAATGTCAATCTCTGATTTCCGCAAGAAGAAGCTTTTGTTCCTTTTCAATGTTTTCTTTGGTGAATAGAACGAATGAATTTTAATTTAAATCAAAGCTTAATGTTAGAATTTCTTTATTGTGTCCTTGCAGATGTAAACCAAAGTGGAGAAATCGACCTGAAGGATTTTGAATTGGCAATTGAGGTATGAAATTTGAAATGAAAAAATAGCGATGGGTCTGTTTAAACAAACATCTAGATTCATTTGAATAAAAATGTCCTTTCTTTTAACTGCTGTTGTTGGTGTTTTGGAAGATTTATACTGACAATGTGTGTCTTCCTTTTTATTTCCATATGTCCGGACATAATACAGAAAGTGTGCCAACTGAGGGGTTGGAGTGTTGGCAGTGCCAAAAACAAGGAGACACACGATGTGATGATTAAAATTTGGGAAGGACTTCGATCGAAAGCCGACAAGGATAACGATGGGCAGGTAATAACAAATAGAATTTGTTTTCTTTTCCTTAATACCTTAAACACTGAAACAAATTTTATAAAATATTTTTCAAATAAAGTTCTGATCAAATGACCTCGAAAGATTTGTTTTCCAATGGATTCCAGTCTGGGACCAAAAATAACGTTATTTTTTTTAAACTGTGCGCACTAAAAGGGTTATGAATACCCTTATAATGATTAGACACAGTGCCAGCAATTAGGAAAGGAGGATAGGATTAGAAAGGAGAAACCGATGAGCATTGGTTTTGAATGTCTGCACATTGTAATTAGCGGGAAATATTGAGCCTGGTAAGACATTCCACATTCGTGTAGTGCGGCTAAAGAAAAAAATCCCTGTAGGTACTTAACACTAAGTTCGAAATTGGGATCAAGGGTAAACTGATAAGCATTCCTAGAATTACGGTTGAATTGTTTATAAAAATAACGATGAAACAGTGATAGACATGAGACCTGTGTTCAAGAGAAGAAAATGTCTCTGGAAGAGTACGATCAGCTATTATTTTTAAAGATCTTGTTTCAATTCTATCGGAAAGGCTCAAGTACGTTATTGGGACAAGAGCTCAAATATGAGAACTGTATTCGAGTTTTGGATGAATAAAAGCATTGTATATTAAAGCCGGATTAGAGGGGGTAAAAAACTTCTTGCATCGTCTTAGCAGCATTTTTGGCGATGTCGAATATGTGATCACTCCACAACAAGTGGTTTGTGATGCACATACCTAGAACTGACAGCTGTTCAGTCTCCTCGATGCAAGTACCACCCATGGATAGGATAGTGGCATTGAGGGAGGGTTACGCTTTTGAGACAGTAGACAGCATTGAGTTTTCGAAGCACAAAATCCTACACGGTTTTTTTGATTCCCCATTTGACAATGTTGTTAAGATCAAAATTTAATGAGCTTATCATAAGCTGCAGTTGGTAGTCAACATCCGAGGAATAAGGATATGAATCTACCAACGTATATGAAAAGCTAAGAGTACTGTGATCATCACAAACAACTTAGTGGGTTATATGTTTCAGACAAAAGATAAAAAATTCTAAGTATTTATGATGATAAAAAACAGCCACGATTACAAATATTATTATACCGGAAAAATTAGTTGAAAACAATTCAATTCAATAATAATAATATTCAGATCAAAAAACATTTTAATTTGAGAGATAGTTCCTTACCCGAAGAATGCGCAATTGACAAGATAAATAGCTGAATACTATTATTATTTCTGCTACTCTGCTGTTTTCCATTGGGGCCTCTACCCCAATGACTCTGGTACCCGACTTAAAATGATTTTCAACGGAGATCTCAAGGTGAAGTTTTTTTATGAATATTATTCAAGAACTAAGGAAAGATGCTCCATTTGTCTCCTTACCTTTGGACACAACGTAAAACATTACCAATAACCAACTCAGTTGAGTTTTTCGTTTTGTAAAATGTATAAAAACGGTTTTACAATATGAGGTTTTTCTTTAAGAGAAATCAATGGAAGTTTGTTTGATTGTTAGGAAGAAGGTATTCCAATTTCAATTAAAAACAATATCTTCCAAAGGTCCACCACGGCTACAGGAACTATTTTATCATAGTTTGAAAACAGCTTTAAATGTTAAAGAATTGGCTATAGGTGCAATATTTTTAAATTTATAAATTCTTTACTTGTATGGGCTTCTAAGAGTTGCTGAAATTGAGATGCCTTGTGCAACACTCAGGCTCGTTGATAGCCTAAGCTTTAATCAGTCAGGGCTTGCTTCGTTTTCCGATAGATAAAAACACAAGTTATTTTTTGAACAGGCTCTGGAAAAATAAATTATTTGTTTTTATTCATACGACGATTTATTCCCAAAAATTTAATTGTGAATCGAAATTACAATCATGCATGCAGTTAAGCACCCTTTAAAAGTGTTGCAGCAATATTTATCTAAAATCTCAACATTCTAGAACTTTTGGTGATTCTTTCATCTCTTTTTGTTGAAAAGTACCTTTTTGACTTTTTGCGTTCTGTACTTTATGTTACTTTTTATTTTAGTATTCAGCACACAAGATGTCTTCCAAACTGTAAGCTAGCTAATGGCCTTGCAGCCTCCTTGCAGCTTAGGTATAACTACTTGCCCTTTATTTTAAAGTTTATAATTATAAACCGTTCCCTGATACGAAATTTAATACTTTGAACGTAATAATTATTAGTTCCCATGTGGAAATTAAGAATTTTATTATTGTTTCAGCAAATGTTTTTCGGTTCCTAAAGAAATAAACGAAATTAAAAATCTTTTTCAAAATATCTGCAATTTAATTTTTCTTAGTGTTCATTTAGTTAATTTTGGCAAATTCCCATTGAGCTGTGTTTTTGTGGATACAAAATAAATCCATTCCTTAATGCTGCAGCATTTAAAATTAAGCAAATTGAATTGTCAAAATATATTTTCCTTGCATCATCAAATAGGTTGCTCGTCCTGAAACCACCCACCAACAACGTGCCTAGTGCCTACCTACATATACTATACCACCTACAACTACTATATAAGCAAGTGAATAACCACTGCGCCACCTGGCAGTCAGCCAACGTAAAATGCCTCAGTTTATTTAATTTTTTTTAAAAAAATGGTTTCTGGTTAACCATAACAAGAGTCCTTGTAACGAACAGAACTGAAAAGTACTGAATCTGCCAGCGCAAGGAGGAATTAAAAACAGCAATCGTGTACAACAAAAGATACATCGTTTTGTTTCTATTTCTACCATATAAGCTGTATGTTCTAGATACTTTTTCCCTCGCGCTCGTTACTCATCATCATTCCACTTTCCCATATACAGAGTCATCCTTTTGGCTCTTAAGTTGGATAATAATGCAACCTTGTCTTGTTCCATTTTCGAAGAAGTGCTAGCGGTGGTGATAGTGTTTTGGTTTTGCGAGGAAGCATGAAGAAAGATGGAGCCGGAGCAATCTTGAGGTATTGCGTTAGTTTTGTCCATTAACTGCCTCATCAGTGAAATTTTAGTACCCACTATGGAAGACAGATGGAGTTTTGTCGTCCTTCGAGATAATAAGAGGGTTTGGTACGAGAAGTATAGTGCAGTACATCCTCTTCCTCCTTCTCCACCACCGTTTCGCTTTCAACAAAATTATTCAAAAGTTAAACATGCGACGACGGACGACGACGAAGATGAGGATGACGACGGCTGTGCTGTGCTGTACTGTTGAAAAGATGGAGGAACACGAACAAGTCCTAAGTGGATTAATACTTTTTGAGTTATTTTATTTTGCTTAACTTTGTCTTTGAGTCCTGATTCGGACTTTCATTTCGGGGCCATTCCCAATAGGGGCCGAGAAATATGTGCAAAGAAAAACAATAATCCCTGCAGGCGTCCTGTTCGTCCTGTTTTTTTTTTTCTTTTCTTTAATAAATACCTACGACTTTTTTCTTCTTCCTTTCATTTATTTCCTTTTTTTACTTCCTTAGGTGTCTGTTGAAGAATGGTGTAACATGTGGGACGCCTATGCCAAGGATCCCAGCACGGCAATGGAATGGCAAAATAGGTGAGTTAAATGGGGATGGCAGCAAAAAGAAATAAATTTTTGTCCGTATAGGAGTAAGTGGTTTTCTGAGAAAAAGGGAATTTTTAAATTTCTGTCCAAATACATAATCTATAGGAGTTCATAAAATGACATAAAGAAATCGTTATTTTTATGACAATGGAACTTGCAGACAAGTAACTTGGAATTTTCACAGAACGAGTGGTTTAAGTATGTAGCTATGTATGTACATATGTACATATTTCAAGTAAAGTAGATTTTTGTAAAGGCTCGAAAGTCGAAAGTGTCGAGAGTGTTTTTTGGGGTTTGGGGTGTTTGAGTTATGATATGACTTGTCCTCAAGCACAAGGGTGAAGGTGAATTAAAAATGTAAAGAATGTTCGTTTTTCTTCTTTTATATTAGTATCAATTCTCTGACAGGTTAAATGTGTTAGCTTTTCAATGCAAGAAAGAAAAAACGAAAAACGAACGAATTTCTGTCTGAGACATAAAAAAGTCATTGGTTAAATAATTTGGAAGCATCACCACAGAGCTCTTTTTGAATGGGGTTGATTTTTGTGTGTGTGAGCCTTTCCACTTCAATCCCACAGGAGTTACATCACAAAACCACAAAAGGATTATTTTATATTTAAAGGGATAGGTAAGGTATCCTTTTTGCCGTTTTTCTTCTTTTTTTTATATATGTAGGTATATTGCAAAATCAAAAAAATGAGATTAAGGTGAGGTAAAGAAAAAGATACGGATGTATTTTTTTCTTCGGAGTTTGGGTTGTTTTTTCTTTTTCTGATAAGTACATTTTTTTAAATCCCTTTTTCTTGTTTGACCTGAATAAAGGATTTTGTAAAAATATCATAAACTTAGTTAAGGTATTTCAAAGTGAACTTAGATTCTTTGCAATGAGCAGGAAGGTATAGATATTTAACGTATAGAGTCTCATATTTTTTGTCTTATTTCGCCTTTTATATTCACACAATGTAAGTATTTTCTTTATAGAAATAAAGGTTAGGGATTATAAGGAAGAGTAAACTCCTCCATATCATAATCAGGGAATAATAGGGAAAATTAATAAAAGAAAGGTATACATTTCAAGAGGGTGATTTTGTCTTATGAAAGCTTAATTTTTCTACAGAATCAACAAAATAATACCTTTCTAAATAGCTTGCAAGAAAGTAAGTTTTGAATAGGGAATAAGGTCTTTCGAGTAAAACAACACTGGATATATTACTATCACGCTTAAAATGCTTCGTGAAATGACTGTGTTAAGGCCTTGTTGGCATCCGCTATGATTTGATGGAAATCGTATCTTCTTTTCGATTAACTTGACCAGAAACAAGTCTCTATCATACATTCTTGGTGTGCATTTACGAAAAATCATTTCTAGACATGACAGCTCTAGGTCAAGGCAACATAAGTGCCGGTAATACTGCTGAATTGTACAAGGGGGAAGTTACTGGCTAGTTCAATAGAACATTGATTATTAAAACATCGGTTAAAATACCCACACAAAAAACATTGTTCAAGTGATCTAGGATACTCGGTTATAATTTAATCCCATCATTTTCAGAGCCCTTTTTTGAAATAATTTTTTAAAGACTTAACGTTGCTGTATGGTAGACGAAATTGCCTAAATATGTACGTAACTTTCATGCTTTTGTCGAATGTAGTGGTGACATATTTCTTACCTCGAAACACAATGTACAAGAAAGAGTCAAAAAAGCTATTGCAGCTCTCTTTGCTTGCAAAAAAGCTATTGGTAATACGGGGCTTACAACCCCGAATATGCATTGGTTATATAAACATCGGTAATTAAGCCGATTTTAACGTATGTAGAAAAAGCTATAAAGCGCGATAAACTAAATAAAGTCCAACATTCAGCTTGCTATGTATAAGCGGATCGCTTCGCATGACCTCATCTGCGGCACTGGATACCCTACTCTACCTTACACGTGTTGATATGCTTACCAGACACATAGCTGCAAGCTCTGCTATTCGCCTTAAAGCTTCATCGCAGTGAGTTAGCAACAACATTGGGCACTCCGTAATTCTCAAGTATTAAGAATCAATTTCAAAGCACACAGACTACACCATCCCCTGCAACTGCTTTTCGACAGAAACTTTCAGATTTCTATACCTTCCAAATCTTTGTGAGAGGATAGGGCATTTCTAGAAGACGGGTCGGTTCACTTTCACACAAATGTATCAAAAACAAATGAAGGAGTTGGTGAAGGTGTGTACTCTTAACGAAATTAAGTTTCTCAATCCGCCTTCCCAATCATTGTAGCGTGTTTTTTTTAGCCGAACTTTTAGCGATAAAAGAAGTCTTGTCCTGGCTTAAAAAAAACGTGATATCAACATTTGATATCGTTTTTTTTAGATATTCAGACCGTGAAACGAAATTCACAAGTACATAAACCTAGAACCGAAGGCTGCAAAGACGAAAGTGGAAACATCATAGTGGAATCGCAGTCAATGCTGAGGATATTGAAGGACCACTTCTACAGAATGTATAACGGCTACAACGAACCGAATTCCGCCATCAGGCAGGATGATCCATTCCACTAGATTTGAAGCGCTCAAGGTGCTTGGTATCTCTAAGCAGATCGCATATTAACTCGATAATCGGTGTCATAACCGGGCACTGTCAAATATGAAAGCACTCCACCCGGCTAGGCGAGTATTCTCAAATGACTTTTGCAGAAGCTGTATAGTATAGATGAGGAAGAGGAGGAAATAGTTCGTCACCTCCTCTTTCCATACCCAGCTGTAGCTCAAAACGCAAGAATTACCTAGGGGAATTCTTCTATAACGATCTAAACGATCTCAATCATATTAACATAATCAGTCTTTCACGTTTCGTAAGGTAGGTACTCAAACTGGTTTCATTGAGCTTAGAAGAAAGCCTCAAGATTCATGTGGTAGGTATCACAATAGGACATTAAGCTGGTCTAAGTGTGTCCTACTCCATCACTGACATCCACTTTAACCTAACCTATTTCTTCCCTCCTCGGAGAAATTCTAAGGACTTAGCAGTATGTTTGGCAATTTTGATTTAATACACCAAATGTTGAGGGATTTCTCGGGCTTAAGTGCCACTCATGACAAGTGCTTAAGTTAGGTCATGCTTTAATAAAATAACACATTATTGAGTTTTTGAACAATTCAATTCGAACTTAGACAGAATTGTGTTTAAGTGTCACATCCGAAAGGCAAAGGATTGAATCGGGGAATAATTATGGAATGCTGAGGCGAAGAACAGCGAAACAGTTCAATGTATTGAAAGTTGCAGAAAAGAAATAATTTCTGAATATAAGGAAGGAAGTTGGAGATAGAATAGAGCTAAGCAAAATCCAGCATTTATTTTGTGAAACATTGTATTGAACTAACCGTTCAAGGTTATTCTAACAAAGAAAAACTATGGAGTTCATCAATACAAAAGCACACATTTTCAATAAAGGAGCTTGGTACCAAACTCTTTCAAATATTTTTGAAATATCAACTGCTATAATCTTATTTCTTCAAATAGATGTGAAGATTTATTCCAATTTGCATCAATTTAATAATATTTATATGAATTACCTAATAATAAGACCGAATTAAAAAATACGTATGTCAAAAGTAAATTTCTTTTCCATTGTTGTGAGTAAATTTTCAACAAAATACCAATTTATCAGAACAGGTTATAAAGACTTACGTCTTTATGCAATGATCCATTTCCATTCCTGTTATCTTAAAACCTCATAACAATAACCCTTATCACTCTCAGGAGACATATGAAAACCACCAAAATCCTTTAAAAAATTACTCATTCTTACAATAAATTTGCCTTCACCCAATATACATACATTACAGTTTTTGGGGGTTGGATTTACTTGTGGCCGGGAGACTACTTTTAAACCCCCACAAAAAATACATTGTTTATCGTTTGCAATTAATTTACTTTCATAAACCCCCTCCCCATGTCTCTCCCGTGCAGGTATATGAACTTTATGTTTGACTTAGAAGACGCCTCCAACGATGGTGGCATTGATGCTACCGAATTTTCACTCGTTTGCTCAAGCTACGGATTGGATAAGAACGAATGCGAAGAAGCCTTCAAAAAAATGTCCCAGGTGAATTGTGAATCCTCATATATGTACATAATATATTAAAAAATAATCTTTAACATAATGTTTGTTATTTTCTTTTAAATTTTTGTATCTTATTTATAAATCTTCAATCTAATTTTTCTTTTGTTGTGTCTTTTTTTTTCGGTCGGAATTTATTTATAGGGTAAGGAAGAGGTAACTCGTGAACAATTTGCACAATTGTGGCAGGAATATTTCTCTGCAGAAGACCCAAATGCTCCAGGCAACTTTATCTTTGGCAAGACTTCATTTTAACGAAATTAAACGTACATTTTGTTAATTTATTATATTGTTACTTGTACGATTGATATTTAAATTATTAATTTGTTTGTGTTTCCAATAACAATAAAAAGAATAATAAAACTTGAAAACAATGACAAACATTATTAGTTGACAATGGTTACTTCCTATAAATGTTCCAAACAACAACAATTAAAAATCTCTTCCCTAAAAAATTAAAACAATAAAACACATTGGAAAAAAAATTAAATACAAATTTAAAGAATTTCTCTTAACAGGTTTCTGTTCTTCTGTGAGTGTTCTTCTGGTAAAATTAATTTTAACTAAAAAAATTAGTAACATAAAAAGCGTGAAAATCTTAAAACTCTAAAAAATATATAATTACAAAACAATTCCATTTTTATACATTATCTAGAATTTTTAATAAGAATTAATTAACATTAAATTAACAAAAAAGAAAAAGAAACAAAAGAAAAGAACACATTTTATGTATTGGATGGTGTAGATTAATTTTAATTTACTATATCTTAAAGTATAATGTCAATTAATAAAACAAAATATTATGAAATGTTGTGGGTAAAACAAAATAAAAATTCAAAAACTATGTAATAATGAGAAAAAATATGTTATTTATAGATTTAAAAAAAAAAAACAAATAAACAAATTTCATAGATATATAAATGTTGATAAAAAATAAAAAAGGATACAAATTATTTAAAAAAAAAAGAAATGAACAAAATAATAGATATCTAGTGAAATAAAAATTGCTTGCCGATTTGAAATGAGTGTAATAATAAATTAAATGGTAATCTAAAATTGAAATAAATTAATGCTATAAAACTAAAAAACAACACGTGTTTTGTATTTATTTAAAAAAAGAAGGCTTTGTGTTTCTCTTAGAACTTTTAATTAATGATATCTTTACAGAGTTCCGAAGCATCAGAAGCTTGATGTTTATTTTGATGTTTTTGATGGTGAAATAATCACAGCGATGTCAAATTATATTTTATGAAAGATTAAAGTGAAGTTGAAATATATTTCTTTAAAAATGATTAATTAATGAAAGGGGTATGGTAGGATTGGATAAATTTTGTTCGAAACAATTTAAAACAAAGAATTTGATAGATTTATGTTGATGAAGATATTTTGTTATTATTTAAACAAGAAAGCATAGGAATTTTATGAAACTCATGTTGATAATAATGATGATTTCATTTTTTCTACCTTAAAGTTGTCAAATGTAAATAAAATATTTTATGTCTTTGTTCTTTGAAAGTAAATTATAGATTTGTGACAAAACGTAACAGTAAAGGGGAATTTAAAGGAAGTGAGATTCTCTTCAAAGTTCTAAATAATTAATTTTAAATATTAAGTTTGGTTTAGTCAATTAATTATTTATCTTCTATTCATTACCACAAAGTTGTAGCTAAAAGGTATGACAACATGAATAATTCAGTCAATACTGCTTACTAAGAGAAGTATTTAATTCTGAATGAATTCTAATGATATGAATTGGTCAGGAATGCCTTTTTTACTTATGAAACGTATATTATGACAAATGTTGTATTTGTTAACAATATCGACTCTGAGATTTAAAAATTATGTTTTTATTAAGCTTCAAAATTAGGGGCAGTTATATCCAATCAAATAATGATTTACAATCGCAAATCTTGGTGTGGTCACAATATATCGTGAGAGTCATTTTGAGTAGTTTATATCCCAATTTGCAATGATTTGTAAACGTCTTAAAAATAAAACATTTAACCAATATGAAAATGGAACAACTTTTAACAAAAAATGATCTAAAATGAATACAACAGAGACACTTTTAACAAATTTCTATGCATTTTTTGAAAGAGTAAAACTAGTCCTTTCTTAATTTTAGAAGCATCAATCTTTAACCTTTAATAAAAACAATATAATTCAATTATCCTTTTAAACTGCATTTTCCACTACTT
Source organism: Eupeodes luniger (assembly GCA_951509635.1). Taxonomy (NCBI): domain Eukaryota; kingdom Metazoa; phylum Arthropoda; class Insecta; order Diptera; family Syrphidae; genus Eupeodes; species Eupeodes luniger. Next base: position 313,868,655 of record OX608073.1, on the reverse strand, counting down.
TAACTTTACAATATCCTAAATCCATTAAATTTAACTTAAACCAATTTGATAATGTTCATAAATTCTGTGCAACTGTGTGAAGGTATGATTTAAATGTTTTACAGTTAACATTTAAATTTATTTATTTTTATTTTAAGTATACATTTCATATTCAATTTAAATATACCTACACGAATTCATCGATATCAATAAACAAATTTGCACTGACCTTGTTTTATAATTTGGAAAGAAAAAAATGTTACCAATACAAATTTGAAATTTGTGCAATGGTGTGACCGATCTTTAAATCATTTTTGAGAAAGTAAGATTATTTCACTTGATATTTCAAAAGCATTTAATAGAGTTTGACATCAAGCTCTCTTATCGAAAATGTGTGCTTTTGGTAATGATGAATCTCTTCTTCTTTGCATTAGAAACTACGTTTCTAACCGTTAAATACAAGTGGTATTGTATTGTTTTAAAGTCTGAAATTCACAAAATAAATGCTGGTGTTCCTCAGGGCTCCGTCTTGTCCCTGATTTTTTTTCGTGATATTTATTAACGATCTCTTGTCTGCCACTTTTAATCCATTAAACTGTTTCGCTGACGACAGTACCCTCAACTTTTCATATTCGTTTCTAGATTCACGTTCTATTCCTTCGGAAGCGGAAATTCAACGGCATCGTATATTAAGCTCATTTAATTCCGATCTTGACAGCTTTGTTAAATGGAGATTTGTTAACCGTGTAGTATGCTTTCTCCTGTCGTTAAAGCGTTACCAACCGCAGATGCCAATATCCATAAATAGCCCTTGCATCCGGGAAACTAATGAACTTTCAGTACTCGGTATGTGTATCACAGATCACCTCATATGAAATGATCACATATTCGACTTTGCCAAAAATGCTGCTAGGTGCTTAGGATTTCTCCGACGAACGGAGCAAGAAATTTTGTTTACGTTCTGATTTGACTGTAATCTACAAAGCGTTCGTTCATCCAAAACTTGCATATAATTCATATGTTTGGAAAAGGTTAAACAATTCGAAATTGGAAGTTTATTTCCATCTACATATTTTTCTCTTGATATTTGATAAAATTTTCCGAAAAAAATTAAGTTGAATTAAACTTGAAAGAACTAATTTATCTTAAATTTTAGAGATAGGAAAAACCCTTCTATGATTTTATGCCTACCAGTCTTAACGCCTAGTATGACAGCACAAAAAGAACTTATACTTTTATTAAGTTTGACTAAATTTCAACATAAAATAAACCATATATTTTCGAAATAAAAATCTTTCTAAAAGTAAACTTCTAATTTCATTTCATTAAGGGTGCAATCCAGTTTAGCTATTTTCCAATCCAAGTATGTACATTTTGTTTGATGACTTCTTTCAGGCATAGACAAATCGAAATTATTCCGTATCAATTTTTCGTTTTTATTTAAACTACACTTTCCCTTGGTTGACCTACTTTTTTTTTCAAAAAAGCACTTTAGCCGTACTAAATAATAAGTTTTCCTATGACTCTAACAACGGATAAGGTTACCTGATCCTATTTTCTTTTCCCTTCAATAATACTACTTGATTTCTATGAAACACGTTTTTGAAGAAATACTTTGCTTAACTTATACAGTCCGCATAGATTTTTGATTTGAAAATCGAAAAATTATTCTACACTGTGATTGAGCTATAAATCTTACCCTAAAAAGCACCTGCTACGAGTCTATACAGCTTCTTTTACTTTGAAGATTGAATTTTTGTTGATACCTCATCCCCTTTATCGATATTGCTGCTGCACGTTTCTCCCCCAAAACTATTAACAATTCAAAGAATTTTAACATCAGTCTTCGGGATTATTTTATATTTTTCAACTTTCAGAATGTACCCCTCACTACATTTGTCAGCTTTGTGAAATTTGCTTGATTTATGTTAACTTCTTTTACGTTGGAAATAATTTGGAAGAATAACTTTATTTCCGATAATAATGCGAATGAACCGTGGATGAAAAGGGTCTTCTTAAATAAACATGGATCCCATTTTCATGGTTGATTGAATAGGTTTATGCTTTTGTTTGAATAAATAAATTATTATAAAATACATAAAATTTAAATGTTACTCCTTTTTCTTATATATGTACGTATTTATTCATTTTATTATTTAATAAACTCTATATTATGTATTCATTTACTTCTCTTTGCACTAACTTTTTATTATTTATGCTATAAAAAAGATCCAATTTTAACTTGCATTTGGGCAAAAAAATATAAAAATAGATTCAAGGATGCTATACACGGTTGAATTCTCAAGGTGGAGGTTTTAACGATATCGTTCAATTCCCCTTTGGGTGTCAAGAATTTTCAAATCGACACTGGGTCGTTTCTTTCCTTCCACTGTAGCTATACCCATATTATTATCATCATTGTCTCGAGCACCACAAAATCCAAGGATTCGCCTCCCTACAAAAACAAAACACACACAAGGGAAAACAAGAGATGTGTAAACCATGAATTACAGTCTAATAATGCGACCTCCTATTAGCAACCATAACTACTCATCTCTACTTTAACCCTTCATGCACGTTAAGACAAAACGATGTCTATTTATCTATTGTCTCATGGTAAGAAACAACACAGAGAAAGAAAGAAGGATAACAACAACAAAAAATGAACAAGTAGCTTGGCGTGATCCGGCTCATCAATTTCCATTTGAAATGTCCTTACATCTATGACATTTATGCTCAAGACACAAATAAGACATACTGCACATCCCTCTTCGATATGGCTTTAAAGCTCATCGTACAGTATAGTATTTTTAAACTGGCTATTGCTGGCGCAATGTTAGGAAAAGTACGTCACATTCCTTCAGTCAGTTCCTTCCCCCAATGTCCTTGAACGTGGAAACTGCAAACTGGAAACTCACACTCATCATATTGTGTGATGTGATGTTGTTGCCACAGACTAATGATTCCACTTTTCATATGGATGAAGATAAAGAAAAAGATTTAAATATAAAATGTTGGTATATGCCACTACAATATTATTTAAGAAGAAGAAGAAGAAGAAGAATAAGTTCAACGTGATTGATAAAAGAAGCAACTTTTTGCTAGAGAGCCAGAGCGAGAGCTTGCCATACTTAAGTGAGCTATCAGGATTCACAATCAAATTTAAAATTTAATTAAATAGAACTTTCTTTTCGTCAAATAAAAACTCAATTATTCAAGAGACGTGTTATCTCTTTAGAAATCTGTATTATCAAATAAAAACTAATCAAATTAATATGAAATTTTTCTCTCAGAGTTATAAAGTGCTGTGCTAGAAATTATTTGATAATTATTTATATTGTAATATTCGGCTTGGTCCGAAAATTAAAACTTATTCACACTTTTTTTTAAATTTAAATTGTTCCACTTATTTATTAAACACTCAATTATTACGTTTCAAACACAGTCTTTACTTTCAATTATTACTTTTTATACACAGTCTTTACTTATCGCAGTTTACAACCAATAATAATCCGCTTCGCTTCCGAGCGCCTATTTATATACCTCAAATCGGTTCGAGAATCTACGAAGTTGTTCTCGATGCTTAACGAAGTTCTCCTATTTATCACTAGATGCTTAACGAAGCTAGTTCCCCTTTCGAGGTTTTTGTATCGTCAGAGCGAAAGCCAATGCTTCTGGTAGTGTTCGCTTTCCGGCAGTGCGGATAGCCCTTTGGAGATTTATATCGCCCACAGCTCTCACAAAGGCTTCAACAGCAAGTTGATTTATTATCTCGTTACCAGCTGTTGGATATGCCAGGTGAACCAATCGCTCGATATCTGCCTGAAGCTGCTGCAGAGTTTCACCTCTTTTCTATGTCCTATTGTTAAGCTGAACTCGGAAGACTTCTGTCATGTGGCTATCCCCAAACCGCTGTTCGATTGCGTTTACCAGAACTGTGAAGTCACCACTCTTCTCCGCTGGGATGGTTTGTAGCAGTTCAGCAGCAGATCCTCTTAAAGCAAGCGTAAGAGCAATGTATTTTTCGTGATCGTCCCAGCCGTTTGTTAACGCTGCTGCTTCAAACTGTTTCTTGTAGATTGACCACGGAATCTGCCCATAAAAGCTTGGAGGATTCACTTCTCTCTTCCTTGAGCACTCACCAGATGGTTCTCGAACTTTCATCTTTCGCACTTTTTCTAGTTCATTTGTAATGGTTTCGATTCGTTCGTCCATTTTTTCGATACGTGCATTTTGTTTTTCGACGCGCTCGACGCGCTCGTCGAGAGTATTGATTTTTCCTTCGAAGACCGCAAACCTGCCTTCTAAAAGGTTTCTCTGTTCGTCGAACCGCTCTAGAATATTCTGCTGTTCAATCTTTTGGTCGCTTCTTTGGACTTCTAGTTGTTTGAGAACATTCTGCTGTTCTTGCATTTGGTCGATTCTTTGGGCTTCTAGTTGTTTCAGGACATCATTTCTTTGGGCTTCTAGTTGTTTGAGAACATTCAGCTGTTCTTGCTTTTGGTCGCTTCTTTGGGCTTCTAGTTGTTTGAGAACATTCTGTTGTTCTTGCTTTTGATCGCTTCTTTGAGCTTCTAGTTGTTTTAGGACATCATTCCTTTGAGCTTCTAGTTGTTTGAGAACATTCTGCTGTTCTTTCAGGACATTCTTTTCATTCTCTTCAAATTTGGCTAACAGAAGTGACATCATGTTAGATAAGGCAACATTTGTATTTACCTCTTCCACTTTTGCTTCTAATCCGAAAGCAAATGTATCTGGGTCTTCATTTTTCTGCTCCAGATATTCCTGCAGCCGTTTAACAAGTTCGGTTTTTACGCCTGTCCCACTTAAGCCACGTTTGCTTAGTTCGGCCTTTAGCTCAGGGACAGTTAAGTCTTTTAAAACTTTACTCATTTTTATTTTTTTTTTATTTTTAACTTCACTGCTTTACACAAAATAGTTCAATCACTGTTTTTATTCTCAATAAGTTTTAATCCCACTTCTGACACCAATGTAATATTCGGCTTGGTCCGAAAATTAAAACTTATTCACACTTTTTTTTAAATTTAAATTGTTCCACTTATTTATTAAACACTCAATTATTACGTTTCAAACACAGTCTTTACTTTCAATTATTACTTTTTATACACAGTCTTTACTTATCGCAATTTACAACCAATAATAATCCGCTTCGCTTCCGAGCGCCTATTTATATACCTCAAATCGGTTCGAGAATCTACGAAGTTGTTCTCGATGCTTAACGAAGTTCTCCTATTTATCACTAGACGCTTAACGAAGCTAGTTCCCCTTTCGAGGTTTTTGTACGTGCTGAATGTTCTCCTATTAGCAACTAGATGTTTCTCGATGCTTATAGAAGCGAATTCTCCTCTCCACTAGATGTTGCTACTTATTCTAAATGTTTTATTCTACTATAACACGATATTAAAAGAGATGAAGAGTGTATACACATTACAATATTTTCATCCTTTTTGACGTGACAACGTCTTAAATTAGGTTGCGGCTGGGAGTCACTTATGAAAAAGTGTAACGCCCGGTAACGTTACGATGAGTCACCGAACGAGAGAGAGGCCCGCCGAATGCCTTGCGTCTCTCTCCCACTCAACTATGATCGGTCTGCCGCGCGCGCAGCACTAGAGAATTAGGCGCATTGAATCGGCGCATGCTTGTGTCTCTGTCTTTGTCTTTCTCGAACGTTCTTGGCGTTGGAAAAACAAGAAAGCGTCATAATACAAGTTCACACGTGTGGTTAAAGTATCGTCAGCTGTGTCTGTAGTGAAAATGTGGAGTGCTTAGATTCGTCATTTACAACAACTACAACAATAAAGGTAAATAATTGTACACTGATATTTCATTATCGTAAACTATGATTGATTGATTAATTGTTAGATTGACACAAAAGTTGAGAAACTGAGTTTATAGGTTATGTCATACTATTGATAAATGTTGATAGTGTTAAGTAAATTATTAGTTTAAAATTAATTAATTAATTAATTATTATTTTACAAATTTTCATTAATTTCAAATTTATTTAGTAAAAATTTGAACCTTCGATCTGAATAAATGTTTTGATTTTCGAATTGATTCTTTAAAATTACAAATATTAAGAAAAAGTGGCAGATATAAGAAAACTTGATTTAAACTGTGTTGAGCAAGAATTTTAACATCTAATTTTAGTAAACAAAATATATTTCTATAGTTAAAATTTGTGCAATTCTTATTTTCATTCAATTCCTTGTTCCTATTGTGCAATTTAATTATATTCATATCAATAAATATTCTACCGAGAAAAAGACGTTGTCACGTAAAATCTTCGCCCGTAAAACTGACTTTACAGGCAACCATTTTTTTTTGTAATATTTTGACTGTAAAGTGTTATTTTGATATTAAATAAAATGCACGACTGTATCGAAAGAGTCTGTTTAAAAATATTACTCAGAATTTAAGATTTAAAAATATAGCTGCAAAATAAGTTTTTCTTCTAAATTTAAATGCCATTTGATTTCTTAAAAAAAAACTTAATTTTTCAGATTTTTTTTGAAAACCGTTTTATTTTTAAATTATTTTTTATTTATAAAATGTTTCAATTCTTGTTTAAAAATATTTTTGGCACGCAGTTATTTAGAATATATTAACGCTCATTTTATTTTTGATTTTCGTAAAAAAATTTATATCCGTTTTCGAGATATGGAGTTTTGAAAAAAATGTAATATTTTATTTTTAAATCCAAAACAAAAATGTTTACTTTTTTGATCATCAAATATTCTTAAGACAGTATTAAAGCTTGTGCAGAAAAAAATTATTGAAATTGGTTCATTAATTTCTGATAAACTTTAAAAACAAAATAACTATTCTATGGAGGGTACCCTTCAAAAAAAAAATTTTTTTTTTTTGAAAGAAACCAAATTAAGAATAGACAATTAAAAGACAATTTGATACAAATCTTTCGGTTGGTTCTTTGTAATGGGTCAAGTGGTATTTTTGATCTTAAATAAAAAATGAAAAATACGCTTAAAGCAAATTTGTTTTAAACCATAATTTTCAAGCTTGAACTCAATAGACTGACAGACAGAAGGAATCGGGGGGAGTACTTTCGAGTTCGAACTTTTTTACGAATGCAAAACTTGCCATAAAGTTCCCATATGTCTCAAGTAAAAGGTATATCAGCCAAATAGCTGCATAGGCTACAGCTGCAGTACTATATAATTTTATGAATGTTTGGATGACCAATTCACACATTTAATATCCATCTTTAAGGTCTTGAATCGTGTGAACCTTGGCCTAGACATTATCTTCCACGGGGCTAAAAAAACTTTAGGTGTTGAAACAAAAGATTTTGGTGGAAAGAACCATAAACCAATAATGTTTCCTGAAAAATTCGATTCTTTCGTTGCTTGTTTGGCACGTAGCTCCGCCGTAATCTCGTTGTCGTCCCCACACATCTTCCATACAGAACCATTAGTAGCAGAATTTATTCATTAACTGTAAAAGTTTTACTAGCCTTATGCACACGCTTTTGATCCTACGCATTATTTACTTCACCTCACTTCCGACGACCCTTAGTTTCGAGAACTGTGACTGCAAAGTTTTGAAATTTGTTGGTAAATTTTAAAATTTCAATGCGATGTTGAATCTTGTTCTATCTAAAGTCGTAATTGGTACTTGTAAAATTCAAAATTTAACAAGCTTCAAAAGCCGTGCTATTCAAAATAAAAACAACATTTGGAAAACGTTTTTTGTATATGTATTTGCTAATGGAAATTTGTAAGTCATTCAGATTCGAACAATTATTCTGTATTTTCTGGTTTTGTAATATTTAAAATTTGTTTGACTTTTATTTTGATTTGAAGAGTCTTGGGTTTTAGGAATTTCAATTTTAGATCTTTATACAGTCGCCACTACAAAAAGAATACTATGGAGAAATATCATTCATAATACATTTTCGGAAATGTATTTCCTTTGTTCTTGTTCGTTTGGTTTGTGATTATCGAGATTTTTGATTTAAGGAATTTTAAGATTTCCCTACCTCGACGTTTTAAATATGCTTACTTACTTAAGGTGGCGCTACAATCCTCTGTGAACTAGGGCCTCACCAAACTATCAAATTTCTTCATCTAGCTGGGTTCCTAGCTGTCTTCCAGTTGCGCACTCCAAGTTTGTTGTTGGACTTTTATCCTTCTGACTAAATCGACGTGGATGTACAATTCCATGCTCCTGCACCGTAAAGCAGGACGGGGATTATGAGGGACATATATAGCGACACTTTGGTCGCTCGAGAAAGAGCTTTACTATACTCAGTTGCTTTCTTAGCCCAAAGAAACAGCGGTTAGGAAGAGTAACTCTTCGTTTGATCTCAGCGATGGTGTTGTTTTCTATGTTCATAGCAGAGCCTAGGTAGACAAAGTCCTTAACTACTTTTTGACCGAGACGTCAGCGTTGGTGTTGTAGGTCCTTTCTTGATGACAGGATGCACTTTGTTTTGAACTCATGAACCGCTATTAACTTTTAGAGGATCGTCTCAATCTAAATAAAAAAAGATTCCTCTAATAAAATAAACTTTATTTAATTAAAATACAAAATAATTTAATTTTCGCGGAAGGCGATTGAAGATGGCGACTGGCTTTGTCGAAGGGCGGAAATCAAGTAGTAGTTAGTGAATGACAATGACAAGTAGAAAGCACATTGACGATGACAGCAAGTCTTCGATGAATTCTGTCACTCAATCAGCGTTGCCAAACTATCTGTTCGCTGTGTTGTTCATTGTCCGCTGTTCGCTGGTCAGTTCTGTTCGCTGTTCGCTGGTCAGTTCGCCACAGTACTCCCCTTCCAGTGCTAGTGATATGCTGAACTAGGGCTCACGAAATCTAACAACACGTCCATATCGTGTCGTATATTTGTTGACTTGGTTTTTATCGGGTGTTATATCAGCAATTGGTTGTGTTGTTGGAGCGGCAACAGCATTCTCTTGAAGGGTGTGTGCAGGCTTAAGTCGGTCAATGGATACGTTGTTCTTCTTTCCGTTAATAACGATCTGGTAGAATTTATCATTCCTACTAACGACAAGAAAAGGTCCGTCATATGTTGGAGCTAATGGTTTCTTAACAGCATCGTGTCGCACAAAAACATTTCTGCAATGAGCCAGATCATTCGGTATGAAAACATTTCTCGAACAATGATGACTTGCTTTCTCTGCTTTTATGTTGCTCATGGTTCTTCGAAGTTGCTTCACGAAGTCGGGTGCGTTGATGTCTTCTTTCGATGAGCAGAAAAATTCACCTGGTAGCTTCAGCGTTGTTCCATATAATAATTCAGCTGTTGTTGCATTTAAGTTCTCCTTGAACGCGGTCCGTATTCCTAACAAAACTGATGGTAGAACGTCAGTCCAGTCATCGGTGTTGTGGCATTTAAAAGCAGCTTTGAGAATGCGGTGGTATCTCTCAATCATACCATTAGCCTCTGGATGGTACGCAGTTGTACGTAGGTGGTTGATGCCAAGAAGTTTCATCAGCTGTTTAAAAAGTTCGCTCTCGAATTGGCGGCCTTGATCGGTGGTAATTCGCTGTGGAACGCCAAACCTGCTTATCCATCCTTCGTATAGAGCTCGTGCTACGCTTTCAGCAGTCATATCCCGGATTGGTATCGCCTCTAACCATCTTGAAAACCGATCCACACATGTAAGAAGGTAACGAAATTCACGTGAGGTTGGCAATGGCCCAACTATGTCGATGTTGAGGTGTTCAAAACGCTTATCAGTTGGTGGATAGGTTGCGATCGGTGTGCGAACATGCTTCCACACTTTGGACTTCTGACATGCGATACAATGCTTTGCCCATATTTGACAATCTTTCCGGATGGATGGCCAAACAAAACGTTCTGTGACCAGTTTCACAGTTGCTCGTATACCAGGATGAGCCAAGTTGTGCACGCTGTTGAATGCAGACCGTCGATATTGTTTTGTGACGAAGGGCCGAACGTTCTGCGTTGATACGTCACAGTACAAAACAAGCTTAGGATCTGTAAGAACAGGACACTTTTTAATAAGTAAGCAATTTGACGTACCTTTTAAAAACTGCTGCAGCTCTTTGTCTTGTTCCTGGTCTATCGCTAACTTTTCAAAGTCTATGGTGTCTTGGGCAGAAATTTCAGAAATGCGTGAAAGTGTATCAGCAATAATATTTTCACTTCCAGCGATGTATCTTATGTCAGTGGTGAACTGTCCTATGAAGTCCAAGTGCCTGACTTGCCTGGGTGATGCTTTCGCAGGGTTTTGGTTGAAAGCGAAGGTCAAGGGCTTATGGTCCGTAAAAATACAAAAAATTCGACCTTCTAGCATAAAACGGAAATATTTTACGGACATATAAGCACCGAGCAGCTCTCTGTCGTAAACGCTGAACTTCGTTTGAGATGGAGTCAGCTTTTTGGAAAAAAATCCAAGAGGTTCCCATCTGCCATTGGAAAATTGTTGAAGAGCCCCTCCTAGAGCGACATCAGATGCATCTACCATCAAAGCGAGGGCTGCATTTGATTTCGGATGTGAAAGAAGAGTTGCTTCAGCGAGAGCTTTCTTGCACTTTTCGAAACTCTCCTCTGCTTCTGGAATCCATTTGATTAATGTCTTATCGTTTTTCTTGTTTCCTGGTGGAATGACTTTTTGAAGTACGGCTTGATTCTCGACAGCATTTTTCAGAAAGCGCCTGTAAAAATTAATAGAATTTAGAAATCGTCTTAGGTCACATACCTTTTCTGGCTTTGGATAGTCAAGGATGGATTGAACCTTGTGCTGTGGTGGCTTGATTCCGGCAGCATTGACTGTGTGGCCTAAGAACAATACTTCTTCTTGTGCGAAACGGCTTTTGTCCACGTTCAATACCAAACCATACTCACGTAAGCGTTCGAAAATTATGCGGAGATGTAATTGATGCTCTTCAATGTTTTTAGACGCCACAAGAATATCATCGATATATGGGAATGAAAATTCCAAACCTCTTAGCACGTTGTCTATGAAGCGCTGGAACGTTTGGGCGGCATTACGTAGTCCAGGTGGCATATAAAGAAACTCCCATAGACCAAATGACGTAATAACAGCTGTCTTCGGTATGTCATCAGGCTCTACCGGTATCTGATGGTAAGCCTTCTGTAAGTCCAATGTTGAGAAAATGGTTGCGTCTTCCAAAAAGTGGGTGAAATCCTGCAAATGGCGTATAAGGTATCGATCCGGTATAGAGTTGGCGTTCAGTCGCCGATAATCCCCACAAGGTCTCCACTCTCCGTTTTGCTTGGAAACCATATGCAGTGGACTTGCCCAAGCACTTTTTGAAGGACGGCAAATTCCCTGTGCCATCAGGCTTTCGAACTCTCGTTTAGCTGCTTTCAATTTGTCCGGAGGCAGTCGTCTATATGTCGCATGAACTGGTGGTCCGGTTGTTGGGATGTGATGTGTAACACCGTGCTTCATTGTTCTCGCTGCTAAAGTAGGACGTGTTATATCTGTGAACTCCTTTAGAAGATCCTGGAATCGTATCTCTCGGTTGACATTGGTTAGCTTGGTCGATGGAGTGTTGATGAGGTATCCGATTGTAGATATGGACGTTTGCTGATCTATTACGCGACGTTGCTTAAGATCAACTAAAATTCCAAAATATTTCAGAAAATCCGCTCCCAAAATCGGTCGGTATACGTCGGCAATCACGAAATTCCATTTTAAAGGACGTCTTAATCCAAGGTCAAGAACGAGGGCTTTATTTCCGAAGGTTGAAATCGGAGTGTTATTTGCTGCGTATACTTTCGGTTCATCACTGTGTTTTAATTTTCTTTGCTGGTTTGTTGGCGGGATAGCAGAAATATCAGCTCCCGTGTCGATGAGAAACGATAAATTGCTGTTCTTGTCTTTGACGAAAAGGCGACAGTTATGAGGGCCAGTGGTTGTCGCCAGGTGAGACTGGCCTATTAGTTTAACGAAGCCTTGAATGAGCATGGAGCTCTACAATTCCTAGCATTTGATCCGTGTTTACGATGGTACCAACACGAAGCTGCGCTGTCATTATTTGCCGACAGCTTTTTTCTGCTGCTGCTGCGGCTATGGTTGAAATAGTTTGTACGAGATCGGCTGCGAGATCGAGGTGAAATATATGATTTCAATTCAGTAACGGCACGTGTTAATTCTAGTATCTGATGTTCGATACCAGTACCGTTACCAACGGATGACGTCTGCTGATGTTGTTGCGGTTCTGTCCCGTTAACTCCAAAAACTTGCGGTACTTCGCTGAGCTCTGAAATTTTATCGGCTAATTCTGTTAATTTATTGAGGTCTTCGCTACTTACAGAAATGATTGAACGCATGTTTGCTGGCAGTCGTTGCAACCAAAGGGACTTAAGCAGCTCATCATCCATTTTGGAACCGGCTAAGTGTCGCATTTCTCGAAACAATTGTGATGGCCTTCGATCTCCCAGCTCAATCTCCTGCAAAAGTTTTCGCAAACGCTGATGGTCTGAGTCAGTGAATCGTGAGATGAGCTTCTTTTTTAGGTTCTCGTACTTGTCCTCGTCTGGAGGATTCAGCAAAACGTCGCTCACTTGACTAAGAACACTGCTTTCTATCGCTGCAACAACGGTGTGATATTTTCTGCTATCCGAACAAACACGTGCCATGAAAAACTGCGACTCAACCTGAATAAACCACAGTTCAGGTTTTTCTTTCCAGAAAGGGGGAACTTTGATGGTCACACCGGCCATTTCAGAATTCGCTGGGGCTGGTGTATCAGCAGGAGGATCATCTGGCATTATAGAGGTTTTTAATTCTGCTTTGTTCGTGTTCATAAAAGAATACGAATTTGTATCGGCTTCTTTGGAGACGTCGGGGTCACCACTTTAGAGGATCGTCTCAATCTAAATAAAAAAAGATTCCTCTAATAAAATAAACTTTATTTAATTAAAATACAAAATAATTTAATTTTCGCGGAAGGCGATTGTAGATGGCGACTGGCTTTGTCGAAGGGCGGAAATCAAGTAGTAGTTAGTGAATGACAATGACAAGTGGAAAGCACATTGACGATGACAGCAAGTCTTCGATGAATTCTGTCACTCAATCAGCGTTGCCAAACTATCTGTTCGCTGTGTTGTTCATTGTCCGCTGTTCGCTGGTCAGTTCTGTTCGCTGTTCGCTGGTCAGTTCGCCACAAACTCATTATAAACCCAGTTTTCTCCGCCTGTTGTTGAATACTTACAAAAGATACATGTAGTTGAGTTTGGCAGGGATGCCAAAATTACGGCTTTGAAATCGATGAAAAGATGTTGGATTTTTTTCCAGGATGTGTCATAATGTGAATATTTGATCGACTGTGGGCTTCCCTGGACTAAAACCACACTGGTAAGGACCTATTAGGTTGTTGACGATGGGTTTTAGATGTTCACATATTACGGCGGAGAAGATTTTGTAAGCAACGCTAAGGAGACGGATTTCTCTAAAGTTGGTTCAGTTTAGAGGGTCTTATTCTTTCAGTTTCGGGCAAACCATACTGAGGTTTAATTCATCGGGCATGCTTCCTTCTGACCATATTTTACAGAAAAGTTGGTACAGGCTCCTACCAAATTATCTCCGTCTGCTTTAAAAAGCTTGGCATTCAAATTAAAGAGAATTTCTATATTATTGAACCTTAAGTTAAAACCATCAAGTATGTATTCAATTTTCTAAACAGCACTGCATGATACGATGTATTTTAAAATAAAACCGTCTAAAATCCTTATTTTTCCACCCAAACAAAATAAAACTTAACAAAAAGAATACCCTTCATCACATGCCATCCTGTGATTAAAATCAATTTAAAGAGTAATTTCGTAAAGAAGGATAGATAAAGAAAAATTCAGTAATAAAAACAAAAAAAAAGGAAAACCAAGAGAAAATCAGGTCGAGTCAAGGGTTAATCCGCATTTCTCTTATGATGCGGCCTTATAAGGACTATGTCTACATGTTGGCCTTCGCTTAACTATTTTTTTGAATAGCAATGTTGCACAACCTCTATACGATATACCTCCTCCTTGGATAAAGGATAGATTTGCTATATTTTTTCTATTGTGAAAGTTAGATATGTTCACGCGATAAAGACGGAGTGAGCAGAAGTACTCGTACGTTCAATTAAAATACTCGAGTACGAAGAAGTATAGAATAGGGGAAGCCAAGCCATCTGTTATCCCCTACATCATAATGGGCAAACTCTTGTCTTGATATTGTTTTGGTCCTTTGAATCGTTTTTCTTCTTTTTCATACCTTATATGCACCCCTCTGCCTCTTCCCCAAAAACACAATATAGATCCTTAGATAATGACATTTAATTGGGCTTTGCCACTGGCTACTCTCTTGTAAACATTAGGAAAGGACAAGCATGTCCTGTAGACGCAGAAAATTGTCTTGTTCGGTACTGTGTACTTAGTCACTCTTCCGTGCTGGGTTCACTTATTTTTTTTCATTTATTTTTGTTCCGGAAAAATTGTTTCATGTGGACTATAAGGAACACAGCTCAGCCGAAGGAGGAAACAAATGAATATTGCCTATTCATTTCCGTGATTCATAATAATTCTCCCATAGAAGATGAGGGTGACAATAATATGAATATGAGACGTGGGGGAGGGGGTGGTTTATGATACACGAGTGTAATATTTAATATTTTTTGCCCTCCCTCTCATGATAATTGCCTTAGTTCCTGAAGAAAGATGTGGCAGAAATATCATTTCTTTATGATACAGCACACAACTGACAATATAATAAGAACGCAAAAAGGTACCATCTGCAGCTATAGCTAAGAGTAATTTTTTAAATTGATTTAATTATCACAAGAGTTTTCGGTCAATAATTAATAATTTATGGCATAATTATTTCCGGGGAGGATTCCAGCGCTTGAATTTGAAATGAGCGAATTTCTTCAAGCTCATTTGCATGCAAAAATTTAAGATTCTTTTTTTCTTCTTATCGAAGCGAAGGACAGTTTTTCAGTCAGTATAATTTAAAGTCGGTGCACAGTTTTAAGGGATTTTTTTTATACCGTTTAAGATAAAAAAAAAATATATTTTTTAAAAAGTAGTTCAAGGACATAAATAACATTGGAAAAAGTAGTTCAGGTTGAAGATTCTTATTGTTTTAACAGTATTGGGTAAAAAGTTATTATTTTGCAAGGAAATGTTGAATGTAAATTCTTACTGACTCCACGCTATATATCAACCAGAATAACTTTCAAAGGAGCATGATTTTGATTCAAGAAGACTGACAAAAACCATTATAGAGATGAGTCTGATTTTTGATGTTTATTTTAAGACAATATAAACCAATATAGTCATATATTTTTTTTTAAATAAAAACTGACAAACAAACTACTCAAGTGTTGTAGTATCTCGGAATAGCCTTCTTTTGCTTAGTTGAACGACTACAAGCGTTGCAATTATTATCTTATTTATACATAAGTAGTTCTTTTCTACGTCTAGAAAAATTAATGATTTCTATGATTAATAATCTTTAATGTTTTAGTTGTGTTAATTGATGGTTCATCTTTTCGAAAGACATCGCTTGGTAAATTTTTTTTAAAAAGCTTTTCCTCTGTTCAAGATAGGTATTTCTGAAACCTTTTGATGACTGTATTGAAACGTATGATTTAATTAACATAAACGCACGGTTTTGAATCTTTGTATCTGTTCATAAAGTTATTTGAAAAAATAGTTGCCGGAAAAGAAAAATTTTGACTCAAAGAAATAATACTCCTTTTCAACACGGTATAGTATCTGGTAGATCCACTTCTTCGAACTTAGTAATTTTCACTAATTGTGTAGTGAATGAAATAAAGAAGGGTCATAAAGTGTATGTTATTTACACAGATTTAGCTAAGGCATTTGACAGGGTGCATTACCATATTCTGTTGAAAGAACTTAAAAAAATCGGGTTTCATTCTAATATGCTTAATTGGTTAATTTCATTAACGACTTACCTAATGTACTTCAAAACTCAATGTGTCTCCTGTTTGTAGATGATCTGTAATTTTTTAAATTAATACAAAGTACAAGCGATTGTGATCTATTGCAAAATGAAATCAACAGACATTCTGACGGGGACGGGTGTAAGATAAATCCATTAAATCTGAACATTCCTTAATGTCAATCACTTTCTTTTACTCGCCACCAATTATCGATTGAATACAACTATAACATTAGAAATCTTACACTTGAAAAAGTTTCTACAAAAAAGATCTTGAGTTATGTTTGACGATAAATTTAACTTTCACAAAATATCGAATTTTTAGTTAACAAAGCGAATTCCATGCTTGGTTTTATTTATCGATCTCTGTTGACTTACATAATCCGTATACGTTGAAGAGTCTTTTTATTAGTTATGTAAGGTCAGTTCTGGAATACTGCTGCATCATTTGGAATCCTTTTCATAACATCCATAACCATAGAATAAACATATTCACACGATATATGTTTAATATATTAAGGTGGAACATTGAAATGCCCTCTTACATTGTAAGATGTCAACTTATTAGTATGCAGTCACGGGAGAACCCAAGGAAGATGTATGCGATAACTTTTATTCATGACATCTTATCTTACCACCCATACTGTCCTTTTTTATTAGCTCTCATAGATCTTTACGATCCTTCACGTGATTTGAGAAATCGTTTCTTGTTTCGCGAAAATGCTTATAGAGTGAACTTTGCCTTTGACGAACCATTAACTGGAAGTGTTAGAGAAATTAATAACTTATCAAATAATATTGACTTTAATTTTCATATTAATAGAAATGCATTTAAATCTCAGTCTATAATATAACATTTTAAAGATAACTTTGGTAATTCATTAGTCTATTTCAGTATATTGTTAACTCCAATTGATGTAAATAAATAAATAAATGATAAATGGTAAATGGTAAATGTAAATATTTTTAGATTATTTGAGTTGAAATTAAAACACAGACAAAATAAGATGTGTTTTTATTCCTTTCCACAATTATTTTCAATGGTCCCTCGAGCCGGATATTATTAGTAGTGATTGAACTTACGAACAGAAACAAAATATTTTGTTTTGTCAATTACCAGTGAGGTACAAAATTCAAAGTAAAACAAAAAGACTTGGAAAGTTTCAAGCAGTTACAAATTGATATTTGATTGTTTTCAAGTTTTTCCCCACCATTAGTAAGAGACTAAGAAACACAATAATACTTAATGAAAATAGTGTTGTCAGAACTAAAATACTGACAAGTATAAACGTGGCTTAACCGTTAGTGAAAAAAACTGTGCTGTGAATTTAATTACATTCAGATGACTCCGAAAAAGTTCTGGGTAGAATTAAGGAGAACTTGAAGTGATCAACGCGAGTTGTGAGTCGAGGTACAGCTAGGTCGGCCTGGCGACTTAAACTGATTCTTTATTGAGTACCACAATGGCACTCCTATAAAGACCCTTCACTTCCTCTAGCTTGGCGATCTTCCAGTTATGCGTCGGCAGGGATGGATTACAAATCTTGATCATTTCGAGAATGTCCTCGATACCAGGAGTTTTGATTGGAATCCAAATGCGGGCTCTAGGTGTGCTAGGAATGTCTTCCTTAGCGACAACCTCGAGCTTCACACCTGGCCAAACTTCACCTAACCGGCTGACAGCAAGCTTGTACAAGTCACAAGACCTCTGATCGCCACAAACCATGACTTTGACATGACCCTGATCCCAACACCCATCGCTTATGGAAGGAAGTGGTCCTGGAAGCTCTCTCAAAATGCTTAAAGAGCCACCCGTGAGCTGAACCTTGAACAGCTGCCAACGATCAATGACCGCAACCACGACTTTGCCCTTCCTGACGTCACTGAAACTGGCTTGTTTCCTGATGGGATTGAGGGGAGTGCTGGTGTTGTGCACACGAGGCCGTTTTGGTGTCGGTATGGCCTCCTCAAGAGACCTTTCTCTTTTAGACGTGATGTCTTTCCCGGTCCTTGCTGCAGCAAGAACACTGTTTGCCCATTCAACGCGAGCGGTTTGCTGCGGTGTCGTTTCAGCCTCCAATGATTCACCAAAGGCCTTCAGCATTCTTGCAGCTTGCCGCCTTTGTTTATATAGGCTTTTCGAGAGTTTCTTCTTTCCATTTCTGGATGTACTCTCAGTAGTAGTGGTAGGGCCATTCTTCACAACCCTGGCACTACTGGAATTAGGTATCGCTACCTTCCTACTCTCGTTGCTGCAAACAGCAGAAGAGGGTCTATGGATTGCCACTACTCCCTTCTCTGTGGTGGCCGCAGGAGATACGGCAACAGGCTTGAAATGATACCGGCCTCATCATTTTTTTCTTTTTTGTTATTCATATTTGGTCCCACGAGTTGGGAAGAAAGACAGGTCCGTCTGTACAGAGATTCGCTTTATACAGATAAGGCTAGTTAATCCGGGGGTCGCCAGGTATCCGGATACTCCGTTAGAGACTAAGCTATTTTTGAATTGGGCCCCCAGCCAGGCTGATCATGGGCACGGGTCGTTTAACACCTTAGATCCAGCCCAATAAGGATAAGAGGTGGTTGGAAAGGAAGAGATAGGATAAGGAGTCAGTTGATGTTAAGAACATCATTCTGATATGTAAGGAAATGATTAGGATCGGTATCTAGGGTGGGAAGGAGCACCGGAGAGAGGAGCGCTGTCTAGCTTTTTCGCCATTACAACGTGGGAGGTGGGATGGTAGTTGGTGACATAAGTATTTTCTTGAATGCCAATAGAGGACTCATCTGGAGTAAATTCTCGAGAATCATTGACCTTACTCAGCTTTTTTAAATCGACAAATTCGACGTTCAAAGTAGAAGCAGCAGTATGGCAATCAACATCGCAAAAATAATAGATTTTAGATTTCGGATAAGGTTCATCAAGCATTCGGCAACCTTTAGGACATACCCATGAGGAAAGCTTAATGTGAACATCTAATACAAAATTTGAAAAGCTCCAAAGGAAATTGGATGCTGTTTTTAAAAGTAAAAAGTTTAGAAGATTGTCAGAAAGTTCAATCTGACCTCAGTAGTTTATCCTATTGGTGTCATATCAATGGTCTTAAACTTAATATTAACAAATTTAATGTGATTTCTTTCTCAAGGAAAACTATTTGGTTTTTATTTGACTATACAATTGAATCTAAACCTCAGTGGCGATTCCTGCTCATAATCTCAGGGTTAGCTACTTTCTTCTAGAAGTTTAAGAAAGGTTTTTATGAATAATAATTAATTTTATTAAAATTTTTAATTGTAATAACAATACATATTTGGGACTTTAAATGAATGTCAGGCAAAGCTATAAACTCTGGCTGTCTGATTCTATCAGAAATGTGATCGCCTTAAACGTCAGCAACAGTTTTGATCAAATCATTTTGGATAGCCATTGAAAAACTTTTAAAACTGTTGCCTTTTCAAGGTGTTGTAATAAAATTGGATCATATTGTTTCAGTAAATTGAGTAGTTCATTATAATTGTCTCTGCTTAAAGATGAACTTCATTCATTGTGGCCTCTAAACGACAACTCCTGATTTAAAAGAAAGCATGTTACATTTAATAGACGTTTTAGCAGAGCACGATTTTTTTGAATGTTATGTTGAAAACTTAAAGCTTTTTCTTCCCTAGTCTGACCAAAGACAGCTTATTTAATTACATATTGCAAATGGGAGGCACTAAGCTTGTGTTTTCTGTGAAGTGTGGTTAGATTGTTCATGTTCATATTGCCCACATCCGAAGAACTCCATGCGGGAGAGATACCGGAAAAAAGCAAACAAGACCAAAAAAAAAAATGTTTTGTATTCTCGCTACCACATAGCTATTGGTAATATTATATATTAAATCTTGACGTTCTTTTATCTTTATAATGGGTGATTTTTTTGAGGTTAGGATTTTCATGCATTAGTATTTGACAGATCACGCGGGATTTCAGACATGGTGTCAAAGAGAAAGATGCTCAGTATGCTTTGACATTTCATCATGAATAGACTTACTAACGAGCAACGCTTGCAAATCATTGAATTTTATTACCAAAATCAGTGTTCGGTTCGAAATGTTTTTATCGACAAATTTTGTTCAGCGATGAGGCTCATTTCTGGTTGAATGGCTACGTAAATAAGCAAAATTGCCGCATTTGGAGTGAAGAGCAACCAGAAGCCGTTCAAGAACTGCCCATGCATCCCGAAAAATGCACTGTTTGGTGTGGTTTGTACGCTGGTGGAATCATTGGACCGTATTTTTTCAAAGATGCTGTTGGACGCAACGTTACGGTGAATGGCGATCGCTATCGTTCAATGCTAACAAACTTTTTGTTGCCAAAAATGGAAGAACTGAACATGGTTGACTTGTGGTTTCAACAAGATGGCGCTACATGCCACACAGCTCGCGATTCTATGGCCATTTTGAGGGAAAACTTCTGAGAACAATTCATCTCAAGGAATGGACCGGTAAGTTGGCCACCAAGATCATGCGATTTGACGCCTTTAGACTATTTTTTGTGGGGCTACGTCAAGTCTAAAGTCTACACAAATAAGCCAGCAACTATTCCAGCTTTGGAAGACAACATTTCCGAAGAAATTCGGGCTATTCCGGCCGAAATGCTCGAAAAAGTTACCCAAAATTGGACTTTCCGAATGGACCACCTAAGACGCAGCCGCGGTCAACATTTAAATGAAATTATCTTCAAAAAGTAAATGTCATGGACCAATCTAACGTTTCAAATAAAGAATCGATGAGATTTTGCAAATTTTATGCGTTTTTTTTTTTTAAAAGTTCTCAAGCTCTTAAAAAATCACCCGATATATATCTCTTGTTAGATCGATTCTTGAATATACAGATGTTATTTGAAACCCCGCATATAAAGTTCACTGTGTCCGGCTTAAAAAAGTTAAAAGACGATTCACTAGATATGTATTCCAACACATGTGTTGGAGATTTTGTCCAGAACATAAGGCTAGGTGCCAATTACTTCGCATAAAATCCCTGGAATCCCGAAAATTTTGGTTAACCCTAAATACCTCACGACCCAATGACGCTAGATACTTGAATTACATTTTGTATTATATATTGTAGCGCTATACCAAACAAATATATTTTTGGAATAAATTTCAATTAGGTAACGGTTTTTTTATAAATCAAAAAAAGTGAAAAAAAAATATTTGTCACCTTGAAAATTTTATGAACAAAAAATGATTTTATCTCGAAAACAATTTTGTGCAACGAAAAATAACGTTTTTAACGTCTGGTAAAATTTTGAGAAAATTCAAATAGACAGTTTTTTTACAAACAAATAAAAACCTAAAACAAAATTAACAAAAGTTAGTAAAAATTGATTTTCGACTTAAATATACTTTTAAAACTTTGAGATATTGGCTTCAAACTAAGTTTATCTTTTAAAAAATATTGTAAAATTTTGAGAAAATTCGAAGAGACAGTTTTTTAATAAAAAATAAAAACCTAAAAAAAAACATTACTAAAAGTTGGTAAACATTGATTTTCGACTCAAATATCTTTTCAAAAATTAAAAATATTGGCTTCAAACTTATTTTATCTCACAGAAAATGTTGTTTTCGACATTAAGTAAATCTTTTATAAAAATCCAACGGTCAGTTTTTTTATAAAAAAAATAAAATCTACAAAAAATAGTACCTACGAAAATTTGGTAAAAATTGATGTTGATTTCTCGATATCTCGTGAATAATAGAAGATATTGACTTCAAATTAATTTCATTCCCCTAATTTGTATTTGTTTATATAAGAAATAAAAACTTTTAAGAAATGCTACTAAAATTGGGTTTCGACTAAAAATCTCGTTAACTAAAATAGATTTTGAAATCAAACTATTTCATTATATGCAAAATATTGTTGGTAATTTTAAAATTTTTAAGAATAATTCAACTGAAAACTTTTTTAACGCAACACGAAAACCCACAAACTTTTAAGCAAGAAAAATCGACAGACGGGATGGGAAGTTATCAGTGTGGGTCGCATCCTAGCCTCTTTTAATTTTAACTTTTTATTATATCTGTTAGCTGTAAAAATGGTTGTTTGTTAAATTGAGATTAATAGTTTTTGTTAAATATAATTTTTTTTCTCGAATTGAAAAATATAAGAAATTTCAAAAGAATAAGGTAACAACACTACCTTTTTGAAACTAAAATAACACTCGAAACACCCAAAAAATATATTCTTAAAACTGTGAGTTTAAAAAAAAAATCATGACTAAAACGCAAACAGAATAAAATATTAAACACCATAACCATCTTTTGAGATACCTTTTTGATTTATGGGCTTCTTTTGAATGTCATATAAATTTTAATGACATTTTTTTTATTCAACCCACTTTTCCATCATCTCAAAAAGTCTTATGTTAAAGCCTAAATTGATACTAATAAAAATTATTCCTTATGCCTCAGAGTATTACACTTTTCTATATACATAACATTTGTATAACTTGACATGTCTGGCCATAGTTTATTTTGTATGTCATGGTATTTCTTTACAAATTGGCAGCAATTTTGTATGCGAGCTACTTAAAAACCATTTTTTGGCAGTGTTCATTGCCAATACATAAATCAACATTATACTGAACATAATTTGGCAATTGATTGAAAAAATAAGAAACAAAATTTATAACAACCATAGCAACCAAAAGAATGACCAAATAAAAGCAATTATACAATGAATGTTGGTATAGTTAGTTATAATATTATGTACAGTGTAAAATAAAACATTAATTTAATTCAATTTCATTACATATTCAATTAAAGACTAAAAGCTCTCCCTCCCCTTATTAAATAAATCAACATAGACTTTAATGTACATAAATATATACCTTAATATAAAATAATTACAAAAGGTATTATATTACATCCTCTTCCTGGTGTCCAAATCGACCTATATCTTCATAGGTAATCTGAATGAGTAAATAAATTTTGTATTTTATCTGATGGCTTCACTCCGTGCGTTATATGCAAATTCATTCAAATTGATTTATTTACCGAAAGTGCTATATCCTTTATTTGGCTCATTTCCAATCTTTCGTTACTCAATTACAACATTATTTCAGAACACACAAACAAAAATGCACCACAAAATGCATGCCAAGCCTATATAGGTGTTGTATGTATGTATATAATATATGCTGTGTTAAAATTACATAAATTAAGTTCTTAGCCTTTGTAAAGACTTTAACATTAAAACAAGACTCTTAAAAACTATGATATCAAAAGGTTTTTATCGAATGTACAAAAAGGCTCTCAGACCCCTAAGCAAAATCAGACAAAGCGGACACTTAAATAAAAAGCCCGACAGAATTTATTTTAAAAATAAAAAAAGAGTACAAAAAACACAATATGGCTTCAAAAACGTAAGGCCATAAAAACCTGACAGAAACAGTTTAAGGCACACAACATTTTAATGGATGACACATTTAACATGGTGTGAAAGTGTGCCTGCCTTTGATGTTCTCGTCCCGGAAACGAAAATATTTCTGATTTTCTTGGACAAATGCCAGCAAATCCTTCAAAGAGTACATCACACAGACTTGCAAAAACCAGCCCATCATAACAACATACTGGAACACTGGAACACACTGAACCATATACCTTGTACATCAAATCATACAGAACCACCAAAACCGAACCCCCACCGAAACCAGCCTCTCTTTAGTCGTAATTCGGTATTAATCTTAAAAAAGTGATTCCAGGGACAACAGAGAAAAGACAAAATTATGAATTTTGAAATTGTCCTGCTTTTCTACTATAGAAATCACAGACGACCAATCTGATGAGAAGAATATTTCTACGTCTAAATTCTGTTACATAAATTGTATATGTGTCAAAGGGCCAAATCAGAGCCGTACCTAAGTTTGTTGGAAATACAAGTTCCAAACTTCAAACTTAAGACATTTTACTAAGCAACCTTTTTTAAATAAATTTGCTGTTTGTGATGCCACATTAATCTTGAGGCATCAAATCTTCTAAGCTCAATGAAACCAGTTTGAGTCCTTTACGAAACGTGAAAGACTGGGGTGGAATCGGCTAAGGTGATAGTTGACTATCAAATTTTTGATAGTCAAATTGACTATCACTGACTTTCCCGTCTGTGTAAGCTGATTCAATTCAATTCAATTCGATTGAACAATTTCTGAATATAATTTTCACAATTCATTGTTGCTATGGTGACATTTTAAAATGATTTCTATAGAATATTTAAATAAAAGTATCAAATTGGCTGTGTTTAAATAATATTCTTACTTTTCTTGTGTTTTTTTCGAATTACGTAAGCTTTGTCGGTCAAAAGAATGTTTTGTACCTAAAAAGGGTTACTGAAAAAAATTTCCATTCGTATTTTGTAAGCGTCTGGTAGCTCTATTAAGAAACGACATATTTGTAGGAAAATGACTATCAAATTTTTCTAGTGACAGCTTTTTAGGTATCAATTTGACTATCACCTTGCACAGATCAAATTCGATTATTTTGACTGTCAACAATCAACAATCACCTTAGCCGATTCCACCCCAGATTATGGTAATATGATTTTGATCGTTTAGATCCCTATAGAAGAATTCACTCAGCGTTTTTGACCACTGTTAACCACTGTTTTTCCTCTTCGTCATCCATACAGCTTCTGCAAAGTCATTTGAGAATACTAGCCTAGCCGCGTGCCGTGCTTTCATATTAGACAGTGCCCGGTTATGACACCGATTACCGAGCTTATATGCAATCTACTTAGAGATACCAAGAACCCGTAGCGCTTTAAATCTAGTGTAGGCCAGATGTTTTTTGTGACCTGCCACATGGTGATGTTATTCCACCTGGTGTTTGCCTTCTTCATAGCGTCTTGCATTAGCAATAATTTACATGTAGCAATTGGTATGCCAGCTATGATCGAAAGTTATGGACTGTTATAGAGTTTGTAGAGACAGAGTACAGAGATTTGATAGCGGCATGAATTACTTACTTACTTACTTAAGGTGGCGCTACAGTCCTGTGCGTGAACTAGGGCCTCACCCAACAAACTTCTCCATCTAGCTCGGTCCCTAGATAGATGTCTCCAGTTTCGTGCTCCAAGTTGGGTGAGGTCACTTTCCACTTGTGCGCGCCACCTGTTCCGCGATCTTCCTCCACTGCGCTGTCCTGTGGGTGTGGATTCGAAGACTTTCCGGGCCGGAGCATTGGTTTCCATGCGCTCTACGTGACGCAGCCATCTTAGTCGTTAGACTTTTACCCTTCTGGCTTAGTCTACGTCGCTGTACAACCCGTACAGCTCGTCGTTCCATCTTTTCCTCCACTCCCCTTCTACACATGCAGGACCGTAGATCACACGAAGAACTTTTCACTCGAAACGCACCAAGGTGCTTTTATCGCCTTTTGTCATAGTCCATGCTTCTGCACCGTTTAGAAGGACGGGGGTGATGAGGGCCTTATGTATATAGCGACACTTTGGTCCCTCAAGAGAAGGCTTTGCTACTCAATTGCTTTCTTAGCCCAAAGAAACAGCGGTTAGCAAGAGTAATTCTTCGTTTGATATCAGCGCTGCGCTGGTGTTGTTTTCTGTGTTCATAGCGGAGCCTAAGTCCTTAACAACCTCAAAATTACGTCTGTCGATGGTGACGTTTTGACCAAGACGTCAGTGTTCTAAGTCCTTTCTTGACGACAGCAGCTACTTTGTTTTGGCCTCATTAACCGTTAAACCCATTTTTGCCGCCTCTGCCTCAATACTCACAAAAGCCCCATTGGCATCACGCTGAGTTCTTCCGATTATGTCATGTCATCAGCATATGCTAGTAATTTGCCCAGGATCTGCCGTAATGTGAATCTAAAATCACGCTGATAAGGACCTATCAGGTTGTTGACGATGGGCCTTAAACGTTCAAATATTACGGTAGAGAAGATTTTGTAAGCGATGTTAAGTTAACTGATGCCTCTATAGTTGGTGCAGTTTTGAAGGTCTCCTTTTTTCAGAATCGGGCGAACAGTACTAAGGTTCCATTCATCAGGCGTGCTTTCTTAGTAAAAGTGAACTGACTCGTCTTCTAGAAATGCCCTATCCTCTCCGATAGATTTGGAAATCTGAAAGTTTCTGTCGAATTGCAGTTGTTGGATGGCGTAGTCTGTGTGCTTTGAAATTGATTCTAAATACTTAAGAATAACGGAGTTGCCAATGTTGTTGTTAATCCACTGCGACGAAGCTTTGAGGCGATTAGATGAGCTTGCAGCTATTTGTTTGCTAAATACATCAAGAGGTGTAATGAAGAGTAGGGTGTCAAGTGCGAAGAGTAGGGTGTCAAGTGCAGCAGATGATGTCGTGCAAAGCGATCCGATTATACATTGGCAAGCTGAACGTTGGACTTTATTTAGTTTTGCGGCTTATATGTAGCTTTTTCTAAGGAAATTCACCGTATTGCCAAACTATGGAAAATATTAAAGTTTGATTTAAAATCCAAATATATGTATATATGTAGCTTTTTCTAAAGAAATTCACCTTACTGCCAAACTATGGAAAATATTAAAGTTTGATTTAAAATCCAAACTATGTACTGATCGATCGGAAATCAACCAACAAAATTTTGTTTTTAGTAACAAAGACTTACATTTCTCAGTTATATTCAATTTAAATGCACTTTTCTATTTCCTGGAACAGCTGATCCTTTTATGTCCAAAAGTGAAACAAATCGTTCCACTGCTATGTATTTAAATTTCACAGAACTCCAATGACAGATTTCTGTCATGAAAAAAGTTCGGTTGCATTCCAATCACGAAATCGCTATTAATTTTGTTTCAAAAATGATTGGTTTTAATGATGAAAACCAATGATAACTATAGCTTGCCCCTAAAACACCGTAACAAAATCGTTGCAATGTAGGTGTCAGCTTTGCTTTCAATGTTTAACACTAACCTTAGATATTTCAATGTTATTATATAATTTTGAATTCTCTAAAAATACACAAATAATTACTTATTTAATTTAAGTAAATTAAGACATGCTGTTTTGGAAAGTTACGAAAACGTATTGAATCCATCAGTGTTACAATTAACAGTGACTCAACAAAATTAGCAAACTTCACGTCATGAACTCAACTGTCTGTCGGATGGAGAAGACCATAGATTTGACGTACCCCCTCAAAAATTAGTCCAACGGTGCTAAATAACACTGACAAGTTACCCAATTCACAGGTTCACTGGTTAATTTTTAAAGATAGTTCGTTCACTAAACGATGTATGGGTTGTTGCAGTCTTTTTGAGACTACTTCTTCTCCAAATGATCTTTAAACTTATGAGGTACACAGAACGTAGGTTTTTAAGTAATAAACTCACCAATTTTCGATTTCAATTCAAATGGACCGGGTTGTAAACCGAACTAAACAGGGATTTTTTCAGAATGTAATGGAATTTCAAGAGTTATTCTTTACATACCTTTTGGGTCAGGTTTGTATTCTGTAGGTTTGGCGTGCAGAGCTTGAATTTTCGAAATATATGTTATTCTGGTGTAAGTATTTCCATGATAATTTAGAAGAGTATACTAATCAAAAAGTATGAGATCTATAGTTGGACAGTTATCCTTGTCGAAAGTTCAACACAATCTCAAAAAAAAACATTTACAATGAAAGGTATATTTTACGTAGAAATATGTGAAGTGGCCAAAAAATATTAGTTGTTCTTAGACTTCCACAAGCCCTGGGTCCTAAAGTTCATTCAAAATCGTTTTTTTTGTCAAATTAAAGCTGACGATTTGGCGCCAATTGATTGGACATTTAGGATACGCATAACCTATAGAAATGTCAATGGTAAACCCTTTTTAAATTTACACTTTTTTGTCATTGAAAGGTAAATTTTTTTTTCTACTTCTACCTATACAAAAACCTTTTATACAGATGCAAGAATATTTTCACAATACGCCTTCTCATAGACGCACCTGATATCATTTCCTTTTCCAAATATACTCGGTCATGCAGAACTAATATTATATGGCCCGGTCAACGATTTTGGGAATTTAAATCAAGCGTCCTTGTTTCAAAATATCATATGGAAAAAAACCGAATAGTACACGAGTTGTGATTCTAAACGCAAATGTTACAACTGACCAAAAGGACTCCACACCCAGACGGGACACAGCATAACCAAATGAAAATAAGTCAACGAGAAAAGAGAAAACAACATCAACCAACTTCCCTCGCTGCATAGAAGCTGTATCCTTTTCCACTGACTGAAGGACTGTACTGAAACACAAACAATCCTTTCACCAGTGTTGTTGTTGATGTGTACTGTACACTGTCTTCTATACAGTACTATTATAGTTGAGTGGGGTCAGAGGGCAAAAACTTTGTTTACACTATATGGCGGCTGGATAATAGAGGAATGCAGTGAGTACTGTTTTGGTTTTCTGTATATTTCGGGGTTTGTGTGCCAAAAAATGCAGGGAGGTTAAATCAATATAACAGTGAAGTAGCTGAAGCCATTCTTCTTGGGGTTTTCCCGGGTTTGTTTTTACTGTTTTTGTTTTTCTCTTGGTAGCGCTTTCAATTGTTTGTATTATGCTTGGAAGTTGATTTATTTCGGTGGTGCTATGCAGCTAGACGCTTATTTTATAAGAGGTATAGAGGAAGGTATATACTTTATAAGGTATGTATAGGTTTTGCCCTTTGAGTGTGCTTAGTGAGGCTTGAGTCGAAATTATGCTTTATTTGAAACCATTTAACGTCCCTGGCAGACTATCAAGTGTGTAACCGACCCCTGATAAATCATCGATATGGATACCGATTTACGGAGGTAAATATTGAATATATTCGAATATTGGCAACAAAAACGGCTGCTATTTTCTCCACGTACATAGCTACGTAGAGGCCTTTTTCGGTCAAATATTTATCGACATTCAGAGACCACCATAATAATTGTGCTCAACCGCAACAAAACAAGGTGGACTGCTTTTATTATAATGGTGTTCTGTTCGCCATGCGCCATTCGGTTCGTACGTGCCATGCCATGCCATGCCGATGCTATATTTGGCGAGCATTTAAATCTTTCTTCAAATGGAGTGGCAATAATAGAACAACCTTCCTTATATCCTTATAGCTATTATAACTGGTCCATCCAAACCAATTTGGCTGAAAACTTAAGGTTCTTAATAATACCACTCCAGGGAGCTCCAACTGGAGCTGAAAGTGGGGGTGTGACTCAGTTTGAGGTATTTTTTCGTTTTGCAAAGTTTGCAGCAAGTTTCAAAGAAACAGAACTTCTGCTTCGAAATATGATTACACATTTCCTCTCTCGCTTTTATTGTTTCCAAGCGTTTTACGGCAAGGACCTGTCGACATGAAAGAAAGAGCAAACCTGAAAAAAAAAATAACTAATACAATACGTGTGTATATGGAATCCTTGTTTTATTTAAGTGTTTAATGCATGAATAACTTGAAGTGATTTGGTTTAATCTGGTGAACCCCCAAAAAACTTCAGTTTTCGAAATATACAGGTATGTAGCTATTATGCTGAAGAATTCAGTTCAAAATGCCTTGGGTTGTGTGGTTTTATATGAAGGTTATAGAGGTATACAATACATAGGTTAAGGTAGCCATCGTAGGTAGGTATATTGCTTAACGTTTGTTTGATGCTAGAAATAATAATATGAAAAGTTTAATCCATATTTTAGCATCTGGAATGTTTGTTATTCAAAATATTATATACAAATATAATTATAGGACTTTTGAAATATATAATGTATATTCTGAAGGGAGCCATAAGCCAGAAATGGTTTTCAATTATTTCTCTCAAATATGAACAGCTTATAGGCTCACATATAAGAATATTCTGTATGTTCACCTGATGAAATTGTACGGATGATGGTTTGAATTCTTAGAAACTTTCTCATCGAATTGTAATAACGACCCTCTTTAGCATTTCTAAATCTAAGTAACTGAAAGGGTTGTAAGGTGAATTTTAAAAGAAAAAAGATTTGCTCCGGAGTTTTTACTACCAAATTATACCAAGAAACTTGGACTTTTGGTTCAAGGTAATAATGTTGCTAAACATAAAGCAAATAAGTTTGTCAATACAATTGCATTGTTACGCATAAGTTTGAAATAAATTTGTCTGCAAGAGGAACTTTTTTATTTAAATGGTCATAATTGTAGGCAATGCATTGAGACCTTTCAATTGAAATCTTAGTATACCCATGCGTGTCAAAAATTGACATACACTTTATTATTTAAAATTCAAGAAGGAAAACTAGTTTAAAAGTGTAAACTTTTACAATCGCCTTTTTCATTAAAGTAAAAATGAGAAATAGTAGAGTGAATCGTTCTTGAAGAAGAAGAATTGTTTTTCAAGACAAGTTTCCCATTATTAAACGTATAGTAATCTTCCAAGAAACAAATACTTTTTAGACCAGTGCTAACAAAAATTCATAAAACTAGCCTAATTAACTATAACTTACAACTAACTTACTGCTCCCATACGGACACTTTAAGTTAAACAATAATACTTAATTCTAATGCCTTTCGGCCCTAAGATCAATTTTACATTTTTATTTTTTTGAAAATTAAAAAAAAACTAATTTCAATATCTTTTTTCATTTTATTTAAAAACTACTTGAAATAAGGTCCTTAATATAAAACTTAAAACTAACTTAAACTACCTATAAACTACTTAAAACTAGAACAACCACAGCAGCAAATCTAACTATCTAACTTTTTTTGTTTTTTTTGTTTTTGTAATTATTTTTATTTTGTGCCACCATGCCTATTCTACTTAAAATTAAACCCTACAACTATAAAACAAATATGTAAGCCGGTCAAGGCTTACAACCCCATCCCGACTACCCACTATCAAGTGCCGATTGAAGCCATCCAAAACTGGTTCTCCTGCTTCACCTTATCAGTTCGGTCCCGTTCGGACATAGCCCTACTGAACTGAAGGAGCTCTGCTCCGCCTTGTGCCATGACGTCCCAATTGTACAGGAGTTGCCTGTCCACTGTTCGTCGCCTGACGTGGTAAATTAGCAGAACTGCCAATCTATCCTGTATCAGACCGCATCTATCTAAAAAGAGGAATACCTCTGGTGGAATGAAGCCGCTCAAGCGTGCACTCTCTAAATACTCGTCGTTCGGATAGAACGCCCCCGAAAATCTTGCAATATGACCTCGAACGAGTTTCATCACGAAATTGTCACTTCTGTTGATTCGAGCCCCGTTGTATAGGACCTCGTTGGAATAGTAATGTACGAAAAAAAATTCTGCTGTTCGATATAAGCCGGTACAGCGTCGTAAACACTTCCGCTCGAACACCTGAAACTTCTCCATCTGGGAAGGGGCTACGTTGAACCACACAGGACAATCATAAACGATCATCGGCCGTATGAGGGCCATGTAGCAAATTACCTTCACTCTGGGGTCAAGCCGACTGCTGTAAAACAGCCGTTTCGTCAGAGCGAAGGCTCCTCTGGCCCTGGTCAGAGCAGCATTTATTTGTCTGTCGAAATATAAATACTGATCTAACCAGATACCGAGGTACTTTACTACACTTTTGCTCGTTAATCGCTGCCCGTGAAGATCAACGATGACCATCTTGCGCCAATTCTTGCACGTTGACGTATCCCTCGTGGCCCTAGCCAACGGCGTGGAACAGAATTGTCTCCGACTTCTGGACATTTATTTGCAATATCGCTGAATCTTGTCAAAATCACGCTGCAAGAGAATTCTAATAACCTCAACCTTTTGAACCCTTCTGTACGCAATTTGATCGTCGGCGTACCCAACTGCTTTTAGGTAAAGACCCCCTTACCATACGGTGTCAAAGGCCTTTTCCAAATCAACCAGAACAGCACCTGTGCATTGTTGTTTTGATTTATTCCATTGGA
The DNA here is from genome assembly GCA_951509635.1 of Eupeodes luniger. Taxonomy (NCBI): domain Eukaryota; kingdom Metazoa; phylum Arthropoda; class Insecta; order Diptera; family Syrphidae; genus Eupeodes; species Eupeodes luniger. The sequence goes on along the minus strand of OX608073.1, from coordinate 313,836,833 downwards.
TATCAGAAACGAGTTTAGACGCAGCATGAATTGTGTCATGACCACAGTCCAACGCACTAACCACCATGCTACGGGTTCTACATGGGGTATTGGGGGTATGGATTATTTAAATGTATGCAATAAACGTAAACAACTTGTGTTAAGTCTATGTTCGATGAAGTAAGTACCGATTTATTACTTATCAACGTATTCACTGTTGGCGCTTACTTACTTAATAAAGGTAGCCCTACAGTCCTGTGTGAACTAGGGCCTCACCCAACAAACTTCTCCATCTAGCTCGGTCCCTAGGAAGATGTATTCAGTTGCGCAGTAAGTTGGATAAAGTCACTTTCCACTTGTGCGCGCCGACGGATCTGCGGTCTTTCTATATACTGCGCTGTCTTTTGAGCGTGGATTAGAAGACTTTCCGGGCCGAAGCATTGGTTTCCATGCGCTCTATGTGACTTAACCATCTCAGTCGTTGGATTTTCGTGCTTATGGCTAAGTTTACGTTTCTGTACAGCCCGTACAGCTCGACGTTTCATCTTCTCCTCCACTAACCTTCTATGCATACAGAACCGTAGATCAAGCCAAGAACTTTTTTTTTGAAACGACCCAAGGTGCTTTTATCGGCTTTTGTCATAGTCCTTGCTTTGAGGGTCTTATACAGCTACACTTTGGTCGCTCGAGAGAGGGCTTTACGAGTCAATTGCTTACTTAGCCCAAAGAAACAGTGGTTAGTAAGAGTAATTCAAAGTTACGTCTATTGACCGAGACGTTCGGTGTTGTAGGTACTTTCTTGATGACAGCATGTGCTTTGTTTTGCCCTCATTAACCCCTAACTACATTTTTGTGTCCTCTGCCTCAATACTTGTAAAAGCTATTGATTATGTCAATGTCATCAGTATATGCCCAGTAGTTGGACAGGTAGTGCCTCGCCTCTAGTGTTAATGGAGCAGTGCGAATTCTCCATGCTCATCACGCTCAAAGGAGCGAGTTTGGCAGGGTTGGTAAAACTATAAGTGTTTCTATACAGTTCGTCCCTCAAGATGCTGTCATGTGCCACCTTGAAATCGATGAAAAGAAAATAGTTAACAAATTAGATCAATTACAATAACTTCCTATGGGAAGTTAATAAAAAAGCCGATCATTTGTCAGAAATTTTCGAAAATATGTACAAATTTTGAGAAAGATGAGAAAAAAACAAAAAACTCAGGATGATAAAACATTACCCTATCAGTGCTTCTTCTTTTTCAGTCCATTTTCAGTTTTCACGCACAAAACTGGATACATAAAAAGGAAAAAAAATCATTTCAAAAATGTTTCTCAAAGCATCCACACCAAAAAAAACAACAAATCAGAAACATTTCCGGAATGTTTTTTAAACAAATGGGAAACATTTGTGAAACGTTTTTTTTTTAATAGTGTTTCCTGAAATGTTTTCTTTGAATTGGGACACACCTTTATGTTCGTATACTCTCAGAGTCATTGCAATATATAAAATGTCCACAAAACATTCTTAATTTGCATCTAAATTTTCAACCCAAAATATGTACAATTTAATTTTAAATTCACTACTGCAATAATTTTGATGCACGTGCCAAATCATAATAAAAATGTCTCCATCATTCAAATAACAATTTACGAGTATCTATTGTCGTATAGTCGTTGTCGTAGTCACAGTCGTCGATTGGTCTTGATATTTTCGATTGAATTCCCCAAAAAGAGGTCAATTTAAAATCAAAAAATAAAGAAATATCTTTATATTTATGTGGAACAAAATAGTTTTGTCACAAACATTCATAGATATAAACGAAAATAATACACTTCTACTTTCCATTTCCATTGGAAGAATGTTCTTGTCTGTGGCATTGTCATGATGGTACATATTCAATTCCGAACGCATTAATTTAAAAATGATTGTATACAGTCAGTGTCAAAGAAAAAGTCCGATTTTTAGTTACTATTATTTATCCACTGTACATTTTATTTAAAGAATGCGTGTTAGAAGCTCATATATAACACATTTTGGGAAATAATGTAACAACATGCTGAAAAAATTGGTTTATAGTCAAGAAGAAAAAAGTAATACAGTTGTTAAAATAACATTAAAAAATATATTTCTTCATCATTTTCAAGACCAAAAATGACAAAGAACTTAAAATGATTGCAATTATTTTGCTCTCTGTGCAATCGATTGATTGCAATCATTTGATTGCATTTATGCATTTGTTTGTCTTCCTTTTTGAAGACTATAATTTGTTATTATAGAATTGGGTTTATTTTTTACAAGACTACTAAGTACACATTTTTTGACACTGATTGTAGGAGTATTTTAGGAATGCTTCATTGTTATTTGTGTCCCATCATTTGGAACATAGACTTTCGACAATGCATATAAATTGAACCAAAGCAAAGACAACACTGGGGAGATTGCAAATATTTGTTCGAATTGAGCTTGGGGAAATATACCAAAAACTGGGACGGGATGAATTATTTTCTACATACATATACATATATCATATCGACTCCAAAGTCTACATATATGTACATTAGATGCAAACCTATATTATGACTGAATTCCCAATGCAATTTTGGTGTCAAAAGACAAATGAAACGGTTCGGCTTCCCATAGGAGCCAAACAACAAACAAAATCGTCTTATACATTTGATTACGATTAGGATGACCAAGACCATCATCATAAATAGATACAGCTCCACCTCCAGCACCTGCACAAGGATTCTTCTCATCAAGCTCGTTTTTCATCACACCGCACAGCTAGAAGAGGGAAATATATTTATAATTAATTCATTGATGAAGGACGTGCGATGAAACCCAGTACGGTTTTCAGTACCACATCACTAAGCACCATCAAAGATACATGGGACTGGGATAAGTTTTTAGGGGGAAAGCATCAGCAGCACCTCATCATTCTCGTGGTCGACGTCATCGTCACAGTCATCTCGTCATCGTCGGCTTCATCGTCGTCGGGGATGGATGCCAGTGCTGAGCAGAGCACATAGTCCTTGCCAAAGATTATTATCTAATGAGAGCAATGAGACACTGACAAGCATTTATTCCTGGCATCTATTTCAAAGGATATCTATCTTTTATGTAGTATTCATTGAGATTAGTGTCGCATCCTTTGGGTGATATTTTTCGTCTATACTTAAGTTGCTGGCGATTTAGACGTCGAGTCCTATTATTATTATTATTGAGATTTATTATTTTTATTTTATTGAGTGGTGCTGGTTCTGGTGCTGGTACTGGTGCAAAATCAATAGATCCACAAGAAGATAAATGGCAACATTCTTGTTTCAAAGACACATCACAAAATTGTGAAGACTGAATAAGAGTCTCATCCATATATAACTGTATTCTGGCTCTTACCTTTACCCTTATGTAGGTACATATGTATGGATTGTATATTCAGCTATTGTGCTTTGAAGTGTGATTGGCATGCACAATTGAATTCGAATTGTATCTTTGTATCTTATGAAAAACTTGTCACTTTTATAGTCATTTTGCTTGGTATTCGACATTTTATTACATACACAAATAATGCAGCCTATATATCTATTCACTCTATTACAAAAGTGGTTGGGGGGAGGCAGAAGCCTAACCTTTAAAAACATACATTCCTTCTATAGCCTGGGTATGTACTTATGCACATATTTGGTGCCTTTGGTTTTGATGAATATGGATTAGGGAATGGGTTTGAATTTGAATTGATTTGGGGGTGAGAATTTATTCCATTTCTATGCTGATTTGATCGTTTATAATAAACTACCGTTATGATGATGGATTCAAGGTTTTTTTTTTGCGGAAAGGGAATTATTCTTTATTTGGTTTGAAAGATTAGGCATCATGAAGAGAAGTTGGATAGATAAAGAATGTTGTTGTTGAGTCCTTATTTTACTGCATGATGGAGATAAATTGTTTTACATAAATTCAGGATTTGTTTGTATAACTTTATTTGTCTTTGTCTTACGATTATTTGGGAATTTTGAATTATGAGTGAATGTATATTTGAACAGTATAGATGTGGGGGGAGTATAAACAGACATGAATGCAACTTAATTAGGTTTCAATATCACCTATCGCATTTAAAAATAAATAACCAGGAAAAAACATTGGGGCACATTCATAGTCATATTTTTAACCCGAGTCGAATTGAACTATAGAGTTTAAATTTAATATCCAGGTTCATACATTACATACATTGGGTGGCGCAACAGTCCGTTGAGAACTAGGGCCTAGGGCCTAGTGACTTACAAATCTCCCGTGAAAAAAACGAGTAATGTTGTCAGGGATGGAAGGGACCTACAGTTTTAAGCCGAATCCGAACGGCTAATTTGAGAAAGCACTTTTCATGGCAAGCATGTGTAAAAGCATGCGTGCGGACTGTGCAAAGAATTATTTCCAATTGTAAACATTTACTTACTTACTTAAGGTGGCGCTACAGTCCTGTGTGAACTAGAGCCTCACCCAACAAACTTCTCCATCTAGCTCGGTCCCTAGCTAGATGTCTCCAGTTTCGCGCTCCGAGTTGGGTGAGGTCACCTTCCACTTGTGCGCGCCACCTGATTCGCGGTCTTCCTCTACTGCGCTATCCTGTGGGTGTGGATTCGAAGACTTTCCAAGCCGGAGCATTGGTTTTCATGCGCTCTACGTGACCCAGCCATGTTAGTCGTTGGATTTTACCATTCTGGCTAAGTCTACGTTGCTGCCCGTACAGCTCGTCGTTCCATCTTCTCCTCCACTCCCCTTCTATGCATACGGGACCGTAGATCACACGAAGAATCTTTCTCTCGAAACGAACCAAGGTGTTTTCATCTGATTTTGTCATAGTCCATGCTTCTGCACCGTATAGCAGGACGGGGATGATAAGGGTCTTATATAGCGACACTTTGTACCTTCGAGAGAGGATTTTTCCACTCAATTGCTTTCTTAACCCAAAGAAACAGCGGTTAGCAAGAGTTATTCTTCGTTTGATCTCAGCGCTGGTGTTGTTTTCTGCGTTTACAGCGGAGCCTTGGTAGACGAAGTCCTTGACTACCTCAAAGTTACGTCTGTCGATGGTGACGTTTTGACCGAGACGTTCGGTGTTGTAAGTCCTTTCTTGACGATAGCATGTACTTTGTCCCATTTTTGACGCCTCTGCCTCAATACTCACAAAAGCCCCATTGACATCACGCTGAGTTCTTCCGATTCTGTCAATGTCATCAGCATATGCTAATAATTGTACAGACTTTTGAAAGATAGTGCCTCTAGTGTTGACGTGTGAGCTTTGCACTATTCTTTCAAGTACGATGTTAGAAAAATCGCATGACAGCGCATCACCTTGTCTAAAACCTTTTTTGACATCGAAAGGTTCTGTTAAGTTGTTTCCAACCTTTATGGGTCAGCGTGAATTCTCCATGGTCATCCTGCACAAGCGGACGAGTTTGGCAGGGTTGCCAAAACTAGACATGGCTCTATACAGTTCGTCCCTGTAAATACTGTCATATGCGGCCTTGAAATCGATGAAAAGATGGTGGGTGTCGATTTGGTGTTCTTGGGTTTTTTCCAGGATCTGCCGTAATGTGAATATTTGATCGACTGTGGACTTTCCTGGTCTAAAACCACACTGATAAGGACCTATCAGGTTGTTGACGATGGGCTTTAGACGTTCACATATTATACGGCAGAGAAGATTTTGTAGGCGATGTTAAGTAGACTGATTCCTATATAATTGGTGCAGTTTAGAGGGTCTCCTTTTTTCAGGATCGGGCAAACAATTCTAAACATTTAAAGCGTCTTAAAGTACAAAAACAAGCACCTCTTAACCAACTTGAAAAGGCGCAACGCCTCGATTTCTGCAGAGCGCATATATCCTGGACGAAGGAATGGCATACGAGAAAAAATTTAATTTGGAGGTTCCGATGGTTATGCTTAGGCTTACTACTTTCATGATCTTCGAAAGGAAGAGCATACTTTAGATCTACTGCACAGCTTTGCTGGTGATGTCATGGTATGGGGAGCTTTAACATAGTTTGGCACCATTGAATTGCATTTTCTTACTCGTCGTATGAATGCCACAGCATACAATGGTGTACTAAGAACGGCGTTCCCTGCAATCAAGGATAGTAAAATATTGGATTGGGCTCCAAAAAGTACCTTTACTGAAATGGCCGCCATACTCGCCCGACCTTAACATAATAGAAAATGTTGGAAGTATTCTCTGCCCATTTTCTTATGTTATTTGGCATTTTCAAGTGGGGTTTCTAATCAAATATCCGGAAAAAAAGATGATTTCTTTTATTAAATTCTTTAAAATTCTTTTAAAATGTTATTTATTTAGATCGTACCGAAACTTTCAGTTCTTTTCGAGGATAATGTTACAAAGTTTCATGGGCAAAAAGTTCATTCCAAATGTTTTATTTGATTGGCTGATATTAAGCTCCAAAGACAGGAAGTATAGTGGGCGCTAATCGGTTGTCGGGCAGTTTTGAAGAAAACTGATAGCAAAACCCAAAGTATTTCTTCCAAATATTTTAGAACTTTGAAATACTTACAGCCAATTCCTTGACAAAGTTCTAAAATCAATTTAAATATTGATCTTATATCTTTCGTTTTATCTTTAAAATGTAATTTTTCATTTTCTATAAGACGATTAGTCATCAACGCAACCAAAACGAAAATTATGCACATTCGTGCATCAAACAAACAAAAAGAGATAGTTAACATTTACTTTCAAAATCCTGAATGTCCGACTTCAAGAAAAAATTATGCCATTGAACTAGTTCAATGAATCAAAAACCTTGGAGTTACAATAGACGAACACTTTCTGTGGCACGAGCATAATATTACTAACGTAAGGCAAAGTGTGAGGAGTGCTATGTTTGCTTTATTTCATCTCGAAAGTTATTCAACAAAAGAAAGAAATGCCTCGAAAACGCATATATGTATGTAGATAAATTTGTTAATCTACAGAGGAGAATTGCAAACATGATTAATAAAAACCATCTATATTTGAAGTGCTTGAATGTGGGATGACACCAGTTCTTGAATACCACGACGATTTAAGATTCCAGCGACCTATTTCACATATAGTGTAAATACTAGAAGACAAGCGCAAGGTCTACTTGAAATACCGATGATATACAACAACTACGGAAAACGACAACTTATCTATACAATACCATCAATTATGAACCAACTTCCTACAAATCTTAAAAATATTCGTGACTTTTAAAAACGTAAAAATATTGAAATATTGAATATCGATTTAAATTAATTTTCATTTTTATTTTTCTGTGATCCAATGTTCTTCAAAATGTTTTTTTTTGTTTTTTCAATATTATTTTGTGAGTGTAGTGCCCACGGCATGATGGTTGGACTGTCATACCAGAGGTCTTGGGTCCCTGGCTATGCCACCTAATGTTTTTTTTTAACGGGTACTGGCTCTTGCGAGGAATTATTCTTGTCATAAAAAGCGCTTTCTCAAATTATCCGTTCGGATTGCTTAAAACTGTAGGTCCCCTCCATCCCTGACAACAGTACTCGCACACAGGATTGGTTGAGAGTTGTAAGTCACTAGGCCTAATTTATTTATTTATAATATTATTTTGTATTGTTTGCTTTTAAAATGTTTTGCTTATTTGGTTCTAATAAATTTTCGAAGTGATCTTTAACGCTGTGACTAGATCTATAGCACTATTGATTTTTGTAGTAGTACCCGTAGCGTGATGGTTAGTGCGTTGGACTGTCATGCAAGGGGTCTTGGGCTCAATCCCTGCCTGTGTCACCTAACTTTTTTCACGGGTACTGCCTCTTGCGAAGAATTGACAAATCCTCCAAGAGTAATTCTTGTCATGAAAAGTGCTTTCTCAAATTAGCTGTTCGGATTCGGCACATAAACTGTAGGTCCCTTCCATCTCTGACAACATTACTTGCACACAGGGATGGTTGAGAGTTGTAAGTCACTAGGCCCTGCTTCTTCATGGACTGTTGCGCCACCTAATTTATTTATTTTGTATTGATTTTTGTAATATCTGGGGTTAGAATGTCTATGCACCTTTAGGTTACAGAAATTGAAACAAGATCTATGGACCTTATACCTTCCTTGGAACGTTCATAGAATTGAAGTAACCTTGGTGAGGGTTAAGAGGTTGCATATCGTTTATGGACATATTGCCCGTTTGAAATTTGAAGTTATTTCTTGACAAATTATCCATGGTTTGTATGTTCTTTTGGGTATTTTAAAGTTTAGAAGCTTAACATAATTTTTTAATCTAAAAGATGTTGCGAGCTGGATTTGTCGGCGTCCATAACTGTATTTTCTATAAGAATTAAAAACATTGCAAAATCGAGTTCTAATATTCTAGACCGTCAAATTTAAAGGAAACTTAATAATATGAAAGTAAGGAAGCACAACAATAAATTCCTTATGATCTTATTAAGCTTTTTAATGAAGTTTGTTCAATTTGCCTTTTTATTTTCATCAAAATAATTAAAATTTGGGATTATGAATCACTAAAATAGTCATTGCTTTTTATATTTGAGCTTAATTAAACATTTGAATTACAATTAGATCTTTTGTATATATGCACATAGCATATGGCTTAAAGAAATCATAACAATAATAATATTTCGATAATCCCCAAAACACAGTCTGGTCACGAATTGAATTCAATTTTAATTATCATCATTTTTGCCAAATCGAAGCCAAACACAATTCACAAAGCAAATATATATGTATTATATACGTACATTATAGTTTGATATAATATACTACTGATTTATTTGTATATATATATATATATATATAGGTTCACGTGCAATCCTTTTTGTTTTAACAAAATATAAAATGATTTTAAAATCCAATCATCGATTCGTTTAAAGATAAAACTTTCATCGTTGATCAAGAACAATACAGTGGGTAGGAAAGAGATGTAGATATAGAGACAAAGAGAGCATACCGCTCCCTAACCAACATCTATTATTTTCCTCTATCCGATTAGACCTAAAAGCATTCCAAATGAATGGTGAATACAGCCTACGGGCTTGAAATTGAAATGTTTCAATCAATTATGAAAGTCATACAATTTCGTACACTATCTCCTGGGACAAGTCTGCATAATTAATTTCATTCACCTCCGTCTGATTGTTTGTATCGTTTCGTGTTTTGGATCCCGAATCCCGATTTTGGTATAAAGGACGGACCTCTAGTGTATAGTGTGTTTCTGATGTGATATATGGATTGAATGGAATTTTAGTTTTATTCCATTGGGGCTTAAATTTTGTACGGTCATTAATTTGAAAAATATTCCGTTTATCCAAATGCTGCTGGCTGGCTGGAGCTAGCTGACTATGGATAGGTTTCCCATCCACCATATCCACCAGGAGAGCTCTATTATACCTATTGATATCTTTTGGCACGAGTATCCTTCTATGACACGAGCTTCTCCTCACCAGCCGCGCCGCTGTTTGACCGACAATCGATTGAATCACATCATAATCATATTTTCCATCGACAACAAGGGTAATTAAAACATAACACCCGCCATCATTTTAGAAGTTTTGACATTAATGGAGCCGTTTTTGTATGTTTTTGAAAAGTGACATTTTTGCGGGATGGGGGTGGAAATATGAATTTTACCTGGATTTGGGAGGCTTGGTTTAGCTGGAGGAAAATTTCAAAACATTTATGGTACAGACATTTCGATAGATTTAGTATTGGTAGAGGGCAGAGTAAAATTATTATGTTCGGAAATTATTGATAACGGAAATTTAAAACAAAAACAAAATTGAAAATGGAATTTATCATCACTAAAGCATCCATATTCATCGACATTCCTAATACAATGCATTTAGGCCTCGATAAACACTGGGCCATGGTCCAGACTGAATATAATTTTCCCTTACTATCATTATATACATATAAAATACAAACATGATTCAATGTTTTTTTAGATTACATAGCTCTGAAAAAATTCATGACAGTCTTTTTTCAATAAACTTTCTAATTTAGGAATATTAAATTGAAGAAGAATTTTGAATGTGTTAATGCATTTAAATTAGTGTTTTTTTGACATAATAACATAGAGTTATATGCGTAGGACGTGGTTCTTCAGGTTGGAGGTCGTGAGTCAGGGTGACTTCCTGACTAAGTAAAGAAAAACCAGTTGCGAGGCACCAACAAGCCTCGGATACGGACGGATTTACTGTTATATGCACCAACTTATCTGTAAGATATGGCCGGAAGAAAGCATTCCCGATGAATGGAGCCTCAGTATTGTTTGCCCGATATTGAAAAATTAACTACTACAACTACTTAACTACTTAACATCGATAACAAAAATTTTCTCGGCTGTAATATGTGAACTTCTAAAGCACATCGTCCAATCCAAGCGTTTCGACTCGAAAATTGGTTGGAAAAATTGGAGTAAGCAGACTGTAATTACAGCGGATACTAGAAGATGACTTAAACTTGTTTCCGTACAAAGTTCAAATTACAAGCAAGTTAAATAAGTTAAATCAATGGCTGAAGAAGCAAGGGCGGATCCAGACTTTTGATCAGGGGGGGGGTAAGGGTCACACACTTAGATGAGTTTTTACTCACCCCTTAAATATGTTCTTTAATGTTTTGTAAAGGAGGCTAACAAAATTTAAATAACATAATGTGTATCTTAACCTTATATTTACAGATTTCAATTGCCAAAGTGGCAACTTTAGTTATCAAATTATTTTAGAACACTGTTGTCCAGCAAGGTATGGTTTAACTATTTAATTTGGATGACTCCCTACATATGAAAGCTTTCCAAGATTCCAACAGTTTTCTAAATATGCTATATTTAAGAGCTGAAACACAATAGTTTATAGGGTTTTTGGTGCATTACACGCAGAAATGTAAGAAATTGCTTTGAAACTTACCTTTTTTTCAAAAAATAAAATATACTTTTTTTGTTTCCATTTCTATTAATGCGAAGAACGCTACAAAAATTCAAAAGAGACGATCTGATATGAAGAACTGTCAGGCTTTTTTTGACGTATTTTTTTTGGACTCAATTTTCGGGAATCTATTATTACTATTGCTATCAGTCTGCTTACTCGTATTTTGACCTTAAAGGAGTCAACAAACCTTAAAAATTTTTGAGAGAAAAATGCTTGGTTCTTGGATTAGAAAATAAAGGTGCATTTAACTACATAGTTTCTCTAAAAAATTAAATTAAAACAAATTAAGGTAAACAAATAAGTTGGGAAGAAAAGTTTGTGTAACACTCATAAATAACACGTTTCAGAATCTCTTTTCCCTTCAAATCTCAAGAGATTCAAAGCTTTTATATCAATACATATGAAACGTTTATTATGTTTTTCAATCAACATTCGTGTTTAAATCACAGTTCTAGAGCATCCAAAGCAAATTCAATTCAAAAGTAGATTTATTTAATTTTTTAAGATCTTTTAAGATCTTTTGTATTAACAGAAAATCAATTTTTAAAGAAATAAAATGCACGACTGGGTGGCTAGAACTTGCCAATGTCTTTCAAAAAGTCTGTTTAAAAATATTTCCTATATTTTAATTTTTAAAAATGTAACTTATTTTTTTTTCGAAAATCATTTTAAATTTTGTCTTAAAAATATTTTTGGTAAGCACTAAATAAAGTGCTTATAGATATACATTTTACATTTAAATTTCGTTATCGAGTTTTGTAAACAAAATTCATTTTTTTTAACAATCAAAAAAAAAAATAACATTTTTGATTATCAAAAATCATCATCAATTTGATCATTTGATCATCGACAAGAACTTGCACAGAAAAAGATTATTGAAATCGGTCGATTAGTTCTTGAGAAACCTTAAAAAAAAAATTAAGGTTTTTTGAGGGGTGCCCTTCTGGAGCAATACCAAAATATGTTGTTCTTGTAAGAGAAAGCTTTAAAAAAATTACATATTTTTAAATTGACGATTTCTTACTAAAGGTTTCTTCGTAAACCCGAATATTTGCTCTAATTCTTAGAAACAAATTTAATGAAAATAATTTAAAGCATGACTAAAGTTTTTTCAAATTCTAAATTGAGTGAAAATAAAAATTTGAGTTGTTTTTGACAGCAAACCGCTTTTTGGTGAATGTCGTTAAATTACTAACAAATCTTTAAATTAAATCTTTACTTATACAACTTGACTGTATAAGCTTTATGGCTCATATGACCCCCCCTGGATCGTCCACTGGTCAAAAGTTGATGAATTTTTGCTGTGTTTTTGGAATAGTTCTGAATATCCGATTCATAGTATGTTCTTGGTCCAGTCTTCAGTTAAAAGTAGCACTTTTAGCAACAAAGTTTAAGGAAGTAAAATACAAATTTTGCTTTCATTAACAAAAAATTAATAATTCAAAATATAATGGGGGTCATGTCCATTAACGCAATACGATTAGTTTTGAATTAAAGGGAATTCCTTCGAAAAAAAAACAAACAAATTATCTCCCGCCATTGTGAAGAAGACATCACATTGATTAATTGTATGTTCATGTCTGATGAGGTCCATTTTGACCTAAACGGCAACACGGAGTGAAACAAATCCAGAAATGCTCCATGAGACGGAACTGCACCCTGAACGAGTAACTGTGTGGTGCGTTTCAGTTTCATCAAGGTGGATTGCCGGGCCACACTGTCAATGGGAACCGTTCTTTAAAAATGTTGAATGTGTTGTTTTGTACTAAGAACTGCGCCGAAGACATATATCCCATATAACAGCATTTGGTGCCAGAAAGATGGAGCAACTGCACATATAGCCGGACCAGTTAAGGCGGAGCTCCAACGAAAATTCCCAAACAAATTTATTTCCAGGAACTCCACTTTTCGCTGGACCCCAAAGTCACTTGACCTGACTGCACCAGACTTTTCTTATGGAGTTATGTCAAACAGGAGGTGCACAAAACGAAACCCAGGAATTTGAATGAATTGAAGCAGTCCATAATGACAATATTTGAGGCGATCCGCACTTATGTTTTTTTCTAGAAATATTTAATTATTGCACATAAAATGTCCTTGTCTGCTTAATGTATTCAAAGTCATTACTAAGAAGTTTTACAATTACAATTATTAACATCAAAAGCAAATCACTTCTTCATCAAATCTTTTCATTTTGTATAGAGTCCCTACGCATTTTCAACTTCAAGATTATTTACACAAAAACTTGACAAACTAAGAAGACAATAAACAAAAGTAAAACATTGTTCATATAACGTATTCGCTTTATCTTGATGGTAAATCAATTGTTAAGAAATCAGAGTCATACTTCATACGTCCCGTACATATCTACATATAAGAACAAACATCTAACATGCATTTATATTTTACTGACTTTGCAAGAAGAAGTATACAAGAAATAAATTGATGTATTTTTAAATTTCGACAACGACCTATACGCCAAAATACAAAATGCTGTCGTTTTATTTTCGCTTTATTTTCGTCGTTTTAATAAAACGTGGAGTTATTTATTGCTGTCACGGTGTACTGTGTCGTGACAATTTTGTAAAAACATACACATGGGAGCAGTATTTTATGTATGTACGAGTAGGTACCTACATCCTTCCAAAAAGATACTTTCTTCGTGTTATCCTTTTTATTTTTGTGTTTAAAGGGGAACAAAATAAAGAAAACCAAGCAAATCACTTTCGTCCTAAAATTCTCTTCATTTATTCTTGACATTCTGTCGTTTATGATTGTAAGACAAAATTAAGATTCTCTTCAAGAAAAGATTTCCAAAATGTAGTTTTCAACTGGACCAAATAGCTGGCTGATTATTATTGTTGAAGACAAGTATAAGATGGCACCTTGCCTTCTTAAAGCCTTCATTTTTTGACCGAGTGAAACACAATATAGGCATAGGTAACTTAATAGAGCAAAATGACATGGCAGCGCGCGGCAGGTGAAATGAATTGCAACCGAGATGAAAGACAGGTGACATGACACACCTAGAAAACGAAACGACTTGGCCATAAACAGACACAAATTTCAAGGAAAAATAAATACCTAAAAGAATTTGGACGAATGCCAAATTAATTACGGCCTGGTCTCTCACTGCGACTGCAATTCATCCAAGTGACACTAGCGACGACGATGCGATGGCGAACGAACGCGACAATGAGACCGACCGATTTGCCAACGACAGAATTCCAAGCCCCGACCGGCAGGATGGGTCGTAAGGCAGATATCTTGAGCGAAACGAATGTAGATGTATCTGTATAAAGCGGACTGTAAATTATAGGAAAAGAAAAATAAAACACGGCACTTTAGAGTCGGGAAAGTGGTTAAAAACCCGACTATTGATTATCTTTATTAATAATGTTTCTTTGTACAATCAGTTCTCTGTACAATATTAGATTCTTTAGATTCTTTATTTATTATATTATATATATTTATATTTTATCCGAGGCCGGCCTGTACGGTACGCGAGTTAAGAGGCAACTGACTCAACAAAGTAAAAATGTGTGAACTTATTTCTCCAAGTTGCACTCGCATACAATGACATTAAGACAAGAATAAATATATATTACTTTACTAATACAAAGGAATAAGACAATTGACTTGAATGTGTTTAGCGCGTTCGATACAGTGCCAGCAAAAATTAACAATTTTTAATATATATATTCAATTGGGCTCAACATAGCCGTATCTTATTCACTTGAATCTATTCATGCAATTTTTCGATCTCTACGGGTATAATACAAATCTTCTGCTCTGGTCGCTTCAATCTTCCTGTCTCTGTCTGCATAATCACGGATCTGACGACGCCATCTCTGCTGGTGATGAGATCGCATATTCTGCCCAACGCCCAGGATGCTGGAGGGAAGTTTTCGCTCGCAATCGTAACTAGCTGTCCTATTCGGAGCTTCTCTTTCTCTCTATTGAAGAAAAAATAAAGATAAACATAATAATAATAATAACAATAAATGGGACTGGAAGAATGGCTGGCTCGCCCACTAGGAAATGTGCTGGAGTCAATGCCTGTACATTGGACGGATCGTCACTTAACGGATGGATTGGCCTTGAATTGAGGATGGCTTCTATTTGTGCTAGAAGCGTCAGGAGTTGTTCATATGGTAGCACTCTCATACCAACTATCCTCTTTAGTGATACTTCATCGATTTCACGGCTGCTTCGTAAATGCCACCTTGATGTGGTGCGGCCGGTATCATGAACTGCCATTCTGTGCTCTTGTTGTTTAGATGAGATATAGTTTGCTCTTCTGACCATTTTTGTATGGCTCTCTCTAACTCTTTATCAGCGCCGACGAAAGTCGTGCCGTTGTCACTGTACATTCGCTCGCATCGCCCTCTTGGGGCTATAAAACGCTCATAACATGCAATGAATGCCACGGAGGCCAAATCTGTGACCAAGTCAATGTGTACGGCTCGTGTCTTCAGGCATACAAATATTGCCACCCAACATTTGCTTCTGGTTATTTGATCGCCTTGCTTGTCTATCATCTTTACTTGTAATGGACCCGCATAATCTACCCCGCAATGCAGGAATGGTTTCCCGATCTGTACTCTATCTGCTGGTAACTCTGACATTAGTTGGTGTTCCACCTTTCCGCTGTATCTGGCACATATTACATATTTGTGCAGGTACAACTCAGCTCACTACGCAGCTTCGGGATCCAATATTTTTGACTGATGAACTGCATCATAATCTGCACGGCACCATGTTTGGTGCTACGATGTGCATGATCTATCACTAGCCACGCCAATCTAGAACCATTCGGTATTATCACGCGATGATTCATCTCGTACGAATTACTGCTTCTGTCAAGTCTGCCTCCTACTCTCAGAGTCCCTTGGCATCTAGGATTGGCTTGAGCGGCTCTAATTTGCTTTTCTCGGGAAGGTTATTGTGCTTTTTTATTGCTTTCAATTCTGTACCATAGTAATGTCTTTGCGAATCTCGTAAGAGGTAGGCCATTGCTCTGGCTCTCTCTTCTATAGTTGGCTGCTGAATTTCAGGCTTACGCCTTTTGGCTCTTATTTTGAAAGTCGGATTGGCTGACCATCTTTCTATGAAACGCATTGTATAGCTTAAAATATTAATTAATCTTTCAATTTCATTGGAATACTCTAGTAGAGGAACATTATCCCCTTTTTTCTTTAAACCTTTACATAACGCTGGCCTTACTTGTGTAAGTGCGACTATTTTTAGTTCATCTTGTACCTGTACCACATCGTTTGTACGAAGACCGGCTTCCGGCCAATCTGTACGTGGTCGTTGCAACCATGCTGGGCCTTCTAACCATAGCCTGTTGTCTACTAATGCGGACGCCTGCACACCCCTGCTCAATAAGTCAGCAGGGTTGTCTTTTGTGTTGACGTAGTGCCATCATTTTATTTCTGTGTTCGTCTGAATGGATGAAACACGATTCGCCACATATGTATTTAAGTTGTATGGCAGCTTATTTAGCCAGTGAAGCACTACTGTGGAGTCTGACCACAAGAAGTATGGCGTGTCGTGATATTCCATGGAGTTTTTTGCTTCTACGAGCAGCCTCGCCAGTAATTCGGCTGCAGCTAGCTCTAGCCTCGGAATCGTTATTGTCTTCAACGGAGCCACCCGTGACTTTGACTTCAATAACTTGCATGTGCCTGTACCATCTGAGTTTTCTACACGAACATTTATTACTGCGCCATATGCTGCGCTGGATGCATCTGAGAATCCATGGATCTGAACTTTTGCTGAACCGATGGTGCCTAGTCATCTGTCTTTACGGAATTTCTCAAGAGATGTAATATCATCCCAATAAACTCGCCATCTTTCTTCTACTTCTGCAGGAATCTTCTCATCCCAATCTGTACTTAGTCTCCAAATGTCTTGGATCATTATCCTGCCTATGACCGTGACTGGAGATATGTAGCCATTTGGGTCATATAACTGTGCTATACAGCTTACAACTTTCCTCTTAGTCAGTGTGCCAGTTAACTTTGGTGTTTTTACTTCGTATGTAAACTGATCTGCTGCTTTCAGCCATTTCAGACCTAGAATGGATGATTTCTCCTCCCCCGAAAACACCAAGGAGGCATCCACTGAACTAGTATTCATTGCTTTCATGAACTTGCTGGAGTTTGATTTCCATTGGCATAATTCGATACCAGCGTCTTTTAATATTTTGTACATGTCTTTGGCTAATTCGATGGCTTTTGTTTCATTGTCTTCGCCTGTTACACAGTCGTCCATATGGAAGTCATTTCTGATTGCCGTTGCTGCTCTTGGCAGACTATCTTGCGCTTCTATTGCGGCTTGCATTACTGACCTCACCGCTAAATGAGCTGATGACGTTAGCCCAAAGGTGACGACTGTGAGCCAATACTCGCAAAGCGGATCGCCTCTGTTCTCTCTCCAGAATATGCGCTGAAGGCCCCATTGCTCTTCATTTAGACGGACCTGATTAAACATTTTCTTAATATCGGCGCATATCGCTATGTGATGTCTTCTAAACCGCATTACCGTCTCATGTAAATCTCTCTGGAGCTTCTCGTCTAGCATTTGGATGTCGTTCAACGAAATACCCATGTCTGTACAACAGCTTGCATCGTATATGATGCTAAATTTCTTTTCTATGCAATGATGAGGTATGTAATATACTAGCTTATCTGTGCTAGGCTTTCTTTTTAGTATCTGCACATGCCCTAGTTCAATGCTCTCACGCATCTTTTCTACGTAGGCCATTCTTATCTGTTCGTTCTTTTCTAGCCTTTTCTCTAGGCACAAAAAGCGTCGCAACGCTGTTTCACGCGAGCTACCTATATTTGTATAATTTGGCTTTAGCGGCATTTGGACAACAAAAACGCCGTCATTGTCACGATAGTGGGAGGACACAAAATGCTGCTCCACAAGTTCTTCTTCTTCTGACCTCTTTGAGCATGAACCGATCTGGTTCATTTGACAAAGCCTACTAAAAAGCTTGTCTAATTGCTCTACAGCAGTATAGACTGTCGCTGGACGATCATTGCTTGTTTCTGGGTCAATCGTACGATTCGATCCCATCATCACTAATATACCAAGTGAGGATTCTAGTAGCGTCGTGCCGGACAGTGTTTTGCCAACCACTGATTTGATTTATTTTGCAAAGATGCTTATGCCTTATAATATTTCCACCTCCCCCGGTTTGTAAGACTCAGGATCGGCATATATGTACGAGTCTGAATACCCTTCGGTATTGACGAGCCTGAGTGGCAAACTCGGCTGCCACTTGCAACTCTCTGGTAAAAACCAAAATGATTCTGTTACATCATGCTTGCCTGCCCCGGTAGCATACCATGGCAAAATCTTTAGCATAGCTTGCCTTTTGAGTAGTAATGGTACTCCATCAATATCAACCAGCCTCTTTGATACTTGCCTAGTTTGAATTCTAAGTTCCTTTCTCAGTTTGTCCATCATTAAATTAAGATGGGAGCCTGTGTCAAGCATTGCTCGATATCTTTATCATAGCAATCGGTATTAAATCTGTAATACTCTCTACATAATTAATAGTCTGTACATATTTTTCATGATTTATTTTCGAAATTTGTTTGGAAATACATCTTTTGCCATAGACCATTTCCTCTTATCTTACGGCGAAAGCTGTGCCTCTGGACTCTCTTCCTTCTTTGATAGCAGGTCTATTTTGCTGCTAATAAGATCCAACTTGTTGGAAAATGAGGTGTTACCTGATGATTTTGTTACCCTTGCGGGAGCTAGTTCTTTACTGGTTGTGTTGTTGTCTTTCTGCTAGACTTCATGGATTGAATGATCTGTACGTTGAATTTTGACTGCGTTTTGAATGGATTTTTTTGTACTATGGTTTCGATTTCTATTTGTTACTTTACGTCTGTACGCTGTACGACATGTACGTGAGGGTTTGAGACGTTTGCCTCTTGTTTCTAGTCAATCGGCATTGTTCTTGGAGCGTCGCCTGGCTACCGAGCCGGAGGCAACTTCATTTGCTACTACAGTGAGCGCCAGCTTGTTGACTTCTCGTTTTGGACAGAGGTAGATGTTATGCTTCGGGGCCCCCACACATCTGACGCAGCCGCAAACAAGGCAGTTGTTCTCTTTGTGCCCGTGCTTTAGGCAGTTTGCACAGATTGCGCGCCTTTCAATGAATCTCTTCTGATAAATTTTTGTAGTTTAAATTCTGTTAAACATCTGTTAAATGTATGTACTTTAAATTCTGTTAAGGATTTTAAATTCTGTTAAGCATCTGTTAAATGTATGTACTTTAAATTCTGTTAAGCATCTGTTAAATTTCTGTAATACTTTCGTACTTTCACTACTTGCTTGACGGCTCTGTACAGCGAGAATATTTTCTCCTTTTTCAAATTCCTTCTATACGCCTTCTCGTGCAGCTTGCTTGCTGTGCAGCTGTGCTACTTATAACTATTACTATTACTATGTGTGATTGTAAATATTGTTTCTCATTGAAGCTCTAATTTGAAATTTTTCTCCTTCATGTGTATTCTATGTTGCGCGCCATTGGCGACGCCCTATACTTTGTTTGTATTCGCATGCATGTGCCAGCGGTGGTTGTAAGTCACACACAGGTCACTGAGTAGAGGAATACCCATCTACTCGTAAATACCGATGTTGGTTGTATGCACCCATCAGTATAAATGGAATATCATTCTTCTCTTATTTTGCATTTGCGCGTATATGTGCGCATATTTATTATACTTATTTAATTTGCCCGAAAGCATGGAAATAAGCCAGACGGCAAATAACGGCACATCCCGTCGTCGTAGAGACAATTTCGCATCATGTCTGCTCATGAAATCCTCGAGATAAGCAAAATAATTTCATTTGTGTTCATTTAATAGGACAAACCTTTGGCGGAGGTATGTCTAACTTTTTGCTTGTATTAGTCTTTCCATTTCTTTACATACTCAGGCGTCTGTACGAATATATTTAAATCTATGTACTCTATCATCTGTACAAAAAATAAATGTATGTTTTAAACCTATAGGAATTTATTCTAGACATCTGTATTCTATGTCTAAGCCTGTAGGAACCTGTCCTAGGCATCTGTACAAAAATATCACAATTTATATATATATATATATCAGTAAGTGCTCGGGTTATAAGTAGTGGCTTTGCATTTTATTCGAATTTTGGGCCTGCCTATATGTGCTTTTTCAGTGCCTATTTTATGTAGTGTGCGTGCTATTTTTCAGGTCAACTCCCCCGCTAGTGTCAGAAACCTGAAAAAAAAATAAAAATAAAAGTATCGTAGTGAACTGCCCGTCCTAAGGAGAACAAAACACGAAGAGGCTCTCCCAGTTTGCTCGCCTCTGTATTGGATTCGCTGTACGCACTTGACGTGTAACCAAACAGCTCCAATACGCATCTGCAGCTGCGGACGACAGGGACCGAGGGCCTACATTCTGATCCGCTCCATCCCCGAACGGACATTCTTCAATTTCAACATAAGATAGGAAATAAGAGACAGAAATAAGACACCAACGGGAACTTAGACCTGATTGTTCACTTGCCTGCGTATGAATATCTATTATTTGTTTTTTTTTTTTTTACTTGCCAAACAAGAAATTTATAAAGCGCTTAATATTCTAATACGACTTACAGCTCCTATTGCTGTTCCAGCATATAGGCGTTAGCTACCTACTCCCGTCGAAGTGGCGCCTTAAAATTTTTTTTTTTTTTTTTTGTTTTGTTTTGCATATCTATATCTGTATCTGGATCCAGCCTGTACCTCTATTGTCTTTACTCTATATTCTATCCTCTGTAATCTTTTCATTTCTTTTGTATTTACTGTATATTCTATCCTCTGTAATCTTTTCATTTCTTTTGTCTTTACTGTATATTCTATCCTCTGTAATCTTTTCATTTCTTTTGCCTTTACTGTATACTTTATACTCTACTCTTTAAATTTTCATTTTATTTTGTATTATATACTAGAGCCCCTGTTAAAATCCTGTACCTATTATGTTACCTCTGTACTTGAAAACATGTTAACATTCTGCACTTATATATTTTTTATCAATTTACTCATCTAATCTCTAATCTATACCCTGTCAATCATAACTTTCTCTAAGCTATGCTACTCTATATCGTGCTAACTGTATCGCTTCATATCCTCGTTGCGAACGCACACTTGAATTTAGAACGGGTGCCATGTAACTTGCAACTAATGTTCAAAGACCAGTACGATCCCAAGAGAATATGATAGCTTAATCTGCAAGTGGTTTAAGCAAGTGTTTGCGTTCACATTTGTAACTCAATGCGCTCAAACTAAACACTGCCCATAGCCAATCGCATTGTAAAAAATGTTCTAAGCTGCACTACCCTTTATATACACATTAATAACAGATGCTTTAAAGTTTGGCAATAACCTATCTGTACTTTGTGTCTAAAACTCTGTCCTACCAAATTCTATTTATACTACTAAATTGACGGCACAGTACAATAAGGATTCTTCTCCTATTTAACAGGGCTCTCTTTAAATGCCTCGCATCGCTCACCCAGATGCGCTGTCTATATTCTTTTCATATACATAAGAGAATCATTTAATACATCCCCTACCTTTAATAACTATACTGCGCATTATGGGCGGAGTTATCTACTTGCCATTTGTCTTCGCATGCGTGTATGTGCCAGCGGTGGTTGTAAGTCACACACATGGACACATGAGGAAGAGTATACCCATCTCAATGCCGACGCTGGTTGTAAGCCCTCATCGGCATCGAGGAATAGCATTCTCCTCCCCTTCATTTTTATCCTGCCAACAATTTCTTTGCAGCTGGTCGTCTGTCTACGAATAAATTTGCTGCCGAGTGAGTATGCATGTATGCATATAAAGCCTGAGACGGTTTGCTCAAGTTGAGGTATATAGAATATACGCCAACGAAACCTAAACTAGAGAGGGGAATTTACGTATGTATATCTATATTTATATTTTTCTGCGCGTATGCACATGGAAACATCTAGAGTTATATCTTTTGCTGAGTGCGTATGCATGTATGCATACAAAAATTATGTATATTTATATTTATATTTTCTTTCTGCGCGTATGCGCATGGAAACTTCCAGAGCTATATCTTTTGCTGCCGTCTCAGCGGCGCGCGTCGTTTAGACGAATAAATAAATGATAATAATAAAAAATTGCAACACATGCAATGGCACGCGACGCGGGCTTTGTTTTTGCTCGTCTTATTTGTGTTTTGGCTTGTTTCAGCCAACGGAACATCCACACAAAAAGAACCGTAGCAAAGGAACAACAACACGTCTTACCACCCGACACTGCACATAGCTAACACTACCCTGAGCACTTTTAAATTTTAGTTATTTATATTTTAGCGACTCACCTGTACCAATTCTTCTTTTGTTCTTATTTCTGTATTTTCTTTTTCTTCTTTTTAAATTTCTGTACTTCTCTTATTTTTTATTTCTGTTCTTTAAAATTTCTGTAATTTTTATCTTTGTTCGTTAAAATGTCTTTACTTTTTTATTTTTTTTTTTTTTGTTCTTTCGAAATTTTTTCAATTTGCTTAGACTAGCAGATTTTTGCTTAAAATTTTTAATATGTTTTGACACAAACAACTTCACTATTCGATGGTCGAAATTAAAGGTGACGCTATCGCACTGCGCGGAGAATTTTCTCTCTTTTTCATTTGAGTTTGTTGCTGCTATGTATTTACGTGCACATAGGCACATCGCAGCTGCGTAACTATTTCACTGGCTTGCTCCTGATTTAGTATATGCCGTGTTGCTGTGTGTTTTTCGTTTCGTTCTTTTTTCGGCATGGGTATGTACACGACCCCGTCGCGACGGCGCTTGTTGAGGCGACAAGAATCTGCATGTTTGAGTACGCTCTTTTTCTTTTTTTTTTTTTTTTTTTTTTTTTACTCGTTTTCTGTACTTTGTTTTCTGTACAGCATTACACGGCTTTACGGACACAATACATTACTATAAGGCGGATTAAGACTGACAATGGGGCGCACTTTTACCGTTCTATTTTTATTCTACTGGCGTTATCCGGTCTCGACGTGGACCAAAATGTATAAAGCGGACTGTAAATTATAGGAAAAGAAAAATAAAACACGGCACTTTAGAGTCGGGAAAGTGGTTAAAAACCCGACTATTGATTATCTTTATTAATAATGTTTCTTTGTACAATCAGTTCTCTGTACAATATTAGATTCTTTAGATTCTTTATTTATTATATTATATATATTTATATTTTATCCGAGGCCGGCCTGTACGGTACGCGAGTTAAGAGGCAACTGACTCAACAAAGTAAAAATGTGTGAACTTATTTCTCCAAGTTGCACTCGCATACAATGACATTAAGACAAGAATAAATATATATTACTTTACTAATACAAAGGAATAAGACAATTGACTTGAATGTGTTTAGCGCGTTCGATACAGTATCCATCAACTTCTGATAATGACAATGAAATTCGTGTTTTCTTTCCTTCTGTTGAGATATGGCAAGAGGTAGGTAAAATGAAGTTATTCATCCGATTCGAAAAAATGCTGACTTTCCGCTCGTAAGAATTTGTGGACTTTATACCTACCCTGCAATAGAATTTGCCCAGTGCCGGATTACCCTTGTGGGACAGTGAAAATAAAAATAGTGTCCCGCCCCACTATAGTTTTCTATTTAAGAACGGTGGTGTGTTGTCTGTCTTATCAATAAAAAGAGTTATGTATTAGAAGAAACACATTTTAGGCAAGGAATGAGTTTTCAACATGAGGCCTACTGCGCCGCCGTTCCTCTACAAATTTCTTCAGCTGAAAATTGACGACCATTTCTATGAGCTTGCAAGGAATGGATATATATGTACCTACGTGCAAATGGGAGGATGATTACCATTTTAAGCGACACTCTGGACAAATGCTGTTTTCCATGAAGTGTGAAAAGAGATTAGCATCATAAAATCGTTTACGCTCTCAAGTAAAATATGTCACTATCTGGTTCCATCGCGAACAACTTAACATAACATTTCGATGTCAAAAAAGGCTTTAGACAAGGTGGTACGATTTCCTTATCATCGTCCTTGAAAGAATGGTGCAGAGGGCCCTCGTCAACACTAGAGGCACTATCTTTCAAAAGTCTGTCCAATTACTAGCATATGATGATGAGATTGACATAATTTGAAGAACTTAGTGTGGTGTCAATGGGGCTTTTAAAAGCATTGAAGCAGAGGCGGCAAAAATGGATTTTAGGGCAAAACAAAGTACATGCTGTCATCAGGAAAGGACCTATAACACCGAAGTCACGGTCAAAACGTCACATCGACAGTCGTAACTTTGAGGTAGTTAAGTAGCTACTTTGTCTACCAAGGCTCCCCTATGAACACAGAAAACAACACCAGCGCTGAGATCGAACGAAGAATTACTATTGCTAACCACTGCTTCTTTGGGCTAAGTAAGCAATTGAGTAGTAAAACCCTCTCTCGAGCGACCAAAGTGTCGGTATATAAAACCCTAATCATCCCAGTCCTGCTAAAAGTGATGGCTGGGTCACGTAGAGCGCATGGAAACCAATGCTCCGGCTTGAAAAGTCTTCGAATCCACACCCACAGGACAGCGTAGTAGAGGAAGACTGCAGATCATGTGGCGCGCATAAGTGGAAAGTGGAAAGTGGAAAGTGACCACACCCTAGTACTCAACTGCAGAAATCTATAGCTACCTAACATTTTTTTACCGAAATTTTGTGGTTATGTTAACATTTACTTGGTTAGATGTGAACGTTAAAGGTTTTCCTAGCTTGTTTGAACATATTCCGCTCTTCCCTTAATCTACGGAAACTGACTTTTTCTTACAAGTATTAAAATTGCTCATACTATAATTAACCAGAGGAAGCATTAAGAACTCATTTAACTTAGGTTGTCGTTTACGATAAAATGGCGGGAAGTGCTCGATAAGATAAATTGTATTGTAATATCTGCAAATCCGATGCGCCGAAGACAATGATACACTTTCTGTGTATTTATCACGGTCATCAAAGGTCATCAAATCTGGAAGCATTTTTAACTATTCCAAACTCTTGATATACATATCTTCCCTAGGGTGTTGTCTAATGTACATATCTTCCCTAGGGTGTTGTCTGAAAAGAATTGTGCAGCACAGAAGTATGGAAATCACCTGGAACAAAAATGTATGACCAATGTTTGAAAACTTAACATAAAACCAAGCAAGGCTAGGTTAAAGTTAAAGATACCACATAAATCTCGAGGCTTTTTTCTGAGCTCAATAATTAGACCAGTTTGAGTCCTTTACGAAACGTGAAAGACTGATTATGTTAATGTGTTTGAGATCGTTTAGATCGTAATAGAAGAATTCTCCTAGGTAAGTCTTGCGTTTTTGAGCTAGATCAGGGCATGTACAGAGGAGGTGAAGAACTGTTTCCTCTTCCTCATCCATACAGCTTCTGCAAAAGTCATTTGAGAATACGCCTAGCCACGTTGCACGCTTTCCTATTAGACAGTGCCCGGTTATGACACCGATTGCTTGCTTAGAGACAGCAATATTTTTTTGATGACCTGACAAGTGCAAGTGAAGTTATTCCAATTGATGTTTGCCTTCTTTATAGGGTGTTGCATAATAGCAATAGTTTACATGTAGCGATTTGTATCCCACCATTAGCCAAACGTGGTAGAATGGGTTGTACTTGTGCTGTACAATTATCTGTCTTACAATTTCCTGGAATGTCTTAATTCCCCCTTACCCAGCAAAGATAAATGTTAGTTTGTAGAGGCAGATTCCAGAGATTTTATAGCGGCCTGACTGTGAAAAACCGTTTTCTTTAAGTCAGGACAAGACTTCTTTTATCGCCAAACGTTAAACCTGGAACATTCTACATAATGATTGGGAAGGCAAAAATTTAGTTTTTTTATGCAGACATTTCAATAGACATACTTAAGGAATTCAACGTGCAGTGGAAACTTGTTTACTCTTATTCCTATTCTAATTTATTCTTTAAATCCGTCTTTTATTTTATCAAAATATTCTCCTTGTAACATCTGATACATCTTATTATATTCAATATTAATTTTATCCTTAAAATCCTGCTTTGAGTTTCGGATATAGACTTTTTCCAGTAAAATTCTTTTTTCCTTCCTTTAAAGGCCCTGTGCGAGATCGTCTTGCCTGTAATTCTTATGAAAAATATTTCGAACAAAAATAATAATAATAACATTAATCATAATCATATATATTCCCCCTTTGAATTTATCAAATGAAACAAAAATTAGCGTAATAATTCCCCTGGCCTGAAGTACTACCCTTTTAATGTATGACGCTGGAAGTCCACTTTTGTCATCCTTTGGTTTGGAATCTTAAGAAAAGCCTTTTTTTCATCTTTCCCATAATTAGTGTACTGTTGCAAATAAAAGAAGAAAGAAAAAGAAAAAAGGCAAGAGGAGGAGGAAACCTCTTAGACTTTAATTGCCTAAGGGCCTTTTGAATGGCTCTATCCGGCCCTGCATCCGCCCCCAAACATTTGCTTAATAGTTTCTCTCTCTTATAATGTAGGGATGTAGGAAGTTGGGTACTGTCGCATTGTACCTCAATAACTTAGTCGTAGTTTCATATCCTCCTCCTTGCTCTTTCCAATACTCCGTTCACCGTGTTCCTCGTCGTCGTATTCGTCGTCGTCTTCATCTTCATCGGGTTAAGAAAGACACTTAAACTTCATTAATGGATGGCATTGCTCGCTGACTCTGAAGTACGAGTAGAAAAACTTCCACTATCCCATCGTGGTCAAGTGGAAAAGTTAGCTTCTTAGGATTTCCTCCTTCGCTTCAAAAGTCGTAACCTAGAAATACTTTATATGTTGTATGTATACCTATATGTATGTAGATAATCCAAATCTACTGTATATTTGTAGGTAGATACATACATATGTAGAACATGCGCTCACTG
Organism: Eupeodes luniger; assembly: GCA_951509635.1. Lineage (NCBI taxonomy): Eukaryota > Metazoa > Arthropoda > Insecta > Diptera > Syrphidae > Eupeodes > Eupeodes luniger. The sequence goes on along the minus strand of OX608073.1, from coordinate 313,809,949 downwards.
CCAGTGTCATATCTTAAGGCACTTTTGAATGTTAAGCTCATATTTTCAGGCGATTAGTTAAAGGGGACCGGAAATGGTAACTTGCTCCTGTTGCGAGCGAGGAGTAATTGTGCAGAGATAACATTTTTGGTATGCAACTCTGCGGAAACCGGATGCCGTATGCAGACTCTTTAACTGCTTAACCCGAATAGGAATACCATCAGCTTCAAAAGCAGTAGAAGCAGCAGCAGTAAAAACAACAACGGTGAATGAAATTGATTGCAGATTGCATCTGGATGGCTTCCAATTTATGTATTCATTTATTCCCCGCACTGTGTTTGTTTCACTTTGTGTTTTCTTTTTTTATTCCTTGTTGCCTTGGCAGGATACAGCTTTTAGTCCTTACAGTTTGGTTGAAGGGATTCGTTTGGATTGTGTTTCTATTTTACAAATGAAAATAGTTTTTCTCTTTTTAAGGATGAAAGAAGAAAAATTCCAGGGGACAAACGAAAGGCATTATGTTTATTTGAACACAGATAAGTCTGATGGTTATGTCCGGTGTGGCCTGTTTTTGCCTTTATTTGTGTTTCCGTGTAGCCATGTTTGGACGAGAGGTTTGGGCTCGGGTTTGGACTCGGGTGGTAACAGAAAGAGATCTCGTACCAAATGACACAGAAACGGCTTGTTTTGTTGGATGCGGTTGGTTCGTCCTTGGGTGATTTATCGTGTTGGTTTGAATATTTTTTGCTTTTTATTTGAATTAAAATATCTCTGCAATAAATATGTCCAGAAAGATGACTTCTTTTCACCTTGATCCACACGATGAAATGCCCAGTGACATAAAACAATATTTATCGAATTTTTATTTTCAGCACTTTATATTTTAATTGTGGTTCATGAATTATGGTAAATAGCTTGCGGCTATATCGCACTCTATCCACCACACCACATCTCGTAGACCCTACCATATCCATGTAGTTTTGATGTACATATTGTAGAGTTGAATGTTATTAATCATAAGTTAATTATAAAAAAATATGTAGCTGCCTATAAAGGTATTTGATGATTATTAATTATTTAAATTGGTTTTCATATTGCCGAGCCATAAGTTTTGAATGGAATTAAATACATAGGTACATACATGCATGTACTTGTGTTTTAGTTTGGCTTGTTTGGTTTGGAATGGATTGCCAAAAAATATATAAATAATATTTAAAATTAACTATATTTTAAAGAAAATGAGGAAAAATTATTTTGAAGTTAATTTTTGAAATAACATTTATTTTAATGAGAATGATATTTTCCATTTAAAAGGGAAGTTTTAAGGAAATCACGCAAAAATCATAAAAAACAATTTAATTTATTTGAATTGTTTAATTAATAAGTTGTATTCGGTCGAATTAAAGTTAAAACATAAAAAAGTATTAAAAATAACAAATTAATAAAATAAATTAATTAAAATGGAGACATTTTTGTTTTACACGAAGAGTGAGTTAAATTCAAATAAAATTGAGGGATATACAGAAAATGGGAAAAAGAGTTTTAAAATCAGAGTTTCCGATATTCAGTGGGTCCAAATTAAATATGGACAAAGGTTAGTTGGTATTTAACGTAATTTGGGAACTTGTGTGTACAATATGAAAACGGTTTAAGAGAACCTGTTAACACTTCTTTCAGTCAGTTTTTTAAAGTTTTGCATTTAAATATTACATAAAAATGGGGTTAATTACATTAATATAATGCATCTACATTTTAAATAAGCATAGCAGTATTTTAAAAATGTTAAATTCAAGAATGTCACTCAAAATCGATGAAAATCTCACGACTGTTAAGTTAGCACTTCATTTTTCGAAATCTAAAAAACTGAGTATGCAGTTAATTGTAGCTTTTTTGTTTAAAATTAGTTGTGAAAAGAAAAAATTCCAAACCAGCGAAAACCAATAAAAATAAAATGCACGACTGCGTCGTACGAACTTGCTCCTGTATGCAAAGAGTCTGTTTAAAAAATACATATACTCTTTCTGCCCCGTTTCTTTTACTTGTACTAAGTATTTATTCTTCTATTTAGTCGAAGGCAAGTAAAAGAATAATATTTTAAAATCATATATACAAAGGTACCAAGATATTACTTCTTGATAGACTCTTTAAAATAGATTGTTGATTAAATATATCATATTCGTTAATCCGATGCAGTGGCGCTACACGGCCATCGTTGGTATTTACAATAGTTATAGTTATAAAAATACATAAATATGTACAAATGCATTAATTTCGATAAAAGATAGGAATGTAATTAAAATGTTGTCAAAATAATGCGCTCTTTCGGGCTCATGCATAGGATTTGATCTGCTGAGATGGGAGGGGGTTACATTTAATACAGTTAAATAAATAAAAAAAAAACTATTTTAAGATTCAAAATTTTACTTTTATTTTTAAAAAATAAGTTTGTCTTCAAAAATTTAAATGCCATTTTGTAAATGAAAAAATCTTTGAATTTTAAAATTTTTTTTTTGAAAATCGTTAGAGCGTTTTTTTTTAATTAATTTTTTATATATAAAATTTCTCAATTTTGTTCTTAAAACATTTTTGGTATGCAGTTGTTTAGTGATTGTAAATATACGCTCTACATTTGAATTTCGTAAAAAAATATTAACCCGGTTTTCAGATATAGAATTTTGAAAAAAAAAATTCAATATTTTTTTAAAAATCCAAACAAAAAAAAATTGCACTATTGATAATCAAATATTGTTAAAACAATATAAGAACTTATTCACAAAAAAAATTATTGAGATCAATACATAAGTTGCTGAGAAAATTAAAAAACAAAATAACGTTTCTATGAGCGGTACCTGTCCTGAGCAATACAAAAATATGTTTTTCTTATTAAAAGAAGCCAAGTTAAAAAATAAAATTTTAGAGAAAATTAAAAAAAAATCTATCGGTTTGTTTTTGAGAAAATTCGAATTATCGTTTTTTGACCAAAAAAATTGTATGGGGGCCACTGTTAGTTTTGATCTTAAAAAAAAAATTAAAAAAATTAAAACAAAACCTTAATTTCCAAGTTTGTACTCAATCGACCCAATGGTTTAGGCTGTAGGAGCGTGGACAGACAGACAAAATTTTGCACGAATGCAAAACTTGCCATATAGTTCCTATATGTCGCAAGTAAAAACTTTACATTAATTGATTGCATTGTTACATTTTCGAATATCCTTGTTTTATGCCTGGACTCACGGTGTCAAGTTAGCACTACATACCCTCTTTTTAAAAAAATGAAAGTAACAAAATTGTTTGGAATTTTTTTCTTTCCACAACTAATTTTCAACAGATAATTGTCAACTAATTGCGTACTTAGTTTTAACAAAATCAAAAAGTGTAGTGCTAACTTGACATCAACCTAGCACTACATACCACTTTTTTTTTAAATTGTCGAGCTAGACATTTTTTTTCCACAACTAATTTAAAACAAAAAAGCTACAATTAACTGCATACTCAGTTTTTCAAATTTCGAAAAATGTACTGTTAACTTGGCAGTCTTGATAATCTCCCTCCTTGTATGTTGCAATCAAATATTGGCTTGGTCAATAAACTTACATCGAGTTTAAAGGTTAAAATACAGAAAAAACCAAAATGTACAACAACAAAACTTTTGCGAGGTAATAAGAATGCTAGTCTTTCATTGGGACTGGTAAACATAAAAGCTTGCATTGGGAGTACCTAAATCAGCCAGCTGCGGTGCGGTGGCGTGATGCGTAGTGCATCGGTTCTGTAAGCTATACTTGGTCAAATTTCGGTGACGGTACAAAAGTTTTTTAATAATTGTGAATGAACCAAAGACTAGGTAAGTACCACAAATACAGGGTGTCTGGTGGCAGATTTATGTTTTTTAATACGATTATTTCAAAAAGTAATCAATGGTGTGGTGGGAGTAATGCCATTTGAGTTAGTGATCGTGCGGATTCCTCAGTCACGATGTCGCACTGGTCAAGTGAGCATCGCGAGTTCTCCATGGAGGCAGGACCCAGTCAATCTTCAAGAACTCCCGACAAACATTGAAGTGGTTAAAGAGAGTTTACGTCAAAATCCACGACTTTCGATACGGAAAAGTGATTATTCATGAAATTTAAAAAAAAAATCTAAAGTTTCATCCATTCAAAATTCAAATATTTTAAGAACTCAATAAAAGTGATTTTGTTTCACGCAAAAATTTTTGTGAGACGATGTTAGAGCGTTGTCGTACTGTGAATCCCATTTTTTGGAGCGACGAGGCTCATTTTCATTTAAAGGGACACGTTATTAAACAAAACTGTCGTTACGGGGTTCCAAGAACCCATAACCAAAAGCCATTTTATTGCTCCAGGGTAACTTTTTGTCGCACCTTATCAACGCATGGGATAATTGGACCATTTTTTTTAGAATGCTCGGGCCCAAGTGACAAATGTCAATAATGACAATTACCGACACATGATAAAGGATTTCTTTTCCCCGAACTTACAACCGTTTTCATTGCACACGTGGTTCTAACAGGATGTCTCGACCGCACACACGACTTGAGATTCGATGAATTTGCTTCTGGAAGCTTTCCCTCAAAAACTTATCAGTCCCTTTTGGGACATCCCGTGGCCACCGGAGGTCTCCCGACTTAACCACAATATATATTTTTGTATAGGGCTACCTCAAGCAACAATCCCCGAACTCTAGTGAACCTAAAAGCAAACATTCGTCAAGAAATCAGATCAATTGAATCAAGTTTACTGCAGAATGTGGTGCGTAACACCTTTGTATTTGAAAACTATAGTACTCTCATGAGCAGAAACTTTTAGGGCGACCTGATGCCGAGTCTTTGGCGGTAGTATCGAAAGTGGAGAAATTCCGCGGGAGCGAGAGAAAAATATTATTTACATTTCCATAAGCAGCCAGCAGAATAAGTTTTTTGGTTTTCATATACAAAGGTAACACGAGGCTCCGTTTGAACAGTGCGTGCAACTCGAAGGAAGACATTTGGGTGGCAATGTTTACAAGTTGAAATTGGCATTATTAATATGTCATTTAATATTTCAAATAATACAATATATGAAATAGATTTGTTTTGTATTTAATTTTTGTAAATAAATGTAAATCTGCCGCCAGACACCCTCTATAAGGAATCTGATAACCGTTTTTGGCACCCGGGAATCAAATCCAGCCTTGTGGTAGCACAATCAAGTTTTTGTTGTAGTAATAAAACCCTTATAATAGTATTAAATAAAATTAATTATTTATTTAATAACTTAAATCAACAAACATTCTCTTTCTTTATTTTAAATAATTTTTTAAAGAGATTTTATTATTTCTGAAAAACTTGCTAAAGCGACTTACGAGGATATGAAGTTAAACCGTCGATATGCAAATTGTTAATCAAAGAAGAAAGATATTAATTAACTATAAATACTTAAATATGTGTAATATAAAACTTCATCAATATAGTTAGTTAACGTATATTTTTTGCCTTCAATTCAAAATTTTATAAATACAATAATAACTTTTGAATTTATTTTCTTTATTCGAACGAAACCGGAAGCGAGGCTTTTCTCAAAAATAGGTTTGTGAATTCAATATTATAACATAGAAAAGCTCTAGTTAACTTTAACTGAGTTGCTATAATTTGTACACATAAAAAGTTCCCACAAGCTTTTATTAGGTTTTTAGTACATGCTTTGTATATGAAAGTACTCTATGCTCATGAGAGCACTATAGTTTTCATATACAAAGATTAATTTAAACAATACTTTGTACGTTTTGATATTTTAAACTTTTGTCTTATTTTTAAAACTTTGGAATTTAAATTCTATTTGTTTTAGAAGAATATCAAACTAGATTTTTATCTAGAACCTAAAAGAGGAAAAGTATAATATAAATTTATTATAAAGAAGTATTTATATAAGATTATTTTTTCCAACGTCTAAATTTATCATATAGAAAAGTGTAAATAAGAAAAGTATTTATCAATTTATTTTAATAGTCATAGGAAATAATTGTTAAAGAATGTGGGACGGTTAAAGTATCCCTTAATAAAGAGGGTCATAGGAATCAAAAAGTTAAAGAGACCGCACAAATATTGACAATAAAAGAGTTTTATTTTTAGTATCTACACATAAATAATTTCTGAATATGGGAATAAAGTCATGTTTGAATCAAAAAGACGATACGTATATTTTAGAATTCGGTGAATTATGTAAAATAACAATTATTTTCCAAAATCTTGCTATTACCGAATCCGACGAAAGAAAGTTGAACGAATGTCCGTAACATGCCGTTCATCGTAACTGAAATCGCAACCCTTTCGCATTGCATACTATTTTTACTTGCGACATACAGGAACTATATATGGCAAGTATTGCATTCGTAGTCGAAAATAATGTGTCCTCCGATTTCGTCCGTTTGTCTGTCTGTCCTCGCGCCCCAACAGCCCAAGCCATTGGTTCGATTTAGTTCCAGACTTGGAAATTAAGGTTTAAAGCAGATTACCTTTAGGCATTTTTTAAAAACTAAAAATAGCAGGAAAATTAGAACTTTCACAAAAATGAACAGATAGATTTTTATTTAATTGTCTCTAATTTTTTTTAACTTGACTTCTTCAATAAAAAAAAATATTTTTGTATTGCTTCATAAGGGTACTCTCTATAGAACCGTTATTTTGTTTTTAAGTTTTCGCAAGAACTAATGAACCGATTTCAATAATTTTTCTCTGCGCAAGCTCTTGTACTGTCTTAACCCATTTGTCCCCAACGTTGCGTAAACGAAACATTTTAAAAATTATTTTTTTATTATTATGTTATTGTACCAAATTACTTTTTAGCTGTTACAATTTGTTCTTAACAGAACAATAATTAATTTTATTATGATTTAATTCATTATAATAAAATTATTTAGTTTTTACATATTTATGAACTTAGACGAAAATTTGAATTTCCTATAAGTACTATATTTTCGTCGATTTATTTTCTTGACTCGGAGTACAATGGGATTTTCCAAATTACCAATTTATATTTACAAGGTCATTAGTAAAGTAGAGATAATATCATATTCGGCTTTTTATTTATAATTTTTACGTAACTAATCTTTTTTATTATTGTTGCGTCTACGCAACATTGGGATTCTAACGTAATTAGTCGTCAATTGTGTCGCGAACTGCTTTGAACAATTTCACACTAAATAATGTACATTGTTAATCCCAATGTTGCGTATACGCAACATTTTTTTGTAAAAAAACTAAAAAACTCAGAATTTTTTTCAATTTCAAAATTGTTATTTAAGTATACATTAAACTAATAAAATGCAGTGAAAGTATAAAATTATTTTTTTTTCCAACCTTGGGAACTAATGGGTTGATAATATTTGATGATAAAAATTGTCATTGTTTTTGTTTTTAATTTTTAAAAATATGCAAAATTTTTTTCAAAATCCAACATCTGGAAAATGAGTCATCATTTTTTAAGCTCGAAATAACTGCATACTAAAAATATTTTTAAACTAATGTTGAAACGTTTTATATTTACAAAATTAATTAAAAAACTCTTAACGATTTTCGAAAAAAAATAATAAAAATTGTTTTGATTAATTAAATTGAGTTTAAATTTTTGAAGATAAGTTTATTTTATATAAAATATAAAAACTATTTGTAAACAGAGTCTTTGGATACAGGACGAAGTTAGTGCTTTTCTATATAATCTGTCATTAGCATTAATTTTGAGACGAATCTAAAGTAAATTTTTAGTTCAATAAAAAAAAATAAAGTTTATCACAACGAATTTTTAAATGCTTTCATTCATGATGGAACAGACAGAAAAAGCATGTGGAGTGTATCTGGCCAACGCCAAATCGTATTGAAATGAATGACACATTTCTGGAATCAGAAAATAATGCTGTTAAAAGTGCTATTAAAATCTTTTACTCAGATTAGTAATAATAAAAAACAGTCTTAAAATACACATACAGCAATATGTATAATTCGAAAAGTTTTTATACTTGGTTTTAAAAAAAGTATACAAAATGTCAATATGATTTACAACTGACCCTTCTTTATTAAAAAATAAAACTGATGAAAACTCAAAAAGGTCTTAATTGAAACATAGATAAAATTCAAACAAATGTTCGCTACTTTCGATTCCTTGAAATTTATCTTATTGAACAAAGTTATGTAGTCCCTGGAGGAAAACAACCGAATACAGGAACACTAGCTTAGAGAACATCTGGGTCTGGGACGATCCCTACATGCTTTGTGCTTGTCAGAAACAGACTGCGTCAGTAAGAAAGTTCAGAAACGATAAGGCACTCTTAGGTTAGAAATCGACAATGTAGTTCATCCGTCTAATTTCATAATTAAGTTTTGCAACGAATTGGAAAGGTCATTATATCGCGTTGACTAACAGAGTTAAAAATGAGAATTCTGTAATAAACTGAAATAAATATTCCAAGATGATCTACCAGGACCTCAACCTATTCTCACTCTATTTATGCGTCTAGACAAATACAATATTAAGTTTGTAGAATAATTACGAATTTATTCTATTTGATTTTTTTTAAACAATAGAGTATTACATTCTGCACTGCATCATATTGAAGTACATACGTAAAATAGCAAAACCTGCTTTCTATATATATATGTATAACATACATATTATTTATATATGTATATGTTTTAGGTATATTAAGAATAAAAATAGTTAGCCCACCAAAAACGTCTTTTCTTATGCATATCAAGTATAATAAAATAGTTTTGAAAAACAAATTTAAATCATCTTATCTTATTACGAGTCACAAAATAATTATGAAGAATGCAATAAAGACGTCATCACTAGCACTCAGCATTCAGCATTCGACATATAGTATATTCTGTGATTCACTGCCATTCTTGAGAGAATTTGAAAAATAATTTTCCTCTATTACTATTCGTATAATAATTTCAAACGAACAAAAATACATGTTGTTGTTTATTAAGAAATTTATGTTTCATGTGGGAAAATTCGTAATAAATTTGATAATAATTATGGAAGTATAAAGGAAACTTCAAAAATGGTATAAAAGGCTTATACAAAAATCTAAAATCATTTCCCTGATTGTCTTAAGTAAAAAATAAGTATTTTAATATGAAATTTCCACAAAAAATGAAAAAGCCGAGTGGATTATACTGATTGAAGCTTCATTGGAATTGGAATTAAAGACTATTTTTAAATTATATTTAGATTCAAAAAAATGTCAACATTTTTTTAAAAACTATTTTTAGAGCTTTTCACAAAAGGACAAGCCAGAGAAGTAGAAATATTTTGTATTGTTTACTTTAAAGGGTAAAATATATTAATAACAGCTGTAAAATAGGAACATTTTTCACCTTTTTTAGAAATTCAATACCCGTGTTTTGTTGGCAAATCTATCCATAGTATAGTAGGATTTTACACGAATTACAAAAACAATATCCATAAAATGAATAACACCGATAGAAGTTAAAGTAGAATCTCACTATGGATAGGTTTTTGACATTTATACGAATCTCGAATGGATCTTATGTGATTTTGTTCTCAAATGTTGGTACGATTGATATTACATTTGTATCTCGATGGCTGTGTTCGTTGAGTAGTTGTGCATTTGGAATCATGTGTGTTTTCCATTGGGGAAAAATCAATCTATTACTGTTGATATTATTTAGTTTTCTTAGTGAAAGTGGACTAACTGGGCTTATTTTGCAAGAGAAAACAATAGAAAGATAATAAGGTTTTGCTATGTTTCCACCAAAGGTTTATCTCAGTTTAGATTAGATAAATCTTTTTGGTGTTTCCACAGCACAAGAAGATTTAAAAATGATTAAGTTTGATAGCAGTTTCTAAAATTCAAATGGTGTTTCGATGTTTCTTATGAAGTGCAATTGAGATAGTTTGATTCGTGTTAAGCAATGAAAAACTGAATAGTTCAGCACCATATTCAGTTGTGTCTGTCATTCAATATTCATTTCACATTCAAGCAAGTAACGACCTTACTATGAAAATTAAATCATAAAGCTTTATGAAATGGACCCAAAACGTGAAAATTACCTTATGAGTTTGTCAAACTTATTTTTGTACTCTATTCTTTTCTGATTTTGGGACCTTATGTAAAAATATGTATGTACACATATTAACCGATTTTTATTTTTGTCTCTCTCTGTTCAATAGTGGCCTATCCAAATTTATAATAATTTAGAATGATATTTTTAAAAAAAATATATTTAAAATATTGTAACCCTACAATTTCTTGTGCACATTTCATAAAGAAAATAAAAATAAAGTTTCTTTGTTTTAGAACTACAAGTGTTCAAGTATAACACTGTTCTCAATTTTGATCTATAATGAAAATATGTAGTAATAAATGCAATTACAGGCTAGTATTGCACTCTATGCTCCATATAAGGCCTGTGCCCATAAGCTTCATAGAAAATAGAACGGAATTGGAGTGTTTTATTAACTCCCCATTGGAAGTTATTGTAAAATGTTGACATTTCTCAATGTTTCAAGGTGTGTGTGGGTCTGTAGTACATTCCTACGTTACGTTCGGAAATCTTTTTTCGTCACCCATATCTCAAGAACCAGTGGAGATATCAACTTCAAATAAATTGTATTATACAGATAATACCACAAAAAGATGCAGAAGGACTCTCAACCAAATTAAGAGGGTGGTTATCTTACCATAGTAATTTTAAAAAAATGTGAAAATTTTGGTTAACCCAAAATATCTCACTTTATCTATTGTATAGGTATTTAAAGAAAACAGAGACCTATTGAACAAACTAAATTATAAGATGTTTATTTAATAAAATCAAAAAGTCGAATAATCATAATTAATGAAAAATTGAATAATATGAACAAAGTAGAGAATCGAATATAGAACAATTATTTACAAAGTAGAATAAGAACAAGTAGCTACGAGACAGCTCGTAGATCGAACAAATACCATAAAATCAAAAAAACTGAACAAAATATTTTACACCTCTAATATTTTACGAACAAAAAGTGGTTTTATCTAACATTTTTGACATCTGGTAAAATTTTGAGAAAAGTCGAATTGAAAGTTTTTTTTACATATAAATAAAATAAATTGGGTGGCGCAGCAGTCAGTTGAGAACTAGGGCCTAGTGACTTACAACTCTCAACCATTCCTGTGTGCGAGTACCGTTGTCAGGGATGGAGGGGACCTACAGTTTTGAGCCGAATCCGAACGGCTTGTTTGGGAAAGCACTTTTCATGACAAGAATTACAGTACCCGTGAAAAAACTTTAGATAACATAGACATCAGGGGTCGAACCCAAGACCTCTGGCATGACAGCCAACGCACTAACCATCATGCCACGGGTACTACAAAAAATTAAAACTTAGAAAAAAAACATTACTAAAAGTTAGTAAAAATTGATTTTCGATTATCGATATCTCGTGAATAAATGAAAATAAATTGTTAAAAATTGGTTTTCGACTAAAGATTTTGGGAATAAAAACACAAACAAAAACTTTTGATACTTGCAGTTAATTTGTTAGAAAAATTCAATTTACAACTTTTTTTACAAAACACGAAAAACCTACAAAAACAACGTAAAACCTGATAAGAAATGGTTTTTGACTCAAGTATTAGGAGAATAAAGAAAGATTTTGACTTCAAAATATTTATCTCATACAAAATATTGTAATAAATATTTTGTTAAGGTTTTAAATGAATTAAATTAGGTGGCGCAACAGTCCGTTGAGAACTAGGGTCTAGTGACTTACAATCCTTAACCATTTGAGGAGTGCGCGAGTACTGTTGTCAGGTATGGAGGGGTAAAATTAATTTTTCCATACCATGTGTGCAAGATCGCGAAAAAATGACATGTGTAACATTCACATACTTTCTGTTTCAGCCATATTATCGAACCGTTTTTGATAATGTCTAAACTTAATAAACCTTTTTTCAAAAGTAGAAACACTTTTCTTTGTTAGTATTTTTTTCTTATGTAGGCGGAGTTATTCATTTTTGTATTTAGTACACACAGTATTTAAGTTTATCGCAATTAAAAACATACACCATCAAACATTTTGAAACTTATTAAGTCCCTATAACATTTTTGATTACCTATCTACAATGTTTTTAGCGTAGGTAAGACTATAAAATTTTATTGCATTTCACTGGTAATCACAAAGTGATATAAAACAAAATTGTCATTAGCTAACACTGAGGTTGTACGTAGCAATAAAACTTTCAAGTAATTTATATCAGGTCCTCAGCGATGATATTAAACAACGTAGTAATATAATATGCAATGTGTCAATATTTTACATCCTTTTTGACGCCATCTTTTCTCAAAATAAAACAAAAACTTAGTCTAGGAAATACCCGAGTATACAATTAGAATACATTTATGTATTCAAGTGAAACTTCTGATTACCCAAAAATTATTGGTATCTTTTTGTAAACATCAAGTAATAAACTATGGTTATTTATTGTTTAGATAATTTTAGTCACTCACACGTCACCGTGTCGGCATAGAAATCAGCTGGTTATTCCGAAAAAAATGTAGAAATCATTCTAGAACTTTTATGACTACATTTTGTTTCTTCTATGAACTATTTTAATAGACTCTAAGGGATTAAAAATCTTTCATTCCTTCTGAATAGATACAACAATATACGTACATAGATAGGCAAATGTGTATGTGTGAACAAGGCAGACAAACATATATTACACAAGAAGATGAACCTAGGTCGTAGGTCATATGCAATGGTGTTAAAAGTTAACCAGTTAAATTGTTAGAGAGCAAAAATCCTAAACACTCCCATACAAAAGAATACTCACCCACTTCTTCTCACATACATGTGATTCTCAGGATTGCCAGACTGCGCTATTTATCGTAAAACGCGCTACATCTTTTCCCAAAATTGTAAACACAAAATTATGATAGCCTAATAATTATGTGGCTTAAATCTTTAACTAGACAATATTGTTATAAATAAAACAAAACATTTCTTATGAAATCATTAAAATTATGCATCAGCAAGGCTATAGCTTAAGACATTCTCATGGTTTATACAAAACCATAAGCCAATAAACCACCGCATTGGTCCTCACAAATCATGTCTTGTGTAAAAAAAAAAAACATGACCTTACAATGGTAGAGAAGTCGAAAAAGTGAGTCCCCCGATTCCGTCCGTCTGTCTGTCAGTCTGTTTTCGCTCCTACTCCCCAAACCATTGGGTCGATAAACTTAAGATTTGGAAATTAAGGTTTTAACCCCATTCTTTATATGCTTTTTTTATTGTTGTTTTTAGACTAAAAATAATTGTAATACAAACTTTTTGGTCAAAAATTAAAGTTTTGAATTTTCTCAAAAACAAACTTATAGATTTTTTAAAATTTTCTCTAAGTGGTTTTTCTTAATTTGGCTTCTTTTAATAAAAAAATATATTTGTAAATATATGTATATAAGGGTACCCATATACAATCATTATTTTGTTTTTAAATTTACTTAAGAATTAATCAACCGATTTCAATAAATTTTGTCTGCACAAGCTCGGTAATATTTAATTATCCAAAATGTTAAACATAATATACACTTCGTGTCACATGAATAGGGACAAGCTTTTTTCATTTTTTATTTGCCGATGTTTCTTAAACCCTTAGGTTTTTTGGAAAAACCCAAATCTGGAATGAATGAGGTATGTATTAAGTTTATATTGCAAACAAACATTTTGGAGTAAGTTAATAAATACATTTTTTTTGGCGGTTTTTCCAAAGAAGGTCATAAAAAGTACCTGTTTTTTTTAAAGTAACATGAATAGGGACAAGATCTAAATTTACCTATTAGCGTGTTTTAAATAAGATGAAAGGATAATTTGATTTTTTGCTAGCTTAGTACGAGTATTAATTTGATAGAATCAAGAAGTATGGGTAGAGGTAAGGGTCTAACCACGGAGGAAATAGGCCGAATTCGAGCTTACTGGGATCTCGGCAAAACCAATCGGTTTTATGGCCACCAAAATAAGAAAAAGATCAAAATCAAATAATGTATACAACTACCTCAAGGACCCAGAGAGGTATGGACAAAAACTCAAAGGAAGAGTCAAGAGAGCCACATCATTTCAGAAAAAGCAGCTATTCATTAGTAAATTGAAAGCAGAAGCTGGGGTAAATGCTAGCAGATCGACTGTTACTCAGGTGATACAGAAGTCAAACTATATACATATGTAAGTACGACACCAAAAAATGAAGAAAAAACCACTATGCTGCACATAAAAGCCAACGCCTTAATTTTGCAACAAATCACGGTAGGTAGAATCGAGCTTGGCATACACCGTCGTCTTTTCCGATAAAAAAAATTAATTTGGACGGACCTGCTGGATATAGCTGCTATTTTCATGATTTAAGAAGGGAACAAATCAATCTTGAAAAACGGCACAGCAAAGGAGGCGGTGTAATAGAATGGGGAGCAATCACCTATTACGGGACAGTGAAGCTGAATTTTCAAAGCTATAAAATGATGGAAATCACTTAAAATTCGATTCTGGAACGAGCTTTTCAGCAGTTTTCTGAATTATATGGTAGACAACGATGGACTTTTCAACAAGATAATGCACCAATACATAACGCACGGACATCAAAATCCTGGATTCAGGGCCAAAATGTGAACCTATTACCCTGGCCCCATCATGGAAAACTTACTTACTTACTTAAGGTGGCGCTACAGTCCTGTGTGAACTAGGGCCTCACCTAACAAACTTCTCCATCTAGCTCGGTCCCTAGCTAGATGTCTCCAGTTTCGCGCTCCGAGTTGGGTGAGGTCACCTTCCACTTGTGCGCGCCACCTGATTCGCGGTCTTCCTCTACTGCGCTGTCCTATGGGTGTGGATTCGAAGACTTTCCGGGCCGAAGCATTGGTTTTCATGCGCTCTATGTGATCCAGCCATCTTAGTCGTTGGACTTTTACCCTTCTGGCTAAGTCTACGTCGCTGTACAGCCCGTACAGCTCGTCGTTCCATCTTCTCCTCCACTCCCCTTCGATGCATACGGGACCGTAGATCACACGAAGAACCTTTCTCTCGAAACGACCAAGGTGCTTTCATCTGCTTTTGTCATAGTCCATGCTTCTGCACCATATAGCAGGACGGGGATGATAAGGGTCTTATATAGCGACACTTTGGTCCTTCGAGAGAGGATTTTTCCACTCAATTGCTTTCTTAGCCCAAAGAAACAGCGGTTAGCAAGAGTTATTCTTCGTTTGATCTCAGCGCTGGTGTTGTTTTCTGCGTTTACAGCGGAGCCTAGGTAGACGAAGTCCTTGACTACCTCAAAGTTACGTCTGTCAATGGTGACGTTTTGACCAAGACGTCGGTGTTGTAGGTCCTTTCTTGATGACAGCATATACTTTGTTTTGCCCTCATTCTTGTTCTTCCGATTATGTCAATGTCATCAGCATATGCTAGTAATTGGACAGACTTTTGAAAGATAGTGCCTCTAGTGTTGACGTGTGAGCTTTGCACTATTCTTTCAAGTACGATGTTAAACAAATCACATGACAGCGCATCACCTTGTCTAAAACCTTTTTTGACATCGAAAGGTTCTGTTAAGTTGTTTCCAACCTTTATGGAGCAGCGTGAATTCTCCATGGTCATCCTACACAAACGGACGAGTTTGGCAGGGATGCCAAAACTAGACATGGCTCTATACAGCTCATCCCTGTAGATACTGTCATATGCGGCCTTGAAATCGATGAAAAGATGGTGGGTGTCGATTTGGTGTTCTTGGGTTTTTTCCAGGATCTGCCGTAATGTGAATATTTGATCGACTGTGGACTTTCCTGGTCTAAAACCACACTGATAAGGACCTATCAGGTTGTTGACGATGGGCTTTAGACACTCACATATTACGGCAGAGAAGATTTTGTAGGCGATATTAAGTAGATTGATTCCTCTATAATTGGTGCAGTTTAGAGGGTCTCCTTTTTTCAGGATCGGGCAAACAATACTGAGGTTCCATTCATCGGGCATGCTTTCTTCCGACCATATCTTACAGATAAGTTGGTGCATGCTCCTAACCAACTTATCTCCAGCTGCTTTAAAGAGCTCGGCATTCAAGCCATCCGCTCCAGCGGCTTTGTTAGACTTCAGCTTAGATATAGCAATCTTTAATCGTCTAAGTCGGGAGGACGGGATTGTTGGCTTTCGTCGTCTATGTTGAATGGATCATCCTGCCTGACAGCGGAATTCGGTTCGTCGTCGCCGTTATACAGCAGAAGTGGTCCTTCCAAATCCTCAGCATTGCATCATGGAAAACGTGTAGGGATAATTTTCAAGGAAAGTCTAGAAAGGAGGACGTCAATACCAAAAAACCGAAAAGATTATTGAAGCCATAAAACGGGTCTGGGCCCAAATTTCGCTCAATTATCTGGCAACAGTATATGAATCCATAAACCACAGGTTACTTGAAGTAATTCAGAAATCAGGAGACAGCACACATTACTAAAACTTATTTCAATCCATTCAATAAATCCAATATTTACCTAAACCATAACATTTTTTGTTGAAGGTCTTACAGGTAAATTTAGATCTTGTCCCTACCTCATTCATTCCACATTTGGGTTTTTCCAAAAAACCTTAAGGTTTAAGAAATAGCGGCAAATAAAAACCAACAAAGCTTGTCCCTAATTTTAAGAAAACCGCCCATACGATTTTCAAATCCCAATTTTGAAAAATTGATTTTTTTTTGAGAAATCGAATGGCATTTAAATTTTTGAAAACAAACTTTTTAGCAGGTTCATTTTAAATTTTAAAATACAGGAAACATTTTCAAACAGACTCTGGATATATGATCAAGTTTGTGGGACCCAGTAGAGCATTTTATTTTTATTGGATTGAAACTGGGGTTCTTTTTCGAAATATTTTTAAATTGGGCTATAGAGCTGTTTTAGGACGTGGCAACCCTACACAATGTTTACATCTAACACACATCATGAAATATTAGTTTTTCGTAGGAGTTTGAGTTTGGTAGTCCATTCTTCGTCCGCGTGTATTCACCTTATTTTGGATAGAAGCTGGCTTAGTACCTATGTTGTTCGGCTATATAAGACATCCGGTGTATTGCCGAGGATAACCAGTTAACAGTTACGCGTGATTCATTCAACAAGTAAGGAACCAACCGAATGCAGTGTTTTTTTATAAAGGTGGTTGTAAAAGATAAAATATAAAAAGGAACTGTTAAGAGTGTTAACTGAAGTGTGGAAAATTCTGATCGTGAAAATTTTAGTTTCCTTTTTCTTTATGAAAAAATATTAATTCACTTTTTCTTGTCAAAATGTGCGGTAAAATTATTTATTTAAGTGTGATTCTGCTTTTGGCTGTTTCAGGATTCGTTCAAGGTAATAGTTTTTTTTTTCTTATCACAAAATTAAAAAAAATACGCAATTACAATAGAAAAATAGTTAAGAACTAAGTAACTTTCAATCAATTCGAACATTTTGTTGGGGTTTTAAGTCTTCACAATGTTAAGTTGAGCGATAGTTATACTGGGAACCTAACACCTGTTGAAAGAATATGTTTTTGAAGTAATGAGTTTGAAAATAAATATTTCAAAAACTAACTTCTTTTTGTATTTTTACAATATTCTTAAAGAAAACAAGAAGAAGAAATTCAATTAAAACATGGTTTTTAAGAAAGTTCAAGTGGTACCCGTGGCGTTAGTGTGTAGGACTGTCATACGAGAGGTCTTGGGTTCAATCCCTGCTTATGCTTCCTAAAAGTTTTGTTCATGCCTTTTGCGAAGAATTGACAAATATTCTAAGAGTACTTAGATATATTTGTCATGAAAAGTGATTTCTCATGTAAGCCGTTCGGATTCGGAATACAAACTATAGTTCCCTGAAATGACTAGAACACAGGAATGAAAGTTCTAAGTCACTAGGCCCTGGTTCTCAACGGACTGTTGGGCCACCTAATTTATTTATTTAAATACATTGAAGTATAGGTACATACATACATATATCGAAATATTAACCCTTTTTAAGACTTTTAAAATCTTCAACCATTAAAATTCTTGTTTAATTAGAACTCAACTAATATTTACTTTTTTAATCGTAATTTACCGATGGCCAAATACTAATCCATTCACAAAACATATCAAGATTGTTTCCCTTTTGTGCCAATTGCAAAAGCAAATGTTTCATTAAATTTCAATGGACCGAGTGGGTTGAATCCTTACCCTAGTTATGCCTATCGATCTAAATGTAGAGCATAACACGTCTCTAAATCACAAACTATTTTTGAGGTCGTTTTCCTATTTTTTATCAATCTCTTGTTTGTTTTGAAAAGACAATAGATGAACGTCTGTTGAAAATATTTCAAAAACAAACAATTCTTTGTGTTACGATATTTTAAAAAGAAATATCGTTTTTTCAAAGGCAAGGCAATCAAATCGGAATTAAGAGTATCCTTTCGCGATAGCAGCGGCGCAATTTTCGTTTTCGTAACTAAGAACCTATTTTTATAGGTTATAGAGTTTGTTTTGTTTTTTTTTCTATGGAGCTATATGGTTTGTCTCAAAAATAACAAAAATTAAGAAAATTAGTAATCATCTGAAATATATCACTTTAGAACTTTATTTTACGACAGTTCATTTGATGAAATATAAATAGTTATTTCCATTCAAATATTTGTATCCATTGGAAGTTAATTTAAATTTAAATTTTAATAATCTAGAAAATGTAAGACATATGACTTACAATTAAGTAGACGATGCAAATAGGATTAAAACTAGATATGTATGTCAAACCTTGGAAGTCAAATGTTTATTTTTAATTATTTTTGTTTTATTTTCTTCTTAAAAACTCTTCCCTTGAAAACATTATATTATTTAGTTATTATTAAGTTTGGATATAAAATTTACCAGTTCTTAAATATAAAAAAGAGGATGGGATGCGACCCACACTGATAACTTCACATCCCGTCTGCCGATTTGTCTTGCTTAAAAGGTTTGTAGGTTTTCGTGTTTTGTTAAAAAAAGTGTCAGTTGAATTCTTTTAAAAAAATTTAAAATTACCAACAATATTTTGCATATCATGAAATAGTTTGATTTCAAAATCTATTTTAATCAACGAGATTTTTTGTCGAAACCCATTTTTTACCAATTTTAGTAGCATTTATTAAAAGTTCTTATTTCCTATATAAACAAATACAAATTGGATGAATGAAACTAATTTGAAGTAAATATCTTCTATTGTTCACGAAATATAGAGAACAGAACATCAATTTTTACCAAATTTTCGTACTGTTTTTTGTAGATTTTATTCTTTTTTTTTTTTAAAAAACGGACTGTTGGTTTTATATAAAAAAAATAGTGAATGTCAAAAACAATATTTTCTGTGAGATAAAATTAGTTTGAAGCCAATATTTTTAATTTTTGAAAAGATATTTGATTGGAAAGTGAATGTATACCAAGTTTTTTTTTTTTTTTTTGGGTTTTTATTTTTTGTAAGAAAATTGTCCATTCGATTTGTTTCAAAATTTTATCGAATGCTAAAAACAATATTTCTTATAAAATAAAATTAGATTGAAGCCATAATCTCAAGTTTTTGAAAAGATATTTTAGTCGAAAATCAATTTTTACCAACTTTTAGTAATTTTTTTGTAGCCTTTTTTATTTTTTGTAAAAAAATTTTCAATTCGATTTTTCTCAAAATTTTATCAGATGTTGAAAACAATATTGTTTTATAAATTAAAATTAACTTGTAGCCAACATCTCAAATTTTTGAAAAAATATTTGAGACGAAAATCAATAAATTTTTACCAACTTTAAGTAATATTTTTTTTAGGTTTTTATTTTTTGTAAAAAAAACTGTCAACTCGATTTTTCTCAAAATTTTACATAATGTCGAAAACAATAGTTCTAATAAGATAAAATAAATTTGAAGCGAATATCTCAAATTTTTGAAAAGATATTTGAGCAGAAAGTCAATTATTTACCTACTTTTATTAATTTTTTTATGCAACGTTATTTCTCGTTGCATAAAATTATTTTGAAAATAAAATCTTTTTTTCTTTGTAAAATATTCTAGGCGACAAATATTTTTCTTTAGTTTTTTTGATTTATAAAAAAAACCATTGGTTGGATTTTTTTCCAAAAATATACTAGTTTGGTATCACGTTGCAATATATAATATTAAATTTAATTCAAGTCGCTAGCGTTATTGGTTCGTGAAATATTTAGGGTTAACCAACATTTTCACCTTTACAAATACAGATTGGATTTCTTTAAGAAAATTTAGCACAGAATGAAATAATTTTGAAGTCAATACCTTCATTTATTCTCTCTAGTATCGAGAACCGAACATCAATTTTTACCAATTTCGTGTACTATGTTTTGTAGATTTTAATTTAGTTTTAAGCCGAATCCAAACGGCTAATTTAAAAAAAAAAGCAATTTTTATGACAAGAATTAGTCTTGGAGGATTTGTTAATTCCTCGAAGGAGCAGTACCTGTGAAAAAAAAAACTTTAGATGGCACAAGCAGGGATCGAACCTAAGATTTCTGTCATGAAGGTCCAAGGCACTTTTTTTTTTTTTTTTCTTTTTTCAAATTCATTTTTATTAATTCATTCTTAAGACTATCTTAAAGCTAGACAAAAATTCATAAAACTAGCCTAATTATCCATAACTTATTACTAACTTACTGGTCCCATACGGACACTCTAAGTTAATAGTCCAAGGCACTAAACATCATGCCACGGGTACTACGAAATTTGTTTTAACATAAAATTTTTAATTTTTAAAAAGATATTTGAATCGAAAATCAATTTTTACCAAGAATATTGTCAGTTCGATTTTTCTCAAAATTGTATCCAGATGTCAAAAACGTTATTCTTCGTTGCATAAAATTATTTTGAAGATAAAATCATTCAACATTGGAGGTGGCAATTATTAGTTTTCAGGTTTTCTGATTTATAAAAAAAAAAACTAAAAATAAAAAATATTATTCCATGTTCACCTCCGTGAACTTTGATCAAATAATTAACATTGTTTATAAATTGTTTGTATAAAATGTTTACAGACCTCAGTTTCTAAAACAAAATCAATATTTTGAGGAAACCTTAAATTCAAACTTATTTCAATCTATTCAGATTTCGCCGTGTATCGGAATATATTTAAGTTACTTGTAATTTTTGACTTTTCGCTTTAAAAACACTTGTTGGAGCTTTTTGAACTTGTGACGTTTCAAAATATATTTTTATTTATATATGCAGTGTTAAGAAAGTTTATTTAATCAGTAAAAATCAACTTAAAGAAACCTAAATAATTTTCTTTAGTTTAAAAATTCAAAATTTATTATATTATTCGAATAAAGAATGGTACTCATTACAGAAATATATAGAGTCCAAGTGCAATTGCTGCGAAGAATTAGTCAGCTTTTACTTGTCCTCAAAGAATTTTTGACTCATGTACTCCCTCCGTTAGCAAATCCAACCAAATTTGTTGAGTATTAGAATCGATTCTTTACTTCTCAAGTTGTGTAAAAAACTAAAGTACATAAGTATGATCATATGACAAATAACAGCCTCTTATAAAGGGTTTTGTAGTAAGAGCATCCATTTTTAATAACCTTCAATTTGGAGCTATCATCAATTTGGACAGCTGTCACATTTGGAGCTATCATCTAATTGACATTTGACTACTACAACGCCATTATAAAAATGGAACAATACACGCTTCAACATTTCAATAAATTGTTAAAACTCGTAACAAATATGGCCCTGGAAAATTTGAGCTCTTGAGACAAGTTAAATAAAAGTAAAAAATGTATAGTGCAACAACTCGTATAGAATTATTACCTAGTGACTTACAACTCTCAACTATTCCTGTGTTCGAGTAATTTCAGGAATGAGAATCAATTTTTATGATAATAAACGTGAAAAAAATGTTAGATGGCTCATGCAGGGAACTACCCCAGCATAACAGTCCTACGCCCAAGGCACAGGTCCTACAAAATGCTAACTACTAACTATAGGGAATATTCAAGTATCAACTATGCTTTCGCAATTAACCCTTCTGACCCTGTTCCCTTCTTTGAAAAAAATATCAGAAAATACTATAACTATTATCTCTTTTATGAACATTTCCATGTGTATTTGCATTTAATTCCACAAAATAAGAAGACTTATAAATCCAAACTACATTAACCCGAACACAAGTTTCGTTGATGCAGTTTTTGTACTTCGTCGATTAGAAACAAAAATTCTAGAATTAAAATTCCCACGTGGGTTTTAGAGTTGGATGGATGTTAAACTATTTTTAAGTTATTTTCTTAGTTTTTATACGTTCACTCAATTTAAATTTGTTCTAATAATAATATTATGTTAGCTTGCTCCTTTTTTCTCAGATCTCAGAGGGTAAAAGAATGTGCAATAATATTAAATGACGAACAAATATAATATACTTAATATTGTTTCATCAAGTATTACGTTGAAATTCTTGTCAAAAAAATATATAATTTGCAACCCGCATAAGTTATAAGTCTATGCCCATCAATAAATCAATGATTTGATGTTTTGTTCTTATCAACAAAAAAAGAATTACATTGAAGGCTCTATCAAATAAAATATACGATTTTCTTAGTATCAGGGCATTTTGTATGCCAATTAGAAGATAATATCCCAAAGAGTTCTATAACATCAAATCGACGAAAACACGATGTTATAAGCCCCTTTGATTAATTTGTGACATAAGATAAAGAAAGTATTTTACAGTAAAAGTGTTATGTATCATAAATAATGACTCAATATTTAAAATTTAACTTTGGACCATCAAATCAGCTTAACTTTTTATGCATTTTATCTTTTGTACATCTCTGGTATTCTTTTTTAAAACTGCATCTAAAATGTAAATTTGATTGTTCAGAGCATGTAATTGGATGACACTATATGAAGTAGAAATCTATTCAGAACGAGGTGGTCCATCACTTCAACATTCAATTAATTTTAAACCACGTATAGAAGGAAGAAGGATACTAGGTGTCGCGGATTTAAGAGACAAATAATTCGTGGCGAAAAACTAACAAAGAAAGACTTACTCCACCGTCAATAATGGACTGCTGAAGTTGTATATATAACTGTTTGGTCATCATGTGGCCATATACACCAAGGCCACCTTTAGGTATTGATGAAATAAATAGATATGTACATAGATAGGTTTGTAAGATGATGGATATTAAAGTGAACGGTTTGCTGAAATAATTCTTTGCAATAATTCATCTTTTGCAACTTTAATATCTGGTACTTTACAAGGGCGGATCCAGACTTTTAATTAGTGGGGGGGTCACACACTTAGATGAGTTTTTACTCACCGCTTAAAATATTCTTTAATGTTTTGTAAAGGAGTTATGAAATTATTTTAGAACACTGTTGTTCAGCAAGGTATAGTCTAACTATTTAAATTGGATGACTCCCTACACATGAAAGCATTCCAAGATTCCTAGATTCCAACAGTTTTCTAAAAATGCCATATTTTAGAGCTAAAACACAATAGTTTAGATGGTTTTTGGTGCATTTCACGCAGAAATGTAAGAAATTGTTTTTTTTTTCGAAAAATAAAATATACTTTTCTTGTTTCCATTTCTATTAATGCGAAGAACGCTACAAAAATTCAAGAGAGACGATCTGATATGAAGAACTGTCGGGCTTTTTTTGACGTAGTTTTTTCGGACTCAATTTTCGGGAGTCTATTATTACTATCGCTATCAGTCTGCTTACTAGTATTTTGACCTTAAAGGAGTCAACAAAACTTAAAAATTGTAAAGAGAAAAATGCTTGGTTCTTGGATAAGAGGATATAGGTGCATTTAAGTACATAATTTCTCTAAAAAATTAAATTAAAACAAGTTAAGGTAAACAAATAAGTTGGTGAAAACGTTTGTGTGGCACTCACAAATTACACGTTTCAGAATCTCTTTTTACTTCAAATCTCAAAAGATTCAAAGCTTTTATATCAATAAATATGAAACGTTTATTATGTTTTTCAATTAGCCATTAGTTTAACAAAAGTGTAACTTTTTCTGTTTTTGGGACATTTATATTATTGAAATTCGTGTTTAAATCTCAGTTCTAAAGCATCCAAAGCAAATTCACTTCAAAAGTAGATTCATTTAATTTTTTAAGATCTTTTCAACAGAAAATAAATTTTAAAAGAAATAAAATGAACGACTGGGTCGAGAACTTGATAATGGGGAGCGTATCGGAATCCCGCTTTTTAAAATCCCGTTTTTAAAAAATCCCGAAAAAAAAGTTTTAAAATACCGTCTTCTAAAATACCGATTTTTTTAAATCCAGTCTTTTAAAATCCCGCTTATTCAAAATCCCGATCAATTACAATTACAATGCACAAAGTATGTGCAGGAAAGAATTCTTAGATCAGATCAAGAAAAATAAGCTACAAATCACGAAAAATGAATCCAGTTTTGGACCTTAGCTTCGAAATAAGTAAATTGCTACTTTTTGTTTGCAATTTCATAAAATGAGCAAAATGAAGATATTGACACTCAAAAATCATATTTCACTACATTTGAGTAGCAAAAATTCGACCGAGGAAATCAAATATTTCAAACAGCGAATTGCAATTTGATATCAATTCGTATCAATTTAATGTTTGTTTTTATCGTGAATTTCAGCAGGAGTTTGTAGATTGAAATTGTTTTCTTGTAGATTATGATTCGTTTTTTTAAATACCTACACACACAAGTGGCAAATTTCAACCCTTGTTTTCTTAGACTGGGACAATATACATTAGTTTGCAAATGACAACTAATGTTTTGCTACTTCTTTTTTTTAAATTGCAACTTTTGAGTTGTAATTTGAAATAGGTTATTCTGCAGTTTGCAAATGACAGTCACAGTTTTGATACTTAGTTATCTTTAAATTGCAACTTTTGAGTTGTAATTTGAAATAGGTTATTCTGCAGTTTGCAAATGACAGTCACAGTTTTGATACTTAGTTATCTTTAAATTGCAACTTTTGAGTCGTAATTTGAAACAGTTTCTGCATCAATTTGTAGCTTTTAAAGATTAATTTACTTTCCATTATCAAGCAATCATGTAGAGATTCAAGAACAATTTTTTGCAAAATCAACAATCTTCATTAGTGATTTACAACATAAACTTATTCTAACAAATATGATTTAAAATCATGAAAAATATAAACCAGCATATGCATAAGTGTTCATATATGCGTTTCGCGCCGATGATGCAATGGTTGGGCTCATCAGAAGATGACCATTACACCTTGTCTTGACGCATCGCATACTTTCCCGAATAAATCGAGACTCCATATAATCTGAGCTGCATAGAGCAACTGCGAATTATACAAGTCTTCAAAGAAGACAAACTGTATCCACTTTCATTTCCCTGCTATGGGACTTTTTAAGAAGAAATATTCGACTGTTAACAGTCGAACAGTGATTATATTTTATTGATTTGAGAATTGAGAATGCTTAAATCACCGCATACATTTCGAAAAACAAGATTAATGAGTAGTAAAATTAAATTTTTCCCCTAAATCAGTAAATTGAGACTCAAAAGTTGCAATTTACCATATAAATATTTTTAAATTATTACCCGGAAAATAGTAGATTAAGACTAAAGGAATTGTAATTTACTGTTTAGCCTTTTTCTTAAATCAGCAAATAGGTATTTCGTAAATTACAATATTGCAGCTTGAATATTTATATTGTGATTATATTTTATTGATTTGATACGATACGCTCCCATTGCTTCTAGATATACATTTAACATTCAAATTTCGTTATCGAGTTTTGTAAACAAAATTAATATTTTTTTAAAAATAAAAAGAAATTACATTTTTGATCATCAAAAATCATCATCAATTTGATCATTTGATCATCGACAAGAGCTTGCACAGAAAAAGAAGATTATTGAAATCGATCCATTAGTTCTTGAGAGTCCTCACATATTTTTAAATTGACGATTTCTTATTCAAGGCTGCTTCTTAAGAACCTGAATATTTGCTCTTTTTCTTAGAAACAAATTTTATGAAAATGATTTCTTATTCAAGGCTGCTTCTTAAGAACCTGAGTATTTGCTCTTTTTCTTAGAAACAAATTTTATGAAAATAATTTAAAGCATGACTAAAGTTGTTTCTAATTCTAAATTGAGTAAAATTGAGTTGTTTTTGACAGCAAACCGCTTTTTAGTGAATGTCGTTAAATTACTAACAAATCTTTAAATGAAATCTTTACTTATACAACTTGACTGTATAAGCTTTATGGCTCATATGACTCCCCCCCTTGGATCCGCCATTGGTACTTTATTGAATAGTACCTCCTCTTGGCTATTAAGTGCCTCAAAAAACTTCAGAAGGTTGAAATATGTAACTTGAAACTTTTGCTGTTTTGTGTCTAGATATTTTAGACGTATGCAACAATTTTTAATTTAAATATTTTTATTGAATTTTTCTGAAAACTGCCATACCGCAATTTCTACTACAAAATACCGTAATGAATTGACATTTTAGTTTTTGCGTGGCTATCAAGCAGTCTAATCCCATCGCCTCATAGGGCTTATTTGGAAGAGCCTAATAAGAAGTGTCTAAGTGAAAACGCAATTCCCTACCAATCTAGGAGAGTATAGGATTATTATTATTGTATTATATTATTTTATCGTAAAATTGAGGCCAGCAAAATTTGTCTTTTTTGGACTTTGAAATCTGGGATTTTTTAAATTCTTCAAATGACAAATTGCAATAATTTTGTTCACAATTATGTTTGCAATAATTAAAATCAATCAATAAAGCATGGCCTTGCTGTCTGCTTGATTGACAAAGTTTTAAATACTTGCATAGTTAAACTAAATAAGTTACAGCTATTATCTATGAGTATTTACCTTTAATTCTTTTTCGATGATTATTTATTTTGCTGTGTTATAGTTTTCCTTAAAACAGGACAGCTTCCAACGAAATGAAAATCATCCTCACGTTCTACAAGATTGAACATCTCAAAAAGTATTGCTAAATCTTCCCGATGTTGAACAAAGTTATGGCCCAACAGTTCTCCTCTTAGACGAAACATGTTTAATATCTTCAATACCAAATTCATCCCGAAAGTAGTTTCTCTTGTCGGATGAAGTGAGTTTGATCCTTCATCACTGTACCTCTGTCTTAAGTTTCCATTCACTTGAAATTAGCTGGTACACTGTCTATTTCCACGCTCTATGTTCGTTGATGTTTAGTTGAACATCCGTCTCTCCCGCTAGATCATTCAATTCTGAAACCCTTACTGTCTTACATCGTATGTTTTGTAGAGCCGCTTTCCTTGGTTAACGATCATTTTCCAATTCCTAAACTTTCATAATGTAATCTACTTGCCGTTTAAGCTTCTTCAGGAATAGAGGTGATTAACCTGTTTCCAGCGTTATTATATATTATCTGGTGTGCTTGTAGGAAGACTTCTACGAGTAGAAAATAACTGATTTAGATACTGATTCAAACACTTTATTCTTACTGCTATGGTGGATGTAGTTATTGTTGAAACACTCTCTCTATGCTACATTAATGGTGGTTTTCGCCATCGGCAGTTTTTCAGTGAGATGCCTTTAATAAAAATAAACTCCTAGGCGTTTCTATTCGCTAACTACTTTCGTTTGTTGTAATAGCCCTGTTCAGTGTTCACTTGTCTCAGTCCTTAATTCTCCCAATCTTCCGGATACCATCATACTAAATTCCATCGTAAACAGTATTCCAGGGCGATTGAGCTTAGGGCACTAAGGGCACATCTCTGTGTGGACACCCGCTTTTGTCTGGAACCATTCCGACAAATATTTTCCATTCCATACAGCTGATCTGATTTTTATGCAAACATTTTCCAGAACTCGTCCGAACTTCAATAACATTCCGGATCCAAATAATTTACATATCAGGGCTTTCCGGTCCACCGCATCAATAGCAGCTTTTAAATCGAGAAGAAAGTGTACAGCTTTTTTATTTTTGGACAGGAATGATTTAGCAATATTCCTAAGTACAAAGATGTGATATATGGTTGAGTAATCTGTTCTAAAGCTTGGAACTCACTCAATAGCTTATTTGTGTCTATCCACCAATTCAGCTATTTCAACAATATCGCCTTAATTATTGTAAAACATAAGTTTGACTTTCAATTTAAAAAGATTAAAATCTAAATACCTGAAGTAAAAAGGAAAAAAAGAAGAATTTAAAATTGGAATTTGTTAAGTATATTTTCATTTGAAAACTTAAACCTGAAGTATTAGTTAAACTTTATGCAATTTCGATTTAATCGGTATAAAGTTTGTCCCACGTCTGCCTTAAAAAAGGAGGCAATGACAACAATCGAAACCAAAATCCCTTATTTAAGCCTTAAAAGTACACATAATAGAAATATGCTTCTACGGGGGGATCTTTTCGTAATTTTTAAAACGAAAATACATAACTCTGATGGGCGAAACATTTTATGTGATAACATTTCGTTATAAAAATGTTCAAATAAATGTGAAAAACTGTTTTTGTATGATTTACATTATTTTTTAAGGTTTATGTAGACCAGTTTATGAGGGTTTATGAAAATAATGAAAATACTAAAACCGATTTTTTAAACATAGCCAATACAATACTAAATTGCAATTGAAATAAAACTACTTTATAAACGTTCATAGCCTCAAAAAGATCTGCATAAGTGTTTTTTTTCGAATTTTAAAAGTTCGCAGACATATTTTGAGAGCGTTTGATTAATTTCAGCATCAAACTTTGGCTTTAATGTTGTCAAATAATAAATTCAATGGAATACAAAATATTATTCTTTCGAGAACATCTTTCTACTAAATACTTTTCTTTTGATTGTCTAAATACTATTCTTTTGACGGTAGCATTTTGAAGTGAAACAAATAATTCCAACACTATCATTCAAACGATGTCCTCAGAAATAAATTCTCTAAAATGTTAAATATTTACAAAACACAGAGCCCTAAGAATGTGCAGATACGGCTCTGCTCATTTATACCCATACAACGATTTTATGAATATTTTCTATACAATGAATATATGTATGACTACACTTAAGTAAAATTGACATGCCATATAAATGTTCATCATAATATAATTATCTTCATACATATACAATATAAAAGACCCTATAAATTTTACGCTTAGTTTATTTGAACTTTGCCATAATCATCCGCGGCAAAATGTTGTTTGTTGTGTCATAGCTACTTATCGCATTATAATCAGGACAGCAACAAGTGAATTTCATAACTTCTTTTGGGATTTGAGATTAGGTATTTTATG
The DNA here is from genome assembly GCA_951509635.1 of Eupeodes luniger. Classification (NCBI taxonomy): domain Eukaryota; kingdom Metazoa; phylum Arthropoda; class Insecta; order Diptera; family Syrphidae; genus Eupeodes; species Eupeodes luniger. Next base: position 313,780,657 of record OX608073.1, on the reverse strand, counting down.
TATAGGTTCCGATTAAGTATACGATCTGTCTATCTATTTTATTAGACAGAGTCCTGTATACAAGACCTTTTCCAACGAAACATCAATCTATGGATTTATGATTTAGGGTCAATAAAAAGACAGTACAAATTAGAAATTATGTACTTAAGTGCAGTAATGCGCGATGTTGACTTCTATCAGTGTCATAAGTTGTATTGGGTATAGATTGGCTTTTGATATGATTTATTATTTCCCCAAAGTGTGATACATACATCACAGCTGAAATAAGGTTGCAATTATATAGGTTTATCATTTAACGAAGGTTGTTTGGAATGCAACGCGACAAGCAGTGAAATTATTTCGAAGTCTACCAAACTTCCCAAGGAATTTGATTATTTTTATATTACCCACATCGCGAGTTCAGAAGAAATAATCAGATAGAACAGAATTACCTCGTATTTGAATAGAAACCTCCGAAAATAAATCATTGTAATTTATTTTGAATTAATTAAATCTAGTTCGTGCGTTCGTTCGTAGGTTTTTCTTTTTTTTCATAAATACACAAAAAGTCCTAGAATTAAAATGACGTTGAAGACAAAAGATTTTATTTCTTTTCGAACAGTTTTAACTGTGATCTGATACGAGCTATTGAATTGGTTTGGATAAAGTCCCATTGATACTCTAGGGGAATTTTATAGTTAATTTTTAACAATCTTATCTTCTAGCATAATATATATTCCTTCTGAAAACAGTTGGGCAATGTACTACTACTGTTAAATTTTGAAATAATATGTTATAAATATGATTCATTCCGAATTTTTAAATTTCTTATCACGAAAACTTAAAACATTAATTCTGAAGCAAGTAAATCGTATTATTTTTATCTACATAGCTTTTTAAAAAATGTCAAGAAGTATTATATTAAGTTGCATTTTAAGCTCAAATTTTGAAATTAACTAAGCCAAATCACATGATATAAAGAGGTTACGAAATTTTTAAATAAATTGAAGGACTTCAAAGTGTCGAACTTGTCTTTCACTTGGATCCAGAAACAATCTAACATTTTTCAGTCCAGAAAACTTTTCTTGCAAAACCGGAATTGTTTCGTTGCTTGTGCAGCACGCAGTATTGTTACCCATACAAAATATTGTCGCTCAGCAAATACAAGCTGTAAATATTTTGGATGTAAAAAGTAAGTTAAATCATCTTTTCCCAATTTTTTACATAAATTTACTTAAGTTAATATTTTAAACAAGGGACGGAGTATCAATGAAAAATTAAACTAATTTCTAAGCTAAAGAGTGTTTGCACGATGAAATTTTAATTTTTGTGTGATTTTAACCTTCTGCACCCTAAATGGACAGTGTTAGACCACGGATCAAATGTAATATCTCCTCGGCAAAAGAATGTCTTTTTGTAGATTATTTAACTGATTCAAGCCTCAGTTCAAATTCTTTCAGCTATTGATAATTATAACCCTCTCTTGCTACTAATGTTCTATCTTACCAATGAACTTCACTATTCAATTTCAGTGCATGTCCCTTCATATCGACGTAGAGTTGCTCCATCAGCCCGACTTGGTATAATCGTAGCATTCGATCGCTGAGTAACCAAAGGAACAATCTGTGGGAAATATTCCAACGCTCTCAATGCCCAACTGAATACTTTAAACACCTCGGTGCTTACTTACCTTCATTTCAACGATCTATACAATTCTCTCTACGAAGAACACTTACATAAAACTTAAGCTAACCTTATATCAATGATGCCAAATCCTTTTTTCATTCTTTTACACCAGATCGGACATATTTTGAGTATTTACCGAATTTTTCGTGAGGTCCTTTCTACCCGATTGCATTTTTCCATTAGCCATTCAAAACAAATTTTCTCAATTTAATGATAAGTTCACTGCGGGCCCTGATGGTCTTCCTGACATTTTCCTAAAAAAATGTTCCTCTTCTGTTTTAACTACTCTATCTAAAATTTTTCATTTATCCTTAACTCAAGGAACATTTAATAAAATATGTAAACATCTTTTACAACTCCAATTCACAAGAAGGGACCGAAAAGGGAGGTGATAAACTATCAACCAATTGCTAAACTTTCTCATATCCCAATCATTTTTGGAAGTATTCTATATTCTATATTTACTCATCAGTTATAACTCATTTCCCCATAGCAGCACGGCTTCTTAAAAAATAGATCTACCACCACAAACCGATTTGCGAGTTGTCCGTAGTACCAAAACTTTTTGAAAAAATTATTTGCGATAAGCTTTCGTTTTTATTAAAAGAGACTATATCCCCATTTCAACACGGATTTGTATCCGGGAGATCAACTTCTACAAATCTTACAATTTTCTCTTACTTTGTTTTAAATAATCTAAAAAAAGGATATCAAGTCGATGTCATATATACGGATTTTGATGAAGCATTTGACAGAGTTCACCATAAAATTTTAATTCATAAACTGGAAAAACTAGGTGTACATTCTAAATTGCTAAATTGGTTGCGTTCATATCTTACAGGACGCATTCAATATGTCCGTATTGATTCGATCGTCTCAAGTCCAATAGATGTTTCCTTGGGTATTCCTCAAGGTAGCTATCTTGGTCCACTTTTGTTTCTTATATTCATAAATGATCTACCTGATTTTCTCTTAAATTCCTTTTCCTTGATGTTTGCCAATGATCTCAAATTTCTGAAATGAATTAAGGATCCGGTTAATTGTGTGCTTCTTCAAAAAGATCTTCTAAGCTTATTAACATGGTGTAAAATCAACAATTTAAACCTCAACATCTCTAAATGTCAATGTTTTTCATTTTTCTGCCGCTCGTCTCCTTTTGTATATGATTATCATATTGAGAACAAAGTTCTCGATAGAGTCTCAACCAAAAAAGATCTGGGAGTCATTTTTGGCTCTAAATTCAACTTCGCTAATCATTTAGAATTCATAGTTAATAAGGCCAACTCTACGCTTGGATTTGTTTTCCGCAACTAGGTCTAAGTGATCCCTATACCTTAAAAACGCTTTACATTACTTATGTTAGATCAGTTCTGGAGTACTGCTGTGTGGTATGGAATAGGTGTAACAAAACTCATTCTGTTAGAATTGAAAAAATTCAAAGAAAATTTACAAGAATAGTTATTTATAAACTTAAATGGAACGCTGATGTTATGCCACCTTATAATACTTGACGTCAACTTCTTGGCATTCATACCTTAGAAAACCGCCGCAAAATATTTTCCATAATGTTTATTAAAGATATTTTATCCTATCATATTGACTGTCCGTTTTTATTGTCACTTATAAATTTGCATGCTTCAACTCGAGTGCTTAGAAATCGTTATTTATTCCATGAGGTACTTTATAGAGTAAATTATGCTGTTAATGAGCCAATATCTCGCTGTGTCAGAGAAATTAACCAAATATCTGATTTTATTGATTTTAATTTTCATTTGAGTAGGGATACATTTAAAAACAAGCTCAGCCTATTCTTTCTGGTTAATTAACTAAAATTTATGTTAAAACAAATTTTGTATTTCGCTAGTCTGTAAGAGTTACTATAACTCTGATTGATGATGATGAAAATAAATAAAATAAAAAATAAATAAATAAAAACCTTGTTGATTTCGTTTTAATCACTCTTAAAGCCTAAGAAAACGGGAATGAAGTTAATATGATGTCCATTGACTTCAGCAAACGTTTGACAAAATTTATCATAATCTTATAGTCTTGAAACTCACCTATTAAGGTTTTCAACCTCTTTTCCTGTAATGAATTACATCTTACCTTCAAAATCGTAAATATTATGTCCGATATAGAACCGCTCTTTCCAATGCTGTTCTCCACTTCTGGTGTTCCCCAAGGTAGTCATTTAGGCCCTCTTACCTTTATTCTTAAAATAATTGACATTGACATGGTCATGAAACATTGTTAAATATCCCATTACGCTGATGATACGAAGTTTGTAAAATCATTTCAACTCATGAAGACGTAGCTCTCCTCCAAAGAGATCACGACAATATTTCTCAAGCTGTTTTACTAAAAATTGCTTAGACCTCAACATAAGCAAATGCCAGACAATGACATTTTCGCGTAAACGCATTAAAGCAGCTCCTCGTCATTACTATCTTCATAATCATCCCGTATATATAGTAGAAAACATAAAAGATCTCGGCATTTTATGTGACCGTGAACTAAAATTTCTATTTCACATTGATGAAATAATTCACAAGGCCAACTCTTCATTGGGTTTTGTTAAAAGATGGTCCAAAGAATTTTCTAACCCTTTCGCGACCCGACCGATTTACATGACGTTTGTCCGACATCTACTTGAATATGCTGCTCCTCTTTCTAAATATAATTCCATTTCATTTACCACTAACACCCGCGAAACTCTCGCCTCTTTTATTTACCAACTCATCACACCTCCTATGGCCTTAACGAACCTGTGATCCGTATGCTTCGGTTGGTAATTCGAATTCAAATTCATTTGGTTTCTCCAAACGATATATCACTGTGTATTTTTTGTTATGTTTTATACCTTTAATATGCCAGGGACACAGTATGAGCATCGGGAAAAATGAGGACAGGGAGGCGTTGGACAGAAGATGTCGGTGTTCATTAGTTTAAAATTTTTGAACATTGCAATGACAGGGAAAGACAGAGTGTTGCAAATTATTCCACATTCGCGTAGTGCGGCTAAGGAACGAATATCTGTACTTCACAGTATGAACAAATCAAACTGATGGGCATTCCTAGAAACTTGAGTAGGTAATACTATTGAACTGTTTAAGGAAAAGAATGCAACTGGATATTTCGATACAATATAATCCGTTTAAATAACGGTAAAAAGGGTGAAGCAAGAAACATTCCTACGAGTAACGTAATTGAGTTAATAATGTTGTTATCACCAACCATTTTAAAAACTCTTCATTAAAACCTGTCTAAGAGACTTAAGTAAGTTACTGGAGTACCAATAAGGAGATGGAAGTTATACTCAAGCTTTTGACGTAAGTAAGTAAATTACTGGAGTACCAGTCCGGAGATGGGAGCTATACTCAAGCTTTTGACGTAGATCAAATGCTTCGTCTAAGAAAACAAACACATCTTGCGACATCGCATTCGTGATTGTTGTACAAGAGGTGGTTGGTAACGCACATACCTAGTATATTTAGATGTTTAGTTTCATTGATGCAAGTGCCACTCATTGATAATAGCAAGTCGGGTGTATATCGCTTTAACGATAAAAGACAGCATTACACTTGGTTTCCTATTAGATACCCATTGCACAATGATGTGTAGGTCGGAATTTTTGTCGTTGCAATTCCACATCTATAGAAACAAAAAAGAGTGTCGGAAACAAAGCAGAACCCTGGGGCATGCCAGCATTTATTTTGTGGTTATCCGACTTGAACCAATCCAATACCACTTGTATTCAAGTAATTAGTTCCAATGGAGGTGTTTCAGATCTTTATTTTCATACAAATATTCCTTCGCATCTCTTCCTTTCAATCACATTCCATTCTTAGATAGATTTACAGTATTTTGATTTAAAAATAATGTCGACGGCCTTGCGTCCTTAAATCAATTACCCCATTCTTAACAAAATGACCACAATAGAAAAGGTTAAGTAATATTTCTTTCCTATTATGTTTGTATCAATATTACAAAAAAAACTACAAAATAGAAATAGGTATACAGAAAAACGTGCTTAAAAAAAAAAAAACGTTTTGAAAAATGTGAAAATCTTTAAAGACCCTTTTAAGGAAGAATTTTATATGTAATATAATTATACATATGTACATGTCTGTCGTGTAATGATTATAGCTACTTACTCATTTCCATTAATGGAAAAATATAACCCTTAACCTTTTACAAACCCACTCTCTATAAAATTCCAAATCAAGGATATAAAAGATAACGCAGGTGTAAACCTCTCATTGTTAAAAATAAAAATACAAATCTTGTCCCATCCAATTTAAATGAAATAGAGCAGCTTCCTTTTTACGCTTTTACTTTCTATGACGAATATTAGCTTGGCATTGGCACAAGGAATAACCAAACAAAAAAGTATTATTACTGCACTTTAAACCGAAATTCCTTTCCGTTGTTTTGTTCCCATTTCTGGGTAAATGAAATTGAAATCATAAATGCCTTTACGAACAGCATATACATTTGTTGTTGATTTTGTAAAAAGGTGTGAAACTACTCCTGTGATTATCCTAAAAGTACAATTTATCATAATTTTCGTTCACATAGCTTTGACGGTAACTAAAGGACACAAAGAGTAGGTATACACGTTCAAAACAACCTTAAGAAGACTAAAGACACAGCAACATTATTCTTTCTTATGAATGACTGCGTTGTAAAGCTTTTCTTTTCTTCATTTTTTATTTTCTGAGGAGGACGACCAAATGTGTTTTTTACCGGGATCAGGAAAGCCATCAAAGAATAAAGTTTGTATGGAGTTATTTTCGTAAGATTTAATGTAGGTTTGACTTATACGAGTAACTAGGACAGTTGATTCTAGAAGACTTCCGACAATAAAATACATGCATCATTTTAAAAAAGTTTGCACATAATTGAAGTTACATAATTTAAGGAAATAAAAAGACGTTGCTATTATTAGACGAGTAATTCTTTTAGAATGTAGCGGTCTAGAGAGTTATAGGCACCTCCTCCTCCCATTAAAGGCTTAAGAAGTTTCCCGATTTAGAAAAGAGAAGTAGAATTCATGATACATTCGTAAATCAAGTCATACGTGTATTCCTATAAGTAACCAACCTGACGTATAGATGGCGGTTGTTGTTTGAAAGAATGACTATGGTATGGAGTACCAACTTTATAAAGTTTAAGTTCGAAGTTTGACGACGCTACGATGTTCAGTATTTGTTTGGCAGCCATCAATAGTTAACGCTCTCAGTGAATACTTTCATTTGAAAGGCCTCAGTCCAACCAATATCAAAGCGAAGCTAGATTCTACTCTGGGGGAGTCTGCTTCTTCGTTTACAATAGTAAAATATTGGGTGGCAGAGTTTAAACTAGGTCGTACGAGCTGCCAAGACGAACATCGCAGTGATCGACCAAATGAGGTGACCACGCCACGAATAGTGAAGAAAATCCACAAAATGGTATTGGGTGACCCTCGACTGAAAGTTCGTGAGCTAGAAGACATGGTAGGCATTTCAAAAAGGGCTGTACATCGCATATTGACTGAAAATTTGAACATGAAAAAGCTGTGCGCAAGATGGGTTCTGCGATTATTCACAATGGAACCAAAATAGCGTCATAAGGATGTTTCAAGCAATAAAGCAGAGTTCTTGCGTCGATGAAACATGAATCCATCACTTCCCACCTGAGACTAAGGAACAGGCAAAACAATGGACTAAGAGGGGAGAATCGGCTCCAAAGAATGCGAAGACAGTTTTGGGATGCGCTAGGGATAATTTTCATTGATTATCTTCAAAAAGGAAAAACAATCAACGTCGAGTATTATGCGACCTTATCGCAGCGTTAAAGTTTGAATAGCTTCCTCGCGCACCCTTTTCACCAGATTTAGCCCCCTCGGATTATTTTCTGTTTCCAAACTTCAAAAAATAGTTCGTAGGTAAAAGATTTGCCAACAATGAAGAGGTAGACTCTGCAGTTGATGGTTTTTTTGAGGAGCTCTACGGTTCTCACTATAAACAGGATATCGAAGCTATTGAACATCGCTGGGAAAAGTGTATCAAGCTAAAAGGAGACAATGTAGAGAAATAAAGATATTTTTCCCCAAATTGTGTGTGTTTTCTTTGTTTCGTCGGATACTTCTGGGACTACTCGTATATGCGACAAGATATTATAACGGATTTTTAAGAACAGCTAAAAACAAACTTTTTCTTCTAATTCTATCTCTCCCGTTTAGGCGGGAGAGGCAATTTAAAAACAAATTATTTAAAATGGAAAAAAATAATTAAAAAATAAAGGTAATACCTACAATTAAGTTTTATACATTCTTTTAAAGCCAACATTCTGTTCTATTAGCCAGTTTTTAAATCAAGTCAAAACTATGCATAGTTTTTGAAAAATTTAATTTTAAACTCAAAATTTGAGTACAAAAAGTTAAAAAAAGGTTTAAAGTGTAATTTTTCGAAACTTCAAGATTATCTACCATTGTTTTTATTTCAGAATGTAGCTATTGCTCTTATTTGTTTTTGATCAAAAACTGAAAACTAGATGATTTTATGTCTTTTAGTTTTTGAGAAAATTGAAAATAATCACAACTACTATTTTAATTTAATTCTTTTTTTTTTGCTTGAGTGGTCTTATTTTGATAGTAATAGTGGTAGGATGCGAGTTTGGGTGTATGCAACAGTGGGATGTGTATGGGAGGGCATGCTGCCAGCCCCTGCAACCCCCCTGCTTGGGAACACTACGAGGTGTGTTCGTTTACATCAATGTGGTCCCCTTCAAAGTAGTCCCTCCCAGATATAATACACTTATGTCAGCATTTTTTCCAATCTTGGAAGGACTCTTGATATTCACTTTTTGATATGTCCTTGAGCTTTCTCAGCGATTTTGCTTTTTTTTCTTCAATCGAGGAAAAACGCCGTCCTTTCATGGGTCTCTTCAACTTTGGAAACAGGAAAAAGTCACACGGAGCCATATCTGGTGAATATGGAGGTTGGGGCATGACTACGGTATTGTTTTTGGCCAAAAATTACGAACAAGCAACGACGAGTGAGCAGGTGCGTTATCGTGGTGCAAAAGCCATGAACTGTTTTTCCATAAATCTGAGTGTTTTTTTCGGATTGCTTCACGCAAACTTCTCATAACTTCAAGGTAATACTCCTTATTAACCGTACGACCTTGTGGTAAGAACTCTTGGTGCACTATATACCATTATAATCGAAGAAAACAGTAAGCAAAACCTTCACATTTGATCGAACTTGACGTGCTTTTTTCGTTCTTGACGTTAGAAGCTTCCAGGTGGACGATAGTGCTTTGGTTTCGACATCATAACCGTACACCCATGTTTCATAACCAGCAAACTTGGATCGTCGTTGACGTCATTTAACAGCTCTTGAGCGATGTTCATGCGATTGTTTTTTTGGTCAAAATTCAGCAGTTTCAGCAAAAATCGCCGAGCTCATAAAAACACGTCGAACCTTAGCAACTACCACAGACAAAGTAAACAGTGAATATAAATATAGCTGAAAATTGCATCATACTTTAGGGGCATGTATACCAACACAATAAAAAAATAATTTTGACCTTCGGACTCTCCAGACCCGCGGAATTAAAAAATTCCGGGTACTTTTTGAACACACCTCGTATAGGATTTGGGGTGGGTGCAAGGTGGAATGGGTGCAAGGTGGAGAGGGTGCAAGGTGCGGCGGGTGCAAGATGGGGTGCATGCAAAGTTTCTTTTGAATTTAAATAAGCTTAATTTAAGAAAAATTAATTTACCCTAGGTATATCTTAATCCATATTCGAATATTACTATCTTTTAATTATTTTTTTTTTCAATTTAATGTACATATTTTTTTAAATTGCCCCTACCGCCTAAACGGGGGGAGATAGAATAGTAGTGAAAAATGCTTGTTTTTAACTTTTCTATACTAATCCGTCATTAAACTTTGTCACCTAAATTATCGTACTCTCCCCCTAAAAATTTAGTATGATAATTTATTTCACATCTCATTTTATTATCGAGAAATTTCATCGAATTCCGTTCAGTGCTTCAGAGAAAAAAAGAAATAACCTCATGTTCGGTTTTTTCAAAGGAACAACTATACGTTCAAATTCTTTTTCAATTTTTCATTTCAATGTTCTTTTTGTAAAGTTTAATAAAGACGCTTTATTCCTTTATGTAAAGTCAATTAAGTTTAGACTTTTTCCTATGCAAAAATATTTATAAAAGACCTTTCTGTTTTCACCAGCTTTTATTAGTATTTATGTTCATGAAGCCTTCTAGTATCCTATATTTATTTTCATCAAACCAATAGTAAGGAAGAAAAAATGTAATTAATTGCAATTTGCATTATTTTATACTTTCTACAGGTTCCTGCCTAGAATATGGTCATTCCTGTTGGGGAGGTATGTAATCACTAAATCACTAAAGTTTTGTTTTTTACTGTTCCATTGGGGATATTAATTTTTATATCTCTCAATTAATATATAGCACATGGCAAAAGATCTACTGGGAAAATATATCGCTCAATAGATGGCAGTGAAAGTCAACAATCAGAAGGAAAGCGAGATGTACATTTAACACAACAGGACGAGGTTAAACCAAGTCAACTTCTTAATATGTTACTAGAAAGGGTAAGTTGCTATGTATGTATATGGTTTGTAATCGTGGAATGTTTAGCTTATGAGACAAGAGAAACATAAGACATGGGATTTTACAATGTAAAACTTTTTTTCAATCGAATCGGGGTGATTTAAAATTTAAAGGTTAAGTTATTTTTAAGGAAACTTTCAACGGCATAGTTTCCAAACATAGCCCCTCGGATGGTTAAAGTTCACAACATCGAAGTAGGTTGAAATTCCCTAATCAACTGTATATTTGGGAAGTACAAGAAAGGAATACATTAAATTTGACAGAATTTTATATAAATCAATTGAAACAAGAAGTATGTATGTAATTAAGAAAAGGGAAATAATATATTAAAATTATTAAGGATGAAAATCATAGAACAAGTTTTGTATTAATTCTTTCTTTTTTGTTCAAATGCTTTTGAAACATAACTTATATACTCTTGTGCATTTTAAAATTAGCTACGGGATTGGAAGGAAGTTTGGAATAAACTTTATACTTTAATAGAGGATTTTGACATATAGTATTTTAAATACAAATATGACCCATACAGTATTTCAACCCCAACCAGGGGTGGAATCGGCTAAGGTGATAATTGAATATCATATTTTTGATAGTCAAATTTGACTATCATTTTAATTCTGTCTGTGTAAAATGATTTAACTCAATTCAATTCGATCGAACAATTTCAGATTATAAATAAATAAATAAATTAGGTGGCGCAACAGTCCATGAAGAACCAGGGCCTAGTGACTTACAACTCTCAACCATTTCTGTGTGCGAGTAATGTTGTCAGAGATGGAAGGGACCTACAGTTTATGTGCCGAATCCGAACGGCTAATTTGAGAAAGCACTTTTCATGACAATAACTACTCTTGGAGGATTTGTCAATTCCTCGCAAGAGGCAGTACCCCGAGTGTTGCCGATTCAAAAAAAAAATTATCATGATTTTTTATCATGAGATCCTCAAAAAAATCATGAGATTGCTTATTCTTCATTAACTTATGTACCTATAATTCAACACAAACATTTTAAATAAAAAAATACATATGAGATTTCATTTTATTAAGTTTTAAAATAACATTTAGTGATTTTTAGAAAAAAAAAGATTGCACATCTATGAAAACACTGTTGTTGAAGTTGAATCTGTAATATATTTGCTTAGTACCTTCAACTAAGAAGGACAAACAACGGCATTGAAAGCCTTGAACAATTTGTTTGTCAATAGAACAATTTTCCAATAAAAATGCTACTTTTACGCCGTATAATACATATAATTTTGGGCTTTTTGGATTGCATGCATTTGTTTAGTTTAGTAAAAAACGGTAGCACAAAACTGAGAAAACATAAATACATAAAATGAACAGTGTCATTGAGCATATTTAAAATAGTTTTACTTGACAGTAAGTTGTCACTTTTTGTTACGTCGTTAAAATATGCTTTTAAGGCATCATATTGCACAAGAAATAAATTTACTACTTCTAACCTCGAAAACCACCGTGTCTGTGAATAATGTAAAATTTTATTTGGCTTTATCTCCAAAATAGCTTGAAAAGTTTTAAATGCTGCAATTCTCTTAGGACTGTTCTGAATATAATAATAAACATCTCGACATAAGTCTTCAATACTTGAGGGCAAATTGGAACATGCATATGAAGCGCAGAGATGAAAGGAGTGACACTTCATTATAAATAAGTTTGGGACATCAGCTTGTAAATAAGTGCGAACTGATGAGTTCACTCCCATCACTTCAGCGGCACCAAAACCTATTAAATTGGATTTATAATCAATTTCGTTTTTATTGAAACTAGTTACTAAAATATCATAAATTGTTTTAGCGTCAGATTTATCCATCAGTGTAAATAGACAATAAAATAAATCTTGAATCTTAAAATTGTTAGACATTCTAACAACAACACATAAATATTTTGTGCAACTTATGTCCGTAGAGGCTAGATGGGTCAATTTCTAAATCTTTTAAAATTATAAGAAGAAAGTTGCATGTGCGGATTATAATGGCCGAATAGGAATGTTTTCTTATCCTTTTTTGAAGGAAGATTTGAAAAATCATGAGATTTTCCATAAATTCATGAGATCATGAGATGGGGGTGAAAAATCATGAGAATCATGATAAATCATGAGATTCGGCAACACTGAGTACCCGTGAAAAAAGTTAGGTGGCACAGGCAGGGATTGAACCCAAGACCCCTTGCATGACAGTCCAACGCACTTTTTTTTTTCCAAATTCATTTTTATTAATTCATTCTTAAGACTATCTTAAAGCTAGACAAAAATTCATAAAACTAGCCTAATTAACTATAACTTACAACTAACTTACTGGTCCCATACGGACACTCTAAGTTAAACAATAATACTTAATGCTAATGCCTTTCGGCTCTAAGATGTATTTAACTTCAATTCAATTTTATTTATTTTTGTATTCATTAGCAAATTCAAAAAAAAAACTAATATCAATATCCTTTTTTGTTTTTGCTTAAAACTACTTTAAATAAGGTCCTTAAAATAAAACTTAAACTAACTTAAACTACCTATTCTACCTATAAACTACTGAAAACTAGAACAACCACAGCAGCAAATCTAACTATCTAACGTTTTTGTTTTTCATATATTGTTGTTTTTTTTTTTTTATTTTTTTTATTCCATGTTTTTTTTTATTTTTTTTATTTTTATTTTTTGTATTTTTGTATTTTTTTGTTGTGCCACCATGCCTATTCTACTTAAAACTAAACCCTAAAACTATAAAACAAGTATGTAAGCCGGCCAAGGCTTTAAACCCCATCCCGACTACCCACTATCAAGTGCCGATTGAAGCCACCAAAACTGGTTCTCCTGCTTCACCCTATCAGTTCGGTCCCGTTCGGACACAGTCCTACTGAACCGAAGGAGCTCTGCTCCGCCTTGTGCCATGACGTCCCGATTGTACAGGAGTCGCCTATCCACGGTTCGTCGTCTGACTTGGTAGATTAGCGGAACTGCCAATCTATCCTGTATCAGACCGCATCTATCTAAAAAGAGGAATGCATCTGGTGGAATGAAGCCGCTCAAGCGTGCACTTTTAAAATACTCGTCGTTCGGATAGAACGCCCCAAAAATTAAATTGTTGGTCGAAGACATAGCTTTTGCAATGTGACCTCGAACGAGTTTTATCACGAAATTGTCAATTCTGTTGATTCGGAACTCGTTGGAATAGTAGTGCACGTAAGAAGATTCGGCTGTTCGATATAAGCCGGTACAGCGTCGTAAACAGTGCCGCTCGAACACCCTAAACTTCTCCATCTGGGAAGGGGCAACGCTGAACCACACAGGACAACCATAAACGATCATCGGCCGTATGAGGGCCATGTAGCAAATTACCTTCACTCTGGAGTCAAACCGACTGCTAAAAAACAGCCGTTTCGTCAGAGCGAAGGCTCCTCTGGCCCTGGTCAGAGCAGCATTTATATGTCTGTCGAAATATAAATACTGATCTAACCAGATACCGAGGTACTTCACTTCACTTTTGCTCGCTAATCGCTGCCCGTGAAGATCAACGATGACCATCTTGCGCCAATTCTTGCACGTATCCCTCGTGGCCCTAGCCAACGGAGTCCGGAACAGAATTGTCTCCGGCTTCTAGACATTTATTTTCAGTTTCCAGTCGTCGCAATATCGCATAATCTTGTCGAAATCACGCTGCAAGAGAATTTTAATAACCTCAACCTTTCGGGCCGTTCTGTACGCAATTAGATCGTCGGCGTACGCAATTGCCTTTGTAAGACTACTTATCAGATCGCTGGTGTAAATGCTGAAGAGAATCGGCGAATTCACCGCTCCCTGTTGAAGACCATTTTTAATTAAGAATGTTGTGGTAGAAGTTACATTGCCACTTTTGACAACAAACTTTCTACCGTTAAGCATATCATAAAGTACATACAACAATAGCTTGCTTATGCCAAGCCTGCTCAGTTTTAGGTTAAGACCATCTAACCATACGGTGTCAAAGGCCTTTTACAAATCAACCAGAACAGCACCTGTGCATTGTTGTTTTGTTTTATTCCATTGGATATCAGAAACGAGTATATCCTTTGATGTTAGTGACAAAAAAACGCCTTCCCGTTACAAATAATAAAAACACTTATTACACAATATGAAAATCAAACCATCACCCAACAGAACAAAAAGAAAAAGAAAATAAAATATACAAATCCTTTACGTACATTAAAGAAATAGCAGACCGGTTCAAAAGTGCAAAACTTATAGATGCAGAGAAATATAAATTAGCCATGAAATCCACAAACACAACTTCACAATTATACACTAACTTGAAAACAAAAATAGACAAAATGGAACATTCAAATTTAGTTTACAAAATTAATTGTAATGGAAACTCTGACGAAGAATGTAACCAAATCTACATAGGAACAACTAAACAAAAACTCAAAAACAGACTGGCTGGACACAAATCCGACATCAAGAGCAACGCACCACAGAAGACAGCACTGGCATCACATTGCATAGCTTTCAAGCACAGCCCCAACCACGACAAAGTCAAAATAATGCAGCGAGAAGAACACCAAAACAAAAGGATGATTATCGAAACATTACATATTATCAATGCTGATAACACAATAAACAGACGAACTGATATGGAAGACGTCAGCCCACACTACAGACACTTGGTGGAGAAAAGAAAAAGAAAAAGCTCTGCAAAATGATTTAGATGCGCTTTATGTTTATATAATTTTTCATTCCTTGTATTTTATTGTTGGACAGTTACGTGTCAGTTTAACTTTTTTTTTTTTTTTTTTTTTTTTTTACTGTGTAGAAGAAACTAATTATTTAATTTTAATGTAACAATTATTGTAAGTACGTACTGTAATGTGAATATTTTGTAAACAATTTTTTAACATATTTATCAATGCTAATACAGAAACCATTGTTCACCTGATGATGTCCATATACATGGACGAAACGTTGTGACAAAAATAAAATATTTGTTTCATTTGACCTGAAGCCCATTCAACAACAGCATATCAGAAACGAGTTTAGACGCAGCATGAATTGTGTCATGACCCGCCTTGAACCCGAACTGTTTATCCGGAATTATTTTGTTGTCCGCAGCCCACTTAGTCAGAGCCCTATAGATTATTTTTTCGAAAACTTTGCTGATGCTCGGAAGAAGACTTACCGACCGAAGATTTGACGGGTTGGAGTTGTCCTTTCCCTTTTTCGGGAGAGGATGAACCACAGCGGTCTTCCAATGCACTGGATAATATGCATTATTCAGTGCATTATTGAAGAGTGTGGTGTAAGTGTCAATTGCCTCCATCGGTAAATGTCTAAGTACAACGTACCATCGACATCTGCTGACTTTTTATTTTTTATTGAAGCTCAACCTTCGTCACTAACAAGGGACTTGGTCCCGTTTGCTCGGCGATTATGGCATTTGCCAAGGAATCGTCATTGAACCGCATGAAACTGCGGTTCTCAGATCGCCATTGTGTTATATCATTTCGAAGGTAAAAGTGATTAAGTAGGGCTCTGTTTTCCAGGTCGTGGTTGGGGCGAATGCTAACATTCACCTTGTACACTTTCTGGAAAGCAGCTCCCACCGCTTCCACTTTTTCCTTCGGATCTTCAATTATATAAAAGTTATCGTCAAAGATGGCTTCTTCTGGATCTATTTGCGCTGTCATGAGTACGTCTCTGTTCTCTTCAGTTCTTTGAAGTTTCAGACACGGAAGGTCATTATCATTATCGTTTTTTTTCCTGAATATCTTGTTGATTTTGGGGAACATACTAGGGTCACTGGAATTAACTGACCGTATCTTACGGTCCCAGTACTTGTTAATTGATAACCTGTAGTTCTCCTTAATCAATAGATTGACATTTTTTATTGACGACTTCAGTGTCCTAACCACCAAGTCGTGTGGGTCTGTAAGTCGCCTGTACAAGTTTTTGAGTCTTGTCAGTAAGCCACTCTTGTGCCTACGTAGTGCGTCAATAGTCGCGTTTCTGTAAGCGTCCATTTGGTCCCGTTCTTTGTACTTTGGTATTGTCCGTTCCATTGTTCGTTTCCAGTCCAACGCACTAACCATCACACTACGGGTACTACAATTTCAGACTAGAATTGTCAAAATTCATTGTTGCCATGGTGATATTTTAAATTAATTCCTATAAAATATTTAAATTACTTTTCTTGTTTTTTTCGAATGTCGTAAGCTTATTGTCGGTCACAAGAATGTGTTTTTTTTTAATGAAAAAAATCTAACTACGAGAATGTTCCAATAGTTTGTGTAAGCGTCTGGTAGCTCTATTCTAAATAAACATATTTGTTTGAAAATGACTAGCTATTACATTTTTGTTGTGACAGCTTTTTAGGTATCAATTTGACTATTACCTTACACAGATCAAATTCGATTATTTTGATTGTCATTTATTAACAATCACCTTAGCTGATTCCACCCCAGGTTATATAATTTTTTTTTTTTTCCAAAATATTCAAGCTGGCATTTATTTAATTCATACCACTTGTGATTGACATTGGTTCGTGAGATGTTTACTTTTAACCAAATGTGTCATTTTCATAAAAGTTTTTGAAAGTCCTATTTTAATGTCATTGTCGTTATTATCTGTAAAACTAAATTTATTTGCAGTCGATATCTTTTTTGGTTCTCGAGGTATAGATGCATTTTCTAATCGACAAATGGTCCGATTTGTTTACAATAACTTCCAATGAAAATTTACATAAAAAAATGTCATATAAAATAAAATAAATCAATGGTTTAAGTCTATAGTTAATCGTTTCTTAGTGTTGAAAGTTAGTTATGGAAATTTAAATATTTTCGAAATTCTACAGCATAAAAGTTCGTTAACCAACAATTGTAATAATATCTCAAAGAAAAAACATACAGCACACTTCCCAACTTCTTCCAAGATGTTGAGATTATAAGATTTTACTTTTCTGCGTCAAATTTTGCTAAGCTCAGGGTCTGCTATTATCTGAAGTAAAAGGAACGCACTGTAATGTATATGCCTCGCAAAAGAGTGTTTAACTTGTGAATAAGGATGTCGATAGAAATTCGAACAGTTCGCTGATGGAGCTCGTTGGTAGGTATCGTATCTGACAAGAAAACCCAAAAAATGATACTGAAATAAGACTTGTCAATTCAATAATATATCAGATTTCACTTATCCTTTCATCATCGCGGTTGTTCCCAGTGTGTTGTTGTTTTTCTCCTTTTATGGTTTCTGCAACTTGTTTCGTCTGTAATTCAGACAAGTGTCTTATTGGACATCATCTATTCTTGAATTTCGTCTATGGATGGTGCCAATAATCCTAACTAAGGAACAATAGTAGAAATAATTTCTGCAATTTTGTCACATAAATGCCCAGAGTTCAATTTTTTAGATAGAAAAATTTTGAGTCTTATTTGAAGGTTCAAACGTTGATATGATTTGCATTTCGGAATCTTGGCTTCATAAAGAAATAAGTGATGATCTCTGCAGCTTTAATTGTTTTAATAAGCCTTTTCGGTCCAGATAGGGTTGGGCGGGCTGGAGGAGGTGCTGGAATTTTCGTTCGTAACTATTTAGAGTGTAACTTTATTCAAAAGGCTCCAATGGCTAGATTATGTTTTTGTTGAAATTAAATGCAGGTTTAATACAATTCTACTTGACAGGAATGTCTATGCATCACCCATTATTAATATTTGATATGAATTATCTTATGTATCTCCTCTGGTTGTGGTAGTGGGTGACTTTTACTGTAATATTCTTCAAGATTCCAGTATGGTTGATTCTATGAGAATGTTAATCCTATTTCCAGTAAATACAAATCAACCCATTTACTTTAGGAATTCTAATATAACAGCTTTCTAGATATTTTTTTTTGTGAGTCATCGTTATAAAACACTTTACTTTAATCAACGTTCAGCCCCATGCTTTTCACATAATGATCTTATACACCTAACGCTTGAATGTTAACCTGCCAATCTAGAAAATTCTTTAAGTTTTCGAGATTTTAAAAATACTGACCAAAATCTTTAGATCTTAGATCTATCGAATGGTATCGTGTATATGGAATGCTATCAATAGATGAACAGTTATCTTTTATTGAAGGAAACATTTGCAACCTTTTTAACACACGTCTACCACTTAAAACTAGATCCTAAGTGAAGTGACGTTAAACGTTTAATTATGGAACATCGCCAAGCTTATAATTATAAGCAATGGATACTATTCCGTTTAGACATTTTCCACAACACCTTTCGGTCGTTGCATAATAAGGCAACCTTTGAAATATGTGGAAAAAAAACGCCGATTCTATGCTCCCAAACTAGATCCCTCTAAAACTTAACACAAACACTGGAAAAACTTAAAAAGCATTGGAATTTGTAAACAAAAAAGATCCAGTCTTAACAAGGTTGATCCAAATGAACTTCCCTTCCCTGTCCAAAATAATGCAGAAATCCCTACACAGTGTCAAAATAATATCGAAAACACTAATGGTAACGGTTTTATCTTCAGTGGATGTTTAAGAAAGTTGCATTTCACTTAAATCCAACTCGGTTTGCTTTGATAGAATACACCCTGTCTTCGCCAAAGCCATCCTTCCTTATATTTTAAAAGTGCAATAGCTCACTTCTTCAATTCTGTTATCATGACTGGAATGTTCCCCTCTACATGGAAAAGCAAAAAAAATTATCCCAATTCCTAAGAATTAGACTGGATTTAGACCGATTGCCATACTTTTTTTCCAATCAATTTGAGAAAATTTTGAATTCCCAGATACAAGAACATCTTAAACATCAATTTACTTTATGAAAACCAGTCTTGTTTTCGCCATAAACGCACTTGCACAACTGCTCCCATAAATGTCGTTGAAGATTTGAGACAATCAATAGGTAACGACAATATAAGCTTCCTTATTTTATTAGACTTCTGCAAAGCATTTGACACTGTAAATCATAATATTCTGTGTAGAAAACTCAAAATTTTAAATTTAATAACTCCTATAAAGCTTATTTCTTCGTACCTTTACCATAGAAATCAAGCAGCAGTCGCAAATAATTGTGTGTTAGAGTTCCTTCCACTTACCACAGGCGTTCCGCAATACTCAATGTTGTATCCGCTTTTCTTCAGAATGTACATATATAAATGACCTGCCCTTAAGTATTTTAAACTGCTTGGTAGATAATATGTACGCAGACAATGTTCAAGTTTGAAAAAGTTTTCTTAAAATCTCATAGAAAATTCAGCACATGAGGTATAGAATAATAAATATAAATATAGAATTTCAAACTGGTCACGAACCAATGGCTTTAAATCCAACTAAATCAAAGTGCTTAGTAATTTCAAGAACATCTGTTGATACCTCGCATTTTCCTCAATTACACCTGAACAACTCACCGATCGAGTACGTTAAATCCGCAAAAAAATATCACTTTAGGTTGACTTTAGGCAAGGTTTATGGATGTTTAAGGATATTGTGGGCAAGTCAAGCATAATTCTCGCAAAAACCACTAGTATTACCAATATTGTACTTTAGATGCGAAATTTTCAGTAACTTCAATTCTGTTCGTAAAATAAAATTAAACGTTGCTTATAACAGATTGAAGGAATATGACCATATTTCTGACTCACTTACTTATTTAAGGTGGCGCTACAGTCCTGTGTGAACTAGGGCCTCACCCAACAAACTTCTCCATCTAGATCGGTCCCTAGCTAGATGTCTCCAGTTTCGCGCTCCGAGTTGGGTGAGGTCACCTTCCACTTGTGCGCGCCACCTGATTCGCGGTCTTCCTCTACTGCGCTGTCCTGTGGGTGTGGATTCGAAGACTTTCCGGGCCGGAGCATTGGTTTCCATGCGCTCTACGTGACCCAGCCATCTTAGTCGTTGGACTTTTACCCTTCTGGCTAAGTCTACGTCGCTGTACAGCCCGTACAGCTCGTCGTTCCATCTTCTCCTCCACTCCCCTTCGATGCATACGGGACCGTAGATCAAACGACCCAAGGTGCTTTCATCCGCTTTTGTCATAGTCCATGCTTCTGCACCATATAGCAGGACGGGGATGATTAGGGTCTTATATAGCGACACTTTGGTCCTTCGAGAGAGGAGTTTTCCACTCAATTGCTTTCGTTTGCAGCGCTGGTGTTGTTTTCTGCATTTACGGCGGAGCCTAGGTAGACGAAGTCCTTGACTACCTCAAAGTTAGGTCTGTCGATGGTGACGTTTTGACCAAGACGTCGTTGTTGTAGGTCCTTTCTTGATGACAGCATGTACTTTGTTTTGCCCTCATTAACCGTCAAACCCATTTTTGCCACCTCTGCTTCAATACTCACAAAAGCCCCATTGACATCACGCTGAGTTCTTCCGATTATGTCAATGTCATCAGCATATGCTAGTCTAAAACCTTTTTTGACATCGAAAGGTTCTGTTAAGTTGTTTCCAACCTTTATGGAGCAGCGTGAATTCTCCATGGTCATCCTGCACAAGCGGACGAGTTTGGCAGGGATGCCAAAACTAGACATGGCTCTATACAGTTCGTCCCTGCAGATACTGTCATATGCGGCCTTGAAATCGATGAAAAGATGGTGGGTGTCGATTTGGTGTTCTTGGGTTTTTTCCAGGATCTGCCGTAATGTGACTATTTGATCGACTGTGGACTTTCCTGGTCTAAAACCACACTGATAAGGACCTATCAGGTTGTTGACGATGGGCCTTAGACGTTCACATATTACGGCAGAGAAGATTTTGTAGGCGATGTTAAGTAGACTGATTCCTCTTTAATTATTTATTTATTTATTTAAATCTATCAAGTACATCAAAACTTTCTTAGATTGCTAAAATAATACATATTTGTACATAGATAACAAATTAAGTTCCATAACAACTAAAATATAAAACTTATAATGAATTTAATATTGTGGCTTTACAAAACTCTCTATTAATGTTAAAGTCGATTAAATGAAAATTTTGATTAAAATAAAAACAAGAATTGGTTATGGGGTTATTCTGGCCATAGTTGGTGTAATGTCTAGGGATGCTGAAGAATTCATTTTCTCTAGGTCTAAGGCAGCGTTGAGGTGCATAAAAACCAAAAAAAAGAAAGCAGAGTTGAACAGTCAATATGACCAGATATGACATCATGAGCAAACATAGTTAAATAGTACGATCTCCTTTTATCGAGGGGCTTTAAATCAATAAGTTGACATCTCGTTTCATACGAAGGCATTTGCGGATATGAGTAAAGTTTGCGGAGAGCAAATTTAGTGAACTTTTTTTGAACCCTTTCAATGCGAAAAATAGTTGTGTTGTGGTAGGAGCACCAAACAACAGAGCAATATTCAAGAACAGAACGAACTAGTGCAACGTACAATGATTTAAAGGTATACGGATCTGTATTATTACAGTGCAGTTTAGAGGGTCTCCTTTTTTCAGGATCGGGAAAACAATACTGAGGTTCCATTCATCGGGCATGCTTTCTTCCGACCATATCTTACAGATAAGTTGGTGCATGCTCCTAACCAACTTATCTCCAGCTGCTTTAAAGAGCTCGGCATTCAAGCCATCCGCTCCCGCGGCTTTGTTAGACTTTAGCTTAGATATAGTAATCTTTACTTCGTCTAAGTCGGGAGGACGGGATTGTTGGCTTTCGTCGTCTATGTTGAATGGATCATCCTGCCTGACAGCGGAATTCGGTTCGTCGTCACCGTTATACAGTCTGCAGAAGTGGTCCTTCCAAATCCTCAGCATTGACTGCGGTTCCACTATGATGTTTCCACTTTCGTCTTTGCAGCCTTCGGTTCTAGGTTTATGTACTTGTGAATTTCGTTTCACCTGTTCATAAAACTTTCGAACTTCATTTCTGCTTTTAAACCTCTCAACATCTTCAACCGCACGCTTCTCATGCTCTCTCTTTTTCCTTCTGAGAAGTCGGTGTTCCTCTCGCCTCTTCTGCTCATAGAGCTCATGAGCAGCTCTCGTCCTTTTATGCAGCGCCGCTTTGCGTGCCTGTTGTTTGGCTGCATTTGCCTGCCGACATTCCTCATCAAACCAGGGGTTCCTTGTTGGTGGTTGCTTGAAACCCAGCACGTCAGAGGCGGCTTCTCTGAGTGCATCTTGGCAATGATGCCACTGGTTTTCTATGCATTGTGTCGGCGGCACAGAACTTCGAGAGAGGTTACTTGTAACTCGGTCGGAGAAGGATTTGGCGATCTCTTGCGATTGTAGCCGTTCGACGTTGTACCTTCTCCCAGCATTTCCCTGTTTTGCCTTGGGCCTGGAAACCCGAAGTGCTACCTTGGCTACAACAAGGTAGTGGTCCGAGTCGATGTTAGCTCCTCGGAAAGTTTGGACATCCATGATGCTGGAAGCGTGTCTGGCGTCGATGGCAATATGGTCAATCTGGTTGACGGTAGATTGATCTAAAGATCTCCAAGTTCCTTTGTGGATGTTGAGGTGTGGAAAACGCGTACTGGCTACCATGACGTTTCGTCCCGCAGCGAAATCTATGAGCCTGAATCCGTTGTCGGAAGTGTTGTCGTGCAGGCTCTTTTTCCCGATTATTCCACCAAAGATGTCTTCCCTTCCTAGCTTGGCATTAAAATCGCCCAGGACAATTTTAATATCGTAGCTAGGACACTGCTCATATGTTTTGTCTAAGAGCTCGAAGAACATATCTTTGGTGTTGTCATCCTTCTCATCTGTGGGGGCGTGTGCGCATATCAGGCTAATGTTGCCGAATTAAGCCTTGATGCGGATGGTCATGAGGCGCTCGTTGATGCACCTATAGCTCAAGACTTCTTGCCTAAGTCTGGCTCCAATGACAAAGCCGCATCCAAATAAGCGCTGTTGGTTTTCTCGGTAGCAGTCACCATAGTAAATATCGCAGTTTTTCATCCTCTTTTTGCCCGGCCCATCCCATCGTATTTCCTGGATGGCGGTGATGTCTGCTTTATAGCAGTCTAGGGCCTCCGCTAATTCTTCGGCTGCACGTGGTCTGTTAAGGGACCTAACATTCCACGTGCATATCCGAAGTTCGTTGTCCTTAATTCGTTTGCTTAGGTTGTCAACAGTAAATCCGTCCGTATCCGAGGCTTGTTGGTGCTTCGCAACTATGAGATTTTTACGTGGTCGGGAAGTCACCCCGACGGCACAACCCCCAACCTGGAGGGCCAGATCCTTAGTATAACTCCAAGGACGGGGAGCCGGATAAACCGCTCCTTATAGGCCTGGGCTCCGAATAAGTCGTAGAAGCCCTATAAGGTGTTCACTAAGTAGTTCAGCCTTACTGGAACTGTAGACGCCACCGTTGATTCCATCTCGAGAATTCCTCCGCTGCCGTCTGGATAAGAAGAGGTGCCTTAGTGGACGCACAACTCCCCCCCTCTCTCGTTTGCTTCCAACAACTTTCCACTGGGGTTGGAACCCAATCTTCAGTTGAGGTACTAGGCACCCGATGTTCACCACGGGGATATGAGAGTAGGAGTTGATAGACAGAGGTTGGTTTTGAGAAAAACCTGTGGACGCTTGTGTCCTCTTGAATGCACATGTCTACCATTTGAACATCATATTTCTGACTTATCGAAACAAATAATTAGTATCACAATAAGAAATCTCTTTAAGTTAGAACAATAGTGTTTCTACATAGTATATAAGGCAAACGCATAAACCGTTGAGCCCTTACAATATAATTCGTATGCCGCGTTCAACAAGAACTCTTGACTCTTGAATTCAACACGGAACAACTATTTGTTGTGTTCTGTTTTCTTCAGTGAAACTCTCTTCCCCCTTTCCTTCGGATGATAAGTTGTGTGAAACTGTTAAGGATAGCGCTAAAGCAGTTTCTGAAATTTTAAATAGGACCGTTCTTGAGATTTAGAGATATTTGTTTTGTTTTTAGTCAATGTATAAACGTGTTCAGATACACTATTTAAAACAAAAGCAGTTATAAAAACAACATACAAATAAAATAAAATAAAGTAAAGTAAAATAAATTAAAATTAACTACATCAAGTAAGCATATTATTAATAATTTAAAGGTTATTTGAAATAATAAGGATTCCTAATACTTTGAATATTAAAACTTCCATCCACTACAATTTACTGTACATTATGTTGAAGATTATTTTAACTTGACATTTAATTACATCTTTGTTTTTTTTTAGAACGTAAGAATAAACTCGGATGAAACGACAAATTTACACGACTTCAATAATAGAAGAAACCTTGAAGAAGTACAAGTGTTTGATGATTCAGAACAGCGACTCAAAAGAAAGCTAAGAAATGCATTCCGAAAAGGTATTATTTTCCACTACTCCCCATCGGATCAGGAGGACAAAAACATTCAACAAAATCCAAAGGAATCATCAAGTAAACTCACACGACATCTGAGGCCTGATCTTGATGCCACAAATGAAGATAATCAGATTGAAAACTACCCAATACTAAACCTGGACATGGAATATCTGGACTTGAAATGAACCCAAAACTAAAACTAAATCCCAACCAAACGACCCTCAATCAATTAAAGCTAAACCAAATATTATAACTAAAGTCAAGAATAACACGCACTTACATTTACTATTAAAAATAAACACTGAGCAGAAGGATTATATTTTTATCATGATACAATTATTTTAAAAATTATAATAGTTTTGTTTTGTTAAACTATAAGAGATGAATATATTGTTTTTTAATTTTTAAAAATTATTTATTAGTACAAGGCTGGATGTACTATTATAAACTATAAATGCTTTTTTGCTATAGAAACAAATG
This sequence comes from Eupeodes luniger, assembly GCA_951509635.1. NCBI lineage: Eukaryota > Metazoa > Arthropoda > Insecta > Diptera > Syrphidae > Eupeodes > Eupeodes luniger. Next base: position 313,755,590 of record OX608073.1, on the reverse strand, counting down.
AATATAAAACAAAACGAATTAAGCTAACATGTGTTTTTATTTTATATATATTTTTGAGACTTTTAGCTTCACACTTCTGGTAGTTAGAAGACTAAAGTTGTTGAAATTAATAACCCATAAAGGTTGTGAGATTTTTGCTTGGGGGGTTCTAAACAAAATTTTCAAAGTTAAGCTTTATTTCTCCGCTTATTTGTATTCATCAAATGTATGAGAAGTAAACGTGATAAGTATATTGTTTTATTGAGTGTAGCTTATTTTAAAATATTATTTTTATCATTCAAAACATGCAGGTACTCATTAGTTAAAGTTTACGACCAGCCGGCTGGGGGCGGCGGGAGCGGCGTAATAGATACAAACTACAAAAACAATTTCAAGCTAGAAAATGAAGAAAAAGGAAAGTCTATTAACCATTTATGCCCTGTGACGTACTTTGAACGCGTCAAGAGGGCCACGAATTTTTACGTTTGAAATAAAAACAAAAAACTTTTAAGAGAAATTTAAAAAAAAAAGTGAGATCTATTACGAAACAATTAGGCTAGGTGGATCTATTGGCCATGTGCTGTATGTGCTTACACCTGAGCAATTTTTGAAATAGGAGCAATAGGGGTTAACATTTTTGAAGGCAAACAAATTTTTGGAACGTAACGAAAAGTATAAAGGCGATATTTCTTAATGAAACTCCCAAATATAAAAACGGCCAGTTAGAAAATCGTGATAAATCAACTTTAACTTGAACACTAAGGTAAGTCATTCATTGAGGTTTATACAAAAAACGGACTTAAGCAACATGCATTTATACGAAACTTGCACCGCTATCGAACCTTAATTAGATTAATCCCACCAAATTGTTGTGCTTAAATCTGACCACTTTACCTGTACCAAGGCTATTAAAATTCTTTAAGCATGGTGCTTGAACAATTAAATTAAATTCTACTTGTACTTGATAATTAGGGGGCCAGTTATAGCTTTCATTAGTCTTCATCATTTAAAATGTTGGCATTTATGGCATGAAACCTTGCGGCGAAGTTCAAGAGAAGCAAATTTCTCCAGTAATAGAACAATTGCCTATCATTTTCAAAGCTCTTTTTTCAATTTTATCCAAAAGACTCAAGCACAATATTGGTGCACCATCCTAAATATGAGAATTATAATCGAGTTTTGGACGAATCAAAGGTCTATAAATTGTAGTAAGATCAGAAGGGAAAAAAAACTTCTTGAACGCTATCCAATCTCATCGATGCAAGTACCACCTATGGATTGAGGGAGGTTACGCGTTTAAAATAAATTCTTGACAGCATTGGACAATGCTTTCAAGATCAAAATTAAATGAGCTTATCATAAACTACCGTTAGAAGTTAGAAGTTTGAGACAAAAGATCATTTATATAAAAATAAGAAAGAGTGTCGGAGACAAAACTAGCGTTTATTTTGTCGGTATCAACTTTGAACCCGTCCAAAACTACTTGAATTGAAAAGTCCCAAAGGTAATTTCTAACCCAACAAAGAAGAGATTTATCAATTACAAAAGGACACATTTTCGATACGAGAGCTTGATGCAAACTCTATCAAAGGCCTTGGAAATATCAAGTGCAGTAATATTACTTCCTCCAGAACGATGCAAGGATTTGTTCCACTGTTCAGTAAGATAAACCACGAGATCAACAGTAGAGCTATTGCTACAAAAGCCATAGTGCCGGTCATTAAGAAGCTTTCGTTCTTCAAGATATTTCTTAAGGTGAAAGTTAATCAGTTATTCCATGACCTACAAGGGACGTTAGTGCAATTGGACGATAGTTAGAGGGTGAGGAGGATTAGCCTTTTTAAAGGACAGGCTGGACAAATGCTGTTTTCCATCCACTCGCAAGGAAACCTGTAGAATAGAACAAATGGAAAAGCTTAAGCAGTGATTTTTAGCGTTTAAGAACACCTCTTCAGAACAATAGCTGAGATTCTATCCGGGCCAGTGGATTTGTGTATGTCAAGATTTGTAAGTACTCTAGCAACTATACGAGTGCGAAAGAAGATTTGTCCCATAGAATTATTTACGCTTTCAAGAACAGGCGTGATTTGAATTACTTTTGTACATTGTCTACATAAATATCGCTTAACTTAAACAGGTGGTTTAAATTATTGTAAATATCGAACTATTGAGCAATTCATATTTCTGACAGTGATTGCTTGTTCAGTTTTTCGCAGCTTCACCAACGAATCTTTTTTCATTTTTTTTTTTTTAAAGATCTCTTTTCTTTCGAATGCAAAAGTTAACAAAACTTATCGAAAATCAGGAAATTGTATTTATAGCAGAACTCAAATCATTCGACATAAAAGTGAGTAAGTATATAATTTTCTTGTGGTTTCCTTATTTTGACCAATTCATTGCTCTTTTCGCAACTCTATTATTATAATTTTAGCTTAAGGCTACGTGCGCACATGCAAATCCTGCCGCAACTAAATAGTAAATAGTTTAATCAGTAGTTGCTCTAAGCGAGTGCCTAGCCTATACTTAAGCAACTTCATAAGCAATCAACCAGATAAACATGTTAGGTACCATTGTTTTTGGTATTTCATTAAAGAATAATTATAATATTGTCTTTCTTCTGATTTAACGTCTTATTTTGTGGGAGTTAATGCGTCGGTGATGCGTAAAAGATTACTATACGCATCTCGTCACACTTGAAATACTATTAATGCGGGAAGAGATAAAAACAAAGAACTCTTTTAAAGGTAAGTTAATACCTATTTCAAAATTGTATTATTAACAATGAAAGTAAGTTTAAATTAAAATGAAAAAGCTAACATGAAACTGATATATTGCGTTGATTATTAAAACCCATGTTGTGTCGGCGTAAAAATCGATTAATCAATTTGCTTGTATTGAATGCAGACAACTTTTTCGTGGTTAAATTGGAGGCTCTACATTTAAATCCCTCAAAAATTAAACAAGCACATCTCTCATCGTGTGATTTGAACGAAATATTTATTGTTTTTAACATACCTTTTTAAACTGAATGCATTCATTTCTTCATTGGACGACCTATTGACAGATGACTGGAAAACTAAAAACTAAGCTGTGTTTAGACGGTTGATAGAAAATCTAGAAATCTCCTAGAAATTATTGAGAGATATTAGGCTGATCTAATAAATTGTAAGAGATAAGTAGATTTTCTACCAACGATCTAAACCCACAATTGAATTATCAGGTTATTGGGAGATAATTGTATGGTTATTAGAAACTGTATGATGTTAAAAATAGGACACCTGACAGTATTTTGACTTTCAGACAACGATGTAAATTGACAGGCTTTATAATAAATAGTACGGGTACACGATCATCAAATGCCTTACAATACTTTGATGATAAAATGTCAGATATATGTTTTTCCGTTCAACGCTGAACTTTCAAAGAATTAAGTTGACTGCAAATGAAGTCCCTTATGTTGTCTGTACCTGCCCATTGTCTCACAATTAATTGCAATTATAAAAAAGAGGCTGGGATGCGACCCACACTGATAACTTCCCATCCCGTCTGTCAATTTGTCTTGCTTAAAAGTGTGTCTATGTGTATCAATTTTTAACAAATTTGTGTACTATTTTTTGTAGATTTTATTTTTTTATGAAAAAACGGACTGTTGGATTTTTATAAAAAAATTACTGAATATCGAAAACAATATTTTCTGTGAAATAAAATAAGTTTGAAGCCAATATTTGTAACTTTTGAAAAGCTATTTGAGTCGAAAGTAAATTTTTACCAAGTTTTAGTATTGTTTTTTTTTAGGTTTTTATTTTTTGTAAAAAAACTGTCAATTCGATTTTTCTCAAAATTTGTCCTAATGTTGAAAACAATATTTTTTATAAGTTAAAATTAGTTAGAAGCCATTATCTCAAATTTTTGAAAAGATATTTGAGTCGAAAAGCAATTTTTACCAACTTTTGTTAAATTTTCTTTTAAGTTTTTATTTTTCGTAAAAAAAAAACTGTCAATTCGATTTTTCTCAAAATTTTATCAGATGTCAAAAACATTATTCTTCGTTGCACAAAATTGTTTTGGAGATAAACCCATTTTTTATTCGTAAAATTTTCGAGGTGACAAATTTTTTTTTTCAGTTTTTTTGATTTATAAAAAAAACGTTAATTGGATTTTTTTCCAAAAATATATTTGTTTAGTATCACGTTACAATATATAATATAAAATTTAAATGAAGTAACTAGCGTCATTGGTTCGTGAGATATTTAGGGTTTACCAAAATGTTCACCTTTTTTTTAAACTGCTATGGTAAAAAAAACCACCCACGCAATTTTCTTGAGAGCCATTTCTGCATCTTTCTGCCTTATTATCTGTATAACAAAATTTATTTGAAGTCGATATCTCTTCTGGTTCTTGAGCTATGGACGACGAAAAAAACGTCGCGAACGTACGGACGTACGAACGTACGGACGTACGAACGTACGTACAAACGCACGCACAGACATCTTTTTAAAAATCGTTTATTTCGACTCTAGGGACCTTGAAACGTCGAGAAATGTCAAAATTTTCAATTCGACAAATCGAACCCATTACAATAACTTCCTATGGAAAGTTAACTAGCGTACACAAAAGATTGACAGAATTGTAACAATTAATTGTATAAGACAGTTATCCTAAAATTAACTGTCATATATATTTTCTGACAGTTAGGCATATGTCACGCCTCGAAAAGGAATCGGAAACGAAAATAATAAAATTACTTTAGGAATCCTTGGCTTTCTATTTTGAGATCTGTGAGATAACCTATATACAAATAATTAAGGTAGAATTGTAATAGTGAAGCTTCTAGCTTTTATTAAGATAGGCTTTGAGGGTTGGCTGGCACAGTCATGCTTCGTATAACTCAGTTGAAATCACTGACGAAACTGAAACTAAGCCTGAAGGCCCTTTGCTATGCTAGGGAACACTCACGGTCTTAGAAGACCAGAAACCTAATTGAATATTCATTTTATTGAGTTTACAAATAAAAAAACTGTGATTTTAAACTATTTTAAACATATTTTGCTAATGTTGGTAATTTTTATTTTTACTGTTGAACAACAACAAGCGTGAATATGAATTAATTTATTTGTTAAGCATTCCAATTTTTATTGCAATTTTGCATTGAATAAATATCCGTAAAAATGAATAATGAAGAAGCAGAGCTGTTATGCAAAAACACGGTGAAATTTAATTCAATAATAATTCAATACAAGTATATAAATAAAAAAATTATTTAAAGTCTATTTGATAATATTTAATAGAAAACAAACAAATCGACAAAGAAAGTAAAGTTAATTTCTATATATATTATAAATTATCAGTTCGTATAGAGTAGGAACTTTGTATTTTACTTCTAACTTGGTTATATTCCAAGATCAAACTTGAAGTGTTAATTAGGTGCAAAGCATCAGTCAAGTTAATACGTTGCATCTAATCACGTGCATTTGTGGTTTTTATTATATAAACTGTATTTTACTATAGAAATTAGAACAATTATAGGGAAATAAAACAGCTGCACAATCAACCTGAGTATTGACATTAAATCAACAAATATTTGAAATTTTTTAATACCTTAAAAGCTAAGCTTCATTAGTAAGTGCATTATGAACTAATGGAAAATGGTTACAAATTTTTTTAACAACAGAAGATTGTCATTTCTTTAACATTGTTAGATCAGTCAGTAAAAAGTTGGTCAATAGTGTGAACTTAATATTTTGTATGACAAAGTTTCTAGAACATCATTGTCAGACATCTGACGCAGTTACTGACAATTTCATTGTTATAAAATTAATCTTCTACGAAGACTGAAAATTGAATCAGCAAACGATCTGAAAATGTATTTGTATGAATTCAGGACAAAATCTGCCAAGGTAAACGTATTGGTTTTGTTAAAACTGAAGCTTGTAACATAAAAAGTTACTGCGAAACTATATATTTCTATATATTTGTGATTTATACGCAAAGGCTAATCAGGTCTACAGCAACACGAATTTGAGACTCAATTTACGAGTTGATTTATTTCCCTCCAATGAGAAAACTAAGTAACTAAAAATTACCTTCAAACGTTTCAAAAAAAAAGTCTTAAATAAGAACTATGTGATTTACAACTCTCAAACATTACTGTATGCTAGTAATTTCAGGGATGAAGGGACCTACAGTTTTTATGCCGAATCCGAACGTCTAATTTGAGAAAGCACTTTTCATTTCCAGAATTACTTTGTCGCAAGACAAAAACTTTAGGTGGCACAGCAGGTATTGAACCCAAGACCTCTAGCATGACAGACCAGCGCACCAACCATCACACCACCTGTTCTACAAAAAAAGAAGTTCGATGCACAAAACGTGCAAAGTTTCAAAAATCTATTAAATGAAAATAGCTAAGGATTTTTCCAAAGATGCCATTATTCTGTCAGCTTTTCAGATCTAGCCTTATTCGTCGAAAACTTTAGTATGCAACTCACATTGTGGACAGGGGTCACCAACAAAAAGTTTAAATCTTTAGGACAGGCATCCAAAACGAATTTTGAAAATGATATGCTACAAAACTTAACCGAAACTTCGTCTTAATTTATTATGCCTCCCATTTTTTCACTGATATTTGTGTACACAATATTCTTTCACAATAAACACTTGTATTTACCCCTCAAATTGAAATTCAGACATAATACTCCAATCCATTAAAAACGCGATATTTTTGATCCAGAAAAGTACCGTGGAATATCTTTTTAAAATGGTTTTTATAAAACTTATGTGACAATCATAAGCGAACCCTTAGCTTAGTATTGCTCCCTTGTTACCTTATTACTTCCTTGGAAGCAGAAAAAGAAACTTTCAAGGCTGCATTCGAAACAATCAATAGAAAAGCCTTTTTACAAGCTCTACAGCAAGGGATTGTCAAAAAAGTATGAAAGAATGATAATAAACTTGTATGTATATTGCGTCGCGTCGGTGTGGAATGGTGATTAAAGATCTGACTAGTTTGAAACAACAATAGGTGTAAAACAGGGATGCTCCTTGAGTCCTCGTCTGTCCTAGGTAGGAATAGAGTATGCTGGAGTTTTAAAAAAAGCCCTTCCATTTACAGACGATGTTGTTCTGTTTGCTTACTCTTCAGAAAGGCTCCAACTTATGATCAATCGTCTCGAAGTATACTGCAAGTTGTGGAATTTAACGTTCAATTTAAACAAATCAAAAGTGATCTGGCAGATTGGCTACACATGAAAAATAGCATTCCAATTATGAACCTTTCGAAGTTTTGAAAACGTATAAATACCTGGGTGTGTTTATTACAAGCAACCTGAATGTGGAAAGCCATTTTAAAGACCGAATCAAACCGAAAAATGTCAAAAAACTGTTTTGCTAACCACTCTATTTCACATACCGTGAAATACAAAGTGTTTACTACAGTATCAAAATTTATAATGATGTATGCAGCACAAGTTTGGGGCTACAGAAAATATGAATCGGGAAAAAAAACTATTATGATTCTACGTAAAAAGATGTTTCCAACTTCCAAAAAATACACAAAACTACATGATAGTTATTGAAGGTTGAACTACTCGCACTTGCAAGAACGTCAATTAATTTAGTCTTGAGCTCAATTGCAGATATACTTTCAAGTCAAGAGATTTCTTTTTCAACCGCACACAGTGAGTGTAGAATTCTTAACCCACCTCTTAATATTCATCCCATTTCTAATTTCAAGACATTACCACCAATGTTGACCAAAATATCTTCTTAAATCTGTCCTTGTTTTCCTAAAGCTCCAGCGGTGTTTAAACTTTGAATGTTTTAAAGGAAGTTAGATGCGATTTGTTGAAATAAGTTGTAAGTTCCTTTACGTTACTTCTTCCCAAAACTCAAAAATGTACTCAATATCATCTACAGTGTTAAGCACTCATATTAAACATTTTGAAAGCTTAACGAACATAACGTATTATTTTCTTGGACACAACAGAAACAATTTTAAACAAAAGCACAAAGCGAAATTAAATATAGTCACAAACTTCATACGGTATCATACCCATTCTCCCCTACAGAGATTCTCTTTTTCCCACCATTTTTATATAGTTAACATTCAAACTACAGTATTTTCCTATATAAAGTTGAGGCACTATTCAAGCGTCTTGCCACTTTTGCTATAGTTGCTCAGTCGTGAAGTATCTACAAGCCGAACACCTCCAATTAATTTACAATTCTTCCTATACTCCGAGTCAAATTCTGTTTGAAGTCTTGTGTTACATTCGTCATAATAATTTGACCCTCGGTACGTGTAAAGTTATAAACAAAATAAATATAAAATATTTAAAATGTCAATGTGGGCTTTTAAAATTTTAACTGATTTCTGTGGGTATCTTGCATAACTTCAATTTTTCAAGCTTATTTTGACACAATGCCAATGCGGACAGTGTGAAACTGGTTTAGCTGCTAAAGATTTTAAAGCTACATATAGTTTGTTTAAAGGTGTAAACTTGCATGATTACTCCCATATGACACATGGCCTGTCATCCCACGACAAGACACTCTAAAGTGCATCAACCTAATTAGTAGTTTATAGAAGTTTGTTTACGAGTGAATAATTTATTGTAACTGACAAAATAATGATAAGATTGTTTCAAATTCAACTCAAAGTTGCGTGTTTGACATATAAAATACAATAATTTTGTTAAATGAATTTGCATTTAAAAATCATTAAGCAAGCTAAAAAAGCCAGTTAAACTAGTAAATTTTTTGACGAAATGCAGCCGGTATTTTAAAACAAAATGCTATATTTTACCATATTCATGTTTTTTGTTGTTGTTGTTTGTTTGCAGAATCAAAGATGAATTTCTGGAAAAGCGTCTGTCTTTTAGCTCTAATTATTGCATCTGCTCAAGCAACGCAAGTAAAAAAATGTCCGAAGAGTAAGTTTTTTTTTTCTAATTTATTTTTGTCACGTTATTTCAAGTACATATATACTTTTATTCTATTTAATGATGTTTTATTTATTTCCTCGTTAGAAATATCATAAAGGTCAAATAAAAATTATGTATATTAATACCTTATTATCAATATAATGGTATGGTTAATAGTCTACTTGAATGTTATAATTATGTGTTTCAAAATTATTACTTAGAACATTTAAAATGTTGTCAATTTTCTGAGGAAGACCACACGTACTCACACGTAATATAAATTTTAAAATATAATAACATTTGTTTATTATTCTCAAGGCCATTGGAATAGGGTTGCCGCCAAACTAAAAATACAAAACATTTTCTAAGAAAAATTAAAACAAAAAACAAAGTTTTTCAATTTATTTCTAGCAATGATTCAAAGTATTTATAAAAAACTAAGAACAATGTCTTTCTAAAATTAAAAAAAATGTCATAAGATAACTGTAATTGTCAAGAAATATTGTTACAATTGATACAATTTTTATCACAGTTACATTTTTGGCCAGTTTATATTTCCAAGAGGATTTCTTCAGTCGGATTGACTTGAAGCTGGAGAATGAAATTTAATAAGAATTCAATATTTATTCTCACCTATCTTTGTATTGTCTAATCATACATGTTTATTTCCAAGTTTCTGACAGAAAAGTGTTAAATTTGTACAAGAAATTATGTCTATATTTCTGAGAAACATCAGAAACCTCTGAAATCTTTAAAATGTAAACTTTCCAATTACTCAAGCAAGAAAACTTCAATCGGAGCAATTTTGATTTTTGTGTGTTAGAAATGTTAAAAATTTAATTTCATTCGTATGTGTTCTACATATATCGGATTCTGCAATCGGTACAAATAATGTATTAAATAATTTAGTTTACATTGGCAACGCTGAACTTAGAAGTCATACTATAGCATCATGTTTTTAATAGTTTTGTTTTGCATATTTAGTTTTCTTTTTTAAAATATACTAATATATACGAGTTCAATAAAAATATTAGTTTCAAAACTGTATAAAAAACATAATTGCGTTGTTTACATTACAAAACAGAGGGCAATTAATCATAATACTGCGACATTTGTAGATCTTAGTTCTCACAGTTTACAAGTCCATATTTAAGTGATCTATAAACTGTGTGAATTGTTTATATTAAATATATATAAAAACAATAAGTAAAAGCAAATATTTGAACTAGTGCAACAAAAAGGTGGAACATTCAATTTTTACTTGCTACATATAGGAACTATATGGCAAGTTTTGCATCCTTAAAAAATGTCAAACTCGAGATTTTAATCAAACATGACATTACGATGATGCCAGGGAAGTCAAAAAAGTGGGTTCCCCGGCCCCTACAGCACAAAGCATTGAGTCGGTTGACTTCAAATTTGGAAATAAAGGTTTCGCGTTATTCTTTTTTAAAATTTTTAAAGACTTAATATAACAGTAGTCCTCATATAAATTGTTTGGTCAGAAATCGAAAATTCGAATTTTCTCAAAAAAAAAAACGATGGATGAAATGTTCGCTACCATTCCCTTCCATTCAAAACTTATCGTATTGCGTTATTGGATATGACCGCTAATATATTTTTAAATATTTATTTTTTATAGACGAAAATAAAATTTTTATTTTACTGCTTTAAACTTTATTGCTAAAAATACGACTTTTAATACTGAGGACTGGACCAAGAACGTAATATGAATCGGTCAGCACAACTTCACCAATTTTTGATTAACATTCCAAGGGGGGGGGGGTCATATGAACCATTAAGCTTTTGCACTTAAGATGCATAAGTAAAGATTTCATCTAAAGATTTGTTCGTAATTTAATGATATTCACTAAAAAGCTGTTTGATGTTAAGAACAACTAAAATTTTTATTTTCACGCAATGTAGAATTTTTGTTTTGATAAGATCTTTTCTGAGAGAGAAGCAAATATTCAGATTCTTAAGAAGTAATATTAAGTTAAGCCTTCACATTTTTGAAACTCTTCTTCAATTCTATCTTATTTTTTTTGACGCACATAAATAGTGTAAGGCTTTCTTAAAGTGTTTTTTTCTTTCAAAATTGATTTTCTACTACTTTTAAGATCTTAAAAAATTAAAGAAATCTACTTTTTGAAGTGAATTTGCTTGGATGCTCTAGACCTGAGATTTACCAACGAATTTTAAGAATATAAATGTCCCACGAACAGCAAAAGTGACACTTTTGTTAAGCTAATAGAAAATTGAAAAACAATCAAGGTTTCATAGCTATTTGTTAAATATAAAAGCGTTAAATCTCTCGTGAACTGAAGTGAAAAGAAATTCTGCAACGTGTAATTTGTGAGTGCCATACTAAAGTTTCTTCCCAACTTATTTGTTTAACTTAATTTGTTTTTATTTAATTTTTAGATAAATTTTTTATTTAAATGCACCTATTTCCTTAAATTCAAGAACCAAATATTTTTCTCTCTACAATTTGTAACTCCTTTGAGATCAAAATATTTTCAAAAGGTTTACGCAAAACAGTAATTTTTTAGAATTTGTTTTTTAGCATTAGCTCCAATCTATGAGTAAGCGACTAATAACGATAGTATTAATAGACTCTCGAAAATTGAGTTAATAATTTAACAACTTAAGTTGTCACCTTAGCCCTTCAAATGTGTAAATATAATGTTAAGATACACATCCTGATTACAAATCTGGATCAGCCCTTGATCACTTATCACCTTAGCCAATTAAGGAATTGTAAACAAGTGACACTTGAGAAGTTTTTTTTATAAAAATAACTCATTCGCAAAACTGGTTTCCAACATAGGCCTTATTTATGATAAGTTTCCAGTTTTCTTACTTATGAGAAATTCCTATCTGTTTTTATCATAAAAAATTACAGTAACTTCCCGAGCAAAACAGTGAAAATATCTTGACATACAAGAATTCCAATTGGTTTTGAAAGAAAATTAATTCCAAGACTTTCCTTATTGTAATTTAATGTGTTGTTTGTTATAAATCCTGCATGAGATTAAACAAAAAAAAAACGAGTAACGTGGCGTAGTCATTTTCCAAGAATTCAATTTTTAGAAGCTATCGAAGCAGCTTATCATCCACATATGATTTTGTATGCGTTAATATTTAAGCGCATTTAGCGCAATCACACTGATATTGTTAAGAATCCGATGAGTAGGTTGCAGAACGAATCAATTGTCATTTTGGCATTTCTACTATAGTAAGTGTCAAAAAATTACTCGGACTCCAATTGCGACACTTCATCGGATATTGTTTAGCTAAATCCAGATGATGTCAGTGCTTAAACAATAGCCACCAATAGCGAAATACTTTTCAACGAAAAATTATGCTTTATTAATTTATGGTTAGCAGATTTTACTCCAAAGTCTTTCAGTTTCATTATCAGACGGTTAACTTTTTCGATTTTTCGTCCACGACTTATTATACTTCTGTGACAATGAACAATATTGTTAGATATCTTTAATAACAACTTCTGACAGTTTTAAACATCGTTTGACAATGGGTTTAGACGACATAAGTGACTGAAAGTAAGTCAAGTTTCTAGCAACTGATTGGCAAGCTGCCAAAAAAGTACCTTCCAATTAAAGCAAGTTCATTGGAAAGTTGACTGGAAAGTAAATCATGAAAAAACTATCAAGTCAATTCCACTTATGTCAAAATGACAGCTAATCATAATTTTTCGTTTAACTGAAAGCTGAACTTTATTACTCTGTGATTTATCTATTTTCTGCACAGTTGTTTTGTAGACAATTATGTGGTAGTAGTTTGTGAACGATTGACTGAATTAAGAGGTTAGTTAAATAAAGTTCCGAGTTTAAAGTTTATGACACTTGAAAAATTTACTAGTTGCTTTGGTAGGTTCAAAGAACGCAGTTAACTGCAAATGAAGTTCCTTATGTTGCCCGAACCTGTCCAATGGCTGACAATTGCGTTTCTGAAAATATTGACACAATTAGCACTCATTTGAGGTTCACACTATTGTAAAATATTTTGGACAATCTTTTTACTCACAGTATTGCAAGGTCTGACAATCACCTATCAGTTTAGCTTAAGTGAAATCAAAAATTATATTGTATTAAATGCATTATCAAAAAATGTTCTCCTTCTATTTCCAGGTACAGCAAGGCTGCTGGAACCAACAGAAGTTACCATATCAAACTGTCCAAAGAATAAGTGCATCTTGAAAAGAAACACTAAGGTCGACATTGAAATGAAGGTGATCCCCACCAGAGATTTCAAAGAACTAAACAACGACATCTCAGGAATTCTCCAAAATGTGCCACTTCCGTTTCCTGGTATCTATGGTACAAGTGCTTGCCCTAATATTTACGATGCAGCAGGCGAGAAAGCTGTCGGTTGCCCGCTGAAAGCTGGCGAAACTTACACCTACAAAAACAGCTTTGATATTTTACCCATTTATCCCACTGTAACATTGGAGATTCATTGTGGATTGGGAGACACCAAAGGGGATGCAGCATGTTTCCAGATTCCAGCTAGAATTAAGTAAACAAACACATCTACCCACAAAAAGATTGTGTTTCTATTGTAAGTTTAAGTATACAAAGTAGATATTGTGATAATAATTTTTGTCAGTTAAATTTGAAAAAAAAAAGTTACCTCCTTCTTATTTTGGGATCACATTATTTTATACTATAAATTAATATTGTTAAGAATTTTACCACAACAAACAATTCCACTTGTCCAAAATGAGACGTGGATTGTTTTGAAATTGAATTATTATGCAAATAATCTAAATCGGTGATGAAGACCATGTTCTTGAGTTATATAATTTGAAACAAAAAGTATTATGTATTTCTTTTTCATGTGATCAATTCGAGGATTATTTTGAATTGTTTCAAAAATTAATTGGTGATCGGAAATTTACTAGATACTCGTATATTTTATTTTAAATACTGTTGAATAAGCAAAGTATTTCGTGTTGAGTTTTAGCAATGCATTTAAATACCTTGTCAACTCAAATATCAACTTCCTATAGAATTCAACTTTTGGTTGAAAAACAAAACAAAACAAAAACAGAATAATATAATTAAATGCACGACTTGATCACACGAACTTGATCAAGTTAGTTATAATTGTTGTTATAATAATATTTATGTATCTATTAAGCAAATAAATATTGTTTTTATGGTAAATGAAAGATTTTAAAAAAAATGTTTCAATAAAACCGCATGATAAATGTGTCTTCTAATTTCTTAGATTTTTTGAATTTAGAAAAATTAGACTTTTTGGCAGTCGCATATAAAAGAATGACTCAATTTTATGTGAACACAATCTTTTGTTATTTCAATTTTAATATTTAGACAAATTGTTTTAACTTAGTTTTAAATGGCAACCATTTTGTCTGCTGTTAAGTGATTATTAACTTCCCATTGGAGGGTTCTACGAAGCGAGTGACGTCTTAAAAAACAGTGGAATCTAAACTAAAGGTCTTTAGAGATGGCTGTTTGTGCGTAAGTACGTAAGTTCGAATCTCTGTACTTTCGCACGTCCGTGCGCTTAAAATACTTTTGTTCGTCTTCCATATCTTAAGAACAAGCAAATGTAAATTTTAGTTTGCAGAAAATAATAAAAAACTGCTTGACCCTAAATATCTCAACAAGCAATTATGCTATCGTCTTAAATTCACACACAGTTGGTATGAATTACAAAGAAATTCAACCAGTGACTTGTTTTTATGAATCACAAAACTGAATAAAAAAGAGGCTTTGATGCGACCTACACTGATAGCTTCCCATCCCGTCTGACGATTTGCCTTGCTTAATACTTTAACAAAATATTCATAACAATATTTTACGTGAGGTAAATAGTTTGAAGTCATTTATTTATTCACGAGATATCTAGAATCGAACATCAATTTTTACCAATTATGCGTAAAATTTTTTGTAGATCTTAATTTTTGAATGTAGAATAAAATATTTTCTATAAGATGAAATAAGTTTGAAGCCAATATCTTAATTTTTTGAAAAGATATTTGAGTCGAAAATCGATTTTTACCAACTTTTAGTTAAGTGTTTTTTAGGTTATTATTTTTTGTACTGTCATTTTGATTTTTTCAAAGTTTTAACAGATGTCAAAAACGTTATTTTTCATTTTTGTTTTTTAATTATTCGAGGTGGGTTAACCAAAATTTTGATTTTTTTTAAATTGCTATTGTAAAAAAAAAAAAATATCAGTAGTTTAGGTGCCCGTGGCATGATGGTTAGTGCGTTGGACTGTCAACCCAGAGATCTTGGGTTCGATCCCTGCGATTCCCTACGGGAATTGACAAATTCTCCAAGAGTAATTTTTGTCATGAACAGTGCTTTCTTAAATTAGCCGTTCGGATTCGGCTTAAAACTGTAGGTCCCCTCTATCCCTGACAACAGTACTCGCACACAGGAATGGTTGAGAGTTGTAAGTCACTAGGCCCTAGTTCTCAACGGACTGTTGCGCCACCCAATTTATTTATTTATGGTAAAAAAAATCACCCACTCAATTTTGTTTAAGAGTCATTTCTGCACCTGTCTGTATATTATGAGTATAACAAAATTTATTTGAAGTTGATATCTCAAGTGGTTCTTGAGTTATGGATGACCAAAAAAGCTTCCCGAACGCACGAACGTATACGTACACATGCACACGGAGACATCTCTCCTTTAAACGTCGGGAAATGTCAAAATTTTCAATTTGACAAATCGGACTGAAAACAATAACTTCCCGTGGGAAGTTCAAAAATAGAGCACCTGTTTTTAGGGTTTTTAATTTAACAACGCTTCCAAATTGTGCAAACTTATTTTGAAAATCATGGTTCTCTCGAAATACTTATTTTGCGAATTTTGTTTAACGATCAAGTTCACTGACTCTTTGGTGGAATAAATTGGTCCGTACTTCTTTAAAAACGATGCTGTCCAGCAAGTAACAGTCAATTGTGAAAGCTATAGAACCATGATTACTAACTTTTTCGTTCATCAATTGAATAACCCTGATGTGCAGAGTGCAGGAGCTGTAGTTTCAACAAGACGTTGCGTTCGCAGCATGTAACACACCTCGGCACATATGTAATTGCTTTATTGAAGGAAACGTTTTGGTAACCGTATAGTTTCACGTTACTGGCCCGTGAATTGGCCGCAAAGGCTCCACTTGATTTTTGAAAATGTGTGAATTCGCTTGTCTACGCCAATAACCCGAAACGATTGCCTACTTGTAGCACAACATTCGGCGTTGTTGCCGATATACATATGTCAGCAAATGTTGAACAAAGTTATAGAAAATGGGACCTCCAAATTAAACTACGTGTGGTGTCAGAAATAATATCTAAGTTATAATGCCAAAAGATTATCTTTCGAATAAAGTAAATGTCATGTCCATTTAAAAAAATCAGATTTATTTGACTGCATTTCAAAGTTCTATAACACAATTTATAAACGTAAGAACACTGCAATCGTTTTGACCCAATTATTCGACGGGTTTATTTGATTTTTTTTCAAAGAGAATTGAAGTAGGTACTTAAAGCATAAGCTGTCAATAAAACTTGTATGAATTGTTATTTTGGTTTACGGTACGCTTAATCTGTGCTATAAGATGCGGCTATGAACTTGAAAAATATCCTTTTAGATTTGGGGTAAGAATTTTTGATTTTTGGATAACGGAGTGATGCAGGAACGTAAAGTACCTATATTTGCTTTGAAGTTGATTCCACTTTCATTAGCGCATGATGATGGTACAGATTAAACTCAAAATCAAATTGGCTGTAAGAACAACTTTATTTAAAAAAAAAACCTTATAAAGAGAACATACAAAAATCTTGGTCACTAGAGTCTACGTGTAAACAGGGACTTATTCTTAAAAACTTCAATCAATCAATCATGAAGCAATAAATCAAATGTCAATTTGACATCTTTACCATGGTATTAATTTCATTATCAACTCATTCATCAAATTCCTTAATACGCATTATTAGGGGCCAGTTATAGTTATAGCTATCATTGAAATCGATCCGGAAAAATGTTTGAGTCGATATTTGACGGTGTTTCCTTTGATTAGAAATGAAAATTATATACCGATCGATCGGAAATCACACAAAGAATTTTTTTTGAGGAAACAAAGTGTAATATTGCGCATTTATTTTTCTCTAAAAATGTATTTTTATATTTTCCGGACGGAAATTCATTGTCCTGAACAGCTGATACTTGATAAAGTGAAACGAATCGTTCCACTGATTTGTGTTCCAATTTCACACAATTCCAATGACAGATTTCTGTCAGTAACAATTTGTCGGTGGATTTCAATCAAGAAATTTTTTTCAATCACAGAAATTTTTAACGATATCTATTAATAACCTGCCAAAGAACTCCAATGTTTGTTTTCAATGATGAAAAATAATGATAGCTATAACTGGCGCCTTAAAGGTGTTTGTAAATAAAATGTTCTAATTCTGTTTGTTTTTTGACAGTTCAAATCAAATTTGATTTTGAATTCGAATTTCTTTTATTCTTACCATTGTTCTCTGGCGTCAGTGTAGGGATTCCATAAAGTATTTCATTAAAAAGCTTTTCAAAGCTTTCAAAAATGAATTCCAATTGGGCGCGTTCATAAATTGTTCACGTAATTTCAAAATTTCTTGAATTTTTATGTAAATGGGGGTTTGAAATTTATACAATACAATTTTAATATTTTCGTTAAACAAAACTTTTCGTGAAAGTTCATGATTTTCTATCATTTGCAATATTAAAATAAATAATTTCTACCTCTACGTTCGTTCGTTTTATTCAGAATAAGTTAAATTAAAAAAAAAAATACAGATATCATAAGTCCATAATAAACATCTTAAATTATTCATTAGACATGCACTGCACATAATCATGAATAACCCAGGAAAAGTGAAAAAAAAAACTAGCCGTAAATGAATAACACTGAATAACACTGCTCGACAAAATTAGTTTTTTTGGGTGTGCAAATATAAAAATACTTTTTTAAAGGATTAAGATGTCTTGAATTCTAATCTTACATTTAAATTTGTCTATCACAACAGGTTTTTGAAATAAACCCCTTTAAAAATACTACAAACAACCAAAAGCGGGGGTTTTAAGAGAACATACCGTTTAACAATAATTTGTTAATTTAGCAAAGTACACATCTTTTATCCTCTAGATACTGTGACTTATGGTTATTCATTTGACTCTATTTGGAGTTTTGAAAAACCTTGAAAGTAATTCCTTTATGTTTTTAAATAATCCGTTTTAGAGTAAATTTGTAGTGCTGATTTTAAATCCAAACTCAAATTCCGAAATACCAGTTTTCAACATTATTTTTATATTTTTTTCAATATGTTCCAAAAACTTGATATTTTAACATAAAGACAACGAATTCGTAACAAGATCAGAACCTTTGTATATATATTTGAAATATATAAAGAAGGATTCGGACGGTTCAATAAGTATTGAAGACATAAACATCTTGGAATATGTGACCGAAGCAAGGAGGCACAAAATGTATACAAAAATTTAACCATTCACAAAATATGACAATACAAAGTTTTTTTTTGACATTACATGTACAAATTTTTGTTTTGCAGCATAGATTAAAAAACATAAAACATATATATAAACTTAACATTTTATTAGATAACGACCAGATACGTTATTGATCTTTTGCGGGAAGACATCACCTCCATCCTCCATATAATAAAACAAACATTTGTCTACTTTATTTTTCTATAAATTATTTTCACCAAACATCAATAAGGTCAACAAATCTTAACTCTTTTTACCTGACAAAATGATTTTTTGTTTTATCAAAATAACAGTGCAAACTGTGGAGTTATATTTAACCACGCGTTTATAGTTGAGTTTAACAAGGCACTATTCCTTATCTTGACTAATACATATTTATCGCTTATAAGAAACACGCTTATAAGAAAACCTCGCTTAGAAGAAACTTGAACAAAAGCACTGTGAAGTTTCCCATATATTTTATATAAGAAATACACTGATAAAAGAAACATTTCTCAAACACTAACTTTTATTTTTCATGTAAAGTTGGTTGGATATAAGAAACTTGCAAACAAATCACGAAATTCAAAAAAGATGAACAGATCCTTATACTACGTTTCCACCGGGCACTAAACCGAGATTTAGCTAGATTTGTCATAAATCTCCTTGAAATCTCGAAGATTTACCATACAAATTTTAATCTCCTCAAATGAAGATTTCAAATAAATCTCATTGAAATATACTTGGAAACATTAGTTTGGCAAATCAAACAAACTTTTTTTCGGAGAATAATTGTTGAACCGACCCATTTAAACGCCAATTTCGTTTATTGACAGATGAAAATGTCAACAAAAACTATCTGTCTCACTTCCATTTATTTCTTTAATTCTTTAAAGAATTCATCGTCGTTCTTAATAACATCCTCTTCCCAAAAAGTACTTGGACGTATATTACATTACATTACATTTCACACTACTCAGCACATAAATGTACAGAGTAGAGAACACAGCACCTTGAGCGACTAGACTATATAAGGTGATAACAACACAAGACATTAATACAAGACAGAAGGACAGAAGAGAAAGAACAAACAGAAAGAACACATGACAACAGCACGCGGTAGGTTTCGAGTTGGTCCCCCATCTTGCTACTAACCACGCTCACTGATGCTTGATTTCGGTGATCGATGAACCGATGCTTTATCAGTGACTAGGCCGTTGCCAAACGTCAAATTAATCTCCTTTTCTTTGGTGGAAACACCTCAAGATTTATTTTAAATCACTTTCCTTAAATCTCGGATTATTTTTTGGTGGAAACGTAGTATTAAGAAAAATTCAAAACAAACGACGCAAATGTCATTTATGTACATATGATGTAATTTGACATTTGAATGAATGAATGATTGAATGAATTTCAGTTCAGTGTTCATTTTGACAGTAAATTTGTTATTTTTTGTGTTTCTGTTCTTTCTGTTGTGTTCCTCGTCCTCGTTAAAAATGTCGCCTAGGATAAATGTTTGACACTCCGGGGTATATCCGTATAAGAAACTTGTTTCTTATATCCGTATAAGAAACTTGTTTCTTATATCCGTTGTAAGGATATAAGAAAAACTCTGTTAAAAGAAACAAATAATGTGCAAATTTTGAGTTTTTTTATAAGCTATACGTACTGGTTATTTGTATGGCGAAACATTTAGGGCCCAGTTAAATGTTGAAGTGAGCTTTAGTTTTGATTATTTGTAATTGGTAATTGGATCTTAAAAAATTTGTTTTGAAGAAAAACTACTTTATAAATTTGTATAGCCTGAAGAAGCCTAATAAAAAGTTTTTTTTTACAATAATTATAAAAGGTTCTATCTAAAAAACCTGACGAAATACATTGATTTTGAAGTCAGGGGTGAAATCGGCTAAGCTGATAGTTGACTATCATTTTTTTTGACTATCAAATTTGATCGTTTATGCTTTTCCGTCTGTGTAAGATGATTGCTTTTAAATCATATATTTTTTCTCAAAACTTGGTATCACTTCAAAAAAAATATATATGTAAATACTTCAATCTTGATTTTTGTGTCAAATTCTTATTTATTTAAGAATAAACAACGGAAAAATTTGAATATTACAAAAAAGTCGGAAAAAAATGTAAGTAAACATTGTTTAAAATCCAAAAAATAAGAAATATAATGCATTCATTCATTAATACACAGGGCTCACGCAAGCAAGGCACAAGCAAAAATGTTGACGGCTTTCATGGAACAGCATACGGACTTGGCCAAATCCTTCTCTCCAAAGGGAAATAACTATAAGGAATCCCCCAAAATGCGGTGGGAAACTTTTAAAGACCTTAAATGCAAATGGACCACCAACTAAAGCCACACGAGAGTGGAAAAGGGTAATTTAGTCACCAAAAAAAATATTTCTAATTCGTATTAATTTGCAAAGATTTGGACAACGCGAGAGTATTCCGTAAAAAAAATGTATACAGAACCAACATTCCTTAAAACAAACCGGAGGAGGCCCGTTTATGAAGTTACCATTGGACACAAATGAAGAAACTATTGAAACAGTTTGTGGGATTGAGGCAGCAATAGCGGATATAGGTGGTGTTTCAAGCTATGGTGCTGAAGACGAAAATAAGTTAGTTTTAGTTTAAATAAAATAGTCAATTTTATTTCTTTTGAACATTTTTACATTTTGATGAAGAAATAAAAACCCTTTTATCTGACTCGGATAAAATAATAGCCCAACAACCAACTCATAATCAACTGCAACTACAAACAACAACTCAAACTAATTCAATAGAGTTTCCAAGCATGAAAAAACATGAAAGTTCATCATTAAAAAGTATAAACGAGCCACAAATCGAGGAGTCTGTGCTTCTTGCGCGAAAACAGGTGGAGCTACAGGACATACAAGCTGTACTTGACTCCATGAAGAAGTCAATAAATGATGTCAAAGAAACCGTGAAAGCCCTGTGCCTGTGCACGATCATTGCAAATACAGGCAGTGCTCGGTGTCTCTAATAGAATAGCTGAAGAGTTGCGGTTAAAAAAAAACTTTATTTTTGGCTAATGCCAAAAGTGATATAAACATAAACATATAGGTACAACTCTGTGACTTATGACTTATTTATTTTGTTTGTTAAAAGTACATATGCATGTAGGTACTATGTTCTTTGTTTTGTTTGTTTGGTTATCGTTTAATTATTATTTTTTGTAATCAATATTGTTAAAATAAAAAATTTAAGTTCCTTTTAGAAATCTAGTTTTATTTTTGTAATTGAATTCAAAATATTTTTAATTGCTTTTTTATTTATTGCCAAAGATGATTTGCCCAAAGATCATGCTTCATTCCATTTCGGATTCAACCGAAAAGCTAAACGCACAAAGGAAACGAAATAAACAATACAGAATTTAATTAAATTGACACCTAAATAGGTGTCACTTAAAAAAATCAGCAAAAATTTTATAGTCAACTATGACTATCACCTCACACAGACGTATTTTCTTGATTTTGATGGTCAACTATCAAAAATCAGCTTACACGATTCCACTCCACATTCGCACTAAAGCCATCAAAAACCGCTTACATTACCTTTTTGACCAGAGTAATTAATGAGATATTAAAATCCTAGTCCTAGACATCCTAACAAAAGTCTTACTCTTTAGTTAATTTCTTAGTTCTCAAAATCATTCGAAATTATTGAAATTTCCTCAAAATCGCCAAATTCATTCTGTATGACAAAACGAGTAAATTTCTAGTAAATTTTGGGTTCTTTTCAGTTAACCTATATAAAGTGCCAAGTAGAAACATAGTATTAGGCAAAACCGAGCTTTCTGGCTATTTACCATGAGCTTATACCAAAAAAGTGTTTTATTGCAAATTTTCTAATTTGACAGTTCTATTTTTTCACCTTACAAAAGCTTCTGAAAAAATTACATAATTGAAACCTTATTTTAATCAATTTTATTTGAAATCATTATTTTTTAAATGGCAATTTGTATAGCATGTGTTTATTAAATAACCAAGTGCATGACCCTTTTAGTACCATTTACGTCATATTTTTTATCGCCTTTCATATCAAAAATCCCTTGAGTTTACTTATACAAATGTCTGTCCTAATTTCGAAATGTAAAACTGAATTACGTCATGCTGCGTCATTTTAATGCAGTATTTGTCTATATTATGTGTATCTCCAGAGGTGAGGTTCACAATTTCGAAAAATTGCCGCAATATGCCAACTTTTAGAGCCTCAGCACGCATGCTACAATCCCAAAATTTCGACTCCCATACACAATTCTCAACTGCGACGCACTGTAGTTGTAGCGCCATCTCTTAACGAACACTCAATCTACAATACTCACCTCAGAACAAACCTACCTCTTTTGACATCTCCTCACAATTTGTTGTTGTTTAGCGTCTTTTTATTCAACTTCTCTATGTTGGCACCACTCCCTGTTATATCGAAGAAAACTCAAAAGGAAAATCGAAAAAAACAACACCAACCTGCTCACAGTTGTTGTATTTTCATTGAATTTTGTGTTGGCATTCGCTTTCGCTTCGCATTCGAGTTTTTTGGAATATGGCGTTAAGGTCAGAATACGAGGTAAGTTCTTCTTTTAAAATTTTCAAATAATTTCTAATTAAATAATTTATAAATTATTAACAATTGAATTCATTAACTAAAGTGCAATTAGATTAATTTAAGAAATTTGAATGTGAAAATTGTGTGTTGTAATTTAAGTGTGATAAAGAAAATGTAATTTTCCATACAACGGCGACGCCCTTTCGATTCGATATTGTGAAGCTGTTATGTTCTTTATTTCCCTGCCTTCTGCTGGGCTCTGCTCTGGCTCTGGAACACGACGAAGACGAATGATAAAACAACAGTTAATTAAACATTTACTGCATTGCAGTTGGTTTATTGCCATTTGCAGTGCGCTATAAGTTCATGTTCCTTTGGTGTGTAAATGGGTGAAATTTTGAATAAAATTCCTTTACTTAGGTGAGAGGAAATAAAAAGTGCCCAAGAAGAAAAATCGAAGTCCCAACCGAAACCGATTTTATATCGATTTTTCCCCCACTGACACCGATGACTTTGCCAAGGAGTTAGTGTTTAGGGGTATTGCTCATGATCAATAAACCAGAAGAGATTCCTATTCTCCAACGATTTCATATGCGAGGTGGCATGAAGAACTTATGAGCCACCCATACCCATCATCGGTTGGGGTTTCCATAGGTTAATTGTTTATGTGATTTTTAGTTTCGTAATTAAGTGAAATACATTTTGTTACTTGGACAAGGCCATGACACATGGAATACCTTCCTACCTACCTACCTATCCTTTTAGTGATATCCCTTACATAGATTAAGGACAACCAAAAACTAATGTCATTAAGGTTTTCCCTCGGCATCGGCACTTGGCAGTTAATGTGTTCTAAATGAATGACGAATTAATTGTGTTTTTATTGATTTGCGTTACTTCTATTCAACGTTGGTTCGTCATAGTAGATTGCTAAGCAAAGCATTATTCTTTTTGCATCGAAAGCACAATATTGCTCAGTTTATTCTTACGTAACCCAGATTCGATTCGCGACTACTCTCGGTTTATTTCCATTTCCACAAACTCCTCTGTCCAAATGAGTAGGTACCTACACTTTGTAGGTATATTGTTGTTGTTGGTTGTTGTGTAGGAGTCTTTCAAATTATTGATTGAATTTTTCATTCAATTTCAAATAATTTCAGTGTCTGAAAAAAAGAAGAAGAATTAAAACTCAAGCCCTTCTGATTTGTTGTATTCATGATCTGTCAGAGTTCTGATTAGAATTTCAAATAAGAAGTTGATAATAATTATTGTAATAGAATCCAGTTTTTCCAGAATCGGCATTTTTAGCTTGTACCTAGATACCTACTTCCCTTGTGGTAGTTATTGTTTTGTGTATTTTTTTTTGTTGTTCATTATAGTTGTTGTATGCTGCAATTAAAATTGCTTATGTTATTATTCTTATTTGATATTTACTCACCATCAACATCGTCAGTTGTTGTGTTGTTCAGTGTTCATCACATAAGAAAAAGTGAAATTCTTCTCTTCTTTGAATCAATTTCGCTTTAGAGTTAGAATTATTGTTTAGGATTGGTAAGCTATTAGGTAGTGTAGGTATCTACCTATCTACTTGTTTTTGAACATCAGGAATAATTCGCAGGTAAAACGTATTGTCGTACCTATTCACTGGTTGTTAGAAGCAGCTGCTATACACGTTCAAAGCATTCGTCAATTAAATTCTAACCGGTTTTGTGTTTTTATTTTTATCTTGTAACTTCTCTTTAGACCCTTTTTTTAACTTAACACGACGAGCGACGTCTGTACCAATGCTAACATTGATGTTTGTAAAGTGTGTAGCTCTATCAATCATATAGGTTGGATTTTTAAGGGGCCTTAAAGCTATGATAGACACTGTACTAGGAAGATATTTGTTGGAAAAATGAAGGTTATGTAAGATGTATTTTTCGTTAATTGATCTTTTTTACTTCCTCAAGTTGAAAAGGTTTTTAGTAAGCGTTTTAAGTTATAAGTAAACAAGTCTAAAAAAATGAGTGTTCCAAGGGACAGAGCATATTATGTTATGACTAACAACAGAATGAATCTTGTTTGATAAGCTCATTTGAAAACTGAAACTGTAAGCTTCTAGACAAGTATTTAAATATTTCTTCAAATGTTCTACCCCTATATCTAAAATTATTTCAATTAAACTGTAGGAAACTTCTTCGAATTGTCTGTGTAAATACATTTATATTTTGTAGAACATTTTTGGATAGGTACATACAATTGGGAAGTTATCCCTCCCTCGTTTTCAAATCCACTCTGCATATTTATTTTATGTATCACTCTAAATTACACGTGTAACAAAAATCCCAAACAATATTTGTACAACATTTAATTAATCACCGAAGAACTTTTAGTCCCGAAACAGTAAAACTATTCATCATTTCCAATGGGAATTTTTATATTCCCTTTTTTACATACCTTTTGAGGTAGATTTTGTTTTGTTTATAATGAACGAATTGTTTATTTATGCTAAGAAGCTAAATTGTGAAAATAAATCAAAAACGTACCTTAATGGCACTTTTGGCTTAGATTTTGGAGATATTTTCATCGTCCTCTAGTGGTTTGTTTTTTAAAAAAGGCTTGGCATTCAGTAATATGAAAAAGTGATAAACAATTTGGTATTTAAGTTAACCGTGGAGATTACAATACGAGTGATAAGGTTTGATAAGGTTTAAGGTTCCTAAATGTACTAAGTTAAAGTTCAATCATTAGTGACAATTCAGAAGAACTTTTGAATTGATATCAACGTACCAAAGACTAAGTACAACAAATAAAGGAAGCTGATAATTTATTAGTTACAGTTTAAGACAAGACATTTTTATTTATATTTTACTGCATCAGCATATCAATTGTTTCGACTTTAATTATTTGAGACTCTTCCTATCTCGAAATCATAACTTTCTGAGGTAATTTTCGGTCTGAGACGAAGGTGGTTATTGTTGAATTTTCTTTTTTAATAACAGCATAAGCAATCGTTTAACTTGGAAGGAGCGTTTTGTTAAGTTAATCCGATTTGTTAATTTCAAATCTATTTAAACATTTCGTTTATAAATAAATTAGGAGGCGCAACAGTCCTTAGAGAACCAGGGCCTAGTGGTTTACCACTCTAAACCATTCCTCTGTGTGAGTCATATCAGGAATATAGGGGATCTATAGTTTTAATGCTGAATCCGAATGGCTAGCTTGAGAGAGCACTTTTCATGACAGCAATTAATCTTGGAGGATTTGTCAATTCCTCGCAAAAGGCAGTACCCGTGAAAAAACTTTTAGGTGGAACAGGCGGAGATTCAATCCAAGACCACTCGTATGACAGTCCTACGGACTAATCATCATTCCACGGGTACTACTAAAGATTCTAAAGCCAAAAAATTGAATTTTTTAAAAATATTTCGAGTAAAGAACTAAAAAAAAAGTATTCAAGGACACTAAAGAAACTAAAATAATGTCATATTGTCAAATTGCCATGCCCCACTAATCTCACTAAGCTCCTATTCCAGCATCTTAAACTGGCGTTGAACGCATTGGCTTGCTAATTGAACTACAAGTACACCAATTTTTACTGTATTATCTAGTATCTCGTACTTGACAATAAAGAAGCAGATTACTTGAACAAAAAAAGGAGTGACATCGCCCCAAAAAAGGGCAAGAGCTATTTTGCGGAATAGAGGACAAAATGGTAGAAAATAATATCAACTCGTGACAAAATAAACTCCCTAGTCTAAACACACGTTAAACTTCTGCTTGGGAACTGCAACTATAAACTGTTTTTTATCTTATATTTGTCTACTTAGACTTTTAAGGAATAACCTAAAATTAATTACAGGCCTCCTCAGTGCTCACTGCAAGTTTTATAGGCATCCTAGGTTTGGAGAGCAGTGCTATTTCTTGGTATTGTAATGGATACGTTGATTACACAAAAAAAAAAAACAGCACGATTAAAGATGAAAATAATATTTTAAAAACTTCTATTTACCTTGAAACTTAAAACATATGTATGTAAATTATTTTTCCATTAGAGTCCTATTTTTGTATATAAAACTTTAAATTACTTAACTAACACCAAATTCTTAAAAGAAATTCAAATTCAAAAGTGTGTGTCTTTCTTTCCAAAAGTAGAACTATCAACTGACAAGTAGTAAGAAGTCTAGTAAGACAAAATAAGAAAGCTTACTCGTATTCTACCCACTGAAATTTTTATTAATCAAGGCAAATAAATCAAAGCTTTTTTTTTTTATTTTGATAAGCAGCGTTGTCTTTGTGTATGTCTAACTTAAAATTAAAGGTACGAACTTATGCATTGAATGTGTAGCAAAGGAAATTTAAAGTATACTTTTTTTTATAGAGTAGAAAAAGACTTCTAAACCTTAAAGCGGAAGCGGTACTATGTCCAGTGATTATGATCATTTTTATCTTCAAATAGGTTTTTAAGTTTACTTAGTTGTTCCTTAATTTTCCGAAAATAACGTCTATCCATTACCCTATCTTACATTTTTTGTTTCTTTTCTTTCTAAGAATAAACTGATGGAATTAATTGTAGCAATTAAGTTATTAACAAGGGTCTTAGAAAAAAGAAGTTGGCATTGAAAATGAACTGCATAATTTAGATTTGCTTTTTATAAACTTCCACTATGATTCATTTATGAAAATTGTGGTCTGGTATAAAGAATGGCCCAAATATCTCAGTCTGTAAGTAAGCTAGCTTTATCGAAAATATGGGTTTTCAGTACAATGTTCAGAATGTCTTAGCCTTGTTTAAATAAATATAAATGAACATTCATAAAACTGTTTAAGAATACATTTTTGGTATTTGTAATCACATACTTTCGATAGTTTTCAAAGCATAAAAGGTTTTCATAATCTTTTATAATCAATTGCAGAATTCCTTGTCATCAAAATAGTCAAGGTTATTTAACTTCGAAAAGAAAAAGAAATGTGTTGTAGTTAACTTCTATTCGTTTGGAATTTAACACTGTTTGTTTTGTAGTTTTTATTCCAGAATCTATGGATCTAATATTCAACTTTTGACTTTTGAACTTTGACATAAAGAAAAATTCCATAACGATTTGAATTTAAAAGTGGGTGTCCATTTGAGAGTAAACGTGCTGCGAATCGCTCTCAGGCTGCTCTCGAGAGCGATCTCACAAGTGGACATAGCCTGGAGAGTAGCTCGCGGAGAGTTTACTAATTACTCTCGACATTCGATCTTTTTGAAAGTCACTCGCAAGTGGACACATGTGTTTACCACTATCCGAGATAAGCTCACGGAATACCAACACAATTCGTATTTTGCGAGTAGCTGTCGTGAGTAAACATGGCAAAGCAGTGGACATTGGAGGAAATCAATCAACTTATTGAAAAATATGAGTCAGTTGAATTATTGTGGAGAACTACGGATAAATCATTTCGCGATAGAAATAAAAAAGCGTAATATTAACGAATTTGCGAAACAGTTCTCGTGTTCTGAAACTATGTCTTTTGTTCATATAAATTTGAGTCGAAAATAAATTGTTTACTTCCCATAGGAAGTTATTGTAATTGGTCCGATTTGTCGAATTGAAAATTTTGACATTTCTCGACGTTTTAAGGTCCCTAGAGTCGAAATAAAAGATTTTTAGTGCGTGCGTGTGTATGTACGTTCGTACGTCCGTACGTTCACGACGTTTTTTTCGTCGTCCATTGCTTAAGAACCAGTAGAGATGTCGACATTTACATACATTTTGTTATACAGATAATAATGAAGAAAGGGCTCTCAAAAAAATTGCGTGGGTGGTTTTTTTACCAAAGCAATTTGAAAAAAAAGGTGAAAATAATACAATTAACTTTAAGTTTTTCCTCAAAAAATGTTTTGCGATTCATATGCTTACCGGATGCCAAAAATCTTAAGTGTTACCAGTATACGCTCGCGTACTGGTATGGGTTCCCTTAATTGGGTATCTTTTTTAAAAATTATTGGTCCAACGTTTTGTATCAAAAATTCAATTTCACCAACTGACAAATGGCAAAAATTTCGAAACTGTTGAGGATCGTCAATTTGTAGCTCTCTTGAAAGAGCAGACCCCGCACCGAATTGGTTACGACGATCTACCCACGGTTTGTCCCAACGTTTTTTTTGTTATTCTTTTTTAAGAACAGTACCGATAATTAAAGCAGCTGCAACCCTTCGCTTGTAAGAATACATGGCCAACTAATAATATGCTAGCAGAAGAAATATATCAAGTGGACACGATTATGGGAGTACTCTCAGCAAGAAAACTCTCAATATTCTAGCAGATAACTTGCGATAGCGAAATTTCTAAAATTTGACTCAAATGGACAGTCTCCGGAGAGTTGCTCTCGAGAGTTACCTAGCAGAAGTACTCTCAAATGAACACGCACCTTAATTTTGTCTGACTTTGATAGGACTTCTTACGAATTTCTTCTTTATCGAAAACTTTTACAAATCCTGAAAAGAACCATCCCCAAATCAGTTCGTAATGTAAAATAGTAGAACATAATTGTTTTCTTTTAGAATCTGCAGAAGTTTCCAATCACTATAAAAGTAGATGTATTAACTCCTAAAT
Organism: Eupeodes luniger; assembly: GCA_951509635.1. Classification (NCBI taxonomy): domain Eukaryota; kingdom Metazoa; phylum Arthropoda; class Insecta; order Diptera; family Syrphidae; genus Eupeodes; species Eupeodes luniger. The sequence continues at coordinate 313,725,998 of OX608073.1, read as the reverse complement.
ATTTATAGCTAAACCACAATCCAGCGTTCTGTGGTGCCGATTTTGACATATTAAAAAGAAACAATGGACTCTTATCGAGGCAATCCAAAATGCTTCCCCAAGCTTTGTGCTCGATTTAGATCGCAAATATCGTAACCTCGAGCTCATCTCCTGAATAGATCCATTTTTATATTAGACAATGTTAAATTCTATTTGATTTTTGTGGTTTCTTGTAAAATTTGAAGTAGAATTTTTGACAGCTTAAAGTATTTGGTCAACAATGTGTTACTATATATTAAAAATATCTTATTCTTGGACTCTTGGTCTATTGTTTTTGTCTCTATGAAGATTGATGCGTTTCATTAATAATTTCATAAATACACCTCAGTTGAAGTTTTTTTAAACATGATTTTCAACTAAAAACACATTTTACTAAGCAATTCATAAATACATAAATGCCATTTTAGACACATAGAAAATTGAACACATTCTCAAATGTTTTATTCTCGTAGGAAATCTTATTATGAATTCCATATTTTATTGCATATGTATAACACAATTCAGCATTTGTAGCTTTTTTAATACAAAGAATAAAACACGTGTCGTCTCTCAATCGATAGTTCGAATATGAGTAACGTCTTGCAAATGCTATTGACAGAATAATATATCGTTATTCTTTATTTATTACATACAAATGTTCATATATTTAAAAGAAAACAAAAAATGGGAAAATATAATAACAATTAAGTTCATGAGCGTGGTGTGTGCTTAAACCGGTGATTATGCAATAATATTCTATGAATGAGAACTATTTGTTCACCCATAATCTCAGCTCAAAAATCTTAGTCTTCTTTTTGTTTTAATTATTTAAAAGTACATACTTAAAGGTTAAAAGCAAAAATTGAAAATTGAAAATTGGATAAAATGTAACAATGATGGTGTGGACGTCTTTTAATATCAATACAATAAGTTCTTCCACATTTTTCTGAATGATGGATATTAAGTTTGAAAATTCAGAGGAAACAATTATGCTTGCGTAAAGCTAAGTCACTTAAAATCTTAAATGTGTAATCGGGATTTCTGACAAGTCACAGTCATTCGGAAACAGTAACGTACACAATTATTCCTTAATTAAATAATTTCTTTAATTAATGCTACAATAATTACTGTTTCTATTAAATAGTTCAGTGTCGTCCATATTTTAATTCATTCCTTTAAAAATATTGACTTTATTTTCTCGTTATAAAATAGAATAACTAGATTAAGGTCTTAAATAGTGTCAAGCTTGGTTTTTTTTTAATATTATTTAATAAGTTTTGAACACCGACACGACGACGTGACCCATTGATGACATATTATCACGTTTACTACCTCCCTATTTAAAAAGTTTACTAGTTTATTTTGTTGCCAAAAAGAAAATATCTACGATTGTGGCATTTTGGGGTTAAATGATTCTTTTATGTATGATTAGCACGAGATATAACTATATAACATAATATAAGCCAAACCCATGTCGTTCAATATGGATATTAATATGATCTTTTTTTTCTTGTGTTGGTTGGTGTTGTGTTATATTAAAACTTTTCCGTTTAATTTCATTCGATTACACTCTGGGTCGACTGATTTTGGGCATTTGAATTAAAACATGTTTAAAATTCTATTTCCAAAATACACAAGAAAAGTCAAAGTGAGGGAGTTTAAGTTCTTTAATTTAAGATTTAATAAAGATAAAGATACAATACTGCTTAAAGGCGCAGTGCAATTAAAACCCTTCTACTTAAGTTTATATTAACTTATGCACATTTTATAGTTATAAGGGTTTTGTAACGAACCGAAGGTGTTAATCGGAAAGATACCTAAACCGATACACTTTGCACAAAGGAAATGTTTGATCTTATAATTCAGTTAAGTTCTTAGCTTTTTCACTATTAAAACATTGCTTAACCTGTGTATTCAATTTTATAGACAAGCTGTTAAGATGTTCCTTGTTTCTTTTTTCAAACAAAATATGAACACAATTGTATATAATTTTATTATTGGCGTTCAAAATATAAATGAGTCTTAATTCTTTGAAGGCACTTTAACATTGTGATTAAATAATAAGTTTTATACGTTTTTATATGCATTAGAAATCATTTTCTAGACTTCATATGGTTTCGAAACAATTGTACGAATAAGACTAGATCCGTCAATGCATTATGTTCAATTTTATTTATTTCATTTATTTCGGGTGTGGCAGATTAAGCTGGCATATGCTTAATCTAAAAAAAAATTCATATTATAGGGTATACTCTACAAGTCTATATCTAATTTTACCATAAGAAAATAAGTTCTTCAGACAGGAACATTTTGGAAAAACTAATCATTTTCATTTTGGACTGGAGTGTATCTACATATGTATGTACATACGTAGGTTCATATTATATTGATTCGTAATATTAAAATATGCCAAATAAACATATTTAAATGTACATCAGTCAAATCGAGGTCAATATACTTGTTTCTTCTTTTCCAAAAAAAAAAAATAACTTCTCCAAAATTGTGTTTATTTTTGGAACGACTAAGTACATGCTTGAGTTCATTTTTAGCATTAATTTAGTTTGAATGGCAGCAGATGGAAGGTGTTTGTTAATCGATTAAAATATATTTTTGCATTTAGTCGTAAATTTGATGTATATAATAAATTTCGAAACCCTTAAAAATTGCCAAGTTGTAAATTAGTGAAAAGTTTGATTTAAAACATGTTTTCCGATGCATGTATCCGAGTTTCGAAAACAAAAACATATGTAGTTTAGTTGTTTACATGATGACAAACCTAACAAACAATAACACTCTCATTGTATTCATTGACTCAATGAACAAGAGCGATAAAGACTGAAACACTATCAAAATAGGTTAAATAAAACATTTCTTAAACTAAAGACACTTATTACATATTACTTTAAAAGTTTTCTTAATACAAATGTTTATGAGTCATACTTTTAATTAATCTGAGAAATAAGGGTGAGCAATTTGTTTAACAGAAAAGCCGAGTTACTCTTTTCCGATGGTTTTAAAGCTATTGAATCAAACATCGGACTGAAATAACTCAAATTTTTAAGATTACACGTCTTAAAGTGTAATTGGTCTAATTTGTTACTTTTAATAAAATACTTTTGAGATTCTTATGCTATCCATAAACAGGAGTCTTTTCGAAGAATAAAAGCTTACATAAATACAATATAAGCTTTCAGCTTTTTAATGCAGAGCTAGACTGAAAGTTAAAGGGGCTTACGGGAATTTTGTAAAAAGGCCTACAAAATGTAATTTCATATAAAAATGATAATAAACAAAAATGTGTATTGCAGACATTTATCTATTAATGTTATGACTCAGAATTTTAAATACCTATGGAACCTGTGCTAAAAATATTCTGGGGCTGCATCAAAAATGTAATACAATAAGCCCTGCTTAGTTGCACCTCGCTTAATTGAACATCCCGCTTAATTGATCGACAAAATTGGCTTCGATAATTTCCCGTATTAGTAGCAAAGCTTTTTAGACGGTTAATTGAACCCCGCTTAGTTGAATTACTCGCTTAATTGATCTTAAAAATATGCGGCAGAAAAAATAAAAACATGGACATTATTCAGATACCGTAAACCGGGGTTACTTTGCCCCAGCGGGTGTAACTTTGCGCCATTGTCATAAAGAGTTTAATATTCGTTTCGTGTTCAGACACGTTGAGTTTTGCTCACCGATCTAACTGTAATATAATATAATGTTTATGTGTGTGCAAAATCATGTGCAGCTGCATATCTACGTTTCATTTTCAGTCAACCATAGTAGTCCGAAGAGGAACGACCTAATTGTGTGTTTTTTTGCAGGTAGAAAATTTGAAGTGTTAAAGTGTGTGTATCCAAATATAAAAAGTAAGTATTTATGTTATCGTTTAAATGTCTTTTATTCTTTTAATTTCATACAAAGTTAACCTTCTTGGTCTCAAAACATAATGATATTTTTTTTTTTTGTGAAAACATATCTATTTTCTTAATTTTGGGGTAACTTTGCACTGGAGCAAAGTAACCCCGAAAGTTGGTTTGGGGTTACTTTGCTCCGGAGCAAAGTTACCCCGAAATATGTTTCTGTATCTAGGTACCAATATATTGTTTTTAGTTGTAACTAATGCAATGATCGTATACGAATCTACTCTTCACAGAAATGCCTAGAAAATATACCAGGATCTTGGGGACAAGACGTTATGCCGATTATACAGCTGAGACCCTACAAAATTGCTTGGATGAGATAAGGAGGGGCGAAATTTCACAAAGACAGGCTGAAGAAAAGTATAAAATTCCAAGAAGAACCATCATTTACAAATTGAAAGGAATGCATTTAAAAAAACCAGGACGGCCCAATGTTTTTACTGCAGAAGAAGAACAAAGTTTTGTCGAATGCTTGATTTCCTTGGGCGAGTTCGGATTTCCGATTAATATCGGAGAACTGCGACACATAATCAAAAACTACTTAAGTCGATGTGGAAGACATGTAAAAGTATTTCAAAATAACCTCCCGGGCATTGATTGGATAAATGCTTTCATAGCAAGACACCCAGGCATTTCGGTACGTTTTGCAGAAAATGTTAAACGCACACGAGCGGCAGTAGATGAGCCTATGCTGAGGAGTTTTTTCGAAAACATAGCACAAGAGCTTAAAGACGTCCCCCCTACAAATATTTGGAACTTTGATGAAACGAACTTAACTGATGACCCTGGAAAAAAAAAAGTTCTCGTTAAAAAAGGAAGCAAGTATCCAGAAATAATTAGAAATGCTTCCAAGACATCAGTGTCTGTGATGTTTTGCGGTAACGCTGCTGGGGAGCTTATGCCGCCTTATGTTGTGTATCGGGCTACGAAGATGTGGACAACGTGGACGGAAAATGGTCCCACAGGCTGTCGATATAACGTAAGTGTGTCTGGATGGTTCGATGCAAACATATTTACAGACTGGCTCGAGTGTCAAATGATTCCTAGACTTAGAAGGCTTGAAGGAAAAAAAGTGATTATTTGTGACAACCTTTCTTCACATATAACTGTACACGCTCTTCAACTGTGTCGCGCAAACGAAGTGACCCTTATTTGCCTGCCACCCAACAGCACCCATCTAACGCAGCCGCTTGACGTGGCATTTTTCCGGCCCCTAAAAATAGCCTGGCGAAAGGTGTTGTCGGTCTGGAAGGAGAGTCCAAAAGGTATTCAACATACCAATATACAAAAAGAAGATTTCCCACCACTACTAAAAACGATGATGGAACTAATTATTCCAAACGCTTCAGCCAACTTAATATCTGGATTCCGGAAGTGCGGAATATATCCGGTAAACGCGGAAGAAGTACTTAGTCGCATTCCAAGAAAGTCCTGTGATGAAAATTCGGTGCAGTCTGAGTTCCTTAAAGCATTACATGGAAAAAGGCAAGAAGCTACTAATATTGTTGTAAAAAGACGCAAAAAAATGAATATTCCAGCTGGGAAAAGTGTCTGTGACCAGGAGATAATGGCTGATGAAGAAAATTCAGCAAACGATACGACTTCCATTGGATACAGACAGGATCAGCCAAGTACTTCTCGCGAAACAACAGAATATGATGATGATGTGCCCAATTCTTCTCACCTTAGACAGGAGACGGATATGGTTTTTGATGACAACTCTTCGGATGATTTCAATTTCAATGAACTGGAAAACGAAGAAATCAGGGAAAACCAATTCGTAAATTTTTTGGAAGGTAAAACATCGCAACACGATATGTGTTTCAATGAAGTCGTTCGAGAAGTGGGGCAGTTTGTCGTGTTTTCCTATGAAGGACAATTGTATCCAGGAGAAATTGTCTCATTTGATGACAATAGCGTGAAAATTAACTCAATGCAGAAGTCATTGAAGTTATGGAAATGGCCAACAGTAAGAGATGAGCTAAACTATTCATGGTCAGATGTTTTAGGTTCTATTATGCCACCAAAACAAATTTCTAAGAGAGGTACATTTCAAGTTCCAGAACTTAAATCTATATTTGACTAAATGTTAGTCGTTGCCTTCTTGTTATTACCTAAGTTTTTTGTTTTTTTATGAATTGAAATACATTTTATGTTCTGTTATTTATTCTTGTTATTAAGTTTTTTGTTTTTTTTTTATAAATTGAAATACTTTTTATGTTCTTTTTAATTTATCGCTACACATTTACCTACTGAATTAAATAATAAAAACTCTTATTTTCTTTATTAATAACTCTAAAATACTCGTTTTTTTTAAGAGAAATGTTTGCAGTTTTGTTTTTTTCTTGTAAAACGAAAAGTATGTTTTGGTTTCAGTTATTTTTTTCACAGAAATTATCTTTGGAGCATTGTTAAAAAACAGTCTGAATATCATTGCGCCAGCACTTCAAATAAAGGCACAATGATAGAAAATGAAGATCGGAGCAAAGTAACCCCCTCCCTTGGACAACTTTGCTCCACTTTTCAACTAAAAAAAATAAATGTTTTTACTATTATTTTAATAATTTTTATAACATAAATGCATTACTTCATATCTTATTAATGAAGTAAAAAAAAAAAAAAAAAAAAAAAAAAATTGTGTCTACCGTTTTTAAGAGATTTTCTAAAAATAGTGAAAAAAACGGTGCAAAGTAACCCCGGTTTACGGCTTGGAAGGACAAAAAAATGATTGTGATTGGAAAAAACAAAACACCAAGGTGTTTTAAAAATAAGGTTGTACCTTAGCAATATTTCTCCAACAAAAAGGCATGGATGACCCAACATTTATGGGTCCAAATTTTATATAAATTTGACGAAGAAATGATAAAGCAGAACAGACAAATAATTCTTTTTGTCGTAAGAAGTTGGACGATTTAAAAAATATAACCAAGGCATTATTCATAGTTTCAAAGCTTACTATCAGCAAAATATAATAAGGAAAGAAATTACAGCCATCGAACATGGCAAGACTATCGAAGAATTTGCAAGCAATGCACATAAGCAAACAATGCACATAAGCAAACATTGTTTGTGGCTTATAACACCTTCTACTATAAGAAATTGTTTTAGAAAGGTAATATTGGAAATATTTTACTACTAAACCTACATTTACAAGTTCTTTTTTAAAGTCAGACTTCATCCAAGAAGAAAAGCAGCTGGAAATTGATCTTGTGGTCATAGATAATGTTCTTGAGGACAATGCAGATTTCAATGCTTATTTGGCATGTGATGACATAACATATCATGTTATGGCGAACTAACACACGCCGAAATTAAGTTGACACTGAAATGTTTATAGAGTAAATTTCTGGGATGAATATTACATTTTTTAGTGGACCTACTCGTGCAATTATACGGGTTTCACTTAATTGAACAGATATATCAATAAAGCGGGGTTTCGCTAATTGAACCACCCGAATAGTTGACCGAAAAATCTGACAAAATGGTCAGTGCAATTAAGCGGGAAATACTGTATTAAAATTCTTTTCAATTATTTAAATTATCTAAAACGCTGTGGTTCGAAGATACCTTCTTCGATCTTAAGGTACCTATACCCATGACTGATTTGAAAGGACTTCAAAATGAATACGTTTGCAATATTTTTACCAATAAGAATTTCGGTTGAAGACTAACAAAAACTAGAGGAGGAAGGAAACTAGAAAAATTGACCCAATAAGGGGAAAGGCGATTAATTAGATGAAAATCCAATCCATTAGATTTTCCAAATTTTTTCTTTTATTTCCATATTCATAATGGATTTAAGATTGTATAAGAAAGCCTTTATTTACCTGCTTAACGAATTGCAAGACAAAATGCCACAAAGAATAAGGATATCGTCGGTGACATTAATTTTAAAACTTTCTGATGCATTGCGATTTCTTGCTGAAGACAGTTGCTGCACAACATATTCTGAGCTTAATTCTGAAAGAAATGCTTGGTGTCATGGAAGCCCATCTCTGTCCACGTTAAATTCATTTCAATTACATACTTCCAAAAGAAGAAAAAATGAGGCCACCATATTTTTTTCAGACCCTACTGGTGGTCCCAAAGGGTTCAACTTTGCGGCTATGAATTGCCTTTGAATTTTGGTATCAGCGCTTTGTGATTTAATTCGTTGTAGGAGATAGATTTCGTTCCATAAGCTCCACGAGAAGCTTCATTTGTTGCGGAGTATAGTAATTTTAAAAATAAAATATGTTTCAAAAAAATATAAACAGCAATAGAACTTACATTTGTAGTCAACTTTGGAACGAGTCGTTTAAAAAATTGTGATTGACAGGAATTGGCGAAGTTGTCAAAAAAAAAAAAAACAAGTGGACGCCAATTACAATGGCTGCGTTCAATCTCAGACAGATGGGGTATCCGGATACCTTTTTGTTAATGTTTTACGTATAAAATAACAGCTGATCAAAAACAGCTGAGATGTCAAAAAAGGAATCCAATGGTATCCAAGAATTTCTGGGGTATGTAGGTATCTGACAGAACAGCTGATTCAACACATGGTTGAATTTCAAGAAACTTGAAAATTGATTTCAGCTTTTTGCATTTCTTGGTAAACAAAAAGATACAAAATGTTAGTTGAAGTTGTATTTAAGAAATGAAATCGAAATTCTTCCAAACTATATCTAGGTATTGTCACTTCATAATAGTCCTCGTTTCTCGTTAGGATAGTTTTTTGTTAAACGTAAATCGTTTAAAACCGGAGATTTCGCAAGTAATTTATTAATAGAATAGAATTCCAATTAAGCTAAGAGGAAATTTAACATGGATTACAGATTAAGGTTATCTTTTATTTATTAAATTGTTACGCATGAATCAGTTGAATTATCCATTAAATGTTTTATCTTACAACAATTTTGACTTCGAAGCTTAAATTTTTCTCTGCTTTTTGTGAACAGCTGAAAGTTGTTTTTATTTTTTGACAGCTATATCAATACAGCTATCCAATTCGTTTAACAAGGTATCTAAAAATCGACCTATCCAAGATACCCTATCCAACACGAGATTGAACGCAGCCCATGTAAATGAATGATGATTTTCTCACAAACGCTCAGATATAGACTCCGTAACGTCATTCGTAATATAAGTATTTGAAAATTACATACGTCATTTAAGCACAATATCTCATCTTTATTGTGTGAACAAGATTAAACAAAAAAAAAAGGACTAAATGCCTTGATGAACTTTTTTCATGCTGGGCAGTCCACTGCTGGCCCAGTACTACGCCTTCGTGCAAAGGGAACATTCTGGTTTTGTAGTTTTAAAGAGTATTGTTTTCGATCTATACAAATGTTAATTGCTTTTTACTTTTCAATAGTTAAAACATTAAAATAAATACAATTTACATATGTCTGCAATAAAATGTGTGTCTCTTTGATCTTGGGCACGTACTGTACATATATATTCGTATATATATTTTTCTAGGAGGCACGGTTAAAACGAACTCCTTGTATGCAACTTGTATGGTACCCACCATTTTTTCCATTCTTTAAAACTGTCTGGGTATACTTATGTTGAAGTTTTAGTTGTTTTGTTATGTACAAACCCTCGGGCATCTACAATTTGACATAATCATATGCCTAATGGAATTTTTGAGTTGTCCATAATAGTCCACTCGTTTTTCCTCCAGTCCTTCAAACTTTCTTAAGAATTTTTTCTTTTGTGATGTTGAATTTTTGTGTAATCATGTTTTTACTTAAAAAAAGTTTTCATGTTTACAAATGTTACTATACATTTACAGGACAATGTAGTTTGTAAGCAATTATTCAAACCCGTTCCTACTATCAATGTTTTTAAAGTGCACTTTTTTCGCTTTTCTTTTATAATTGAGACTATAAGAATCATACTTTTAATATGTTAACATTTCATAACTTAACATAACTTTCTGATTCTGCCAGGAAGCCAAGGATAAGCGTCACTTTCTCCAAAAACCACTTACTCGTAAATCCTTTTCAATGTTTATTTTTATCTTTCTACAATAACAAAAATAGTCTGACTGAACAGTGAACAGCAATATATCGATGAGGATGGTTAAATGGAAACAAACACGAAAGTGCGTCATGCAAAATCTTATAATGTACCTAACGTACTCGTACATTTAATTGAAACGTCAATCAGTTTTATTTGAAATACATGGCTATTTCGATATTTGTATGTACAGTACACTTATTAATATACATATTATGTACCTTCTTCAAGAAAAGAATAAATTAAATTCGGCGAATTACGATTAATTCCCTATAAAAAGCTTTCCATAGAAACTTTGGGGGATTTTCCTATAGTACATCATTTATTAAACGTTATATACGTAAGTATACTTGCGTATATACGTTGTTCCATCTATATTAATGATGTTTAAAGTAATAATAATATTGTTGTGCATAATGGATGCTTTTGTAAAAACAGTCTTGGTAAAAAGTTTTGTTTTAAATTTGCAACACTTTTGCATTTTATATAAGGTAATAGAGGCTCTTCATATTTCCGTCCTTAAATATGACTTCGGTCACTGTTTGGAAAATGTAATTTTTTGTTTACAGCAAAAGTAAAGTTTAGCCTTCTTTAAAAATATAGCAACATGTTTTCTTAAAGTAATTTTTAGGATTTTCACTATTAAGACAAGAATTGTTGTGTTGACGCTTCATCATATAGCACTGTTAAATCCTGGTGTAATGAATTCAATCCTTGACTTGAAGTGTGTATTGATGCGAAAAGCTCAATAAATAGCCTAAAAGCCGTGTACAATATCTTCACAGGTTTAGACTGTGCCAATAAGCATGAAATTAAACAGCAGTTGGTGTCTCAAGATCAACCGAATCCAATAAAAGTGGTTCGTGCTGGAAGCACTTCCAAACGACAGATTGTATATTTTTGGTCGACGATATACCAGCATTTGTTTTTTATAAAATGCGCTAAGCCTGTAAACCAGTTGAGAAAACTGAATTTTTGAAGACCCAACATTGAATTGATCAAATTGATCAGTCGAATAATTTTTTTTTTTGTTCATATAAATAAATTTAGTACAGTTAGAGCCCGTTCATTACGTGCAGTCCGCTCTGACTGGCTGTCAATTGGACCCCGGTGTGAAATTCTGGAACCATGTTTCGCTAATTGTCAAATATCGAAGCGAAGATTCTGGTTTATTAAGATTCTTCATTCGTTGCTCTTTTTGGTCTTCAAGGTTCCTTTGATACCACAAACTAATATCCAGGCAGCTGTCAAATTTATACAAAAATCTTTTGAAGGTTAGGTCTAACTAAACGTCATATGTATGTAATACTTGTAGCGCCATCTATGTGTCAGTTTAAGAACCTTTGATCTCAACAACTTATTTATCGTTTAAACTAAACTATCTAAAGCTTAATACTTTCAGGCAAGACTGTCCAAAAAAAAAAGAAGAACAGTTTTAAATAGAAATTGACGCGGGAATATCAATCCAACGAGACTGTTGCAATAAAGCTTCTCTATCGAAGCAAATTAAATGATAAAATTTTAAATAAACAAAACTTGTAACACGTGCTAGTGTATAAACTCATTTAAACAAATTGCATTTAAACTGAAAAATGCATGTAAATATATTTAACAACAAAATATTTTACACAAACTGAGAAATATATATACTGTAATTACAAACGATAAGGTTACACATAATAAAGACAAGACTAAGAGAACTTTTATTTTCAATGAGATCCAAATAGAATAATATTTGAAATAGAATAATATTATCTTATGACGTTTTTTTAATCAGTTTATTTTTTGAAATTTTTGAAAATCTGAATTAGTAATTCCTGAGCACGATTGTGTTGATTAAATGCATACAAATATAAATAATGTTGATGTTGTCGCACAGAATATTTTATAAAATTCTCAGAATAGTTGTACAATTACGAAATCAGATTTACAATAAAACTTTACTTTGGAAATACACATTCTGCCAATAATCTGCATTATTTTTCTAATGCACAAAGTTTCAAATCATCTTTCGCTGATAATGATAATGATAATAATAATAGAAAGACGTGATTTCGAAAGTGATATGCTCAATTGATCTGTACAAGTAAATACAACACATCACGATGCGGTGCTTTAATAGCGACTTTTGTGTCTGTTTTGTTTTGCATATATGAAGAAGAAGCTTCTTCTGATTTATTAGAGGAAATACTTTTCCCGTAAATATGATAATAGCCTTCATTGCTTGCTATATCGGAGCCGTGTGATTGTGATATGTTGCTTCTTCTGGTCGAGCTTAAGTTTTTGTGACGACAATCAGAGTCATTTTCTCGAGGCGTTCAATTTTTCAATTGAAAGAAAAAAAGTTTTTTATTTTATCTGTTTTTTTTTTTACTTTAGAGACTTGAGCTGTCCAGTCCAGTCCATATCGTTGTCATTTCAGTCCCTATTCATTATAATAAACTTTGCACTAGGTATCTACAAGGTATTTGTACATGTGTAGAAAAGAAGATGAAATCAAATCAAAACCTTGTCGCAAGCTACACAAATGCTGTGACATGCTGTGCAAACGCTTATTTCTTGTGTGTTCTTCTTAAGAAGCATGTGTTTCTCACAACACAAAACACAAATTGAATCTGCGAGTAGGTAGACAAGTATACTTGTAGGTAATAGTTAGTGGTGATGCTGGTGCTGCTATTGGTGGTGTGGTGGCAAACTAAACATTCCCGAATGTGGGACATAAGAGTGTCGGGAACGCGCGAATAGTAATCAAGGTCGAGAATAAAATAATATGATTTGATTGCAATATGAAATAGGTTAGGTGCATAATTGAGGTCTCATGAATTGGACCTTTTGAAAATATGTCTTGAGAAGATATATTCGTAAAAAGAAAAATCAAATGTTCTTTATTTTTCGACTCCCATTTGTATTATCTGTTTTAAAAAATAGCAAGGAAAGGCGTTACTCTTTGAGTCGATTGTTCAATTCTCTATTCACAATTAGGGCCTTAAATATGTTAACTTTAAAAAACTAAAATACTTTACAAAACATGTTCGCTTGAAACAAACTTCCTTAGTCGACTATACTTCTCTTCTTTTAACCATATTGTTTTGTTGAAACTAATGATGTAACAATAAAAAAAAAAACTGAATAAAACCTTGGAAATGGGAATTTTCTGCAAGTAAAATAGTCCAAAGACGCGGATAAAAGTAAAGCACTCTGAAGACTTTTCATCGTTTTAGCTCACGGGGTGATTGTTCCTACCTACTTCGTAAGTATTCTGTTTTATTCTACCAAAATCCTGATTTAAATTTAATCATTATGTACTTTTCTTCTATTAGGCGTCCAAGTAACAGTTTTGAAAATATTTTATCCGAACTAATAGAAAGACTCTGTACTTACTTTACTTTACTTTAATTGGCTACAGCGCATTGTGCTCCTGGGCCTCAAGTGATAACTTTCGCCAGCTTACTCGATCTCTAGCTTGCTGCCTCCAGTTTGGAATACCAAGTTGACGTGCGTGTCGGCCTCAACTTGATCACTCCACCGAAGAAGAGGCCTGCCTCTGCTTCTTGTTCCCTCAGGCTTGGCGTTGATTACTTTAGGGGCTGGAGCTTCGATGTTCATTCGCTCGAAATGCCCTAGCCATCTTGAGCGTTAAACACGCAGTTTTTTGACCAGTTGCAAGTTGCTGTACAGCTCGTATAGCTCATGATTATATCTTCTCCGCCAGATGTTACTTTGCCTGTCGACACAAACCGGACCATACCTGTATCGTACGCAGAACCTTCCTCTCGAAGATACCAAGAGATCCTTCATCCGCCTTGGAGAGGGTTCATCTTCATGCTTCTGCACCATACAGCAAGACTGGGATGATTAAGGTTTTGTACAGTGTCTCGTTGGTACTTCGCGATATGGCCTTATTCCTCAACTGCTTGCTTAGGCCAAAGAAACAGCGATTAGCAAGGGTAATTCTACGTTTGATCTCCGCGCTGAGGTCATTTGCAGAATTAACAGCAGTGCCCAGATAAACAAATTTGTTTACCACCTCGAAGTTATACCTGTCATTTGTCACGTTTTGACCAAGTCTACAGTGTGAATCGACTCTATTTGACGACAGTAAATACTTCGTTTTGTCCTCGTTAATGTCAAGACCCATTTTCTTCGCCTCAGACTCGATATTAGAGAAGGCGACTGTCACTGTTCGTTTGGTTCTTCACATAATGTCGATGTCATCTGCATATCCAAGATATTGTGTGGATTTTTGAAAGATGGTGCCACTTGTATTGGCGTTGGTGTTGCGCACCACTCTTTCAAGAACAATATTGAAGCAGCTACATGACAGCGCATCGCCTTGTCGAAGTCCTCTGGTGGTTTCGAAGGTTTCGGTCGAGTCTTTTTCAATTTTGACGCAGCAGCGAGCATTTTCCAACGTCATCCTGATAAGTCGTATCAGTTTGGGTAGGGATACCAAAACTCAACATGGCACAGTAAGAAAGACTCAGTACGAACTTCTAAATAAATCCATGCCAAATAAATTCAAGAAAATTAAATTAACTTTGCCTATACTCTATAATCTCTTTAAAAGCAAATAGAGAAACTTCTGTGGAACAAACTTGTCAAGGTGGGAAAGCCACTAAAACAATATTCAAGAGACTTGCATGAGGATGCAAACCAAATCTCCTGAGATGTACCTGTGGCGCAATTTTATGACACAAAAGTACCGAATCAATAAAGACTAGAAGAAACACAAAGATCTCCCCCACATCAGCAATGGAAGTCATTATTAATTGACTACATTGTATGTGATCGTTAAAATGGAGCTAAGGGAGGGAAAAAATTCCAAAGGTTCTAGAGAAAGAGTTTCAACCTTGCAAGTTCGCAGAATAGAATTTTGAGTAAAAATTTAAAACTTACATAGTTAAGTTTCAAGAAGGAGTGGGTATTTTAAAAAAAATGTGGTACACTGATGGGTCGAGAACATCGGAAGGGATTTGTGCAAGTTTCTTTGGGCATAGAACCAAACTTTAAGTTTCGATGAAACACTCCACTAGCTTCTTTGAGGAGTAAGTCAACGCCATATTAAGTCACGATAAAAGCACTTATCTCCATCACCTCAAAACTGGTTTGGAAATGCGTTGGTGGACTACAATTAAGTATCATTTTATTGATTCCTTATTGAAACAGGAAGTAACTGTGCTCTTAACGGGGCCATAACCATAGTGTGGCATAGTAGAAAATGATGAAAAGATCAAATAAGAGGAATAGGTCAAAACATTGGAAAGAACTTCCTAAGAAATGCTGAACTACTATTTGGTTGCTTGTATCAATCTAAGCAGGAATAGTATAAGATTAATAACAGGTCTCCTTACTTGTCCATGCAGTTCGTCCCTTAGCGGTGTAAAATAGATCTCAAGGTCGAAGTGCATCAGCATCCCATTAATTTATTCAACTTTTTGAATCTGAATCGCTCAACGCAAACTTGACATCGCCTTTAAAGGCTTTTGAAAGCGGAAACTAAGTCGACAATCACTGTCATCTAATACAAATTATATTATGTTACAATAACAAGGATGTTTCAATGTCCGTTTCAGACTCGGACTCCAATAAAACGACCACCAAAAGACTTTGCTCTAAAGAGCTTCTTTTGTAGTGGCGATTTTATAGTGATTTTTATTATGAATCGGGTACATTTTCCTAAGTTGTATGTATTTTGGAATGTACTCGTTCCTATGCTCGCACCGACAGTGTTTCAGTTTCAATTATAGCCGACCTTATTTTGCAACAATCTTAAAACTAATTGAATACAAAATTCAAAATAATGTACGCAAACTAGAGTGTCCCTGTGTCCGGTGCTCATCAGAAGAGGTGGTATATTTATAATTTTCTGATTTTATTGATAATAAAAGTGAACAAATATAAGACTCACGCCAGACTCGTGTTAAAATGACAACAATCAAAACGATAAGTGAATCACTTTTGTCATTGATCAATTTTATTAATTGTTACACAATCTCTAACTAATAACAAGATTGCACCTGCTACTGTTGGTAATGAAAGTTCATATTGGTAAAAGCTTGCTTTATCTGGATACCTCTTGATCTTGATCATTCAAAACAAAAATAAAATAAGTGCATAGCTCCAATCAGATTTCACAGGTAAAAAGTAGTTAAGTACCTGTTTCAAATTTGTATCGGTTTTGATGCGTTCAAACTAGATATACAAATCGTTATCATTATCATTACCATCATCATCATCAATTGCGAGGCCACACGAAAAGTTTGTTGTTTGCATTTACATATCAAAACGCTATTGATTACTTAGCTTTTGCTAATTAATTTACACATCTGTGTCTTAATTAACGTTTGCATAATACCTTCTACTTTTGTTTTATTTGGAATGATTGCAATGTTTATGTTAATGAGTGCACAAAATGAAAGCTTTTATTTTTCTAAGCTAGCTTGTGCCCGTGTTCTCGCACAAGGTTCAAAAAGTTTGTCACAGAACTTTTGGATAGATTAATTTGATGGCGAGTTATTAGGGTATAAATTATGGCTTGTTGCTGTGAGAGATTCTGGAAAATTGTCACTAATCATTTAGTGACCTTTACTTTTTCCTAATCATTCAGAATACAGAATTTGAGTTAATAAATACTACTTGTATCGATTGGCTCATAAATATTTTCGAAATTGTTTCAAAACTTTTATCTATCATTTAAAATCTAAGCGTGCACATTAAATAAATCAATACAATTAGGTGTTTTTAAAGGTAAAGATCATCACGAATCTCTTAATAACTTCGACTCCAAAATGGTTTCCAGTTAGTTCTTTACAGCATCAGATATATAATTGTTTTTCTTCATATTTTCAATGACATTTTCTATTTATTTTTGTAATTCAAGCTCTTAAGGCTTTTTTTAGTAAACAAAATATGCGTTGTGCATGTTGGGTTAATTTTAATAAAGCCAAACTATGCAGCTATACATAACTTTGGTGCATTGGTTTATTTTGAAGCCCAAAGAGAATTAGCAAGCACATTTACCACAACCTTGATAAAAAAGCCACAGAACGTTCTACTTAATGAATTAGATAGACGTTAACAACTTATTTACCATAGCAGAATTGGAAATTTAAGAATGTTTTTGTTTTTTTTTTGTTTACGTTTAACTTTTAAATAAGGGCATGTTACCTAAGTCTTTTTTAGTTGACTTTCAGTAGACTTGAGGTGGAATCTTGTTGGTCTCAGTCCAGTAGCAATCTTCGCCGTATTGTGGGATCTTGTCTCATCGGTTCATCGGTTTACTTTCAAATAGTCATTCAGTTGAATAATCGATTAGATAGTAATGTTTTTTTGGTTGAAATTAAGAAACAAACCACCATAAATATTGTTTAACAAAATAAGTTAAACTGTAAAATAATAATCTCGGGAAAGTTCACGGGGATGGCTTTGAAAAAACGTTAGTGACCCAGTTCATTATTATTGGTCCATGTTTTATTCCGAGCGGCAAAACTGAACTGATGTTCTTTAATACAAAAGGTCAAAATCTGTCTATGTTTCCCGAAGCGAAATATCTTAGAATTATTCTCGACAACAAATTAAACTTGAAAAATAAATATTGAAGAACGGGTTAGGAACGCCTGTGTTGACTTCTGCGTCTGTTAGAAAACATTTGCTTAAATATTTGGCCCTCTGTTGAAGATGGTTGTTTGGATGGCCATAATCGGAAAAACGATCCATCTTTCTTTATGGATCAATTGCGTGGTACCTAGCTAGCTTAAAAAACTTTATAATATAGGCACATTTTTTTTTAAGAACAGCTAGTGTCTACTGAAGCTCTTGGATCTTGCCGAACAGATGTCCTTGGTCTAATTTTGCAACTTCTGCCATTCGACCTAAACATTGCCTTGACTTAAGGAATCCAACTGTTGGTTTTATAAACATTACGGCCATGGCGCCACTACAAAATTCCATATGAGATATTTTTGGACATGCACCGAATTTTATTAATTTTTCCAACTAAAAACTATTTGGTCGCTTGCATATTTAAGAAAGTCTTTGAAACAACTATTTTCAATGCTGGCATCAAAGATCGAGTGCGGATTTGGATCAGACATTTTTTCCGAGTCTTTAAAGGTATCTTAGTCTATGATTTTTCTGGTGTTTTTAAAGCTAAACTTCTAGCAATTAGAGAAGCATGCAGATGACTCAAATCAGACTAAAACCTAAACAGGAACACTGCTATTTTCACAGACTGACTGCGAAGGCTATTAATCCGGCTACATCACCTGTAATTTGACAACAATTGTGAGAAGACCAATCGAGTCATTAGTGGAAAGGAATTGGTCCCACAACGATTGAAACTTGCTAACATCCTCTTGGTGCTATCAAATAGAAAATCATCCCTATTTTTCTTAAATAATTCAATCTCAAATCTAACGGATTGTACTATACGAGGTGTGTTCAAAAAGGACACGGAATTTTCGTTTCGTATATATATATATATATATATATAATACACTTAGCCAGCGTTTTTTCCAATCTTGGAAGCACTCTTGATATTCACTTTTTGATATGTCCTTGAGCATTCTCAGCGATTCGGCCTTTATTTCTTCAATCGAGGAAAAACGCAGTCCTTTCATGGGTCTTTTCAACTTTGGAAACAGGGAAAAGTCACATAGAGCCATATCTGGTGAATATGGAGGTTGGGGCATGACCACGGTATTGTTTTTGGCCAAAAAATTACGAACAAGCAACGACGAGTGGGCAGGTGCGTTATCGTGGTGCAAAAGCCATGAATTGTTTTTCCATAAATCTGAGCGTTTTTTTCGGATTGCTTCACGCAAACGTATGATCTTGTGGTAAGAACTCTTGATGCACTATGTCATTATAATCGCAGAAAACAGTAAGCAAAACCTTCACATTTGATCGAACTTGATGTGCTTTTTTCGCTCTTGACGTTGAATGCTTCCAGGTGGACGATTGTGCTTTGGTTTCGACATCATAACCGTACACCCATGTTTCATAACCAGTTATGACCCTTTCAAGCAAACTTGGATCGTCGTTGACGTCATTTGCGATGTTCATGCGATTGTTTTTTTGGTTAAAATTCAGCAGTTTCAGCAAAAATCGCCGAGCTCATAAAAACACGTAACCTTAACAACTACCACAGACAAAGTAAACAGTGAATATAGCTTAAAATTGCATCATACCTTAGGGGCAAACACATTTAAAAATTCCGGGTACTTTTTGAACACCTCGTATTTAAAAAAATATGCCTTACATTCAAAAAATCGGAAGAAAGTCGTAGTTTTAGGTTTAAAAAAAAGGAGACGCTGGCGCTGATTATTTCCTCTCCAAGTGTTTTATGGATATGGTCTCCATTTTGAACGCAAAAATCCCTCTTTCTACCAATTTTTCGGATCATATTCTTCTCATTTATATTATCAAACGAGTTTATGGTATCAAAAAAGTGGATGCAGTAAAGTTGGCTTGTGACTGTCGGCCTTCTCTACAAAAAGGTTACCTTAAATGTAAAAATTACTTTTTCCATACTTTTAGAATCAAGTTAAAAGTCGAAACTATTTTGTATAGAAAAATCAGTTGACTTTTAATTTTCAAATCATATGCTCGTTCACTGTTTCTGGGCTGAAAAGTTGATTGATTGATTGAATTATTCGTCATTGCAAAATTCCGCCGTTACGCCTATACTTAGTAAGTCTAACTTCATAATAATTAGGGCAATAAGATTTGCAAAAATAAAAATGCCTTCCAAATTTGTTTCTTCGAATTTATTTTGGATACTATCAATCAACTTAAAATCGAAGATATATAATATGTGTTTTCAACGATAAGAATCACATGGCTTTTTTAGCATTTGGAATTTGTTCCAGTTTCAATTTTTAATCGTAACTATCGTAACTATTCACATTTAAATTATACTTTTTTGTAGATAGTATAATTTATTTTGAACAAGAATCTAAGAAGATCTCTCTTAAAACAGAGATTTATACCCATGTTCTGCATTTCGCTTATTGTGGATACACTTTGCGAAAGTAAATTTGGGTGTTCCACAATTCGTTATCGTGAATTGAATTTTCGAACATGCAAAAGTTTTGTTCTGTGTATCGGTTTGAACGCATTCAAATCACATTTTTTATTTCCGTGAAATGATCTTTGAAAGCTTCCTTATGCTAGGAATCGGAGGGTTGCAGCAAGTTTTTTAATTGAAGGAATCGATGAAGGTATTATAAAAGGTTCTATTTCCCTTAGAACATATATAAAAATCTAAAATTACTTTATTTATCAGAACAATTCTACATAATTTTCACACACTTACATTGTGTCAGGTAAATCCAATATATTTGATTTGTCTCGCAAAATTCGTCTTCTTATATTTTCTTTTGAATTCTGGTTCCCTTTTTCACTTAGAATTGCCAATAATAGGTCCGTTCGCGTACCTTCCTTAAACAGTCCAGTTTTACGAAAAATTACGACATTTAACCAAATCCTGTTCGCGTACTCAAACATTTCGTAGTTTTTCGTAAAAGAGAGTGCTCACGAGAGAGTAAAATATTTCCCCAACCTACGAATTTTAGCCCAAGAAATTTCTTTGGGCTGATTTGTGAAAAGTGTCAAATTTGATAGAATTTGAAATAAATTGTTCGCTTTTGCTGTCACTCATAAAATTAAAAATTCTTTTGGAAAGAACAGCAACAATATTGCAATTTTCAAGTTTGAATTTAATCAAGTTTTTTCATTAAAAAAAAAAACGATGGACCATCATGATGTTGCTTGAAGTTCATGTTGTCTTAATTTATTCATTTACAAAAAAATAAATAAATTCTAAACACGAAATGAAACGATGATGTTTCAAAATTTATATTTTTTTTGACAGTCAAACTGTGGGAAAAATTTGTTGTTTTCCCGTTCTATTACTTTTTTGTAGTTTTGTCTTTTTGTGAGAGAATTTTACCCCCACTCTTTAAAATATCTCTTTTTACGAATTTTAGTGCAGAAAGTACGCGAACGGACCTAATATTGCATCCATCTTCATCACAGCAAAAATTTTACTTTAGAAACAAAATAAAAATGGATGATTCTTCAGTTCTGACAGTTCGAAGCAATTTCGAATTTTTCGAAGAACATTCACTTTCGACCGAAATTCGGAACATGGGCATTAGACATCCACTTGTTGCCAGTTCAAATGACCTTCATAATTTCATCTCTGTGTTATATTCAATTACCACTTTTGATCAACTGGCATCATCCTTTTATTTCGTAACTTCTAATAAATGTTCTTAGAATTTTTAATTAAATATTTCCGATTAATTTTTCTCTCTCTTTCTCACTCTCTTTATCCGCACTCATTGTCCAAAAATGTTGTAGGCAGAATACCTTTATGCCAAACAATTGCTAATTCAACAATTTTAATGATATAATTGGTAATAAATATGTCTACTTCATTTTAATTCAAAAAAAAAAGAAAACAAATTAAATAAACAAAGTCTTAAGGTCCGTTGTCGTGCGTCGTCGTCGTCTTTCGTTGGTCATCACTCGCTCAGTCGGTGTAGATTACTTTCACGTTGTTTGCGCGTGAAGAACATGCGTATGAATCACATTTCACGTACGGAATACGCACCGAACCACAGGATGCATTAATTAACTTGTAGACATTCAAAAAGTAAAGCAAAGAAACGAGACTCGTTGTAGATATTATTCCTACATAAAACATACTATTCGTATGTACATACAGCTGTGGTCAAAAAAATAGCACTACAGAACATACAATCTTGCGAAGTGAAACAACTGATTTTGCACTTCGAATATAGATAGGTACCTTCTGTAAAATCAATTAACTTAGTCTCTCAACAATTATACAATGAAAGATTTCAGATTCAGCTTAATTATTTAGATATGTCTTGGGTATTTAGTTTCTACCTTGTTAAATTTGTAGTTCAATTCAATATGTGGTAGCATCTCCATTATTTTATATAACAGCTGGACAGCCCAGCTCCTTTACATAGAGCTTACAAGCCGTTGATTTCTCACAACTGGAATCGATTCCCAGAAGCTCTTAACGATAGCCTATAGTTCTTTTCCGTCATTACCTCTACTTAAAGACTTTCAATCGGCTTAAAATCTGGCGACTGCTCAGACCGTTCCATAACATCACCTTAGTTATTTATCAGAAACATTTCTTTCATAGTTTGGTGGTATACTTAATGACGTTTTCCTGTTAAAAGACCCAAAGAAGGTTTTCTTATAAAGGGTGATTTTTTTAAAAGCTATAAGAATGTTTTTCAAAAAAAAAAAACACATACAATTTAGAAAAATGCATAAAATCTTTATTTGAATCGATTGCATGGTCCATATAATTTAATTTTTGAAGATTATTTCATGCAAATGTTGACCTTGACTGCGCCTCAAATGGTCCATCCGCTTAGTTTAATTTTGGCATACTCTTTCCAACATTTCGGCCGGTATCTCACGAATAAATGCTTCAATGTTGTCTTTCAATGCGTCAATTGAAGCGGGCTTGTCTGTATAGACATGAGCTTTTACATAGCCCCGCAAAAAATAGTCTAAAGGCGTTAAATCAGATGATCTAGGCGGCCAATTGACCGGTCTCGAACGTGAAATAAAATATTCACCGAACTCGCCTCTCAGTAAGTCCATTGTTGCGCGTGCTGTGTGGCATGTGGCACCGTCTTGTTGAAACCACATGTCATGCAAGTCAAGCTCTTGCATTTTGGGCAAACAAAAATTGGATATCATCTCACGGTAGCGCTCACCATTCACAGTTACGTAACGATTCGTATCATCTTTGAAGAAGTGCGGTCCAATGATGCCACCAGCCCATAAACCGCACCAAACTGTGACTTTTTCTGGATGCATTTTTAGGTCATGCAATGCTTCTGGCTGATATTCACTCCAAAATCCACTATTCTGCTTAATTATGTACCCATTGAGACAAAAATGAGCTTCGTCGCTGAACACAAGAAGCACGCGATGAACTTTCATAACAGAGCACGCATTTTGATACTAAAATTTAATAATTTGCAAGCGTTGTTCGTTTGTTAGACGATTCATGATCAAATTATAGACCAAACTGAAGATGTTTGACAGTGAAACAAAACACGAAACGTGCGTCAGCTGTTTAAACTAGTGTTGCCAAAAAAAAATTAGCTAAAAAATCACCCTTTATAAACAACTTCCCTAGATCATTATAATAAGTCTCCTATGTTTAATATAACAAATTTGTCATGTGTATTAGTGGTTGAGTTCGGAATTTTAGGTAATTTTTTTCTGACCGCAACTGTATGTATAGAAGCAAACATAAAGTATAAAGTTCATCTTTTAAATTCCAGTCATTGCTTAAATCTGTGCAAATACCTCTATAAAATTTCTACTATACTCAAATTGAGAGCAGGGTTATTCTTTTTTTTTTTTTCATTTTATTTGTGCGGCAAGGAGAAATAAAAAAGCAACATATTCATGTTAAATGAAAGATAAAAAGCAATTTGTATAGAGTTCCTAATTCAATAAATAACACACAAAAAGAAGCCAGTACAACAACAACAACTACAATAACAGAAAAAAACGCACTTGTCGGATTGCGTCAATAATCCAGC
The DNA here is from genome assembly GCA_951509635.1 of Eupeodes luniger. NCBI lineage: Eukaryota > Metazoa > Arthropoda > Insecta > Diptera > Syrphidae > Eupeodes > Eupeodes luniger. The sequence goes on along the minus strand of OX608073.1, from coordinate 313,702,438 downwards.
AAAACTTTTTCACACTCTTTCGTACGAGCACATATAAATAAATAAGTACACGTAAATGGAAATAAAAATGAGAATTAGAAAAGAAGAACATTTAAGTGCTACTTGACCGCACGTTCCTTTTCTCAGAAAAAGTGATGATGGTGATAGCTTGCAATCGTTACATATTTTAAACAGGTGAACTTTCTATCTTCAATGCACATCTGTGATGGCATAGGTACATATTTAGATATTAAGGTATCTAATTGATCAGCAAATTCAATCCTATTATCTATAATACACGATGCGTGACATTTATTCAAATTATCTAAAAGCTTTTGGAGGCTTAATAAAATTTACCTCAGAATTTCTTCCAATGAAGATATTTTTGAAATGCTTATAATTTTCTGCTTTTCTTTATAAGCTATGAGTCAATTACCTCATTCCTGACATAAATTCATTTCATGGGATGCGAAATTATTCACATTACCAATTTTTGAAGATTTGAAAACTTTAGTGGTAAATTTTATTCTATTTAATGGAATTCTGTGTCGAACTCTACAGACATTTACTTGCGATTTTGTTTGTTATCGAAAGTTCATATTTAGTTCTCCAAATTAGAATTGATCCTTTTAAGAATTAAAAGACGGTTACATAACAATGAAAAAATATATGTATATAAAATTCTCAACGAAAAAAAGTACGTATACGCCACAGAGTGCCATTGTAAAATATACAGGGGTCTCATTATGAGGTTCGAGGCGATCGTTTTCAATTCGACCTTTCAAATTCGACTCACGTCGTATTCCCTCATTAACGAATTCGCGAATAGTTCTTCCTATATTGCTGTGTTTCTAAAATATGTTTGCAAGTATTCATTGTGGTTTAGTTGAAGTTGCACCAAAGATTTTGAAATTGATGTCGAAGGCACGAATGTTTCAAAATTCCGCAATTGCTGAGGTTCTGGGTATTCTGGTTGTTCATCACCTTTCACATTGTTTTGACTAGAAGTGCTTCGATTAGGACTTGAATTCTCATTGGAGTGATATGCACTCGTGTCCATTTGTTCGGGACGCTTTTCCTCCTGGCACCCATATGAAGACACATTAATCCCAGTCTCACATGCCTTTAAATCAAGAAGCTCTATTATGTCTTCTTCTAGGGAAGAAAACGCGTATTGAGTATTTGGGCCACCACCTGTTCCACGAACGCATTTGGTGTTGTGACGAAGTTTTTTTCTTATGTTGTATTTGAAATCCTTCCAAACCTTAAAAAAATCATAGCATGATAGGATTACAAGAACAAAGTTTATGCATACTTTTTTCCAGCTTTCAACATTTTTTCGAGGTGATCCTAGGCTATTTAAAACTTTTGAAATATTATCCCACAGTTCACTTGTTTTGGCCCGATATTCAGGACCGACGAGTGCTCCCGTTGCATTGCTCCTATTTTTCTTCATAAACTCGACAAGAGCCAAAAATTGATACCGAATTGTTTGCTTGTTTTTATCGTTCCTTGAATGAGTTGTAAAATTTTATATTTTATTGTGGATTGTGGATAAATTATAAGAAAATTAAAATAAAGCTTACTCACATTTTTATATCATTACAATCAAGAAAGAATCCACCAAATCGAACAGTGAATAATAATAAACACTCTTTTGCCTGTGACTCCGCCAAAAAAAAGCTGTCAGATTTCAACTCGCCAACAAACATTATGACATTTCAAATTCGACTTCAAATTCGTTAATTGGTCGAATTCAAAACGAAGAAGGCGAAAGCGAAAGCAATAATTGAAAAATGGCAAACTCGCTAGCAAAACGATTCGCCGCGAACCTCATAATCAGGCCCCAGTTTTAATTTACTTTAATGAGTTTTAAAAACGGTCCAAATCTACAATAAATTGACTCTTAGCTGTTAAGAATGAACAGCGAGGCACAATGATATAGAATTTTGCGAGAATGTATTTCAAATACAGTATTTCGAAAATAGATGTATATTTGAAGAGGCCTATCTAGTAGTTGTGTTGTCCTATCTACGTAACCCATATTTAAACGGAACGGTCGAATCAAATAGGGACAGTAAATTTTGCATCTTTATCAAAGTAGTAGACAACAAAAATCATGTTTTAAAACCATTAGTTACCCATAACATAAGTTTCGAAAATAACGCCATATACTTTGCCAACGTTTTTAATATGGGTATCCTAAGTCAAAAAGTAATGAAATTGGAGCCTAAAACAATTAGTGGGAAATAATCGAGGCCATAAAGGTATCACACAATATTTAGATTTTTGAGGGTTTAAAAACAGATCATTTGACTCACTCCAATTTATCTTAATTCTAATAAGGCTGTAAAAGCCAACTTAAGTGCAGCTGAATGACTTGGTCATCTGCGTTCATGTAAGAGGAACAATCAGATATCTTAGATGAAAGTTGACATTGGCCGTATTTATATAAAATAAGAACTTTCCTTTGAAGTAACCGAGGCGTGATGGACTGCCATATTAGAGGTCTTGGTTTCAATTCTTGCTTGTGGTACCTAAAGTTTTTTTCGCGGGTACTGCCTCTTCCGAGGAATTGAGAATACCTCCAAAAGTAATTCTTGTCATGAAAAGTGCTTTCTCAAATTAGCCGTTCGGATTCGGTATAAATCCCTAAGTCACTTGGCCCTAGTTCTATAATAGGGAATAAAAACCGCGTGGAATTTAATGCTTCGAAAACCCAAAAGTGTCGTGTATCGTTTAAGCGAGATATACCCCTCTTGCCACTAACATCAATGAGACTGAATATTTCGATATTATCGGTAGGTGTGTCACCAACCACCTCTTTCGGAACGATCACATACGCGATGTCGCCAAAAATTCCGCAAGGTGTTTGGGTTTCCTATGCAAGAAATTGTCCACCCCTTTTGATATGGCTGTTATATACAAGACTAAGGCTTGTTTCACACTAAACGGTTTTGACCGTACGGCAAAAAAAACCGGACGGCGACATTTTGTTAGAGGCACGAAGTAGAGCATATACGCTTTCATATTATACGGTCACGGTCTCTAGCAAAATGTTGCCGTTTTTTCCCGTACGGTCAAAACCGTATAGTGTGAAACAAGCCTTAGGCCTCTTTCACACGAGACGGTTTCGTCCGTACGGTTAAAATCCGTACGATTTTTTTCCGTACGGACTTTGTTTTCACACATAACGTATTTTCCCCGTGAATCGTCTACGTTTGGTTATATTTTAAATATTTTTCTTTAGTACAAGTGACCACAAAAACGGACGGCAGACGAATAAAAATCGTCTGTTGTGAATGCGTTCGGCACGGTCGCCGTATATTTCATTCGTTGAGACGGCTGTTTTAAATCGTCCGTACGGAAAAAACCCGTCTCCGTCCAGTGTGAAAGCTTTAGTTAATTTTATTAGTTTACTACCAATGGCTAACGGATAAAAACCGTACGGGCGAAACCGTCTCGTGTGAAAGATGCCTTATATATGTGCATACGTCCAAAGCTTGAATATAACTCTCATCTCTGGGCTGGTGCTCCTGCAACTTAATTTAGCCTTTTGGACAGAATTTTAATCTGGTATGATATATTTTCTGTTTTTCCCAAAACTACATTGTTTTCGGGCAAGCCTTGAGTTCGAAGTGAAATAAACATTTTATTCGCTTTTGTCGTATCCGTTCAAAGAAAATACAGATATGGGCTGACTTCATAAACTCAGCACTTGTTGGGTTCCTTCCATAAGTCAGGATACACTGCAGACTTTAAATTAATATAATCTTCTAAGAAAACAAATTATTCTCTTCGACTAATATCGTTGGTATCGGTCCACAAAAACCGAAGATTTGAATCAGCAACTAACCACGAGTAGCATGTAAAAAGCTCCTCGAAATACCCATATTGGCTTTTTGTTTAAAGAGGGTGGAATCAAAGGGAGGTGCAATTATGATCATACCCTTTTATAGTATTCAAAAGAGGATAGTTCTGAAACAATTTAATCACAAGCCTAGTGGTCTAACCAATTTTTGAGCTTTTCTTAAATAAAATTAAAAAAAAGTACGTATACGCCTAAGTGCACCTTGTGTAGCAAAGATGCAAATTCTTTAAAATTCATAATTATTTTGGACAGAAGTATTTAAAAACTATGTTTTTCAGTACTTGCATTATTTTTTAGACTCTTTATTAGCATACAATTATGAAACTAGAACCTTGCGTTCATTTCATTTGACAAGAAACTAATTGCTCCTCGTCCTTCTACTGTCACCAAATATTTTATTATTTTTTTTTTCTACCATTTTATATGTATTTCTAAAAAGAACAAAACCCAGATGTTTTGTTACGTAATATTTGCCCATATCTGCCAGAATTCCAAAAGCATTCTATTTGGTTATTCAGTATATATTTCATATATTTTTGTTCAAAAGAATTTTAGAATTACTAAATCAAATATATGCGACCTATTCGAGTCGTGCTTTCAATTTAAACTCGCAGAAAGAATGTATTCATTTAAATCCGGGAATTTAAATTGACATCTAGCTTTATTGCTAAATTGATTTTGACAGTTAACGTCTTTGTTGCGTTGCTCCTGAAGCTGTTGCTGTTTTTGATATCTGTTTTTATTTTAATTTTTACAAATATTTTTTATTAGAATAATAATAATTGTGATTCAATTGCTGATAAAAATTCTCCACTTCTCTTTAAATAAATATCCAAGAGAATTGAAAAGTTATGTAAATTTTGGAAAACAAGCCCATTTTACAAAAGTAAAATATAGCTCAAATCAAAAGTGTCAAAATTGCCAAACAGAATTAAGTAAGGGGTGAAAATCACAATCACAATTATGTAGTTTTGTCCGACACCGACTTGAACACGGACAACTACAACTGTCTGGAAGCAATCTTACGGCAACGACGATGATTATGATGATGATGATGAAAATGATGATTATCTTTGAAATCTTTTCGCTCCACTATTTAACAAGCTATCAAGACAAATTACTGTCTTGATGGCCGTATCTCTTATGTATGTATATAACGAGGCAAGGCAATAAGAATAATCCAACATGTGGGGGCAATATAGTTGTTCTAATAAATATGAGTACGAATAATATATACATTCGCTTGCCGCCTCTTACTTAACCTCCCAACTTTATCCTGGGTGGGCTTTTTCTTTACATTTTTATATTGTAGGTGCATGTAACTAAGTGCACTTCTATTACACTATCGATTTTTCTCATTTTTTCTCTTACTCTTACTCTCTCTCTCTCTCTCTCTCTCTGTCTCTCTTTGTGCCTCTTGTTTCTAAGTTCTGTATTCTTTGCAAATATTTTACTGTCGATTACATAACTCGATTTCTTTGTGACACAATGAACGAGTAGCGAAAAAAGCACACACAATCTGGAGAATAAGGGATGAGGTTGGGTTATGGGGGGATGGAAATCGAGGTAGGACGGACCGCAGAAGCAATTTGTAAAGCAGAGAAGTGAAACTGTGAATTATAATTCCTAATAATGATGTGGGGAAAGCAAATTAAACGCACTACAATTGGTTTTTTCCGGGCTGGAATTCATTCTAGGTTTGCTTGTTCGCTATAGTTTGGTCTCTAAACTTATACTCGGAACGGCCGACATTGATGGTAACCAACATAAAACGAAACGCTCATCATCAGCATTTTTTGCTAGGCTATTCTAAGTTTATGGATTATATGAGTGATGCTATAGCGTGAGTCTAGCTGCTTATGTGGCTCCTCCAACAATTGGATACTGTCCATCCAATATGGTAGTTGGTTTGCCTTTGCTTTTTGCTTTTTGCTGCTCAACCTACCGCCATCCACCTCCCACGAACATCAAATAGAATAGAATATTGTTGCTACTTGCGCTGGTGACTTTGTGACTTTGTGCCTTTAAAGTCGTCTGTTATAGGCCGATATGATGTTGTGGGGATGTGGTTTGTGTTTTTGTTCGGTCATCCAGAAGAAATCTGATAATTACCAGGGCAGACATAAGATTTCTTCCTTTCCTTCGGACTCAATTGGTGTTAATTAATAAAAATCATAAATAATTTTAATTCACGGCTACACGTTGAGGTTAGTTAGTTAGTGTCAGCTTTATACCTTCTATAGTATGGTGTACATAGTTTAATGTACTTGTACTTGTTGCCATCAGTCAGTCAGCCAGTCAGTTAAAGATAAGCAGCGACTTGACTTGAAATGATGACAAATCCAACAACACTGTATCCATGACGTTTGATAGGTAGGTACACCGCTCGCTGTAGCCAACAAAAAACTTTGAGGTTATGGACAGCGGAAAAAGCTTACAACGACGACGACGAGCGCCAAACGTCGAGCGACGATTATAATTGAAAATAACTCATATAAAATGTTTATTGGAGGAGGAGGTACAATTTCCATTACATAACAATTCAAACAATAAAATCAGTGATATCACTACTCACTGTTTTGACGTAAATCGATATCAAAAAACTATTCAGATGCACACACGCTACACTCCCAGGCGTAGATAGATTCACACCCCGTGGGACATTTTGTTACAAATAAATGAAAACATGTAAAATAAACACTCAGTAATAATAATAAACGATATTAACACTCAATGTACTCAATATGGGCGGGGGTATTTATTACATGCCTGTTTATTTCTGCTCGTGCAGAAAATATAGGTTTTTCTAAAACCCTATTATCACAGTTGAGAAAGATATTATAATTTGTTAAAAGGTGATCAAATCAGGCTTTTGTGATTATATCACTATCCATTACCCAAATGATTACACAATAATTAACTTCCTACTGTACACCAACATTTTGGTCGTGGTCAATTGAAATATAATTTTATCATTCACATGATAATTTGATAAACTTCCATTAATATCTATAATTTACAATTAATTAAGATTTTTTTCTATATTTAGCTATCAATACAAAGCGGGGCTTTTATCATCTTTTTTTGTGTGGAGAGTGCGATTGCAATGGTTAAAAATTGGGCTATCAGATTTCTTGTTTTTATTTGGTTTTAAAGTTGACAGCTGACATATGATAAAGTGGGGAATATCACATTCGTACACTAAAAAGAAACTTCTACATACAATTTATGACTCAAATGAGTTGATATTAACACAAGATTTATTGAAAATGTTGTCTCTTAGCAGTTATGTTAATATTTATGAAATATTTAAGTTGACATCTACACTAATATTATAAAGAGGAAAGATTTGTATTTTTGTATGTAACGAATAAACTCAAAAAGTACTAAACCGATTTTAGTAATTCTTTTTTCGTTAGAAAGCTACATTATCACTGAGTAACATAGGCTATATTTAGTACGAGATTACTATAGAAATCTTTAGAAATTCCCATTAAAACCGTAAAAAAAATTAGCCATAAAATGTCTATTATCGCATACGCTGCGAAGAGTATTGATGATATAACAAAAAATGTTTTCTTATTTAGTGATTCATGGTCGTTTTAATTAGCATGCTTATAACTTAAATATCTGTACCTATTTATGTCTACCCGTGCGAAGCCGGGACGGGCCGCTAGTCATTTATAAGGTGTTTTTTATTTTAATACAACACAATCAATTAGATGACCCCATTGTTGGCTTTGAAGTTCACAAATGTCATAATAATTTCTTGCGCATCTCCAAAACTGCCAACATGATGGTCAAATTTTGCACCGCTTTTTGAAGCATAAACGGTTGCATTCGGTGTCTCAATGTTAACTTTTATAAATGATCAATCGTTCCTGTTTTATCAGTTAAACTAGAGGTTTAAAGTAGGCCCTCAAGTAGTTTTAAGGTGTCGTGTCAAATCATCGCTCAGATCCATTTCTTGAGATGATTTGGTAAACAACCTTTAGCTCAATAAAGTGATGATTGTATTTTCTGTATGGCAAATTTGTCGTATTATTGAAAACATTTCTCCTCCTATTTTCAAATTATTTACAATGAAAAAAGAATACAAAAATCATGAATTATTTGCCCGTAGCGTTCGCTTTTCACGGTAATGATAGTACATGTATAGAATTCAAAGGCAAATGGGATGATGACACTTTCGGCATGTAAACTGTTATATTTTCAGGATGTAATGGAGTCTGAAGAGCTCATGATGATTGGGCTCAATCTTAAGACAAAAATTATGCTTTTTTAACTACTTACTAAGTCAGAAATAAGCCTAATCGTTGAAGGATTTCCTTTTATAGTTGGCAAATAAATCGTCAATTTTGGCAATGCATTTCCACGATTTTTAATAGCCGTGTTTTTTTGGTATTCCATATATAGTAGATTGAGAAATTGCCAAAAAAACAATCCGCAGTAGTCCGGTTTTTATATTTGAAAGTTGATACAATTGAATATTTGCCAGAATAATTTATCAAAAAATTCCATTCCATCTTAAGATTGAGCAAAAAAAAAATAGCGAAATTCAGACCAGGGGTGAAATCGTGCAAGCTGATTTTTGATATTTGACTATCAAAATCAAGAAAATACGTCTGTGTAATGTGATAGTCGATTTCAAAGTTTTAACCAAATAATTTAACATAAAATAAAAACTTCAAGAAGGGGGTTTGTTCGTAGAATACTACATTAACATGTGGTGTTGAAGCGAGTTTGAAGCTCGCCTTAATTCTTTATATACGAGTTGAAATGAGCTTGATTCGCCTCGATTCCGGTCGGGGATCGGAGACGAGTCAAAATTTGTGAAGAAAAACCTGTGTGGAGGAGTTGGTTTTACAGACAATGCGTTATGGTCTCTTTATTTGCATGTTTCTGTACAAAAAATATAGTTTTGTTTTAATCAAATTAAAGAAAAAAAAATTGCACATGGAGTAGGTACCATATTCTTATATGGTGCTGAACTATTCAGTTTTTTATTGTTTAACACGAATCAAACTATCTCACTTGCACTTCATAAGGAACATCAAAACACAATTTGAATTTTAGAAAGTGCTGTCATCATTTTTAAATCTTCTTGTGCGGTGGAAAAACCAAAAGGATTTATTTAATCTAAACTGAGATAAACCTTTGGTGGAAACATAGCAAAACATAAATATCTTTTCTATTGTTTTTAGTCCATTTTCACTAACAAAACTAAATAATATCAAGAGTAATAGATTGATTTTTTTTTCAATGGAAAATACATGATTCCAAATGCACAACTACTCTACGAACACAGCCATCGAGATACAAATGCAATATCAATCTTACTAACATTTGAGAACGAAATCACAAGATCCATTCGAGACTCGTATAAATGTCAAAAACCCATCCGTAGTAAGATTCTACTTTAACTTTTATCGGTAGTATTCATACTACGAATATTGTTTTTGTTATTCGTGTAAAATCCTACTATACTATTGATAGATTTTCCAACAAAACACGGGTAAATTGTTTATTCGGAGTAAGCCTTTGCACAGCTTAACCATTTAACAAATATGACATCTAGTTTGACTATCATTCCTTATGAAAAGTCTATACTTCCTTGAAGGACCCCCAATATATAAAATGCATAAACGGTGACAAGTTCACTCATTTTCATTTGAATTTCTGAAAAACGTTGTTTCATTTATTATTTTATCGTTCGGAATTCATATCACAACAAAATTGTTTAAACAAATGGTTTGCAAATGATGTAAAAATCAACAAAGAAATGAAGATATTTTGTATTAACTGAGTTTTATGGATGTCAGACTACCTATTCTATGATCTGTGTACATAATTTGATCGAATTCATCAACTCACGTGAAATTTTTTATTAAATTCACCTAAAAGGTTACGCTTTTCAGATTGGTGTCTTTTGAATGAATATTTTTCAATATTCTACTTTTGAAGTTGTAAAAAGGATTTTATTTTACAGATTTTACTTTGCAACGAATATTAACGAATTTTGTATGAAAAACTTTTCCACTGTTGGATAACAGAAAATCGATTTTAACAAGAAAATTTAACAAAACAGATTTTCTTCAAAAAATCTATGCGTGTGTCTTTTGTATGAAAATATTATGTGCTAAGAAAACTTAATACTTCATAAATTGCATAAAACAACTAAAATACGTTAAACTAGACACAGAAATCATTAAAAGTGAAATTCTATCTTCTTTGGTCTTATGAATGGTCAAGTACTCATAAACTGCCTAAAAATTATGTTTGTGTTTATTTTTAAACTTATTTTTTTATAAGGATATACGTTAACACAAGTTCATAGTACTGATTCTAAGAAGTGCAGTCACTACACACCAAAAGAAATTTATATTCTACTCAGGCTTTCTAGATTACGCAATTTATTAGAAATTCTGCAATCTTCTATCCAAAACTGCCGACAACAATTTCAGTATGAGAACCCAATGATAACTGGGATCAAAAAAGTCGAAATCTAATCTTAGATGATGTTTTATTTCGTACAATTAAATTCCTTAAACAAAACACCGAATTGGTCTCACCGTAAAATATATTTCGATTATGTAAGGTTAGTTTAGGTTAAGGTAACTGGGGACGAGAAAACCAACACACTAAGATCAATAGTTGGTCCGTTTTTGGATCTTAAGATCTGCCTTGCGCGTTCTACCAGTTAGAGATGGCTCTGAAGTGTTTGATGTAGATTGATAGATAGATTATGGAATTTCTTAGATCACTAGAATCATTGTAGTAAAAGTATAGTACGAGGGTTGCTACTTATATTTCTTGCCTAATAATGAAAAAAACAAAGAATTACGATTAAAATTGGTTTTATTGTTTTTTAAAATATTATCCATGAAGAGCAATACACTTTGCATGCGTTTGAACCAATTTTCGTAGCACTTTTTCCACGCCGATTGAGGTACCTCCCAAACATAGTTTTTGAATGCATCAACGGCTTCTTCAGGGGTCGAAAAACTTTGTCCGCGCATTTTTTTTAATGTGCAGGAATAAAAAGAAGTCATTGGGTGCCAAATCAGGATTGTACGAGTGTACGGCGGATGACCCATTAATTCGATGTTTTGGCTGGTCAAAAATTCCTTTGTTTAAGCCGATGTGTGAGAGCATTGTCATGATGAAGAATGATTTGCCTCTTCTTCTGCTTTTTTCGAATTTCTCTGATGACTTCTGGCAAACAAATGGTCGTATACCATTTAGAATTGACCGACTTGCGTTGCTCTAACGCTATTGTCGCTGCGTGACCGGTAATGCCGAAGAAACAGGCAACCACTTGCTTCGATGTGCTTCTTCCGCGAACAACTTTTATTGGATTTGGCTCATCATGGAAGACCCATACAGTCGATTGCTGTTTTGTTTCGGGCTCATACGCATAGATCCATGATTCGTCACCAGTGTAGATATTATACACAGCCTTTGATGCACCTTGACCGTATTTTTTCACCATTTCCTTGCAGCGGGATCCAACGCGAACAAACCTTTTTCACGGCCAAATGTTCATGTTATATCTTATTGATGCTAGTCATACTAAAGCCCAAAGATGCCTCTATCTCACGATATGTAACATGTCGATCTTGCTTTATCAGTTCATGCACAGCATCGATATTTTGTGGCGCAACAAACGATTTTGGACGACCTTCACGGAATTCGTCCTGGAGCGAACGACGACCATGATTAAATTCGTTATACCAGTTTTTTTTTACAGTGCTCTAGGATGGTGCTTTATCGCTGTTGAAAGAATTAAGTTCATCGCTGCACTCCTGTCTTGATAATCAACGTCGAAAGTTATGAAAAATGAAAGCACGAAAATGTTCACGAGTTAGTTCCATTTTTTGCCCGAGATGAATTTTTCAAGTTACTGTCAACAACACAAATCGCACTCAAATGAAACATGTTCTGTAGAAGGTTATGGTTAAAAATGTCAAACTTTCCGTTGAAAATGTCAGATGGCGCCTGGCAACACTTACTGTTACCTAGGCTAGAAATATAAGTAGCAACCCTCGTATTTGGGACATGGTAAGGAATGAACACAGAAAGTGAGACACTGTGTCTCCAGTTCTTCTTCATCCATGCAGCTTCTAAAAAAATTGTTGGCAGTTGCTCCAAATCGAAAAGCATGCCTACCCTGTAAGGACTCCTATAAAGGAGATAATGTGCAATTTACCTACCAGTTGCTTTAAGCGTTAAGCATTTGGTAGACCGACAATTTATTGTATTAGGCCTTCAATGGTTTGCTTTCTTTATGGTATCATGATTTAACATAAGATTACAAGTAGCTAAGGGTATACGGCTTTTGGATTCGGCGTACCTCTTTATACAAAATTTTTACCACGGTAAATGTAGTTGAATTTTATAGAATTTTTGCAATAGTATTAGCCTAATTTTTTGTCTTCAATTTTGAGCTATAAATAAATACTTTTGAATAAGGTTTAAACTAACTCAAAACATGGCAATCCAAATTTTATAATACCTCCTCTTAAACTATGAGCTGTTTTAAAGTTAAACGTAAACGTTTATTAGATATGTTTGAGGATATATTTATCTCTTTATTTATTCAATAAGAATATTTCGGAAGTTCTTAAGATGAAATTTGTTGATGGGGGAGTGCAAATAATAAAAATATGCTATTATTAGAATTCTAGCCACATCCAAAACATTTATTATAAGCACCAATTGATATAATGAGAAAATGTGCTTGGTAAACTCAACTCCCAGTCCAAAAGATAATATCACATTTGTTTGTCTTATAATAACAAAAGTTAAATAAAAATATCACTCAAAACCCCTCAACTTAACAAAAAAAAATGTTTTGAAGATAACCTAATAACGGGATACATAATTTTTTCTTTTAATAGAAAGCAGTTATATCCACTTTTCATATTAAACCTATCCAGTTTGAAATTGTAAATTTTGAAAAATCAATTTAATAAATCTTAACCTTTTAAGTGCCAATTAAGTTAAAATTATTATTATTATCATTTGCGACATATGATGCCTTCGTAAAAATATTTTCGAGGCATAAAGATTAAACAAAAATATATTTTGTGTCTTTGTACATATTATACAAGACTCCAGTTTATGCCGGATTAGTACAAACAATATCATTTGATTTTCGACTTATCAAGGTTTATTTTGTTTTATTATTTTATTAATAATTTTTCTTATCAACGTCATAGTGTATGTGTAGACATTTTATTGAAGTGATGATTATATTTCAAATGGAATTTGTTTTTTTGTTGGTTTAATAATTTTGAAATTACCTTTGTTATGAAGAGCAGTTGAGATACCTACAAAGATTATGATTAAAAATTAAATTTTTAGGTTTTTTTTAAAATTATTTTCTGCACTATTTTTGAACGGTTCGAATAAAATAGAATTTGACCCTCTTCTATAAATTGACAAAGTTCATAAGCTATTCGAAGATATAGCTTAATCCGAACAACGATTCCCATTTCAAATGCCCTCACTGAAATTTCGGAAAGTATCGGTGTTTCCATTTGAAATTCTTAAGGAGATTTGACTGAGTTTTTCTTTAACTAGAAAATGTACTACTAAAATACATATTTTAAATAAAACTGCTAAGTAAAATAAATAAATTAGATGGCGCAACAGTCTTTTGAGAACTAGGGCATAGTGACTTACAACTTTAACCATTCCTGTGTGCGAGTAATGTTCTCAGAGATGGAAGGGACCCACAGTTCTAAACCGAGTCCTAACAGCTAATTTAAGAAAGCACTTTTCATGACAAGAATTATTCTTGGAGTATTTTTCAATTCCTCGCACGAGGCAGTACCCGTGAAAAAAGATGGCATATGCACGGATTGAACCCAAGACATCTGGCATGACAGTCCAACGCGCTAATAACCATCACGCAACTGGTACGGTTTCTACAGCTAAGTAGAAACATTTTTTAGAATTGTTTTGAATTATGGCTCAAATAGATCAAGGTCTCAAATTCAAACTTAAAAAATACGTAGAGTTTTCATTTCCTAACAATGATTCATGTGTCAAGGAAGTATCAGTCAATTAAATCAAGTATTTCTTGGAGTTTCCCGTATTCCTTAAAAAAGTTACATTTTTGTGATACAATTTTATAAAATAAAACATGGTTTTGATGTTGGAATTTTAGTTTAGTTTAGTTAAGTTTATTCATCAAACAAAGTTACAATAGGTACTTTAGTGATTACTTGATAATTACAACATTACACCATCAAAGTTATTTAAAATTAACAATAAATTTGATTTGAATAATATCTACTAACATGTAGCAAACAAGTGGAAGCATACACAGTTCTATGATATGGAATATTAAAAAACGATTGGTTTCGAAGCAATCTTGCATTAAAATTAATCCCAATTAGAGCTAAAATTTTATGAACAATCAATTTGGTCTGCTAATACATATGTCACGAATGAACATAACCTCTGTGAACTTTCTACGAATGTTAAGTGGCAAAATACCAAGTAATTTAGATCTCGTTTCCTAGAAAAGAAGATCTATGTCCCATTGAAGTCTTTTCACTCCAACTCTCGTAAAACGTTTTTGGATCTTTTCGATTCTAAATGAATGAAGAAAATATGAAGAATTCCAGATTACATTGCAGTATTCAAAGTTAGACCTTAAAGCCTAGTACGCAGCTGAAGTGAAACGAATTTTTTCGGCGGTCTCCAAGTGCAGAGCAAAATGAAAACGAAAAATATTTGTGGAGAGTTCTGTCAGCTGTCAAAAACAATTGACAAGTTCTGACAGTCAATTGCTGCTGGTAAACAAAAGTGAAAAAGAATTCTATTTATTAACATTTTGTTGAGCAGTGAGTATGTACATGGTTTTTTCATTTCTGCAACTATATTACTCCAGAGGCCCGAAACGGCTGAATTATTTTTGTGAAGCCTATGCTCAAACTTCCAAATAGCTTCACTGCCTGCGACCAACGAAGCCAGTTTCTTTTTTCCTCCGAAGAGAAATCAATTTTTTTTTCTTCTGTTTATTTTTTGGAAGTTGAAGTTCACTGCTCGTCTTCATCACTTCTTGCACATCACCAATAACATCTTCAACATCCTGTGTTTCCGATTCAGAAATGTATTGTTGGAACACATTAGACAAATCCATTTTATTTTAAATTTTAAATCAAAGTCACGAGTAAACAATTTTTTTTCAATACAAAAATTAAACGTCAAAATTTCACAAGCAGTTAATATGCCGGGCAATTAAATTGAGAACAAAAAAAGAGTGGAGAATTGTACTAAGAAATCTAGTACAGCTATACACTAAAATGACACATTTCGTCGTTCAGCAGCGTACTGAAAAACTAAAAGCACAGCAAAATTTTTCGTTTATGATTTCGTCATGTCATTTTTGTATGGGAATTTTCGTTTCGCATCAGCAGCGTACTAGGCTTAAAAACGCAAAATATAAACATTTTAAGGTGTATGCGATCGAAAAACTCCTTTAAGTTACGCAATTATATGGTTTTGTTTATTATACTTAGCCTAACCTTTTTATGTATGTCATCGTTAGCAAGTATTGACTTTACAAAGTCGATTCATGTCCACTTCACTTTATATGAATTTTGTTAAATTTCTTGTTAAAATTATTTTTCTTTAGAACATGATCCTAACTCCAGATACAAAATTAAAAAGCTCGTAATTTGTTTTATAAATTTAAATTTTATATATGCTTCTAATTTCAACTTTTCCAATTTTTAAGAACGAATATTAACGAAAACTTGGAAAAACGAAAGGGCCCGAACCATGAAATGTTAAAAAAAATCGCTTCTTTTAACAAAGAGGGCATTATTCTCGAAAATAGAGATTATTAAATGGGCTCCACTCGTTTCTGATCAAGTAGAGAGGTCATTTAAGGCTTAACCATTTAAACCCCTAGAAACTTATTGAAAAAACTGTTCAAATAAATTAATTCTGGATAAAGTCTTTCTTAGAGGATTCATTTTGTATGTTTCTTTAAGCTTATCTTAATCATTATTAAAAACAAAGTATGTCCATATAAGCTTTAAACCACGAGATCAAGTTCATGCGATTCAATCTAGCATTTTATTTATTCGTGGTTCTAAAACTTCAAAACCATTAAAAACTCAAAAACTTGAAAAAAACAACAAATAAGTTGTAATAATCTTTTCTTTAGCTCAAAATTGCGAAAAAAAAAGGATAAATCACCCCATTTTTATATATGTAGCTTACCAAAGCCAAGTGTACATTGCATTTCTTTATTCAAATTAAATCCATAAATACCCAATAAATCCTTTTGGATATTTATTTTAACAGATATGTAAATACAAATTGAATAATATGCATTTTGATATGATATAAACCGCATTGTCCTTCATCATCCCGTTTTGAAATTTGTACACAATTTCGCCACCACATTATGAAAAACACACAAAATCAATAATTTTTCGCATGACCTATACAAACTTCAATATGTTAACTCTGTATAAATCCTTCAACTTTGGGCTTTTGCTCTCTTTTTTGTTCGTTCTTATGGGTACTATAAATCTTTTACTTTATTTCGAATTGTATTTTATGATAATATAAAACTTTTCAATAAATGCGAAAACAGCAAAAATAACAACGAACTTGTATAAATTATGCAACTCTTTCGTGTAAATTGTGTTGTATATTCATATTGCTCGAGTACCAACAAGAAGTAGTAGTATATTTATATACCAGACTTTTTGGAGACATTTATCTAGTTCTTCGCCCTAAAATCAATACCTAAACGAACATGCAAACAGCAAAAAAAAATAAAATAAAATAAAATAAAGGACGAAGGAAGAAAAAAACTTCTAACACAGTTCGCCAACCCTGTCGCTCTTCCAAGAGTTTGCATTAAGTTTTTTGTTTGTTACATAAGGACGAGGCCGGTCCTACGTTTTACGTAACATCAATTTTTGTATCCTGCCTCCAAAGTCGTTATCCTTGCCAAAAATAAAACATAAGGAGAAGAGTTCTGTTTTTTTCTTTGTATGTCATGTAATACCTCTAAGTTCTATGTACTTGTATAATGTACCTACAATCTTTTTGAAATGAAGGTATTTCGAGAGGAATCTGTCTTGTTTTATGTGTGTTCGTTGGTGACAATTCTAAAATGGGGTTCTAATTAATTTCTTCCATGTGCTGGAATTTTTCTTGTATTTTTTTTTTTTTCCTCTCATTGGTACCTATATACCTAAAGAAAATTTGTTCCAAATATAGGTTAGGTCTTCTATATCGAGATTCCTATACATATATCACATAATATCCTTTTCTCTCATTTATGAGCTTTTTCAGGGTATACCTAGATACGATACGATTTGCGATGATTTGCGCAATTCAGCGATATAAATTATGTAATTTACACCAAAAGAAAAGAAAATTTACTTTAAGGACGAAATTCTAAAAAAAATAAGAAGTTATTAAGGACGAATTTTAATATAAAATGAAATGAATTCATTCAGTTCTCAATTAGAATAAAGAAGTTATAAAATTAGTTCCTTTCGGTACAAGTTCTACTTTTTTATCGACCATGTTTTTGTTGGTGGTGGTTTATGGAAAGGGGGAATGGGTGATTGGGTTGAGTTACTCAAGGAAGAAGGATTGGGTAAAAAGCTTTCTTCTCCAACCGGAGAAAATCTATATAAAATGTTGCCCTAATTTCTTCGTTTTTGAAGTGCAAGTTGTGTATGTTCCAATCCAACTCCATTCGGGAGGTACAACACCCCCCCCCCCCACCCCTTTTAATATATTTTGTTTTAATGTCTCATCATACAAAAGAACACCCTTTCCTATTAAGCTTTAAAAAATGATTTATGAATGACAATTAATTATTTTTGATGTGAGACCTTGCATTTATTAGGCTTAGCTGATTTTCCGTTTCATTATAACTTAAAATAGGTATATAAAAATGTACATTTGACATTAAAAACTATTTTTAATATAATATGTGCTTTCTCTACCCTTCCCAAATACCAATTATGACGCATTGTGACGTCATTTTTTCAGCGCAACCGCATATAATATGCATAAAATCAAACCAATAACAAAAACAATGAAACTAAAAACGAAAAAAAAGTAAAACATGACAATTTATGTTCTCGTAATTTATTTAAATAAAATAAATTAAAAAAAAAGAAAGAAATGTTTCTAAAACATGATTATAAACAATAAAACAATTGTTGGTCGTTTTTTTTTTGTTTAAAAAAAAAGGAAGATAAAACAATAAAAAATAGATACAAAATACACATCCCATTGCATTTGGTGTATTTTTTCAATCAAATGCCATTAAACCACCACCAACGACCAACCACAACCCCCCTTGGATACACAAGTTTCAATAGTAAAAAAAAAAGCTTTGCAAATTCGCTTTTTTCTTATTGCTCTCTCTCTCTTTCTTTCTCTCTATCTCTCTCTCTCTCGGTGTATTACACAACTTGTGTAAAAATCTCACCCCTATATTAGAAAAGCGAACGAAAAAAGTTCCAAGAATTCAATACGCATGGTAGAGGGTAGTACTCTAGGAAAGTGTGGACTTAGTGTAGTTGACACCGTTATCAGAGCCCTCTTAAACACCGGTTCTCTCTACCCTAATTTTGAGCTTTTCCCTCTCTCTGCGTGTCGCTTTTTCATTCCATCCATAGCCAAGCCATACATAAGAAAAGCACAAAGCTTTTTTTTCTATATGGTGGTGGAAAATTTTCTACAAACTGTAAAAAACAAAAACAAAAACTACAACAAAAGCTCTCAGAACTCGTAAAATATTTCACGGCGAAAAGCTTGATACGAACGGCATCTAGAAGTTCAGTTAGTCGAGCGCTGATCCCGAAGTGAAAAGGTCGCGCGTTGTGTTCGTTGATACGGTTAGTTCATAATAATTTAATTCTTCTTCTTCCAACAACTTGGCTTTGGCTTTTTTGTAACAAAAAGAAGAAAAGGAAGAATAAAAACGAATAAAATTGAAGAACGAAAAAATAATTAATATTAGTTTTTAAGCTTTAGTATAACACAAAGCTTATTTTGCTTTTCACTTACAAACTATTTATTAAAACAAAAATTCATTTCTATTTTAGAAAAGATTCGAAAAGCAACCTCAAAACCAAATAGAATTCCGCATTTCCGTGAATATAATCTAAAAGGGGTGTTTTAACCCCTATAATAATATAGAATCTTCAGTGAACTTATTGTGTAACAGTGCAAAGTAGTATTTAATAAAGGTATATCCTCCTTTCTCTTCTCTACTCTTACTCCTGCTGACATTACAATCTTGTAACTTAAATTTGTTTAATTGTTTGGTTTTAAACTTAAAAAGAAAACATACAACATGCCATTTGATTTGTTAATAATACTTATTTTTTAATTTGTTTAATATTGAATACTGAAAATTGTTGTGAAGTGAACAATTTCTTTTATTTGTTTCGAAAAAAAAAAGAAAAGTGTTTTGTGCCTCATTTTGATTTAAATCGAAAAGATCAAAAAAAGAAAAAGGACAAGGATTTTAAGGAATTTTTGGGTTTTTGAAAAATTGAATATATGCGTTTTCAACGTATAAGACTTTTAAAAAACTGTACATATGAAATGTTATTAGTTGGTACCTACTTATTTTATTACAAGTAGATACACACAAAGCTCAACGTTCATTTTTTTCCGTTAGTTTTTATTGTATATAGAAATTGTACATTATATATTTCGTTTTGAGAAGGAAAAATGAAAATCTAAAATGCACATAAGTTGCGTAATAAGGTTTTTCCTTAATGCCTATACCTACATAATATATACGAGTATAGAGCAGTTATGTTATCCAAGACATAAACCAACCAACCAACCAACTTTTCTTCTAACTGTAACTGTTTCATAATTTTTCTTTTTTTTTCTGTTTCTAGCTTGTTTTTAATTTCTTTTATTTAACTGTTTTTGCCTCATAGAAGCTAATTAGAAAAACACAATTATTGGAATATGAGTAACCAGGTGGGTTAATGTTTTTCTTTTAACCGTGTTTTATGTTTGTACTAAAATAAATTACATATCGTGTCACAGGAAATCAGCAAGGACATTTTTATATAAGAGATTTTTTCCTTTGGATTTCTTATATGAATCCTTGGAAGGTTTTCAAAAATCAAATCCTCCGATAAGGAAGGGCACAACAACTAACAACATAAAATGCAACAACAAACATGTCAAAAATCGAAAAAAGAAAAACTGAGTTAAATCAATAATCAGCAGTTCCTCTATTAATTTTTTGAAAGGAGGAGGTGCGGTGTTCTTTTCGTTGTAACTTCATCCCTCTCTCTTGGAAGAAATAAGGGAAGGGAAGAAAAAAAAGTAGGTGCGGCGGCGAATTGGAATTTTGTATCTTCTTCTTCTTTTGATTCTCTAACGATTACGTTATCCTTATACCTATTTCCTTTTGGATTTTAAAAGTTAAAAGTATTCACTCAGTGTTTTTCACTGTATTTTAAAATCAAAAAAAGTTTCTTTTTCGGGTAAAATTTACTTTGATTCGTATGTGAAAAGAAAACTAAGTAGGTACCTACATAATTTCTATAGGTATCTATTTCTTGAGAAGTTTTTTTTTTCAACTATCTAGTAGATATGGAATAAAAGTAGGTATACTGGAACGTCCTTTGCGCATGAATTATGCTCTGCGGTTAACCTACAAATTTAAAGTGTTTTTTTTTTTTGCGTTTGCTATGACGACAAAGAACCTTAAGGGGATTCCTATAAGTTTATAGCAATACCTAGATTCTTACAACTATACAACTTGTGAAGAGAAAGAAAATGTCGTCGTTGGTTGAAAAACCAGTTAGAGATTTCTTGATCACGATGATTTTCTATTCTAAAGCGTGCTAACTTCTCTACAGGTAGATAGGTATATTATCTTGATACCTTTTAGCTACCTATTTTTACAGGGCCAAGGGGGTCTAAAAGTCTAACTAATAATAATTATCTTCTTATAGAAATAGGTATAAAATATAACCGCAAGGTGTTTTGTTTGCATTCAAACAAAATGATTATCATGAAACCCTTTATAATACATTTTTATAGCGATATACTTACCTAAGTGAGCACGGCATTTATAGAAATAGAAGCAAAACTAACATATGACGACAATAAACAATTTACTGTTTAATTTGTTTTATTTTATTTTTTTGTTCTGTGTGTATTTCTTTGTGCTCATAAATAATCTTGCCTTTGGGGCCAATTCTGAAAATTCAAGTTCAATGCAATTTGCAAACTTGCCAAATTATCATCATCATACGCACAACTTAGTATTTGAAAAGTTTAGGTATGTAAAGAGTACAGCATATGTAGGTACGTTCATAGGTAGATACACATTGAAAAATTAGATTATGTATTTTAAAAAGCTGAATTCAACTACTGAACCATGAATATCAAGATCAGCATCAGCATCAGCAGCATAATAGAACTATCGGTGGTTCTTTCTATTATGTTGGCACAATAGGAGGTAGGAAACAGCTTTGGGGTCGAAACTTACAAACAAAAAAAAAAACGTTTTTCAAAGAGATTGATTGTGAACATAAGTACCCCGAGTATATGTATTTATGTATACATATGTTTGCTACACTTCCAGTGGCAAATAATTCACAGTGTATACTGTATACCACCAGTACCGGACTAGGCCAAGGAGAAATTGTTTAGAGCCTTTTTGTTCTAACTTCCACCATGTTTTGGAATTTCAATTTAAAGCTGTAAGACTCTAGAATTAGTAGATTAGAGAAAGATTTAAATCAAAAATAAATTAATCCCAGAAAAAAGTTTAACGAAGTTTGCCTTTCTTGTGAACTCAAAAGTTTAAAATATTTAAGTCTATCAAAAATTCTTATATTGGTTTATCATCAGTTAACGAGTAAGAAAACCCTTTTGAATGTACAACTTTTGTTTATCTTCGGTTAAGCTTTCATAAGTTTTTTGTGCAAAAACTTCATGTGGACCATTTTTTTTAGAATTCGTTTCAAGATCGTCCAATGAAAGTGTAATTCTAGCAACAATTTGTTCAGTCACTGATTTTTTGAGACTGCATTTAATTATCATGAAATCCATAAAAATGGAGTAAAAACATGAACAACTCCAATTTCTAGCAATTATTTTATTAATTCATCATGTACAAATTATTAGTAACACATTTAGTTCTGCAAAAGAAAAACTTCACAATTTTATGCTTAGTAAAAAGTTTATATCTTAAGACTTAACCTTTGACAATTTGGAATCAAATGAAATTGACTATTTTAAACATTGACTATTTTAAACAAATCTGTGTAAAACATAAACATTTTACTTATTTTTAAGTTTTTCTAATTATTGTAGCGCTTTTAAAACGACTTACTCAAATCGCAATTTCTTCACCAATTGATATCAAATTTTGTTTTTAATTTGATTATTAAAATGATTATGAAACAATATAGAGAACGTAAATCCAATATTTTTGTTCACAATTAAAAAACAAATTAATTGTTTACTTCCCCGAAAAGAAAAATCCATTAGTTGCAATTAATTTCCAACAAATTTTTTAATTCTTCTGTTCCCTAAAATTTGTTTCACCCGGAAATATTTCGTTTCACATTTCTTTTACTGTGAGCTCAACAAACGATGATTGATTTTTCGTTAATTCCCCACTATAAGCTATCATTTTTAAGTTTCAGCTATCATTTTATTGAAATGTTTGCACAGTTACTTAGAGGTTGTTAGAAATCTTGTTTCTGATTTAAAGTGAAGTTTCCTGCAAGTAAAACTCATAATAGGTTTTTAAATTTCGAACTCACGCAAATGTTAGAGTTTAATGTTTTTCACAATGTGCCAACATAATCAATTAACAATAAAAATGAAAAATAAAATAAAATCTGCTACTTTTTAACCGGACTCAAACAATTTTCGCGTTAAACTTCCAAAACGCCCAGCAGTTAACTATAGTTAATAGAGTTAACTCAATTTCGCAATCAAGAATGTGGAATGTTTTACATAAATTGTTTTCATTTTCCAATTTGAAACTGACTTATTAATTTAAGTCCTTTTCTTTTTTCCTAACGCTCGTACTGCTGAAACTTTAAAATTTTTAACGGTAGCTATTGCCCATTTAGTTTGAACGAAGTACAAAAAAAGGTAGTTCCATGGGTAACTCGCAGATTTGTTAGTTGTTACATCTGCTGACACTATTGCTCTTACCATGTTGACCTTCTTGGCGGTCGCAATTTGCATTTAAAATAACGAGTTACTTATGTATATAACATTACTTTAAATGCAAGAAGTATCATGAAACACCGTATTCTTCCTTCTCTTGGTATTCTTAAAATTCTTAAACACTTCAAAATTACTAGGCTCCATCAGTTGTCTTTCAACTTAAAAAAAAAAATTCAAAAAACGCTTACCTATTTAAGTCTACCAAAGAGGAATTTCCTTAATATCAAAAAATATGCAGACATTCGAATAAAAACTCAAACATTTTGCTTAAAAAGTTTTAATTATTGCAAAAGTATAAAATTTAAGTTTTATCTGTTTGTTTAAACCCCTGGGCCCTTGAGAATTATACTCAGAGCCTTTTTTACACCTCATGGAAAATCCAGCACTGCCTTATAATATACATACATACATTTGTACATACTCGTAGATATGTATTTTTTTTTTTCACGAAGATGAATCTCATTGTGAAGATTAAATTAGGAACCGGGGACTATTCCACATACATACCTATCTATCTATCTACCTACAGTTAGGGGTTGGGTAACCTAGCACATTTTGTTCATTTTTGTTTGTTTGAATAATTAGAGAGGAAGTGAGAACTTGTCCTTTATATTTGTTAATTTTGCAATCTCTGGCTTTAAGTAGTATATACAGATGTGTATATATTATATTGCCTACCTACCCCCACACATTTTGATGATAATGATGATGACCATTAAAAGTTCTATTTGATTCGCATCGCTAACCTTAGATGCTACAAAATCTATCTATCTATCTATCTAGAAACACCAGAGGCACACTTTTTTGTTCATCTGTTTGTTGATTTGTTTTATATAAATCATATCTATTGTTTTTTTTTATATATATTCATGAGTATAAGAGGGGTCATGAATGATGGAGAAACAAAACATTTAAATAGTCCAAGCTCAAACATAATGTATATATAGAAATATAGAATGAGTTTAATTAATGTGTTGTTTCCCTAACTTATTCAATCTATCTATCAATATCGACAATTAAATTGAGTGTAATTTTGTGAGCCGCACCATAGACGACGACGACGACGGTAGACGTCTAAAAGGTGGCTTTAAACAATTTTGTGTAATGTATTTTTATAAAATCAAGATTGTTCGATGTTGTCATTTAATTATACTACAAATGATATACATTTAAAGACAAGATTGGATTTCAAAAGAAAAAGAAAATCTGAGATTTGTATAACATTGACATTTTGATGCTATGTTCGACTGAGCAAATGGAAGAAGTCAAAAGTTTCATTGAGAACAAGCTCTACTTAAAACCCAGTAAAAGTATACAAAATATGAGTAAAGGCTTACAACAAGCAAGCAAACTCTATTTTCATTCAGGGTTTTGCTGATCTTTCAAACATGGAACTTCATCTTGTATGATTTAAAGCATTTTAAACTAAAATAATTCTTACATACACCGTTTTCCAAGATATGACAAAATATCAATAAACTACATTTCACTGTCTTAGTTGAAAATCTTGATTATGGAAGCAAAAGCTTAATAACTCGAAGGTTATTTTGTGTTATCCATTTTATAGCAGTTCCAATTTAGGTTTTTACTCTCATTTGCTTGCACCATCCATACCTAGGATTAGATTTAGAGATGTTTCGAATTAATCTTAATTTAAACCCTCTTCTGCCTTAATAAGTTGGCTTCAACCTTCTTATTTTTCTCTCAAATCAGCCCAAAACGCCATTTTTGACAAGGACTCTACCTTTTCTGATAGTGGAGGTAGGCATATTTCCTTATTTCTTTAACTTTAAAGCAGCATTTAATTGTTTATTCATACGACCAAGTCTGGCCATTTATTGTTTTCCAGTAAAATCGTATATAGAATCAATCACGTTTGTATCCGATGGGTTTATGAATAAATGAGAAACACTAATTAATAAATATTTAATCGAATTGCACTTAGTTATGAATTTAATTATCCGTATTTATATGTTTTTTTTTGTATTATAATTATTATTAATTTTGTTATAATATTGAATTGAATGTGTGTTTAAATGATATATTTTCCTTTTTATGTGTACAGGTTGTTTAGAGCGAAAAAATATTAGAAAAACAAGCAAAGAAAAACTAATCGTGTGTTCTTCTTGTGATCCGTCACTGAAAAAAGAAAATCGATAGTAATTTATTCTATCAACAATATTATTGCGTATAAAATACATCGAGGACTAATAAAAAAGGAAATGTAAGAAATTAAACTTTGAATTTAAAAAAGAAAAAAAATCTTAAATCAAGTCCTATGACGCCTTCCGCAAGGGTACCATACTTTATCCAAGGTTTGGAATGTCTTGCATAATAATTTGATTTTATTTTGTTTTTTTTAAAAAAGAAAATTACTTCCTGCTTCATTTCCAATCATAATTCTGTTAATACCTATATTTGTTTGTTTTTAGTCTCATTGATTTTGTTTTTAAGTTGAAAATTTCATTATTTACAAACGAAAGAAATATGAAAAAAGTGTTACATAACGATTATACACTTGACATTTTTACAAAAACACACTCGCCATTATTATAATGATGATGATGATGTTGTTGTTGTTGGTGATGACGATATTGTAAACTCACAACCCCCTCCACACCAACCAACCCCCTATCCTGTAACATAGCTTACACCTTTGTTTTTCTTTTACCCCAAAACATATCTAAAGAAAATAAAAACGCTTCTTTTCAAACATTCATATGTACCTCTTCTTTTTCCTCATATAATAAGAGAATTCTAAATTTAGGCCGCAAAGAAAAAATCAATAAAAATGTTGGACAACAGCGAAGGAATTTCCTCGCTCTTTTTTTTCTTTCTCTCGCTCTTGCTCTCATTTCCAAGAGAGTAACCACAAAATAAATAAAACTCTGTGAAAAGTTCTTACCTAGGTACCTTAATAAAGTAGTTAGTAGGTATATCCTCAAGCCTTAAGTGCAAAAAGTTTAGAGAAAGAAAAGAACTCATTTGGTATACCCATTTGGTTCATAATTAGATGTGATGATTTTGCTTCTAATTATTTTAATTGAAATTAAATTTCGACTTAAAAATGTCATACTTTCCATTTTGGCATAGAAAAAGCAAAATAAAAAAAAATAAAAATCAAACATATCAAAATTTTGCATGAGGAAGGGATTTATTAAGACATGCGCTTCAAATTATATGTGTTATTCGTATACAGTACAAACCCACTATACCGGAAATCCAAGAATGGAATAAGATACAAAATGAATCTCTTAACCATTCGTTTGTTTTTGAGTTATGAGTTCGAAATTTTCGTGAGTGTTTCCATGCAAAAGAAATTCTTCTTCGAAATCGATAAAATATACAATCTGGCTTCAAAAAGAAGAAGAATTTAGAGATCTTACTGTTGGTTGGCAACAAAACACGCATTTCCCATTTGAAACACAAATTTATTTAGCTTTTGGTTTGTTTATGAGAAGAAGCACTTTCGATTTGCTGCCTCAATCTTCCCTGTAAGTGTAATATTCTTTATTTTTGTCTTAACATTTAAGTATCAATAAAATCCAAAGAAAATTATCTCTTTTTTCACCTTTCTAAAATATAACATTTTCGAAAGCAATACCCTTTTTTATTGATTCAAACATCAATTATAAACATATTCTTTTTTCGTTTAATTAACAAAAATAGCAGTTCAATTTTCGAACTTATATAAAATCAAACTGTGAGAGACGGAGAGGCTTTTCAACAATAATTCTTGGAATTTCCGAGATCTAAATGTGATATTTCTGCTTTTATTAACATAGACTCCGAAATAAAAACGGTCCTAATCACGGGAGATAATTTCTTTGACGTTAGTCAAAAAGGACTTAAGTCAGAAACTGGTCACAATAAACTTAAGTTTTTAATATCAAAATTAATTTTTCTGCTTTATTGTCGAAAGGCTGTCAGCTAGGTTCTACATTTTACATTCACTCTAAGGGCCCCGCAGACTGCAGACTTTTTATCGGCCGATAGTTTGGTCGGCTTCTTAATCAGTATGGAGAGGAATGCATATGCGCACACTACAGCGATTCAGTATCGGCCGATACAAAAGTTTGATGGGCTACCCGATTACATTCAAACTTATCTGTCGGCCAACTATCGGCCGACTGTTTATTCAGTATTCAGTCGACCAAATAATATCGATATTAATTTAATATTGGTTGATATTAACAATTTTCAAGTGATTTGAATTCGACCAGATTAAGTTGGTGTGATTTGAATTCGACAAGAGCAAATTGTTTAAAAACAGTAATAGTTTCACTTAAAGAAAATAAACCTTAATTTTTTTTTTATAGAATGCACTTGATTTTCGAGAAGTTGCGACTTCTATTTTGACGGAAGGGACATAGCATTTCAACACACCAAATGTCTTCTCTATTCAAAAAACAACTTTCTTTCAAAAACTTTCAAGACACATTCAGAAACTGTACTTCGATACCAGTTTTTCCCAACTGGTATTTGAAAACTGCTTATCGCAAAGAACTGCAAATGTGCTACAACAAATAAAAAATGTGCAATGTGCAAATAAAAAAATACTAATATTTTATATTTATTTTATTAAAAAGCACAGACCAGTTATGGCAAAGAACAGAATTGTTTATTGACTGATGTGATAAATGTCAGCTGTTTTAATTTCACTTGAAGTGATTTCGAAAAGTATTCAACGATATGATATCATCGAATGAACCCTGAAAACAATTTCACTTGATTTTCAATTTAGATTTCATTTTACTCGATTTTCTGAACCTAACTATAAATTAATACGATATTTAGCAGTTGTTCTAGGCTCAGTCTGTGTTAAACGAAAGGCACCAAAAAAAAAAGACTGTTACATCAAATCAAAAACCTAAAATGCAATTTTTTGACTTAACGCCAATGATTTATCAACGAAAATCTGAATCATTTTCATGGATTTCAAATACCCAATCAGCGAAGAAATAACTTTACTGTTGTTAAGAAACCAAAACCCAAGTCTTTGCTCCAAAGTACATTATAAAGTCATTTGTGCGTTTGAATGCATTGTCAACTTTAAGTAATGGCATAGTTTTTACTTAACAAATGTCAAAAAACGAAAGCTTCACAAGTGACAACTCGCTTAATATCAGCATATTGATATTGAAACCTCATATCAGAAAACCATTTTTTATTGGTGTGCAAATCTGCAAACTAAGCTCCTTTAGTACCTCGGTATCTAAAATAAAAATAACACATTTTAAGAGAAGATTCCGCACCCAGGTTTACTTGGTATGTAAATGCTACTCCCAACTGTCGAATAACCCGAACATTGTTGCAAGGTTCAAGCACATGTCTTCCTTTCGGTAATCCAACTAACCCCAACCTAAATACCTTAAAATCTCAATCGAAAATTTCATTTTTTTCATAAAAGAATTTTGCTAAAAATAAAACCTAGAAGTAGAATCGTTTTTCGAACCTTCATTCAAACAGAATACCTCCGACATTCCAGCTTATCGTATAAAACAAGACTCAATTCAGTTAACTTATGTAACCTTGACAAAATTTTATTTATTATTCATTTTTTTTACCCTTGTATATTTCACCCTACTTCTCGTTTTTGTTTTGTTTTCCCCTCTTTAAAAACAAAATAATAATAATAATAAATAATACAAAAATCAACCCTTTAAAGAGAAGAAAAATGTTCATTTTGTCCGTTTTACGATTTTGTTTGTTGTGTTTGTTCTCACCGTCAATAGTACTGTGGAACGTGTTGTTGATTTAAACTGACTTTTATTTTGGTTCAAAAATTGGTTTATTTATGCTTGTTGTTGTGTTGTGAAGTTTGTTATGATTTTTTAAAATTTTGTTTGTTATATTTTTTTATTTTTGGTTTGTGTTCAGTTATATTTTTATTTTCATTCATATTTTTCATAATTAGCATGGGAGAGCTGACTCTTATAGAGTCGCTACAGTCATTCCAACTGAAGATGACAATATCACAGCGGATGGTCAGTACAAGGTAATATTTTGAGTTTGTTTTTTAATTTTCATTTTCATATCTTTTTGTTCTTATTTTAGTTTTGCACATACATTATATTCATTCAAGTACATATGTACATGTTTTGTATATAACACCATTGCATCGTCATAGTTCATACACTTGGTTTCATTTGGTTACATGCTTCTTAAAGAGATTGAGACACTCAAAACTATAAGTAATCGAACCTCATTTTGGTCTCATTGAGAACCATATAAACCAAAAACGGGCCTTAGTGTGATCAAGGGACTGTTTTATTATATTCGCTGACTTAAGAACACAGAAAAAACAAATTGCACCTAACCAAGTGAACCGCACTGTAAATGCATTCATTCAAGAAGAGAGATATCATATTCATAACACTAAAATTCTTGCTTGATTTGTTATTAATCGTTTCATTTACATACTTTATCTTAATTTTCCATTTATCAATGCAAAATGATATTCCATGTCGATGTCGTTTTCAATTTAGATTCAAATTGTGGAGGTGTTTAATTTGAATACAACTACGACAATTTACTTACACGTTACACCCCACATACATATATCTCTCTATAGCTTCTCTTTGAAAAGTTCGTAACCGATCGCCCGCGGCTGCCGCCCGAATGCAATGCTAAATTGCAACGATATTATTTTTATTCAAAGTCCATTGAACTTTGTGCAAACGCACTTTAATTCTTTAGAAATGTTTAAATAAATGAAAATAAAATAAAAGTAAAATATATCTTTGCCAATTTAGTGTCAATCAAGTTTCAAACATCATTTGTTTGTTTTGTTTGTCGCTTTCACATTATAAACAAAAAGTTAAGAGTGATCTCTTAAACAAATACAAATACTCTCTTTTTCCCTGAAGCTAAATTTATTTTTTTTTTTTTTTTTGAAACATAGATTTTTATTCCAATTAAAACTATTTCCCAATGTTTTTGTTTGTGATCTATATTTAAATTCAGACGTCGTCGCCGACGACGACGACGACGACTGTGAAAATCACATTTGAAATAAATTACGTATGACGATCACAAACCTACGACAGCTTCCTCGAGGTCACAACAAAATTGAAAATAAAATAAACAATCTATATTCTCAATGGAATATTTTGTTTCTCCTAAGATTGAAAAAGAAAATAAAACTAAATGTCTTATTTTACAAATTTGTATCCATCATTTTAACAAGTGGGGGCTATATTCATAGTTGTCATCAGGTATTTTTTCATTCATTCGTTAAAAAAGATTGTTTGTGTTTTGGTTATTTTTTTTTTTTTTAATATTATTTGTTTATACTTAAACTTAAAAAAAGTTAAATAAACAACAATAAAATAAGGTAATGTATGCACAAGTGGTAAAACAAGGCATAAAACACCGGTAAAATGGATTTATTTATTTATATAAGAGCTTTTTTAATTTAACAATAATAATATACTCTCTCAAGATTAAAATAAAAAATAAGATAAATAAAAACAATAATTATGATTAAACAAAGTCAAATGGCATGATGGTGTGGCTAAGTATTAAAACTTATAACAATATTTATACAAATTACATATCCAAATTGTTTAACTCATAAAAATGTTCACGACCAAAAATATATGGCACCTTCGGTTATGATAAGATTACAAAAATAGAAGATAAAGTTGATAATTCTTTATGATACGATATAAAAACTACTTGTTTGTTTTTGTTTCTATTAATGATTTTATTTATTTTCATATTACATGTGAGTTTTACAAGGAAGGATTGTAATTTTAATTCCTATTTTTAAATGATTCTTTTCTTTTTTTAAATGTTTCAATAGTAAAATTATTTTATTTCTTATATCTCATACAAAACAGTCAAAACGCAAGATGCCACCTAAAAAAGGAGGAGGTCAAGGCAGTCAAGGTAACAAGAAAGAAAACTTGGATGACTTAAAACAGGAGTTAGATATCGATTATCATAAAATCTCACCTGAGGAACTGTACCAACGGTTTCAGACGCATCCCGAAAATGTAAGTATATTTTATTTTTCACAATAGTTTTTCAATTCAGGTAAAATAAGTACCATTTTTTTGTATGATCTACTTTATTGCCAAGGCCAAAAACAAAAAGATCCTAATACTTTGCTCCATTAATGAAGCACTATTGTACTCTAACTAGCCTTTTAACAATCTCATCTGATCCTAAGTATGCAACTCGTATTATATCAACGTAACATTCTTAAATATTAAATAAGAGAAATGAAAATGATTTCCTATATTGTGAAGTAATAGAAGACATCAAAGAACTATATTGCACAAGCGTCAAACAACTAATCCCAACCAACTAACTAATATAAACAATATCATATTCCCTTTCTAACTCAACCACAAATGTAGCTTAAATATTTGATTGACAATAAAGGCAAACTCTTCCTATGTAAAAAGAATAGCAATATGCAAAATACTTAGCAACAACAAAAATTAGCTGATTACACTCGATTTATCGATTTTGCTGTTTATGTGAAATATGATCTTCATTCAATTAAACTGTACTTTGTGTTTGTATATCATTTGTCTTCTTTTAACTGCAACTTAAATGTTATAATATGGTTTTTGAAGTTGAATTGTCTAGCTTCGATTAAAGCAAAGCTAAGATTGAACAAGAGCCTAACTTGCAAAACATGAAACCACGAACAGTAAAGTAAAATGTAATGTACGCAATGTTATAGATTTGCTTCACATATCAAGCCATAGATGCCTTCTATATAAAATTAATGTCTTAAAACCATGTACAATTTATTGGCAGAGTAATTTTTACTTATGACAATTTTTGTATCAACAAAAGATCCTGTCTTTTTTAACGTTGCGCCCCAATAAAGTTCTTAAATCATTTTTTGCATTATTCAAAATTATGTTAAATTTTGTATTAAAGATTAATTTTTCAAGGCATTACATATATAAACGGTGGGTCAAATATAAGTTACCAAATTAAATGGTTTTATTGCTTACTTAATTATCGGACACAACGTCATGCCAGTTTCAGCCACAGCTAGATTTGTAGTTAGTAACGTACTCTGTCACAAATATATCAAGAGCTTTTTGATGGTTGCGGGCTGCAGCTTAAAGATTGTTTGGATGATATTGGCTTTAAGTGCTTGAACCGTTTCGGGATTATTAGCATAACATCGGTCTTTCACGGTTCGCCACAGCAAAAAGAAAAAAGAAGAGTTCAATGGATATCGCCAAGACGGCTGCTAACATGATTGCGAAATTTGATGTGAAATCGATTAATGTTGACCAAATAAATGTCTTAAATTTTAATAATAGGAAAGTCGTTTAACAAAGATCTATAACTCCCACCATTGACCGCAACTCTGTCTAAGCTTCACTTTCATGGTCCAATGATGCCATCACTCCACAATCCGCGTTAAACTGTAGCTTTTTGTTTATACATTACCTTCTCGACATTAAAATGTGGGTTTTTCGAAGCCTAGATGTTTGTTAGAGGCAATTTTGTTTGGTAACGTAGCCTTTGGAAAAGGTGAGTTTTCGCGCAAAATAGCTGCCCAAACTGGGAAGTGGTGTTACCGAAGTGGATGGTCGTGTGCCTTCAATTGAAGACTCCTAATTAGGACTTTGTAAGCGAATAATTCGAGGTCTTCGTGCACAATGCTCCTTAGGTTATTTCGTGAAATGTTGAGCTGTTGTGATTGATGATGATGAATTTTTGGAAATAATTTGGAAGAAGGTGCTCTTCTTCTAGAACAAATCTTGATAACAAATTTTTTTCTGTGTAATTTTCAACCGTAACAACTTTTTTTTAACAAAAGATCACTAAATATTAAATATTTTTAATAGACTTCGCTGATTGATGAAAGATGTTTTTTCCAATAACGTTAAGCGCTATTGAGATTTTTACCCTTGATGATAATAATAAAATTGTATTGGAGACTTATTTTTCAAGACATAAATAACAACAAATTTTACTCTATGGTCATTCTAAGGTGTGGAAAAGTTCCATCTCCCTCAATATATTAAACTTTGACTAGAAAATGACATAAATAGACTTGAACTGTTCAATGCTTCCACTAAATATTCTGATTGAGTAAACTATGACCTTTGTCCTTTTGGGTTACATTTTTAATTGCAGCATATTCAAACTGGAGGTTAAGGTTAAAACTTACTAAGGATTATAACGACTAAAGTGAAATGTGAAAATATAATCCTCTTAAAAATTCTTTATCAGTCAAATTTTGTGTATTTATACATTTATTCATAAACTGTACAGTGCCATATGGCCTTGCTCCAAGTTTATAAAATAAAAGTGTCGATTTAAAAAAGCACAACCGTCTAAAATATAAATCATTAAATTTTTTCAAGAACTTTATTTGCTTATCTACAAAAATTTTCATTAATCTATCAAAAATATTTATTTCAAGTTTAAACAACCACTTAAAATAATTTAGTTTAAATAAATATACATACACTTCTGCTGAGAGACATGGTGTCTTTAGAAAAGATCTTGTATTGTTTATCTCATAATTTTGATCATAATTTACAGAAAGATATTTTAAAAATAAAATGTAAAAAGGAAGCGTTGATAGAAATGAAGAAAATGTAGGCTAAACGTTCGCTGTGCTTCTGTTTACAAACAACAAAACAGGGAAAGAAGACAGAGTAATCTAAAAATCTATCTAAATTTGTTTATTGTTAGAAAAGAACAGACTTTGGCAAATACTCATGCTTAACTTTACTGTTTTTGATTTTTGTATAAACTCAAGATATTGAAACTTCAAAGAAGAACAACATTTTTTAAAGCTCTTCAACCCTCAAAATATTTGTTTAAAGAAAAGTTTAGCTCAAGTCTGTTAGAATGAACGCCATTTGTTCAATAAGCCTTTAGATCGTATCTTAAAACAAAACTTTATTAATTTTTTAAAAGCCTTTTACTAACGAATCACATTTTTTTCTCTTCCTTTACTTACAGGGTCTCAGTCACGCTAAGGCCAAGGAAAATCTCGAACGAGATGGCCCTAATGCATTAACACCGCCAAAACAAACACCAGAATGGGTTAAGTTCTGTAAAAATCTGTTCGGTGGTTTCGCCTTGCTATTGTGGATTGGTGCCGTTCTTTGTTTTGTCGCCTATTCAATTCAAGCAAGTACGAGTGAAGAGCCATCAGATGATAATTTGTACTTGGGTATTGTACTTGCTGCCGTCGTTATAGTTACTGGCATTTTCTCTTACTATCAGGTAAAACAAAATAACAATATTTTCATCGAGAACAAATAATATAAACAAATATGTCTTATGTTTATTTAGGAATCAAAAAGCTCCAAAATTATGGAATCTTTCAAGAACATGGTGCCACAATTTGCTACTGTGATCCGCGAAGGCGAAAAACTAACACTGCGTGCTGAAGATCTTGTCTTGGGTGATGTTGTAGAAGTGAAGTTTGGTGATCGTATTCCCGCTGATATTCGTGTTATTGAGGCACGTAACTTTAAAGTGGACAACTCATCGTTGACTGGTGAATCTGAACCTCAGTCAAGAGGACCCGAATTCACACATGAAAATCCATTGGAAACTAAGAACTTGGCCTTTTTCTCAACCAACGCTGTGGAAGGTACTGCCAAGGGTGTTGTCATCAGTTGTGGTGATCACACTGTCATGGGACGTATTGCCGGTTTGGCTTCTGGTTTGGACACTGGAGAGACCCCAATTGCTAAGGAAATTCACCATTTCATTCATTTGATTACCGGAGTGGCTGTGTTCTTGGGTGTGACTTTCTTCGTTATTGCCTTCATCTTGGGTTACCATTGGTTGGATGCTGTTATTTTCTTGATTGGTATTATTGTCGCTAATGTACCTGAAGGTTTGTTGGCCACCGTAACAGTGTGCTTGACTTTGACTGCTAAGCGTATGGCCTCAAAGAATTGTTTGGTTAAGAATCTCGAAGCTGTAGAAACTCTGGGATCAACATCGACTATTTGCTCTGACAAGACCGGTACCCTCACCCAAAATCGTATGACAGTCGCTCACATGTGGTTTGACAACCAGATCATTGAAGCCGATACCACAGAGGATCAATCTGGAGTACAATACGACAGGACCAGCCCCGGATTCAAGGCTCTATCCCGCATTGCGACACTCTGCAACCGTGCTGAATTCAAGGGAGGTCAAGATGGTGTTCCAATTTTGAAGAAGGAAGTAAGTGGTGATGCCTCTGAAGCTGCTTTATTGAAATGTATGGAATTGGCTTTGGGAGATGTCATGAACATCCGTAAGAGGAACAAGAAGATTGCCGAAATTCCATTTAACTCAACCAACAAATATCAAGTGTCTATCCATGAAACTGAAGACCCCGCCGATCCACGTTACCTCTTGGTCATGAAGGGAGCCCCAGAAAGAATCTTG
The DNA here is from genome assembly GCA_951509635.1 of Eupeodes luniger. Classification (NCBI taxonomy): domain Eukaryota; kingdom Metazoa; phylum Arthropoda; class Insecta; order Diptera; family Syrphidae; genus Eupeodes; species Eupeodes luniger. The sequence continues at coordinate 313,666,971 of OX608073.1, read as the reverse complement.
GAGCGTTGCTCAAGCATTTTCATCAACGGCAAGGAAAAGGTTTTGGACGAAGAAATGAAGGAAGCATTCAACAATGCCTACTTGGAATTGGGAGGTTTGGGCGAACGTGTGTTGGGATTCTGTGACTTTATGCTGCCATCCGACAAATACCCAACTGGCTTCAAATTCAACTCTGACGAATGCAACTTCCAAATTGACAATCTCCGATTCGTTGGCCTCATGTCCATGATTGATCCTCCTCGTGCTGCCGTACCTGATGCCGTTGCCAAGTGCCGATCTGCTGGTATCAAAGTCATCATGGTAACTGGTGATCATCCAATTACTGCCAAGGCTATTGCAAAGAGTGTCGGTATTATTTCGGAAGGAAACGAGACCGTTGAAGATATTGCTCAGCGTTTGAACATCCCCGTCTCAGAAGTTAATCCACGTGAAGCCAAGGCCGCCGTCGTTCACGGAGGAGAATTGAGGGATGTGTCTTCCGATCAACTTGATGAAATCTTGAGATACCACACTGAAATCGTATTTGCCCGTACCTCGCCCCAACAGAAGCTGATCATTGTCGAAGGTTGCCAACGCATGGGTGCTATTGTGGCTGTAACTGGTGATGGTGTAAACGATTCGCCTGCCTTGAAGAAGGCCGATATTGGTGTTGCTATGGGTATTGCTGGTTCTGATGTATCCAAACAGGTAATTATTGAAAAAGTTAATGATGTATTTTGGAGATGATGATTTTACTGGAGTAAAATTGTATGTAGGCTGCTGACATGATCTTGCTTGATGATAACTTCGCCTCAATTGTTACTGGTGTTGAAGAAGGTCGTCTTATCTTCGACAATTTGAAGAAATCCATTGCCTACACTCTAACATCGAACATTCCTGAAATTTCCCCCTTCTTGGCTTTCATCCTGTGCGATATCCCATTGCCCTTGGGAACCGTAACCATTCTTTGCATTGATTTGGGAACTGACATGGTAAGTATTAGGTTTAGAAGACCAACACATAACTTAGGCCTTAAAGAATATAATTTATTTTTTATTTTTAAGTGAATAATCAAATATTGATCATCATGACACTATTTATTAACTTTTTATGAATATTCTTAAGAATTTATTATTTAAATGTAAAAAAAAGCGAAAAACAAACAAACAAAAATAGATATATACTTATAAAATCGATCGATCGATAGATACCAGCTATATCTCTTGCCTACGAAGGTCCCGAGGCTGATATTATGAAGCGAAAGCCTAGAAATTCAAACGTTGATAATCTCGTTAATTCAAGGTAAACCATGCGCAAGTATGGTAGAATCAAATAAAGAAGATATAAGCTAGATCGATTAAAAAATAAAAAATCAAAAACTACATATGTATTTACATTTAGGCTTAAACATTTTTATCTATAGCTTGTCATGCTAGAGACATAAGTTCCTTTATTACATACATAATTATATTTGAAAGTATATTCCAAAAGTATACATAGTTTGAAACTCAGGTATTATAATATAACTTTTTTAGATGATAGACACATTTCATTTCTAAGTAATATGCTAAGCTAACGTAACACAACATCATAGAAAAATAGTCCTAAGGAACAACCAAATTGATTGGAAAACAACTAACAAAACCAAAACAAAACAAAACAAATTATTTTAAAGAAAAAAGAAAATATTAAAAAGTTATTTTTCAAAAAACACACAATTTAGGTGCCCGCCATTTCCTTGGCCTATGAAGCCGCCGAAGCCGATATCATGAAACGACCACCCAGAGATCCATTCAACGATAAATTAGTAAATTCAAGGTGCACACAAAATTCACGATTTATTAAAAAATAAATCGTATTATTACAAGATTTAAAATTCTCGTTAACGAACCTAATTTAGTTTTTAAGTTTTGTGTCAAATTAACACTTATATATTTATTTACATTTTTTTAAACGTTTAGAGTGTGGTTTATATTGAAACAAACATTTTTATTGTGTTTATTTTTGTTTATGTTTTCATTTTTGTTCATTTTTGTCAACGTTGTTTCATTGAATTCGTTCATAAAATACTAACCCCATATCATACTTTCATCATTCTATCACTCTATCATTAATCTTCCTCTTACATTAACCCACCATTTACAAGTGCTGGAGGAAAGGATGCTTAACTAGAGCTGAATGGTTTTTATTTATTTCTGTTTAAATTTTGTTGACTTTGTTTAGTCAACGGGTGTGAGTTTTACTTAACAATTTTATTTGTGGAGTGGAAGTTGTTATGGTTATGGTTCATCATGTTTTTATTTGATTGATTTATAACTGAGATGTTGTATGGATATCAAAAGGTACATAAATTACTCAAAAACATTCTTCCCACCGAAGTTCAGTTTTTATCTTTTTTAAAATATTAATGAATTTTTTTTGAACAAAAAGAAAGTATCAGAAAAAATTTGTTTCGGTTATCATTTTAATAGTTCACAATTATTAAAATTTAAATTCTACAATAATTATTTCAAATGTGTTTCATTTGAAAAATGGGCCAATTGTTCTTGAGTTACTTTTGTATTAGTCATAAATGAACGGGCTCAAAGAAAACACGTTTTTTGTATTAATCAACGTTACTCCCACAAGAGCATCACAATGATTTCCGCGCCGCTATAACCATTCAATACCACTTTTGAAGAGGCGCCAGTTCAGTAATAACCTCTTAATTTGAGCAAAATTTATTACCGCTGAGCATTTTTTTAAATCTGCTAACATCCAGTGGTTTTGTTGATGATTCTGATTTAGCAGAACACTTTTCAAGCTATTCCTTCTCTTGGACGGTACATCAATAATTGGTTTAAATTTCAAACACGATTGTTTTTGATCCATTGTTTTAAAAAACAACAAAAGTATCGTCAGTTTTATTACAATAAATGATGAATATTGTTAAAATGGTTTTCTTTCGAGGTCAATAAAACTGGCGCTATCTATTTGTCAGTCCCATTGGTTTTGTAGCTCATGTGCTATATGGTTTTCAAGAAATGCTATATTTTCAAGCTTTCCCCGGCCTGAAATAGACTTAAAACTTTTTAACTATTTTATGCTTTTTTTAAAGGATGTTTCTATATATGATCATAAACCTTTTGTTCTTCCATACAATTGAAAGTTTTATCGATTCATCGAAGCAATTCATTTCTCCATCATTCGTCGGTAAAACGCTCTCAATCATTAATTTTATAACTTTAATTTTCATTCATCCAATTTATTATTTTAAGAAATTCACCGTGTATCATACACAAAACGATATGTGAAGTTTTAAGTGGTGTAATACGTGTCGTCGCATTTTGAATTATAAATAACAAATAACAACAAACAAACAAATTATTAAACAAAAATAATTAATTGAATATGTATTTTGTATGGTCCACCTCTTCTTTTTCTTAATTTCTTCCAACCTCTTTATTTCCTTATGTTATATATCTCCGTATAATATATTCGTTTTCTTTCTTTAAGCCCCCTCCCCTTATATCGCGTTTTGAGAGAATTAAATCGATAGAGACCCCCTTTACCTACCCCCCCTCAACAAAAAACAAAAAAAAGAACTTATGTAGTATAATTCTGAATAACAATAATTATATATATATAATATATTTATATGTAATATCTCTTTCACTGGCATTTTGCAGAACACGCCCATCATGTGTGTTATTCCTCTTTGGCATAATTATTGTATGTTTTGTTGTTGTTTTAAAATGAATATTGTGTCGAATATAACAACAAATAATCAAAGAGAGCATTATTTTTGTCGTCTGTAGGTTTTTTTTTATATGTATTTTATTTATCTACCTATAAATTTAAAACCACCAACAAAAAGAAATAACAAGAGACTTATGCTAAACCAATAACATATAATATTTTTAATAATTATCTTATAAAAAGAACAATCTTTTGTTGTTGTTTTTTTGTTTCTGTTTTCAATTTACTTTCATTTACTTTTTGACTAACATTTGAGCGTGTATAATTTTTGTCCATCCTTGCTAAAAAAAAAAAAAAAAAAAAAAAACAAAAAACAAAAATATAGGTACCAGCTATTTCGTTAGCCTATGAGGAAGCTGAATCCGATATTATGAAACGTCAGCCAAGGAATCCTTTTTGCGACAAACTGGTCAATGAGAGGTAAAGTTATCGTTTTATTGCTCTACGATCTTCTACTGCTACTTCTACTACTTCAATCAAAAATAAATATCTCGAACGCAAAAGGAATATCTTCTTTTTTTTTTTAGAGAATTTTTTAGTAAAAAAAAGAATACAAATTAAAGTTTGTTTTTTAAAAAAAAACTCGTATTAAATTAAATATTTTGCTATTTTTTCTAACTTTCTCCCTAATAAAATAAAAATAAAATATATGAGAAAGATTTTTTTAACTTAACTGCCTACGTTATATCTCAAAAGCAAAGTACTGCACTTCTTGTTATTCTAATTTTTTTTTAATCGTATTTTGTTTCTAGATTTTATTTTAAATCTTATACAAGTTGTTAATTTTGAATTTTTAAATCTTACGTACAAAATATCTTGATAAATAATTCTTATTCTTCAACAAAGATTTTTCTTGCCTCACTGTATGAGTTTGAATTTATATAAATCTGCTTTGACTTTTCAGCAAAATATCTAACTATTTACTTTTTGTTTTTTCTTCTTCAAAATATATAAAAGCCAATTATATACAAACATTTTAAACTATTTACATATAAAAGTAAATAATGTAGTATTTTTTCACATTATTATGTAACTACTTTGCGGAATTTCTTTGCTGATTCGAATTTTTTTAATAAACAAAACAAAAAAGAAAATAAATAAATAAATAATTTAAGTATGAGTTTTTGTCATCTTCCTCCCTTTCTATAAATTATATTCTTATTTTTTTTTTTTTCAAAACTACTTAACGCAAGAAATAAAGCCATATAATGTTTTAATCATTTGTTTATTTCAATGTTTTCTATTTTGAATTAAATTAATTAAATTTGATTTTTCTTTTATTTTTGTTTACTGTAGCTTACAGTGTTTTATAACAATTAAAAAGATTTATAATATAATGAGATTGTGTGATGTTTGGTGTCTTAAAAATTATAAAAAATTATATATAAATATAATGGAGTCTGTATAATGTTTCCTCTCATGTTATATCTAGCCCTAGTTTGCCTTAAGTAAAGTTTCATTTTTGTTTGATTTTAGTTTTTTTTTTGAGAGTTATTTTTCTATTGCCTTAAACTATTTTACTATTATTATTGATTTAGTTTTATGTGAGCCTAGCTTTTGATATTTATTTAAATCTTATTATTCAGAAGAAAGCATTTGGAAGTTAATTTATTTTTTTTAAGATCAACTATAATGAGTGAGTGGTTTTTGAAGAACATACATCTATTAACTCTTTAAGAAAGAGATTAATTGCCAATCTTCAGTGAAATTTTAAATGTGTTAGCTCGTTTGATGACGTTAAGACCATTTCAAACTGAGAATGATAAATGAAACAACCTTTTCCAAGGTTCCTTTCTAGCCCAATGTGTTTCGGTGTCATTTTCATTCAAACTTTGCACTCCTTTTTCTAAAAAAATTGGCCGTAAGTCGTCAAATGTGGCTTAAATATTTGCTGCCAATGCTTCGGCAATGACCTAACATAGCCCCAGAAAAAGAAATCAAGAGGTGTTAAGACGCACGAAAGAGGAGGCCACTTATAACATAACCATTTCTGTAAATTAAGCTGTCACCAAATTTATTTAGCAAGCAATAAATTGATGGCTACGCGCGCCAGTCGTCTTGTTGAAACCAAAGTCTGATAAGATTCTGAAATCCGCACCAAACAATAAATTAAAATGGATGTTCTTGTGATTCGTTAGTGGCTTGATGAGTTACGAAGCCATTTAACAAGAAATGAGTTTCATCATTAAACACAATTCTTAGGGCGAAGTGCTCTATGAAATTCGCCAACAGATTTGTTTGTTTAAAGTTATTTCCACAAGTTGGAAGTGTTGTTCTAGCGTTAATGATTTAAACATTTTAACACAATTTGACATTCTCAACTGTAAAACCACTGACAACAACCATCGAACTGCCTATGCAGCTAAAAAACACCCTATACCATATTGTTGTTAAAAATCAGTTGTTTACTACGTTTTATTTTTCGAAACTTTGTTTTAGAAAACTATTAATGCGTTGGTGCAAATTTTATTACACTATTTCCTGATGTTATGCATTTCTGCTTATTTTTCAAACTTTTAAACTTGTGTTTGTGATTTAATCGTATAATAACTTTAATCATACATATAACTTTAAACCACATCACTCATATTGTTGACTTACTTACTTTACTATTTTATTGTTATATAATTGCTTTCTATTCCTCAAAAAACAATTCTTAAACGCCCTCAAAAAAAAAAAAAAGCAACACCCAGACGAAAAAATGTTTAAATTTTCGACCATGAGCAAAATTTCTTTTCCCAACTTTAAAAACGACAAAAATTTAAATAATGCTACTCCTCCTTTATAACCATTTCGATTTATCTCTCCTTTTTCATTTTGAACATCTTTTTTAAAACCTCTTTTTTCTCTATTTTTCTTTTAACAATAAAATAAACAAAATAACATCCTTAAAAAAAAAACACTTTATTTTCTTTTTGTATTTATAAATTATTTCTACGAAATATTTTTCTTATTCTCTTGCAACTATAAAATAATAATTCTTTCTTTTCTTTTTTGTTAATGTAAAATAATTTAATACAAAATTACCCATATACGTAAAAATGTATGTATAAATACAATTTGCACTTGTGTGTGTATTAACATTTAAACAAATTAATTAGTTTAAAAAAAAAAACAAAGGTAAGTTCAGTGTCTAATTTATTTAAAAAACAAAACAAAAAAGAAGAAATAACTGGGATTATCTGTCCTAATAATCTGTTGCATTATGGTTTTATCCATACTCAATCTTATGCTCCTCCTTTAATTAAATAAACGATAATAATTATAATAATTATACATAATCCTTATATGCCTGAAAAATTTTCTATAAATATTGTATCCTCTGAATGTCCCAAACAAAATTGTAGGATTTGTGCTCGACTATGGTACTCTTGATTTTATTTTAATCTTATTTTAAATATCTATTAATTTAAAAAAAAAAAATCGTTTTTGTGTGTCTGAATTTCTTTATATATTCCTTCTACATGATTATAATATACTCTTTGCTAGTGATTGAGATTATTTATTTGTTTAAATGGATTACAAAAATCAAATCAAAGAAGTTTTGTTAATGATAAGTTAATAAGAAGAAAGAAGAGACTTGATGTGTGGAAATAAATAGACGCTTGATCATTTACTTCTCTCCTTATACTTGAGATTGATCCAACCAACGGACCGACGCGACGACGCACGGTGTCCAGAAAAATGGCAACATTTTGACTCAAAACTTTAAAATCGTATTAATACAAATGTTGAGTGAAGAACACCGACCGTCGCGACGGTGTCCAGAAAAATGGCAACATTTGCACTCAAAACTTTAAAGTCGTATGAATGAAAAGGTTGAGTGAAGTACATGTCTATTTTTACACATAAAATACAAAAATAACATATTTTTGAACTAATTAATTCGCTTGAACATCGTCGTTGTAAATTTTTTTGTCTTACGCTTTTATAACGTTATTCAATTCTAAAGAAATTGCTAGATATATTTCTACCCTTAACAAATTTGACGGTAATATTCACGCTTCCAGGAATACCCATCAGAGTCCAACTTCGGCAGTACTGTCAAAAACAGATATCTTAATATATATAATTCTTCTGTGAGTGTGTATGTCACTGAACTTCTCTTAAACGACTGGACCGATTTTGATGAAATTTTTTGTGTGTGTTCAAGGGGATCTGAGAATGGTTTAGATTCACAATTTTGTCCGCTAGGTACACCTGTTATGCTTTTAAGAAATTTAAGCCCTCCCAATATGTGTAATGGTACAAGACTATTGATCAAAGAATTAAGAGATAATGTGATTGTAGCAACTATCATTACAGGTCCCGTGGCTCGCACATGTTCTGCGGATTCCAATGATACCAACTGATTTGCCCATATCTTTTAAAAGGTTACAGATCACTTTAAAAATATCCTTTGCCCTAACAATAAATAAATCCCAGGGACAAACTTTTTCCATAGTTGGTATCGACTTCAGGAAAGAGTGCTTTTCCTACGGGAAATTGTATGTGGCACTTTCTCGAGTAGGATCTCCTGAAAATTAATACATTTTGTTGCCACCTAGAAATACCACAGCCAACGTAGGGTACAGGGAGGCTTTAAGATAAGCATACAATTTTTTCTAATTTAGTGATTCGTGGTCGTTTTAATTAGCATGCTTATAACTTAAATATCTGTACCTAATTTTGTCTATCCGTGCGAAGCCGGGACGGGCCGCTAGTTTCTTATATAGCTGTACTATGCGATTGTGAATTGCCTTACCACACTCTGTCTTTCCCTGTCATTGCAATATCTAGGAGCGGCTATACTGCAAGAATCAGAGGTCAAATCAAGTCCTTTAACATTACTCCATAAAACTTTATGGTTACATCACTCCACATTCCAGAACAAACTGTCACCCTCAGAATGTTACAATAACGTGCGTTTCCAAGTCCCCGAAGCGATATTGCCGAAATGAAAATGTACTTCGTCAAAAAGATTATTTTTCGTCCAAATCACTTTGAATATAAGTTTTCAATATTTCCTAAAGTTGTTAAAGCGTAAACGACATATTTTGCCTATAAATGGAGCTATTCCACTCCCATGTTCATCGGCAGCTGGTGCTCCAATTTTGGTTTAGTTGATGTCCTTTCAGCTATCGGCCAATCCTTTTACAATTATAACCAAAAGTGTTGAGACTATCACAAACCAATAAATATTTCTTTACAAAATTCACATGTCAGAAATTCTTCAAAATGAAACCTTCCTAACATCTTCCCCTTATCTTTCGAATTGAAACAATTTACATATTCCTGATTCGAATTTTAACTCATTCTCCGTAAATCCAACTTCGACTTGCGTCTATTAATTTCCACAAGAATTATCTCACAAAATAATACGTGACACTCGTATCGTGTTGTTCTGTATTAATTTAAAATTAGCAACTTTTAACTTCTTTTTAGTTAGTAGCTATTGTTTTATGGTTACGTTTCGTAATAATATTTACTTATAACATATATGGATGTACTATCTACCTATTATATTGCTACACGTATTATATTTAATATTTTTATCAATAATAATAATTATAATTATAAGGTTCACTCCTCATTCATAATTAATATGTCATTTTTTATCAACTCAATCAATCGTTCATCATTTTATTACATATATTCAAATTTGATTTGGTATACTCTTAATTCCTTCAGGTGAATTCTTTTCGGTTTTTAGTTTAACTATTTAAACTTTTTGTTATTCTTTATATAAGACCTTGCATTTTTCGTAGGAAGAAAAAACATATTCAAAAAGAATTTTCATACATTTTAGTACATCAATAAATACAAATGTTTAATCTTCTTTTTTAAAAAAAAATCTATAACTATATAAATGCGAGTGAGTGCTGCGTGTGAATGCCAGGAGTTGACCTTATTCTAATTAAACAAAAATGCTCTTGTGAATGTGCTTGAACACGACCTACCTACCTCTTTAAAAAAAAAAATCTACAAAGAATCAAAAAAAGACTACAAAACTCTTCATCCATTAGCTGTGACTATAAACCTATAAATTTACATACATTTAGTTATAAAAGAATATTTTTAATATTTTTCTATTTCAGTAAAAATTCAATAGTTTACAATAAATTTTAGAATATATTTCTTTAAGTAGTTGATGTAGAATTAAACTGAATATGATATTTAAATATTTCATATAAAATATATATATACAAAAATACTAACAACACCATAAACCAGAAAACTTATATATATTATTTAAACACAAGTACCTACTATATGTTAAGTATATTACAGCGTAAAACCATAACTAAACTGTCCTTTTGCAGAAAATCAAACAACCTACAGTAAAATATTTATAGTTTATATACTAAGCTATTATTTTGTTTAACTTTTTGTTTTTTTTTTTAAATACATTGTTTTTTTAATAAAACAAAAGATTCAAAACTAAAACAAAAATTCAATACAAGACCAAATAGCGTAACTCTGTTTAATCATCATTAATCCTCTGAAAAGGTACCAGCCATTTCATTGGCATACGAAGCACCAGAGAGTGACATTATGAAACGCCAGCCCAGAGATCCATACCGCGACAACTTGGTGAATCGCAGGTCAGGAAAAAACACAAAAATTAGATTTCAAAAATTAAAAATAAAAAGAAAATTCAATTATTTAAAACAAAATTGCATTAAAACGAAACAAAATAATAATATTTTCATTCCAAAATTTAATGTTCAATTTTGTTTTATTTTACCTCAAATTACAATTAAAATCTTTCGTTTTTGAAACCAATATTCGATGTTGAAACAAAATTATTTCAATTGTTTTTAATTTTCTTTCTTCATTTTATTAAATTGACTGAAACCTATTACATGTTTATAATTATACACACACTAATTTTATTTTTCACATAATGTCTCGTTGTTGTTATTTGACATTATCGAATGTTTAAAACACACAAAATGAATAAATTAATTGAAAAACATGTAACAAATTCAGAATACCCTATAACTATACAGAGAAACACCTTTTTTCAATTAAAAAAAAAAAAAAACAAACAAATATAGAACACACTTGTTTCAAATACCCAAAACCTAGAATCGTTTGTTTGGTTTCTTGTTTTTAGTTTTGCAGGCGTAGTGTGATTTAATATTTGATAGAAATATTAAATCTTTAAAATTAATTTTAAAAAGAACTTAAATGGTTGTTGTTAAATATAGTAAATGTTTTTAAAAAATCTTTTGAATTACAGAATACATGATAATTAATAGTTCTTTTCGTTCTTCTATTTTAGGTGTGAATGTTAAAGTAATTTCTATTCAAAAATAGAAAGACGTTTTGTTTTTTTAAAAAACTGTAAGGTTCACTCCAGAAATCAAATTTATAAAACGAGTAAATTTGCTGTCAGGGATCCACATTTCGATTGATTTTAAATACGTTGTATAATTATATCGACTAAAATGAAAGGCGGTACAAATTTTATTGTGGGAATTGTCAAGGCCAGAAGCCGATAAGGAACTAACTTATACATTTCATTTAAAAATTCAACGATGGTTATTGTTACCATACTTAACATACGTCTTACTTATTTAAGTCAATCAAATATTAGCTTCCATGACACCCTAGTTTGTTAAAAAAAGGACCAATTTGTTTGCAGCACAGTTTGTTTCTGGTTTAACGCTGCCAGAAAGTGATATGGATCCTTTTCTATTACAATCCGATTGCACGATGTTAAGTTTAAGATATGTCTTCAGAAAGGAAAGCTTCCTAATGACCAGCAACATGGCCACAATCTAATATTTCATAATAGTATTTGAAACACAAAATAGACCATTCCGTTCCGTTCAATATTTCATAAGGTCGATTAGAAGAAAGTTAACTTTCATCAAAATACAACCGGCAATAAAATGGCTTACGGCTTCATTTTCCCGTCTATTGCAAGGATTACAGTTTTGAGGTAGATCAGCTCAATGGGGCATAAAGTTTAAGTTAAAAACTTTAACATAATATGCTCTAAAAATTAAGCTAATAACTCCCACAGAGTATTCGTTACTGAAATAGGTTCCTGAAGACAATAATTGGTAATTAAGGTTCCTGTATGTATTCGGGACGATGTAGAAGTTGCTCTGGATAGATGCTGAGTGTAAAGCTTCTTATCTATTTTTTCCGTGACACCTGCAAACAAAATGTGATTTAAAAAAACCTTTTGAAATCTTTATTTTTCATTTTTTTTCTTAAAAACTAGTTGTTAAAAATACTTGAAAAAGAAAAAAACTAACTTAATCTGAATTAAACTAACCTAGAAGGTGTCCTGGAATATGATTCCTAACCTTTAAAAATATAAGCAGGATCGATAATTGTTTCAAAATATCTTACTTGCTTTCTGGACCGTTGGAAACCATATATCAGGACATTGTGGTGAAAAGAACTACGTGTCTGCAAAGACTCAGCAACAATCGAAATTTTGTTCATCTTCTTGAGGTATGCTTACGCAGTTTCTTAGGTCCATATTTCTATTTACTAATTCAAAAGGTTTATATAGTATTCTTTTATCTGTAGCTCTTCTTGCCATATGGTATATAATAGGTACGTTAATATAGTCGGATAAATAGCCATGTGCATCCAGAAACAAGAAAGCCTCGAGAGGTATAAATCCCCTCAGTAAGTGTGTTTTTGAAGTATCCGGGGTTAAAATAGAATAACCCAGAAAAAAGATCGTTCTCAAAAACCTTTGCTGACCGCTCAAAATGATTCCTTACAAGGTTCAAAATGACGTTGTCAATTCTAGACACACCGGAAGCATCCAACAGTTTCTTGTTGGAAACGTATTGCCGAAAGTCAGCATGTGAGCTTCTGTACATTTGCATGCAAGCTCTAAGACATTTTGTCTCGAACATGCGAAGCTTTTCCATATACGACGGATTAATATTCCACCATACTGCACTCGCTTAAGTCAGAATTGGACGTATAAATGCTTGATAGCAAATAATCTTCACATCGGATCTCTAGATACCTTGAGAAGAAAAGGTGTTTAAACGACATAAATGCCGCTCTTGGCTTTTGCAATTGAATGTTTATGTGATCATGATAGTACAAAAATGTACTTCACAACAGTCTTTGATTCGAAAAGACCCTCCGAGGTCTTTTAGGTTTTTCCAATTTCGTATCAAATCTGAATTTCAGAGGATCCTTTTTCTTTTTTTTATTATTGGAAGTTCCTTCGAAGTTTTCCAACAACTCGGGAAGTAACAGTTATTTAGCAAGTTATTGAATATAACGCAATATTGGCGTATGATTTCGATAGGAATATGTTTTAAGACAATGTTGGGATTGTTATCTAAACCCCTTGATTTTTTATAGTTAAGCTTACGAAATATTTGTGTCAGTTCGCCTTGTGCTATGAAGTAGTGCATTGTTCGTTCTACTGTAAGTTCATTGGCCTTAAGATTATCATAAAATCTTCAATTCCTTGAATGGAGATGCGTTTGTTTGCAAAAGTCTTACCATGATACCATGTGAAGACTTCTTTCACTTCTTTTAATCAACGTTATCAAATAATCTGTATGAAATTTTAGCATTACGTACAAGTTTTAAGTACAATGTTCACACGTTCTTAAGATCTCTAACCCTCTCTAAATTAAGTGTATTCTGTAATTCAAATAAGACTAAAAATGAACGTACGGTCTTAAATATTTTATGAAAGTATTAATATTAAAAAATATAATTTATCAAAAAAAAAAAATAGTGAAATGAAAACAACCAAATACGTTTTTTTTTTTTTGTTCAAATGTTTAAATTATTTTAATTTGTATTGAATTAGAAAGACAACAAATTAATATTATTAACAGCATCCCTCATGTCACAGAAGAGAAAGAAACACACACATATTATTTAACTTGACTACAGAGTTCTGTCTTGAAAAGAGTAACTTAATGTTAATTTCGAAAAAGAATGTATTAACATTAAAACATTGCTCGCTGTTCTGCTTGTTTTAAAAAAGTTCTGTTAAATAAACAACAAATAGTGTGCTTAAAAATAAAACAACACTTAGATCATAGAATATAAAATATAAAAAGTAGTATAAGCAAAAGCAATAAAACGCAGCCGTTATATATATTAGCGGATATTGAATTCAAAAACAAATATATATACCCACAATTTATATACTGAAAACCTTTCATACACACAGAAACAGAAGAAAATTATATTCAAAATATACGTAAACGTTACATATATACCTAATACCTTAACCTAACAACTATAAAACTCATTCAAAAACAGACAGCTTTCAATATTGTTAAATTTATTAGTTGATAACAGTTAAACAATTTTAATTTTTGGTAGTTTTGTTTGCAATATAATCAATCTTGAATGAGTAGTTTATTTTTGTATAGTTGTTATTATAATGTTCTTTTATTTTAATTTTATCTAGATTTAGATTTAAGTTCAAAATAAATGTCACATGGTCGGAATGTACTCTTTTTTCTCTCTCTCTCTCTCTCTCTGTCTATATCTTTCAATATAATATACATAATTGGTATAAAAATATGATATAGATGTTTCAAAACAGCTTTAAAGGAGGTAGCAAAATTTCTATTTGTCTAAAATTTAACTATTCTATCTCCCATGTGACACGAATGTTAAAAAAGAAAAATTAACTCATCCTCTTCTCATCGTCCGAATCCTTTTAAATGTTTCCCTTATCCCAAAATTTTATACCCAAACTCAATAAAATGTTTAATATTCTTTGAAGAGAACAAGACTACACTTTGTTGTAAGTGACAATAGTACAAAAATAAAAGTTCCTCAAAATGAAGATGTTGGAATTAAAAAAAAAAAAAGTAAATATGTATACATAACAACTTGATGGAAGGTACGATTTTGTGATACTAAATCTTTTTCTCTTCTCTTCTTTATTTGTTTGTATTTTGATTTTAATATCCTCCTTTAACAACAAACACACTATCCTTTGCTTTATTTTATATTATTGAGAATTAAGAATCAAAATAGACACAAAAAGGACATCAAAAAAAGGTAAGTACAAATTGTTTCAGAGGGTAAATATTGTCAATCGTGAAAAGAAACACCTGCCCTATCACAGAAATAAATTAGAATCCTACATTAAAAAGTGTCTCGAAGGTGAGATGTCTTTTTTAAGTTCAATTGCTGCATCAGCTTACTTAAGTCCCATGGAAAATATTTAAAGAAAAGACTTCAAAATTATTGATAACAAACTTTGTTTATTCATTTACCATTTTGAACACCTTCTTTACGTCTCTTTTCTTACCCTTTTCTACCATTATTTCAACGGATTCTTTCGCTTCAGCTTACATTTAATATCCAGAATGGGATTTCATTCAGACATTAGCTACATGTAAACTTATGCTAAATCGAGACATCACGGAGAAAGCAAGCCACGGATAGGCCAACACCACCACTGGTCTCTCAACTTAATGAATTTTACCAAAGCTTGATGCTTAACGCTCAAAACAACTTATTTACCTTTATATCAATTTCATAATTTAGCACCATTATATGTGTCATTGCTGAACACTGCTTAAAGGGTAGGCATGCAATTCGACTTAAAGTTCCCGGAAATGATTTTTAAAGAATGCATGAATCAATCATGAGGAGGAGTTAGTTTCCCAACTTCTATATAATGTAGATGCTCATGTCTTGGTCTATTAAAAAAACAGATACTCCTTTTAGGAGACTTCTTCTTAACGAGTAAAAAAAGATACACAAATCTCTGTCATATCACAAGGAACCAACTTTTAATCAAAGTCTGTTGACTTTTCAACCAGCCTCCGGTAATTTGGAAGCCAAAAGGAATAAAATTGGTTGGGAAATTTCGGAAATAATATTTCCATAACAATTTTTCAGTTGATGAAGTTTTGAAACTTCCATAGTTTTCTTACTTTTCTTGTAAGCTGAAATTGTGCACATTTAAATGAGAGCCAAGCTCCTCTAGAAACTAAATTCTTGACATAAATATATTTCAAAGGATACTTTCGACGTTTTGCCCGTTTCCAAATTTTTAATATTCAACAAAAGTTGAATGGGAAATATTATTCCAAATTCTCACTTAAAAGTATAAAAATAATCTCTACTTTTGTCCTTCTCCTTCTATTGCAAGTGCAAGTTAATTCACAAAATTTTGTCCTTAATATTTATCCCACAAAAACTGATACATTTACCTTCTTTGTATGAAAATCTTAAATTTTCAGCATTTTAAAATTAGATTAAAAAAGTCTTTAATATTTACCTTAATAATGAGCCCTATCGGTAATCTCCCTTGGAATTTTTGTATCCCACTGAATTGTTTCCTTTATCGGGAATCTCACTGGAAATAAATTTCCATCGAACAATACATCATAGGAACATTGCGAGGGAAATTTTTATTCACGATAGCCCCCAATGTCATTTCTCAAAGGGTTAACATTTCCTCCGTAGCAAAATCTTCAGATTTTTCTGGCAAAATCCAACCTGAATGTATCAGTCTAATCGACTGTTTTATATCTAGAAATAAATGATATTTTTCGCTCTAAAGATCCCTTAGCCAGAATTACTACAATCTATATCAGACGCTGGCCGATAGGAGAATATGCAGTACAAATTTGGGTGCTCCTCACAAGCTATGATTCAATTCCTTGCATATGTCCTGACTTGGCCAGTTTGAGAATGTTATGACAAAGCATTCCATTACAATTTGTATGAGATTTCTGAAATAGCAATAAAAAATGTCTGAACATTGAGAGGTCCTTATGCGATCTTTACATAGCTACCAACGTCATCGTCTCTTATCATATCATCGTCCTCAAAAACCCATTTCCATTACGTTCTTAAATTAATTTTCTTGTTGGAGTCAGACTTCAGAAATCGAATATAAACTGTCTGCAGAGATATTTTTCACAATACAGGTAAATCTGCTATTCAAAATCAATGCATTCCGTGATATGGGTGAGTACGAGTATTTCTAGTTGAACATAATTTTTAGTTCTAATCTTTATTTGATCAATAGCGATACACCATTATTTACCCTCTGAACTCAAGAACTTCCAAAATTTATAGACACAACCTTTTGTAATACATCTATCAAACACTTATTAATATATTTATTTTTTTTATTTTATTTTATATATAAATAATGTATTTGCATGCTGTATTTTCTTCTTCCTGTTTCTGGTCTCCTAAAGTGCTTTGCTTTTATGTAACATCATGTATAATGTTTGTATGATTAATTCAGCAAAATGCAATCATATGGCAATTGCGTGCGCATCATGCTTTGCAGGCTTTTAAATAAAACTTGCTTCATTAAAATGTCTCTCTAGATGGTTTTGTGTAAATTAACAAGAAAAAAAAAACAATTAAAAATTTAAATACTAACATTTTGTGTAAATATCAATAAAAAAAATAATAATGTATAAGATTCTTCCTTATAAATGATTGTCAAATGAGACCTTGGACGCGTGAATCTTAACAAACGCCAGTCACAATGGTTACAAATTTCTCATAACAAGAAAATATCCTTCAAAGTCTCATTAAACAATCGCTAGTTCGTTAAAAAGATCCCTTTTTCATCAAAATAACAAGAAAAATAAACTTGATTTAAATTTTACTTATGCATTTCTTTTCTATTCTTCTTTTAATTAATTTAAACAATATAAAAAACAGATTGATTTCCATGGCATATGGACAAATCGGTATGATTCAGGCAGCTGCTGGATTCTTTGTGTACTTTGTGATTATGGCTGAGAATGGTTTCTTGCCAATGAAACTGTTTGGCATCCGTAAGATGTGGGATTCCAAGGCTGTTAACGATCTAACTGATTCTTATGGTCAAGAATGGGTAATTAATATTTACATATATTATTATGTTTGCATAAATAAATAATAAAACAAATTTTATATTGTTGTTTAGACTTATCGCGATCGTAAAACACTTGAATTCACCTGCCATACCGCCTTCTTCATATCAATTGTGGTTGTACAATGGGCCGATTTGATTATTTGCAAGACCCGCCGAAACTCCCTCGTACATCAAGGCATGAGGAATTGGGCTCTTAACTTTGGTCTAGTTTTCGAAACATTGTTAGCTGCATTCCTATCTTACTGTCCTGGCATGGACAAGGGTCTTCGTATGTACCCACTCAAGTAAGTACAAAAATTATAACTTAAAATGATAAAAGTGTAGGAGATCAAAGAAAAGAATCGAGACATAAGGTGAAAGTCCAAGATAAAAGAAAACTGCAATGCTCCTAAACCAAGCTCAAGTACATCAAAAACACAATGGGCATATTCAAAGTCATATTTTAAACCCGAGTCTAATTGAACTAGAGTCTAAATTTAACATCCAGGTTAGACACAGCTGCTATTCATAAAGAATATGGCAGCTCTGTTTAGTTAGAAACAGATTTAAGGTGCACCTAGTCCAAAAAGTCTCCGTATAGCAGCTTTCTTTTTGTTGATTCTGAGATAAAATATTCATTGTAACAATATTTTAAGAACAACTGTTTTGAAAGTCACTAGAAATTGAAGAAATTAACACAGTAAACATTTTTGAAGCAAAAATTTAACGTTTCATTCACAACAAGTAAAAGAAAAATCATAACCATTGATCTCTTTAAGAAGCAATTTATCGAAATTAAAAAATAACAAAGCCTAGTAACTCGTAGGACCTACTTTATTCTTTATGATTTCCTGCAATCGGTTTTTCATTGAATGCACTAGCTTGGAATTCGTGTCCGGAGAAATCTTGTTTCATTTCTTAAGTAGGACGGATTTGAGGCCAGCTTTGTTTAATATTGTATTTCTAAATGATCCCACAGGTGCTCAATTGGGTTGAGATCTGGAGACTGGGCAGGGTGTTCATTTTTTTTTTTTTTTTGAAATTGTATAGCAACCAATTTTTAACTAAGAGCTATGTGTGCTTAGGGTCATTATCTTGTTGGAATATAAAATTATTCGTGAGACCCAGTTTTTGAGCACTTGACAGAAGATTCTCATTGAGTATATTCAAGTACATACTCATATTTATCCATTTTTTTTTTCCAAATTCATTTTTATTAATTCATTCTTAAGACTATCTTAAAGCTAGACAAAACTTCATAAAACTAGCCTAATTATCCATAACTTATTACTAACTTACTGGTCCCGTACGGACACTCTAAGTTAAACTATAATACTTAATACTAATGCTTTCGGCCCTAAGATCTATTTTACTTCAATTAAATTTTATTTATTTTGTATTTATTAGAAAATTTGAAAAAACTAATATACATATTTATCCATCGTACACTCAATAAAAACAGATTGCAATACAGATGAAGATGGCATACTTCTCTACACCATAATATTGCCGCCACCATGCTTCACAGCAGGTTTTAAATTGTTCGTATTCAGAGCAATATTTTGTTTTCTCGAAACCATTCGACGACAACCGGAGAAAAAGATGTTAAATTTACATTCGTCCGTAAATAGAACTCGATTCCAAAAGGAATTCTGCTTTAATACGTGTTTCATTCCGAAATCCATTCTAGCTGTCTTATTTGCTTTTCGTATAAACGGCTTCTTCCGGATAACACGACCTCTCAAAATCCATTTCTAGTTAACAAATTTCTTGTCTGTGGACAAACATGAATTCCATCTGGATGAACGGGGCCTTTTTCATTCAAGAATAATTCTTGTCATGACAAATGCTTTCTCAAACAAACCGTTCGGATTTGGCATATAAACTGTAGGTCCCCTCCATCCTGACAACATTACGCGCGCACAGCAATGGTTGAGAGTTGTAAGTCACTAGGCCCTAGTTCTCAACGGATTGTTGCGTCACTTTAACCTATAAAAAAACGGCTCGTAAAGGGAAATAAATAAAATGTCGTTGCTGGAGAGCCAATTGTTTTGAAATCTTTGAAACTGCTCTGGTGACTCTTGTTTGAGAAATTCTATGAAAGTCGCCTGTTGTAAAAAAAGTATTTACTTATTCTGGTAAAGATACTTACAGTAGCAAAAATCACAATCTTATGTCACTTTGGAGAATATTTCAAGCGAAAAATCCTAGCGCTGTTAAGACTTGAAAACTCGCAGATATTGGTAAACCTCTCATAGAAGTTAGATCTTCAATATTTAGAAGTTCAATCGCAGAAATCGATATCTTTCATAGAAATCGTGATCCACTTTAAAGCGCTTTCGTTTCTTTTGTTTGGTACCATTTCAAAATCCAGGAAAATAACGAAATCTTGATCGATTATTAAGTCTACCGACATTTAAATTTGTATTTTTCCAAATAATATGACTTGCAATGTAATTTTCTCAATTAGTTTGTTTATTTTTGACGTTTTATAGAGTTAAAAACAGATTAAACATAGATTTTATCGTATTTATTTTTAGACTCCAGGCTATCGTTTTAAACATGGGTTTACATTTTCTATTAATAACACAAACTGTAGTTTAGTTGCAAAGACAAAATCAGAACTTATCAAAGAACTATAAATGTGGCCCTATAAAACTTGATGCTCTAACAACTATTAACAATTTATTAAAAAACGGTTTTACTACAATATGTTTCTTCATTCTTTTTCTTCTTACAGATTCGTCTGGTGGTTGCCAGCAATTCCATTCATGTTGTCCATTTTCATCTATGATGAAACACGTCGATTCTACTTGCGTCGCAACCCAGGTGGCTGGTTGGAACAGGAAACATATTATTAAACAGACAACAAAATTATATTATTTTTTATTTTTAAATATTTAATAAAACAAAAAAAGATCATTATTTAAACGTTTAAGAGAAAAATAAAATACAAAAAAAAAAACATAAATTATAAACAAAAAATAAACCAACCCCAAACACACAATAAGCAAAAAACAAAAACAAAAACAAATAAAAATTAATACATTTTTAGTGAGTAAAAATTTAAATATTTAAAACAAAAAAAAACAAATAAGCTAAATAAAAAATAATTTGTGAAGATAAATGCAAGCTTAAAGAGTGCAAAAAAAAACAACAACTTTTAATTAATAAATACAAAAAAAAAATCATTAAACGATTTTAAATTTTAAGAGAGCATGAATATAATTTTAGAAAAATTACAGAAAAATGAAAATTATAGTGTAGTTAATGAAAAAGAAAAAAATAATATAAAATAAATAATTGTTTATATAAAATGAAAAATAAGAAAAAAATGGAACAACAAGTTCACACGTTATTTTGTACTTTTGTTTGGTTCCGAAAAATATGTAATACATAAAAGAAAAACAAAAACAAAAACAAAATAACACTACCACCACAACCACCACCAATTTTATTTGGCTTCAGTTGCATTTTTCTTTTTTAATTAATTAATTAATCGAAAAAAGTGTTAAACCTATTTCTTTCTCATTGATAGCGATATATTATATAAAATAACAATGTTAACACGATGATGATATTCCTTTTAAAATTTTTGTATGCAATGTTTTATTTCGTTTTGTCATTTGATTTCTGTTTTGTTTAAATACCTACGCATTAGATTTGTTAATATTTTAAAAGTAAAACAAACAAAACTCAATAACATTGTATTCCTCCTCCTCCTCCGTCATGTCATTTTCATTTGTATCTATTTTTGTTCAATTTTATAATTTGTCAATACTGTTGCTAACGATTAATTATTTTATTTTGTATTTATCTATAATTATTATAAACAAAAATCAATACGCAGATGCTATAAAGTTACGCAACGGCATTATTAATTTTTATTTTATTTTATATTATTTCTTTTGTTTTAATTTATTTAAAAACAAAAACAAAACATCTAAATGAGAGAGAGAATTAAAATAATTAATATTAATTATTTTAATTGTATTTTAAAATTAATAGAGAATACATTTTTGTTCTTTCGCCCTCCGCTGTAAATGTATTGTAGAATTAAATAAAAAAAATAAATAAAAATAAGGTAAAAACAACAAAAAAAAACTAAACATTTAATTTTTTTATTTATTCATTGTGTAAAAAAGATTGTTTTTGATCGATCATTCGCAGAATGCCACAGTTGTTGCTTTATTCGCTCTCAAGTCATTAGAGCTTTGTTGATGTAAATCATGAGTATAACACATTTTAGATGTCACCTTTCAGCAAAAATGTAACTATCTCATGGTTAGCTATTGGAAAGTAAAAATTGATATTGATCTTGGGTCTCATTAACATATTCAGTCGTAATTATTGTGTACATCTTCAGACGAATCATGAACAGTTGTGTAGCCATCCAATCTAATTGAAAGGACTCAGAGGTTAAGAGTTTTGTTTTTAAAGCTTCATAGCGTCATTTCGTATTCAGAGTATTTCATTTGAAACTTTAATGTTTCGAAGTTTTACCATCACCTAAGAATTATGAAAAATCTTGATCACGAGTTTTTCGAATTCATCGGCATAAACAATTTAAAAAGTTCACTTTTAAATTGTAGTTCAAGTGTTCATAGTTATAGTCCAAGCAACTTATCCAATTGGTTTCGTATTGGTATGGGACATTCTCCTCATAACTGTTGCTGCACATATTATTTGTCATGCTATTCAAAACATTGCGTGGATGAAGATGTTTTTGGCACTATCCAATCTTTGGTGTTGCGGGATCAAGTGGTTGATCAATTTCAAAAAAATCCAATTATTGGAGAAAATACTTGATGTGTATGAGAATCAAAGCCAAAAATCCATTGATGTCAGTATTCTTAGAGACTTACAACTTTAAAAGTTGTTATTTACCTCTTAAAATATTTTTGGACACTAAAAAAATGTTTTACAAATGACAGCAACATATACTGACTATATCGACTAATAATGAACCACAAGTCTTCTCACAAACTTCTTCAAGGTTTTTGAAGATAATTTTACAAATTATGATCTCTTGCACATGAAAAGTCCTCCTACAGCTCTTTCTCTTTTAGCTTCTTAAAGTCCTAAACATGCATTTCTATCTACATTTAATGTTTACTCTTTTGTTCCTATATAATTTGCCATTTTATCTCATATTATATTATTACCTTCTTCTCTATTAGAGCACGCTTAATTAACTTGAATCGGTATTTTAGATGCATAAAATATTAAATAACATGTAAAACACAAAAAGGAAATGCAGCCGAGAACCAAACGATGATTTGTTTTAATTTTATTTTTTAAATAAAATAAAATACTACTGCCTGATGTTTACGTCTTAAATTTAACGTGTAAATAACTAAGATACATTTTTTCGTACTTCTTAAACGAAATTAAGTAATGAAAAATAAAAACTACAAAAGAAAATAAAGAATATACATATATAAACACTCATAACAATAATCTGGCATCAACGAGAAAATATATAAAGAAATAAAATTATGTATTTAATTAATTTAAAAAAATTTCTTTTCTTATAATATTTTTTTTTTAAATTTAATTCGGCAAAAGAAAGAAGCATCACTTTTAAGACATTTAATTGAAAATAGGGTCCCATGGGATCAATAGAAAATATCAATAGGACAAACTGTTCAAATTTTCTTTGTTCTTCAATAAAAAAAAGTATTAGTAAAATATTTGAGTTTTATTTTGAGAAAAACCGATTTGAGAAATTTATTATTTAAGTAAACCTCCAATCTCGAGGCGATAGTTGCCTATCACTGGTCGCATTCACAAAGCTAGTGGCTACGTAGTCAAGGGATTCTGATTGGCTACATCTAACTACAAAAGTAGTTGAAATTTCCCCTCCGACGTAGTGTACAAATTTCGGCTACAAAGTAAAGTAGCATTCACATGAGCGCGACCAACGAACGACGAATGAATTACAAAATGTGATTTTATATACGTTTAAAGACATATTTGAACACAAAATCTTAACAAAACGATAGCAATATAGTTTCTATTTGATTTATGATGCATACTTTTACTTTTCAATATCATTATATAAATAAATTTAAGAAAACAAATTTATTCGTCGCGAACAAAATTCTAGCTGATACGAACTGTCAAACTTTATTCGCGCCCCACATACCATCCACACTGCAACGAATAAATTGATCGCGTTCCACAGACCATCCACACTGCAACGAATAAATTGTTCGCGCGCTACATAACCTAAAAGTCAAACTTCATTCGCGACGAATTAAAAGCTCTCATGTGAAAGAAATGTCAAAATCGACGAATATTCGTTCATTCGTTGGTCGTTGGTCGTGCTCACAATCAGCTGCTCGGTATGGCCCCTTTCACACCAAACGAATCAGAATCACTCCGAATCAAGTTGAATCTGATTCGTCATCTCCACTCTTTTACACCAGCTGAATCAACCTGAATCTATAAAAATCCTTTCATCTTCTTTTTGTTTTCCTTTTTTTAGTTGCTCTCTCTCTCGTATGGTTGTTGATTCAAGACTGACCGGACGAGGAATATCATGACAGGTTGAATCAAGTGCGACCTCGAATCAAACATGATTGAACCAGATTCGTCCGGTCTGAAGGCGGGAAAAGAATCCCTTCACATTTAAATGGAGCGCTCGAAGCCGATTCTTGGTCAATGAGATTCAACTTGATTCGGAGTGATTCTGATTGATTCGGATTCGTTTGGTGTGAAAGGGGCCTATGGACACAAGAATTCAAAATGAAGTGAATCTTTCAGTATTTAAATACAAACATAAATCAATCATATTATATATCTTCTATTTGGTTTTATTGAATTTAAAAAGAAAAAAAAATATTTTTCTTATTTTACATATTTACTTACTTACTTACTTAAGGTGGCGCTACAGTCCTGTGTGAACTAGGGCCTCACCCAACAAACTTCTCCATCTAGCTCGGTCCCTAGCTAGATGTCTCCAGTTTCGCGCTCCGAGTTGGGTGAGGTCACCTTCCACTTGTGCGCGCCACCTGATTCGCGGTCTTCCTCTACTGCGCTGTCCTGTAGGTGTGGATTCGAAGACTTTCCGGGCCGGAGCATTGGTTTCCATGCGCTCTACGTGACCCAGCCATCTTAGTCGTTGGACTTTTACCCTTCTGGCTAAGTCTACGTCGCTGTACAGCCCGTACAGTTCGTCGTTCCATCTTCTCCTCCACTCCCCTTCGATGCATACGGGACCGTAGATCACCCGAAGAATCTTTCTCTCGAAACGACCCAAGGTGCTTTCATCCGCTTTTGTCATGGTCCATGCTTCTGCACCGTATAGCAGGACGGGGATGATTAGGGTCTTATATAGCGACACTTTGATCTTTCGAGAGAGGATTTTACCACTCAATTGCTTTCTTAACCCAAAGAAACAGCGGTTAGCAAGAGTTATTCTTCGTTTGATCTCAGCGCTGGTGTTGTTGTCTGCGTTTACAGCGGAGCCTAGGTAGACGAAGTCCTTGACTACCTCAAAGTTACGTCTGTCGATGGTGACGTTTTGACCAAGACGTCGGTGTTGTAGGTCCTTTCTTGATGACAGCATGTACTTTGTTTTGCCCTCATTAACCGTTAAACCCATTTTTGCCGCCTCTGCCTCAATACTCACAAAAGCATATATATTTGCATTTGTCATTAATATGACAGTTCCGACTTGACTAGCTTTTGTAGTGCAATTTTGCATTCACAAAGCTAGTTGAATTTTGACTACGTAGTTACTAGCTTTATGAATGCGCCCACTGTTTTGATAGTCAATTTTGATTATTATCAACTCTTCTTTGTTCTGCGTAAGGTGGTCACTAAAAGTTTATGATTGCTTGGTAGCACTTACATATTATTATTGGTATGTTCGGTCACATGAAATTTTAGGCGATTTTTTTGCAAGTTTAAGCTGAGCCTAATTATTTGCACGTACATATTGACCAAGGCAACGATACCTTAATTTAAATCAATATTTTTGGGAGCTTGATCAAGTGATTAGTTAGTTTAAGATCTAGAAAAAATCTTCACCCGGTGCTGATTATGTTATGGTGTTTTTAAATTAAAAAAACCCTTTCAAAATTTAGTCTGGAATATTAAACAGAATAATTATTATTAAATACGAATATTAATAAAATCACAAAGTCAGCTAACAATAGAAGCATTGCCACTAGTGTAAGGAGGCATCTTCGCCACGTGGTTAACTTGAAACTTCTGGTCATTTAAAATTGTTTTCTTCTCAATTTGAGTTCTGATATGCATTTTTTCTATTTATAACACTTTTTTTCTATCAATTAATCAATTAATTATAGACTAATTGAAAGTTCGTTCATCTTTTACCGTTTCTAACTTAAAAGGATATGACTCCATGACAGATTTTCAGCTCCTTAGGTTAAATGTAAAAATAAGAAGAAAACAATATATAAATATGAAATAAAACTGCACCATCCAGGTTATGTCGCTTTAATGAAAAAATCAATGTTTTGTAAAAAGCTAGATGAAGTGAAAAAAAATATGTTGAGATCTTAAAAAATCTTCACCCGGCGGCGTTGAATATGTTTATTTAGAATAGTGTTAATAAATAAAAAAAACTTTCCGAAATTTACTCTTGAATTTTAAACAGAATAAGTAGTATTGAATAAGAATATTAATATTAATAAAATCACAGCAAGCTAGCAATCTCGGGCGAATTGAACCAGTAACTTGAAGCTAAATTCTTAATCAATAACTATTTTTCATGTGAAAGGAGTTAATATTAAAGTTAATCAATAAATCGTTCGAATGCAGTCTTTTGACTTGAAACAATTGTTTTGTCGTAAGGAATATCATTGGCAAATGGTAGATATGTGCATTCAATAGGACACAAGCGTCCATAGGTTTTTCTCAAAACCCACCTCTGTCTTGAACATCGGGTCCCTATCCCTAGTACCTCAAGCGGAGATTGGGTTCCAACCCCAGTGGAAAGTTGTTGGGGGTAGCAAACGAGAGAGGGAGGAGGTGTTTCCGCTAAGGCACCTCTCCTTACCCAGACGGCAGCGGAGGAATTCTCCTATGTATCCAGGAAATACAATGGGATGGGATGGGCCGGGTAAAAAGAGGACGAAAAACTGCGATATTTACTATGGTGACTGCTACCGAGAAAACCAACAGGTCTTATTTGGATGCGGCTTTGTCATTGGAGCCATACTTAGGCAACAAGTCTTGAGCTATAGGTGCATCAACAAGCGCCTCATGATCATCCGCATCAAGGCTAAATTCGGCAACATTAGCCTGATATGCGTTCGTTCATGCCCCCACAGAAGAGAAAAAAATACTTTTACGGTTTTTAGAAATATTTTGAAGGATGTTCCTTTTCCAATACTGAAGCGATCAGAAAGGATCCGAAAACTTACTCTGCTGTTACACAATTTCCACAGAGTAACGTATAGACATTTTTCTATGAATAGCCCGATTCGACCAGAATGTGATAATGGATTGTGTCCAATAAGGATTCATTTTCTGGAACAGTTCCTAAATTTAAAACATGTACTTATATTAAGAAAAAATATTTACAATATTAACTCACATAAAAAGTTGAGTGGCTCATTCGAAAATGGCTTTGGAACACATCGACAGGATATTTTTCAATTAATTTGAAGTAATTTTTTGGAATTTTTCTAATAATTTTAATAATGCCCGATTTTTCTTAGCCCGCTTACGCCTTGCTTCAGGAATATTGTTAACGAAAATATCGTTTCTTTTGCGGTTACTTTTATCATTTAATATTTTTATTAAAAGAACATCCATCATTGATAAATTAAAGGCAAAAATCAGTTTGTTAACATCTAACAAATGACCGATCAGCATCGCATCTGCATCGCCTCGGCAACAGTTGCACAAGCATCAGCATTGCAAAAAAGCAGTGATGCCGAATTACTGCATACAAATTTGTCCTTTGTGAATTATTTACCCATTGTGTAAATTCACAAACGCATCGCTGCAGAGATGATTTGCGATCATCCCTGTAGCATTTTCATAAACGCAAATAATTGGCATCACTTAAAATGTCAATTATTCATTATTGCAAAGTTCGATGAACTGATGCGCAAATATAAAGAAAAAAAGCATCAAGAATTTTCTTGATAAATTGTTAATGCGGAATCGATTTGGAGCAAAAATGGAGGAAAAAGACAATGAAAAGTTTTTAATCAAACTGTTCATAAATTAATTAATTTGATGAATTTCAGGGAATATTTTACCAGCGCACAAATTAAACTGTTCACTTATTAACCTCCCATAGGAAGTTATTTTTATTTAAACTTTGATATCTTTTCACTTTTTTCACTAAATTTTAAATTTATAGTGGAGCTGAAGTTCACACAAATTATCTTTCTTACAAAAAATTAATCAAAAAATATGAAAGTGACACGCAAAAATGGTTGATTTTGACATTTATTCCCTGTTTTTTGTTCAGGGTTGCCATGCTTGCTTTTTTTTGTTGGGAATTTCTTTGATTTTAGTGCTCAAATGCAAAAAGTACTTTTGCATATACCCAAACTCGCACCCACCCCAAATCCTATAGTGATACCAAGCAGGGGGTTACATACCTAGCTGTTAGTACGCCGGCGGCGGTGCTATCAATTCAAAAAAACTTGTTTTAGGCTCTAAAAATGAAATATAAAAAAAAAGTAGGGTTAAGTCCGAAAAAGAAAATATTTTTTTCTATGACTTAAAGGTGTTTCCTCGCCTTAATATTTAAAACATGTTCTATTGAGACCCCTACCTAACTGTAAACAAAAAATCAGAAGGAAATTCGTGCTGCGGTAATGGAAAGTCGCCCGGCAGCTTTATTGAAAAGTTATTCAAGAAAAATCTCACTAAATATGAAGTTAAATTTACTTCACAAAAATTACATTACATTACATACTACTCAGAACATAATAAATGTACAAAGTAGAGAACACAGCACCTTGAGCGACTAGACTATGTAAGGTGATAACAACACAAGACATTAATACATGACAGAAGGACAGAAGAGAAAGAACAACAGACAGAAAGAACACATGACAACAGCACGCGGTAGGTTTCGAGACGGTCCCCCGTCCGGTCCGGTCTACTAACCACGCTCACTGATGCTTGATTTCGGTGGTCGATGGGAACCGAAGCTTTTACACAAAAATGTCCGCTGATCTATTTTTTTACTGCACAATTTCATTTAAAGTGCACTGTTAAAGGGTGCCTTGTCATATTGGGAGAGATATAAGGACTTTTTCTTTGCAATACAAAACACATTATTATGGACTTGTACTTTATGTAAGGAGTTTTTTGTGTGTTGTTTTTGGTTCTTTCTGCGAGTTATATATTTTTAAGGTGAATCAAAAGACGACCGTATAGTTTCGAGTTCCAAACTCAACTCTTTATTACCAAATTAAATTTAATAAAAGTATTTTATTTACATATGTATCTTAACTTATTGCTTACTATGTACAATTTGAATTATGAATTAAAAACTTATTTAAGCTGATTAATTTTTATTTGACTTTGGAGTAAAGCAACGGAAGTGAGGTGTTTATTTACCTTACCATGAAAGTGGTTGCAATTTGTTAATAGTGTCTTGATTTAAAGACTCATCACTTTTCTTGGTAGGGTCAATATACGTTACTCCTCCCTGCTTTAAATCTGAAGTCTCTGGCTTCATATTGTTTACAATTTTTATTGTTTTATTTTTTGATTTCAATAATAAAAAAGTAACAACACCAATTATGCTTAATATTAATGCTAAAGCTAGACTTATATTTGAGCCATACATTATTTTCTTATGATAGTGTAGTTCTTTTATTTCTTCTAAATTTTTAACATTTTGCATAATTATTTTATTAAAATCAATTGGTTTAACAAACATTTCATTATTTTTATTTGATGGATAAAAATATTTATCTGGTATAATTGTTTCTTTATTACAAAATTTAGTTTGTTTTATTGTTAACGAACAGTTATTATAATTAATTAAATAATTTCCTGTTAATGTAATATTTCTTTGATCACAATTTTGCCAAATTACTTCTTTATACATATTTTTAAGCAATAGAGTTTTGTCATCTATTTCTTCAATGGTTGTTAAATTATTGTATGTTAAGTAACATGAATTAGTAATAATACAATTTTTACTTTTCTTCAGATTTTTAAAAAGTGAATTTTCTTCGTATTTATATATTTTTTCATCTATTTCTACAATCATTTCTTCTTTTTCATTAATTTCCAAATGATTGGTGTTGGGTATTGATTTTATAATTTGTAATTCTGTTCGTATAAAATTTACCGGTATTTTGATGGCGAATATTAATAAATCATTTTTATATTGCATAACTCCTGCTTTTAAAAGTTTAACTGTAGGAAAATCGATGTTATATTTTTCCAGTTCTTCCAAAGTAAGCATACTTGGATGAATAATATTGTTCTTAGCGGCCATTATGTTATCAAGAATTTGGTTTACTTTGTTTTCCAAAAATCTAAGCTTAATTGACTGTTCTAAAACTATTATTTTGTAATTTAAATTACGAATAAATTCATTTGATGTGTTGTATGATTCTAAGATTTTAGTTCTATCACTTTCTATTATAAGTTTCAAATCGGATAAAGATTTATTATAATGTTCATTTATTTGTATTTGTTTATTAAGGTTATTGATAGAATTATGGTTATTTTCATCAGTTATTTTGAGATGTTCAAGGATTTCTTCACGATCTGAATCGTCCATTGTACCAAATAACCATTTTTGTACTCTACCAACAATATTAATTAGACCTCTCTTTTCCCTATTTGATCTTCTTAATGTTCTGAGTTTACTTTTTATTAATCGTATTTCATGATCAAAAATCTGTTTATCTTCTATTTTTAAAAGTGCTATGTTTAATTCTAATTTAATGCAAATTTGTAACAATTCACTTGGATTAATTATGTGTAAAATAGTGTCTGTATCATTAACTATATCTACTTGTCTGATTCTTATTTTAGTGTATCCGTTCTCTTCTGGTATGGGATGAACCTGTAACAACCCTTGTACTTGTTATGGCCTTTTCAGAATTAAAGATCAATATAAGAAATATTAGTTGTTTTTATTTGATCTCTTAGTTTTCGAATGAATCTTAAAATTAAAATTATATATGACAAACTTAGCTCATAATATATAAAAAAAATAAAAAGTATTATTGAATCAAAGTAAATTTAAAACAGGTACTCTTACAACTCGGCCATCCTGACCATTTTGATCGACTCGATCAAGTTGTAAATGTTAGAATTTTACAATCAAATTTAAAAATTATTTTAAAAAATTAAATAAAAAACAAAAAAATAAAATTATTTTAAAAGAATGTGATATACCTAATCTAAATGTATTACCTTTCTGAACTAGAATTCAAACTATGTGAATCCCTCCAATCAACCCAGGAACGTATACGTGAGGCTTCAATTACACCGTCATAAGGAATTTGAGTTAACTGACAATTTTCAATATCTCTGATTACGTATCGATCATTTGGGAGAGCTTTATGCACTTTGTATGGACCGCGGAATTTAGGGATAAATTTCTTGTTACTACCAGCTGTTGTATCAATGTTTCGAATCATTACAAAATCTCCTTCTGAAAATGTTACGTGTGGTTTATGCACATTTGCATAGTATTCAGACATTTTTTGTTGATGCAACTCTATACTATCGCAAGCTTTCTTTCGTAATGCAGCTAAGTCATGTTCAGAAGTCAAAAATAGTTTTTCGTCTAAATATTCAGAAAGTGTGTCAACATCACGTCCACGTTGGTTTACACCATATAATAATTGACAAGGGGAAACACTAGTAGTAGAATGAATAGAGTTATTAAGAGCGTATTCAACTCTTATCAAAAGTTTTGACCAATCGGAATGTTGAATTGGTTCAGTTATTTTAGCTAACATCGACTTAAGAATGCGGTTGACACGCTCAACCTGACCATTAGCTTGGGGTGAGGCTGTGGCTATTTTAACATGTTCAATATTGTTTTGAAGTAAATATGAACCAAATTCAATTGACGAAAAACATGAACCACGATCACTAATAACTCGACGAGGTCGACTATAATATTCGAAATACTTATCTAGGCAAGCACATACTTCTTTAGTACTTGTTGAATTTACTGAATATAATTTTACATGTTTTGTAAAAGCATCTACAATGACAAAAATGTGTTTTCTTTTAGAAATAATTGACGGGAGAGGTCCAAAATGATCAACATGAATGGTATCGAATGGTATAGGCTTTTTTGGAATTTGGTGAAGAGTGCGATTGGAAGAATGTGTTGGCACAGAAAACGTTATACACTGAACACAATTTTTTACATACTTTTCAATTTTTTCTTTCATTTTTGGAAACCAGTAGTGTAATTTAATTTGATCTAGACATTTCGAAACACCCATATGACAAAGTTTTTCATGAGACAACCTTATAATTTGTGATTCCATTTCTTTCGGGACATATAACAATAAACTTCCATTATCCAACTTTCGGTAAACTAAGCCATCATCAAGAACAAATTTTGGAACTTCTTCTTTTTCTAACCGATCCCGTATTCGAACAATATCATCATCTCTGTTTTGAGTTATTTGCAATTGCATGTCTATATCATCCGGATTAATTACTGAAATAACTTGTTTAAGTTTTTTGGAAGTTTGAACACAAGCTGAAGGATAGCGACTCAAAGCATCAACATGACCCATTAAAAGGCCACTTCTGTGTTGAATACTGTAATCATAGTTCTCAAGTTCAAGTGCCCAACGAGCTATTCGAGCATTAACACTTTTACGGTTCAATGTCATTGTAAGAGAGTTACAGTCCGTTACAATCTTAAATGGAATACCCTCTAAATACACACGAAACTTTCGTAACGAATATATTATTGCTAGGGTTTCCAATTCGAAACTATGAAATCGAGACTCAGAAGCAGTTGTACGTTGTGAAAAATATGCAACTGGATGAAATTTGTTATCATCTTGTTTTTGCATAAGTATTCCCCCAAAACCATCAGCACTTGCATCACAATGCAATTCTGTATCGCGTTTTGGGTTATACAATGCCAAAACCGGTGACGTTATTAACTTATCCCTTAAATTATAAAATGCTGAAAGGCATAAATCATCGAAAACAAATTTAACACCTGGTTTTAAAAGATTCCGTAATGGCATAGCGATATGTGAAAACGACGGGACAAACCGGCGGAAATATGAAAATAAACCTAAACATTTTTGGACTTGATCTAAATTTTTCGGAATGGGAAGATGCTTTATATTTTCAATATGTCTATTATTGGGACGAACACCCTTTTCATTGATGGAGAATCCCAAAAAATCTATTTCATTATAGCCGAATTGGCACTTTTTGAATTTAAGTTCAAGTCGAAATTCAGCAAGTCGTCGTAATAATCTTTGAAGTACATCTAAATGTTCCGAAATAGTTTTGGTAGCAATTGTTATATCATCCATATATACAACAACAGTCCCTTCATTAATAAATGGACGTAAAATATTATTAATGAATCGTTGAAATACTGCAGGTGCATTTTTTAAACCAAAAGGCATTTGCAAATATTCAAATTGTCCATCTGGGGTTACAAATGCTGTATATTTAATTGAATTTTCTGAGACTTTTACTTGGTGAAACCCATTTTTTAGATCCAAAGTTGTAAAATATGCCATGCCTTCCAATTTCTCTAGACAGTCATCAATAAGAGGTAATGGATAACTATCCCTTACCATAATTTTATTCAGAGGTCGATAGTCAACACACATTCGTTTCTCGCCACATTTTTTTGAAACTAGAACAATTGGAAATGCATAGGGAGAATTACTAGGTCGTATTTGTTTATTTTTCAAAAGGTCGCTAATCATATCCCTGACAATACGCCGATCTTCATAAGAAAGTCTTCTAGGTGCTGAGCTTATTGGAATATCGGAAGTCAAATGAATTTTCATTTCATATTTCTCTTCATTAGAGGTTGGAATATTTGAAAGGTCAAGGTAATTAGTCTCAATAATTGTCTGAATCTCTTTCCGATAAAATTGATTCAAATTAACATTTATATCTATACGTTCTGAAAACATTTTATCTACTTCAATTGCAAAAATGTGCGGAACAAAATGATCGATACCTAACAAAGTATTGGTCGATGCAACATGATTTGTATCATTCATGTTCGAAGGTTGACATAGATCACAAGTAGTTAAAAGATTTGAATTCTCATTTTCAGTGGAACTATACACACAATGCAACACTTTATTTGATATTTTAATTTTATTTTTATTCGAATCATCCAAAATTTCAACATTTGTTTTGGGAATTTTATTAAAAGTTAAATCAATTATCATAAATTTTATATTAAAAATATTTAAAAAGTCCCGACCCAACAAAAGTGGATATGGAATAACTGAATCAGGAACAACAAAGATATTAATTAAGTTAGTTAACTTGCGAAACGAAATTTTAATTTGAATTTTTCCAAATGTACATAATTTTAAATTTCCCAATCCTTTATAACCAGAATATTGAGTCCATTGGTTAACTAAATCATTTGGAACAGCAGATTTTCTCATTAAACTAATCGGACTACCAGAATCAAATAAAGAAACGAAAGTATTGCATCTATGCATAGAACCATTAATCAAAAAGGTAACACTTACATCATTTATTTCGGAAATATGATTGTTAGCTTCTCTATTTGTATTTTCGATATTCTTCAACTGGAAATCATCTACTAGGGCCACTCGTTTAGTAAGTTTTTTTGGACAGTCCTTTAAAATATGTTCTTTAGAACCACAACGAAAACATGAACCTTTTTCTCGTTTGGGATGAGGACATGAACTTGCAAAATGCCCAACATTTGAGCAATTGTAACACAGTATCTTGGAATTATCAAAGCTCGGTTTCAAAACTGGTGCTTTTGTCTTAGTTGCGTTTGTTGTAGACGGGGTCTTAATTGATGCTTCATTTGATTCTCGTTGACTACGTAATTGGCTATAGCGATGTGATAGTTGTTTGAGATGTTGTATATTAGAAGCCGGATACAACACAGCAATGTTCACAGAATTATCTTGAAACCCCTCTATTATAAATTGAATGACTTGCAATTCATCAATATTCGCACGTGCTGCCAACTCTTGCATTTTGAGAATATATCCCATAACAGAGAGTTTCGAAGAACGGAAAGTGGTTTTTCGTAATTTGTCAATCACTTCTGAAACAGTATACGCATGACCAAAATTTGACAAAAAATTGTTACGGAATTGAAGATAATTAGTAGAATTATCCACACGAAGAAACAATTCAGCAGCAGAATCCGTTTTCATCAAACGTCGGATTGATTTAAGGCGGTAAACATCGTCACCATTTACCGAATCACAAGCTCGTTCGAAATTTTCTAGCCATTTACGGGCATCATAAGCTTCATCACCAGCAAATGGAGTAATATAATGTTGGATATCTTCGAACTTTGCGTTAGCCAAAACATTCGGAGTGGAAGCCAGTTCTTGTTGCAATTGTTTCAACCGACGTCGTTTTTCCAAAACTCTAAGCTGTGCATCAATATCAGCTTCTTCTTCTTCTAAAGATGCAAACTGGATTGCACGATCAAATACATCTTCTTCATTATTTCCGGAATTATCTGAATTTTCATTTTCGACGGAATTGTTATCCCTTTGATTTAACTCCTTGAATTTTTCATTGTACAGCTTCCGCAATTGCGTCAATGAAGCTGTTGTTGAAAAATCAACGTTTTGCTCCTTGAGCCAATCTTGGATTTCAGATTTGTTCATTATCAGAATTCTTTATAATATAGGTAAATATTAATAAACAATTTTCGGAACTATCCCACTTCTGAAGTTGTTATGGCCTTTTCAGAATTAAAGATCAATATAAGAAATATTAGTTGTTTTTATTTGATCTCTTAGTTTTCGAATGAATCTTAAAATTAAAATTATATATGACAAACTTAGCTCATAATATATAAAAAAAATAAAAAGTATTATTGAATCAAAGTAAATTTAAAACAGGTACTCTTACATACTGAGGTTATCATCATGAACAGCATCATTATTATCTGTAAATTTAGGTTTTCTTTTAATATTTATTAAATGTACATTTTGTAAACCGAATTTCCTATAGTATGGTTGGTCTTTATGCCTAACTCCTTTATAATTTTTTATATAACCTTTAGTTCTGTTTTCTACATACTTTTCCCTACTTTTATTTATTTTTGTAATATTTTTAATTTTTTTATTGTTTACACGATCTACTAATTTTTGCATAGTCAAAGTGTCATTTATTCTGTAAGCCTGTCTTGGAGTCATTTCTATAGTCGAATGAATCCTGTCATTGTAGTTTCCAATTGCTTTTTGGATCTTTTGTTCAAGTGTCATTTCTTCTTCTATCGCTTGAATTTTTTCAATTAATGTTGAATGAAGCCTTTCAACATCAGCATTGCCAGTGTGACTATTTGGCTTAGTCCAGTGGACTTCAATGTTCTTGTCCTTTAAAAATTGAATAAGTTGCTCTGATTTAAATTCGTTGTCCATGATAATTTTATTTGGTTTATCAAAACTAGCTAAATATCCTTCTAAAATAGCTGTCTTTTTAACCCAATTTCTATCATTTATTAAATAAGCAACAGCAAATTTAGTTAGCTTATCAATAATAGTAACGAAAGTTTGTTTACAATAGTGGAAAATATCAATATGAACGATATCGCTTTTAGCTTTTGGTGTTTCTGTTATATTCATAATTGGTTTGATAGGATTTCTATCGTATTTAATTTCTTGGCATTTGTCACAATTATTTATTATAAGCTGGATATGTTGCTACAACTTTGGGAAATAAATTTTATCTTTAAGTGCTTGATAAGTTTCGTTTATTCCACTATGTAAGGATTCAATAGTATGATACAAGGAAATTTGCTTATGACATTCTTCTTCTGTTTCTATTTCTTGTGCCCTTTTAGTGGTCTTCATAAATTTAATTTTTTTTTCGTTCGAAAATAATTGTATAATCAACTGTTGAATTTTATTATAATCTTTATCTTCAACATAAGAATAAATTCCATTTCTCCCTGGTTTAACATACTTGATTAGTAATTCTTTAATTTCATGTTCTTCATTTTGTGGATTAATTTCTATTATTGTTCTACCATGAAGTTTCTCCATTTCTTTACATGGACTATATGTTAAAATAAATTGTGTTTTGTACTTGTTAATAATTTCTTCTTTTATAAAAATATGATCCTGAAGTTGTTCCTCTACTGAATGGATGGTATCAGATAGGTCCATGTTAGATTCACTACTATTTCCATCACATATCTTAGGACTATTTTCCAGCCTGCTTAGAAAATCAGCTACAGTGTTCTCTTTCCCTCTTAGATATTCGATATCAAAGTTGTACTCTTGCAATTTGAGAATCCATCTTTGATTTCTTTGGGAAAATTCTTTTCCTTTATATTTTGAATTTAAATATTTTATTGGGGCATGATCAGTCACGATTTTGAACTTTCTACCATATAAATATGGCCGAAAATATGTAACCGAATAAATTATTGCCAAAAATTCTTTATCGGTGACACTGTACTTTTGTTCATGTTTATTAAGAGTCCTAGAGACGTAACAAACCGAATGACCGTCTTGTGAGAGAACCGCTCCGATGGCGTAGTCACTAGCATCTGTTGTAACCGTAAACTGTTTGTCATAATTTGGAAATTTCAAGATTGGATGAGAAGATATAAGAATTTTAAGCTTTTCAAAAGCTTCGATAAATTGAGGATCTTTGGTATTGATTTTAATGTCTTTTTTCAAGTACTTAATAAGTGGATATGCTATCTTTGAGTAATCCTTAATGAATTTTCGATAGAATCCCGTAATTCCAAGAAAACTTTTTAGCTGTTTTTCAGTTTTTGGTAACACAATTTTTTGAATGTCTTCAATTTTACTGGGATTAGGCATAATACCATCTTTGGTCAGAATATGCCCTAAAAAATTAGTATCCTTCTGCATAAAGCTGCATTTATCGGCTTGTATTTTTAAGTTATGTGTAGATAGAATTTTGAAAATTTTGTCTAAAGATTTAAAGTGTTCACTTAGAGTTGTTGAATACACTAGAATATCGTCAAGGTAAACAACACAGATTACATTAATGCAATCCCTTAATATTTCATTAATTAAACGCTGAAATGTTGCGGGAGCATTTTTTAAGCCAAATGGCATTCTTAAAAACTCATAAAGGCCATCTGGTGTGACAAAAGCTGTTTTCTCAATGTCTTCTTCTGCTACTAAAATTTGGTGGTAACCCTTTGCCAAATCAATTGCAGTGAAGTACTGAGCTTTTCCTAACTTGTCCAATATGCTGTCCATATTGGGAAGTGGCTGTTTGTCATCAATTGTAATTTGGTTGAGTCTCCTGTAATCGACAACTATCCTGAATTTTTGTACGCCAGAATTATCTCCCTTTTTAGGTATGACAAAAATAGGTGAACTATATCTACTTTTACTTTTTCTAATTATGCCCTGAGCTTCCATATCCCTCATTTGTTTTCTTACTTCTGTCTCATGCTGAGGTGGATACCTATACAGTTTAGAATTAATCTGTTCATTTGTTGTTGTTTTGATTTCGTGGACTATACTTGTGGTATTTGTTAACTTATCACCATCTTTATAAAACAAATTTTTATATTTATACATTAACTGAGTTACACCTTGTTTTTCTTCCTCGTTTAAATGATCTAATTTAATATTTTCAAAATGACTTTGCTCTAACATATTAACTTCATTGACAATTTTCTTATTAAAAAATGGAATGCGTTCGTTGTTATTCAAAACTATTTCTTCATTAATGATATCTATTAGTCTTACATTTTTATCTATCCAATCCATTCCTAATAAGAATCCATATGGCTTTTCTAACTTCATTTCAACCCATCTTATCCTAGCATTATTTTCCTGTTTAAATTCATCAGGACATTTTGTTTTAACATATTGGTTTTTTATTTGAACTTTACCTTCTATTTGTATTTATATGGGCTTCACCTCCCATGTTTTCACAAGCAACACTTTACTATTTTGTCTTTAATAGAGTGAAGGTGTGGACGTGGTTTGGAAACACAATAATTAAATCGCTTTCTTTTGACTACCGATAGGGGTGAGGACAAACACAAAATACTTCACTTTAGTACGTTTCTTCGCGATCACTAAATTTTATTTTGACCACTTCATATCAACTTTCGGTAAAAGTATATTTTTTTTTTATGTTATGGGTTCTTTCCGACTGCGCCAGTTATATATTTTTAAGGTGAATCAAAAGACGACCGTATAGTTTCGAGTTCCAAACTCAACTCTTTATTACCAAATTAAATTTAATAAAAGTATTTTATTTACATATGTATCTTAACTTATTGCTTACTATGTACAATTTGAATTATGAATTAAAAACTTATTTAAGCTGATTAATTTTTATTTGACTTTGGAGTAAAGCAACGGAAGTGAGGTGTTTATTTACCTTACCATGAAAGTGGTTGCAATTTGTTAATAGTGTCTTGATTTAAAGACTCATCACTTTTCTTGGTAGGGTCAATATACGTTACTTGCGCGATCAACTGAAGGTAAAAGATATTGAAGTGAAGTTTCAAGTTAGAAATTAATGACATCTGAATATCTATAATATCCCTGACATTTATTGGATTCCAAGCATATCGGGAAACAACATGAGCAGTTTTGAGTATACTAGATTATTTTTAATACTTAAGTGTACTTGAAAACCTCTAGAGGAATAGGTATAAATGTGCTAAGCATTAGTACTTCACCTGGAAGTTAGTTTAGGGCAGATAGGGAAGACTAAGAAATGCCGAATTACTTCAAAGAATCGTAGTTCATGTAAACGATATTTCTACATAATTATGACCTCAATTACCATGAGTAGAAGGATTCAAGCTTCGTTAAGTGATGCAATCTATTCCCTACATGTGAGTAGAGGAACACCTGAGGGTGGTGTTCTCTCAATGCTCTTATGGATTTTAGTAATGAATAAAATCATCATAAAGTTACAAAGTTGGGGCGTGAAGGCGATAGCTTATGCTGATGATTTGGTTTTACTGCTGTTGAGAAAGTTCGTCATCGTGATTAGCGAAATCACGGAGATAGCTCTGAAGAAAGTTAGCAGCTGGGGCAAGAGCAGTGGACTAGGTGTTAATCAGAGCAAAACTGAACTGATGCTTTTTACGACCAAAACTTAAATACCTGCCTTCACCCTACTTCGACTGAACGGTCAAATCCTGCGCCAAACATCTAGGAGCCATTTTAGATCCCAAGCTAAACTGGGAAGTAAACATTGAAAAACGGGTATAGAAAGCCTGCATTTCCTTTTACGCTTGTAGAAAAACTTTTAATAAAAAGTGGGCCCTTCAATCGAAGATGATTTTGAGGACGTACACAGCCGCTGTACGTCTTATTTTGTCTTATGGATCGATTGTGTAGTGGCCTGCGCTTAACAAGAAATGCAATATCGAGAAACTTAGGAAGGTTCAAAGAATAGCTAGTGTCGGCACTACGGGGGCCCTTCGATCCAGCCCAACAGATACCTTAAATGTTATTATGCACCTCATACCAGTAGAACTACACAATAAGTATTTAGTATCCTGCAGCGCGCTACGGCTTAAAGAATCAAACTGTTGGTTTCCAGACTCTATGGGCATGGCAACACTAACGAACTGATTCCAGTGGATATTTTAGAGACGGAACGGATG
The DNA here is from genome assembly GCA_951509635.1 of Eupeodes luniger. NCBI lineage: Eukaryota > Metazoa > Arthropoda > Insecta > Diptera > Syrphidae > Eupeodes > Eupeodes luniger. Next base: position 313,626,649 of record OX608073.1, on the reverse strand, counting down.
CAACCCTGCCTTGAATCTTCTCTAAGTCCTTGAATATCTAAGTCTTATGCCAGTATATTTCAAGTGGAATTACAAGCACACAGAGAAGTATGCAAAATACTCAAATCAAACTCAAACCAAAACAGAAACTTAGCTATCTGCACTGACAGCCAGGTGGCTATTATGGCTTTTTATTCAGCTACAGCATCGTCTATACTGGTCCAACAATGTCTTGATGAACTATGCAGCTTCGACATCAACATTCGTGTCATTCTTATTTGGGTTCCATGTCATAGTGGCATTAATGGAAATGAACGGGCTGATGAGTTGGTCCAGCAAGGCCCTTCATAGCTCACTTGCGGAAAGGGTAAATATTCCTCTTGGAGCTATAAAGGGCAAAATGCTCTCAAATTTTCTGACAGAATCCAAGCGCAGGTGGACTGTAGACTGTACCAGACCCAGACATGATAAAGCGAGGATCTCTGCAATATCTACCGGACACTGGCCGATAGGAGAGCAAGCTGGGAATCCCTCACAATACTCACAGTTGCAGCTGTGGAGACCAACATGAAAAGGGAAACTGTGGTTCACTTTCTCTGTAAATGTCCTGCCCTTTTAAGCTTCGAAAGGGCATTCCTTAAAGATCTTGATGAACTTTCCGAGCAAAAAATCAAAGACCTGACTTCCTTTCTGAATGCGATGCAATGGCTCTAGAAATGCTAATTTTGTCAATATACATACATACATACATACCTATGTAGGTACATAAATCCGTCATAATATTATCTTTCTATATTTTTATTTTTCATTTCATAGGTCAAACGAGTTTATGGTACTAAAACGGTGCTTTCCAGCACTGCTTTAGTACCATATCTACCTACCTTAAGTATGCAAAGCAAATGTTTGACAAAACCTAAACAGACCTGAAACAAATAAATTGTTTCTTGACAAGTAAGTACGTTCTAACGAATTATGTATTCGAAGTACATACAACTTCGAGTATTAAATCATATTTTTTGAAACAATATCTGACATCCGTTTCTAATTTTCAATCTTCGTTTTGAAAATAATATAGTAGATATAGTTTTTCAAAATAAATACGATTATTACAATGGCAGAAAAAAAAGAACTAAATTGCAGTGAAGCCCCTATTAACAATCTTACATCCAAAAGAAGAAGCAACAACTTGTCGATTCTCTCCAAAGTTCTTAAAAGTCAAACGTCTTCAATTCAGCATAGAGCTTGTCAAAATATCAAGAAAAAACCATCCTCTGGTGGAGTAAGAATGTTTTTCATTAAAACTTTGATCGCAGGTGGAGCCATTTATCTGACAGCATGTTTGGGAGTATGGGGAGAAGCAGAAGAAAGTGTTAAAATTCATTCCAAAATCAAAGAAGCTGTCACCAAATTCGACCATGAGGTTAATTTATTCGTATGTTTTGTGTTTTCTTTCAATTGGAAAAATGTCTTTTATCCTGGTTTAGAACTTGATATCGAACAGTGTAAGAGCCAACATGCTTGACAAAATGAACAATTCTAAACAGTTTCTTAAAGAGCACCTGGAAAATGTTCCGGAAAAGATAAAAATTAATTACGAAAAATCGGAGAAATATATTACTAACTTTTTTAAAGGGAAAAAATCTTAAATGCATATTTTCGTAGCGAGTGAAATAAATTGACAATTCTCAAAAACAAAAAAAAATGTTCTTGGTTCCAAATCTCCTAGATTTTGATTTATGAACCTTTTAATTCTCAAGTTATTTCAAAATTTAATATAATTTATAAATTATTCCTTTATTTCCATTCTTTGCATGTACAAAGTTAGTCTGAAAGTCATTCGGCTGGTTCAAGCAACATAATTGACTTCATATGCAGTCAACTCCATTCTTTGAACGCAAAATAAGAGCCAGGAAGCTAGTTAATTTGCAAAAAGTGCCAACAACATTATTTTCTACAAAAAAACACTCCTTACACAGGTTAAGGATCTTATTCCTTTTCCATTATGATAAAGGGCCCTTTAAAACTTTAAATAAGATTATGCAGTAAATAGACAGGTTTAGAAAACTTAAGGGACTTGATTTGCAGTCAAATGTTTCAAATTTGGCAATGAACCCTTTTACACAAAACATTAAATGGAACTGTGTGCAAAATAAGTAAATCACAGAGTAGTAAAATTCAGCTTCCAGTTGAATGAAAAATTATGATTAGTCGTCATTTTGACATACATATGTAAGTGGAATTGACTTGATAGTAAGGAAGATTTTTTATGAATAACTTTCTAGTTAACTTTCCAATAAAGTTGCCTTAATTTGAAATGCAATGAAATGCAGCTGGCAAATCAGATACTAGAAACTTGCCTTTCCTTCTAGTCTCTTGTGTCGTCTATTTCGGACCATTTATTGACATACTAATTTGTAATTAAGTTTTCAAAACCTGTCAGTTAGTTTTTTCTCATTTGTTTGGTGTGAAAAAAAAAGTTCGGGTACAACGTTATTCGGTAATGTTTATCATTGTAATAATGTATACCTCTTATATAGGGTTTTTCAATAAGGGCGGTTAGATGTTGTGTGTAGATGTCGTGGCGTTTGCACGTAGCGCCGTCCGTCCTGCTGGAACCACATGTCGTCTAGATCCATATGGTTCAATTTGGGCCATAAGAAATTAGTTATCATCGTTATGTAGCGCTCGCTGTTTACGGTGAAGGCCTCACTAACGTCGGTCGATTTCCAAAAACGCCACCAATTACGCCGCCGCCGGCCCAAAATCCACACCAAACGGTAATTTTTTGAGGATGCATTATCACCTTGTGAACCTTGCGTGGGTTGGTGGTTGGTGTCGTCCCATATACGGCAATTTTGCTTGTTAACACAGTCATTCATCCAAAAATTCGCCTCGCCACTTAGAATGATTTTTCTGCCAAAATTGGGGTCCTCTTCCAAAAAATTCGAAGCCCAGTCAGCGAACAAACGGCGTTGTCTATGGTCATGAACTTTGAGCTCCTGGGTCAGTTGGAGGTTGAAGTCAGAGAAAGGCCGAGTTCTTGTGCATGGCGAGGAATAGACTGTCTCGGGTTCTGCTGTACACTTTCACGGACCGCGGCGATATTCTCGGCCGATCTTGCGTGTCTTGAACGTACGGGTGTTGGCTGATTGTTTACTGAACCGGTTGTCTCAAATTTGGCCACCAAACGTTGAAGAGTCGACTGTGAAGGGCCACCAGTCACCACGTCTACAGTAAAATGGGCGCAATGCGCGCAACGTTTGCGTTAACGAACACTCATTTTGATAATAAAGTTTTATCATTTGAATTTGCTGTTCAATCGTGTAACTTGTAATGATGTATTGGCATAAACAACTGAATAATAAACAAAAGATTTGACAGATGTCACCAAAACAAAATGGCCGCCACGGGGCGCCAGAATCTACACGCGCCAATTTAAAACCCTATACAACTGAATAATGATATGCAATTTTGTATTACCATATTATATAGGTACACAGTTTAACCGTCGAACTTTCAACTCCAGGTTTGTTGAATAGAGTTTTTTGTTTTAAATAGGTTTAGTTTGTTTTATGTTGTGCGCACACTCAAGGGTCTATCTATAATCTCATAATGTTTAAATACAGTGCGAGTAATTAGAAAGGAAAGATAGGATTACAAAGGGGTCAAAGATGAACATTTGTTTTGAATGTCTGCACATTTATATGAGTGGCAAATGTGAAACCTCGTAAAGCATTCCACATTCGTCTAGTGCGGCTAAAGAAAGGATCCCTGTACTAAACAGTACGTCCGAAATTGGGTTCAGGGGTAAATTGATGCGCATTCCCAGAAGTACGAGTATTACGGTTGAATTGTTTGGGGGGAGAAATGCAACTGGCTATTGTTCCAGAGCATTGTTTGTGAATATAACGATAAAACAATGATAGGCATGATAACTTGCGGCGGTTTTCGAGAGTAGCAATTGTCTCAGTGAGAGAACGATCGCCGATCATTTCTCTTTTAAGTTCTTTCCAGAAGACGTTTATTATTGGGGCAGCATTCGAAATATGAGAATAAGACTCAAATTTTATACGAATTTAAAAAAAAAATTTATTTTTTCTTCAAATATTTATTTTTCTTATTTTCTCTGTATTTATAGATCATATTTCAGTAGCAAGATAATAATTATTAAATCTCTTAATGTAAAACGTGGTATCACCAACTTATTTTTAAAACAAATTATTACGAAATAAATTAAACTAAAGCTTTGTTATAGCCAGATCATTTCTGGCATCGTCGGAGAAATCCTAAACACTTAGTAGCATTTTTGGCGATGTCAATCAAATATGTAATCACATATCTAGAACTTACTGTCTCCTCAATTCAAGTAACACCTATGGATAGTGGCATTGAGTGAATGGTTTGCTTTTGTGACAGTACACAGCATTGAGTTTTCGAAGCATTAAATTCTACACGGTTTTTGATTCTCCCCTTTGGACAATGCCGTCAAGATCAGAATTTAATGAGGTTATCATACGCTGCCGTTGGTTGTCCACATCCGAAGAAAAGGGACAAGAATCTAAAAGAAAATATTAAAACCTGATGGTATTGTCATCAGCGAAACAATTTCGTGTGTTTGAAGTTTCATATAAAATATCATTTACAAAAATAAGAAAGAGTGTTGGAGACAAAACCAAGCCCTGTGCAGGGGCGTCTTTAGACTTTTGGGGGCCCTGGGCCCAATAGGATTTGGGGGCCAAAAAAAGTAGGTAAAATATAGGTTACAAAAATCAATTTACTTTTTAAAAAGAACTAAATAAAACATAAAACAGATATTTTTTTATACTTTTATAATTTTTTGAATTTACCCTCAATAGTTGAACATTTTTCTTTATATTTGATTTTTGATAATTTTTATTGGTTTTTTTGGTTGATTTCTAATGTTTTTATATTTTTTTTTTTTATTTTATGTAAGTTTATTTCTTTATATTTGTTTTGATTTGTTTTTTATATATATGTATATATATATGTAAGTTTAAGTATACAATAAAATATTATTGAAGGCATACTTTCCTGACTTTGTCAGTTGAAAAATCATGAATTAAGTCATCAAATTCAATTTCCTGCAGTAATTCATTTTCAATTGATAAAATTGACAAGCTGTTTAGTCTATCTTGTAGCATTGTGCTTCGAAGTTCATTTTTTATCCGGTTCAATTTAGAAAATGAACGCTCTCCACTGCAGTTTAAAACCATCAAAGATAAAACAAATTCTACAGGCAGTTTCTACATTTAGAAATGTGTTCCCAATTTTATCCACTGCAATTAGACTGAACAATTTTGATATTGTAATAAGATCTTCATTTATATCTTTATTGAATTCTTTTAAATACTATTCGAGGTGCAGGCAGAAGTTCTTCTGCATTAACACCGCTATGGTATTTTTTTGAAAACTGTTCGCAAGAATTTTGCAACTCCACTGAAGTCAAATATTGCAATCGACAAAAAAAGACAAACAATGCATTAATTTCTTGATAACAATTGGATCGTATTTTTAATTGCAAAGTAAAAGTGTCAATAATAATTGGAAAATAGTTGATATTTTAAACTTTTCTTTAACAATTAGCTGGACGGATGGTGCAGGACCATCAAAATATGTGGCACGCGAACTTCGTACTATTTTTCGTTGCATTAAATCTTTATAAATAGCATCCGGATTCTGAATTTTGGCACACGCTTCAAATGTATCAAAATTCTCCCTTAGATCATTTATGAAAGAACATAGTGAACAAAGCAAATTGGCAGCAAAGTTAATCGTTATTGTTTCTTTTTAAAGGCTCTTGCTGGTTTTATGAATTCTTTCTAATATTGTGCTCCAAATTTCTGTTAAAATGAGGAACTCCAGTTTTGACATTTTCTTAGACAGGCTTAGCGCTTCGCTTTTTATGTCTGGAGCTTGCTCTGGATCTCTAAAGATAGATGTCAAACTTCAGTAATTTGCTTATAACCATGATGGAGCGCGTTAACTGCATCAGCTCGTGCAGACCATCTTGTTTAAGAAAGACTTTTAAGAACTCTATGTGAACCTAAACATTCATTCAATTTATTCCAGCGATGGATGGGCAGAAGCAGAAAAAAAGTTGTATATTTTTTGAACCACTTGAAAGAAACTTTTTGCCTCCTGCACACAACCAGCCGCATGAAGGCTTACTAAGTTAATAGAATGTGCTGCACAAGGTACAAAGGTAGCAAATTCGCACTTCTCCTTTAACATTGCTTGCAAACCATAATATTTTCCCGACATTAGACACATTATCATAGCTTTGTCCTCAAAAATCCTCTATTGAAATATCATGATTTTCCAGAAATGTCAAGATTGTGTCAACCAAATATTCAAAATTGTTCTATCCGACTCATCATGGTACAACTCATCATGGGACAATTTTGTGTTTGTTTATGGAGTGAGTTGAAAAGCCAACATGTGTGCAAAACTGTAGAGTAGAACGAAAGCAGAGTTGTAAAAATAATGTTGACAAAGTGTGCAGGTGTATGATTAAAGATTCATGTTGTTGTTGAAGTTTAAGATGTTGAGGAGGAGAATTTTAACGGAACGGAGAGTAAAATGAAACTTGTTTTTCTGTTACTGTCTACTAACCTTATTCGTTTTCTATATAATTCTTGTATAAATTCATTCATTTTGAGTTGGTGGATTTGGGGGCCAAATAATTGCGGGGCCCTGGGCCCTGGCCCACCGGGCCCATGCCTTAAGACGCCACTGGCCCTGTGGCACACCAGCGTTTATTTTAACTGATTTTAACCCGTCCAATACTACTTGAAATGAGCGATGGTTTATCTCACCGAACGTTTGAACAAATCTTTACATCGTTTTGGATAAAGTAAGATTATTGGGATCGATATTTCAAAAGCATTTGATAGAATTTGGCATCAGTGTTTCTTATCCTTTGGTTTTGATGGATCCATCCTTCTGTGGATTAGAAATTACCTTTCTGACATTTTAATACAAGAAGTATTGGATAGATTCAAGTCTGAACAATACAAAATAAATGCTGGTGTGGCCTAGGGGTCTATTTTGTCGATGTCGCCAAAAATGCGGCAAGATGTTTGATTTTCGTGAGGCGATGCAAGAAGTTTTTCTACCCTTTTATTTGGCTGCTATAAGACTTATATGAGTCCTAGGCTTGAGTAAAACTCCCAATTTTAGGCTGGTACTCTTGCGACTTACTTAAGACTGTTGGACTTTGCATAAACATTTTCGTAAATTTTTTTGTTTCACCCTTTTAAAACGCTATACTCTAGGGAAATAGCTAGTTGCATTCATCCCCTCAAGAAATTCAACCGTAATAATTTTGCCTTCAGGAATGTTCATCAGTATACACTCGAGACCAACTTCGAACTTACTGAAAAGTATAGAGATTCATTTTTTAGCCGCACCACGCGAATTTGGAATACTTTACAATACTGTTTTTCGCTAAGGGGAATTTGTATGCCCTTATTATGCGCGCTTATCACAAACAAATTTTCAGAAAAGAGACAGAAAATGTTTGAAAAATTGCGTATATAATGTCTATAGTATTATTATAGAGTGGCGTTGGAAGTTTTTAATATATGAGCTAATTTCGCCGTAGCCTAGCACACCTAGTGTGTTGTCAGACAACGTAAGAGATTTGAAGTTAAGATTGTGTCTGATTGTCCAAAAAATTGTCTTCCAATTAGGGCAACTCTCCCTTACAATCAAGGCAAGTCTACTTACAATGTCAAACAGTCAGCTGATTTTTTCTGAACTGTCAAAAGTCTTCCAATACCATCTAATCAGGTGACAAATTTATACGGTTGGTTAATTTTATCCAAATATAAGTCAAGTTCGTTATTGTGCCAAACGGTGATTTCTTATTTATATCAAATTTCGTAGTTTTCAAGTTCTTTCAAAATCCTTGCTTTTGTTGTTGTTTCCTGCTCAAAATCTTTCTACCAATTGGAAATTACATGATGTTGTTTGAAATCGTCCAATTATGTGAAAATAAAAAAAAAATGGGTGTTTAGACGAGTACAAACGATTGCAAAGAAGTAATTTTTGATAGAACATTTTGCCGGCGATTGACTAACATATTTTTTTCTGTCAACTTTGACAGATAAAATTGGGTGTTTACATGGTTGATCGAAAATTGGTTAAGATGTTTAGCGATAAATCTGCCATTATTGGAAGATCTTTTAATCGTAATACTAATAAATTTTAATATATTTTTCTTAGATCCGTTATTCCATTTGTTGCTTTTTATACTTCTTTTTGGCAGATAGTGTTCCCTATCCGGTTTGGTCGTTTTCAAACATACAAGAACTAAACTATCTCAGATAACATCCTATCAGCTTGCGAACCGAACGAAGCCTATGTGTTAGTTGTATATATTGAATTAAATTAAAGGGTGATTTTTTAAAGCTATATATGAAAGTTTTTCAAAAAAAAAACACATAAAATTTTGAAAAATGCATGAAATCTTTATTTCGATTTTATTCGATACGGTCCATATAATTTAATGTTTGAAGGTTATTGCATGCAAATGTTGACCGACTGCGCCTCAAATGGTCCATCCGCTTAGTTTAATTTTGGCATACTCTTTCCAACATTTCGGCAGGTATCTCACGAATAAATGCTTCATTGTTGTCTTCCAATGCGTCAATTGAAGCGGGCTTGTCTGTATAGACATGAGCTTTAACACAGCCCCACAAAAAATAGTGTAAAGGCGTTGAATTGCACGATCTAGGTGGAAAATTGTCCGGTCCCGAACCTGAAATAAAATGTTCACCGAACTCGCCTCTCTATAAGTACATTGTTGCGCGCGCTGTGTGGCATGTAGCACCGTTTTGTTGAAACCACATGTCATGCAAGTCAAGCTCTTGCATTTGGGCAAAAAAAGTTGGATATCATTTCACGGTAGCCTTACGATTCGCATCATCTTTGAAGAAGTATAGTCCAATGATGCCACCAGCCCATAAACCGCACCAAACTGTGACTTTTTCTGGATGCATTGGTAGCTCTTGCAATGCTTCTGGCTGATATTCACTCCAAAATCGACAATTCTGCTTACGTACCCATTGAGACAAAAGTGAGCTTCTTCGCTAAGCACAATTTTTCAGTAAAAAAGTGGATCTTCGGACAACTTTCCAAGAGCGCATTCACCAAAAATTTAACGTTGCAGTAGGTCGTTCGGCTTCAATTCTTGCACCAGCTGTATTTTGAAAGACATCACACCTAAATCCTTTCTCAAAATTTTCCACGTTGTTACGAGTAACAGAGGCCCAATTGCTGCGAACGGTGACGAATCGATAATTGATGGTCATCATTAACACTGGCCGATACAGCTGCGATGTTTTCTTCAGTTCGCACTCTACGTAAGCGTGTTGGTGGTTTAATGTCCAACAATGTATATTTGGTGGGTCGATTAAACTGACCATAATATGGAAGAAGCGCGCGATGAACTTTCTTAACAGAGCACGCATTGAGACCAAACTGAAGATGTTTGACAGTGAAACAAAACACGAAACATGCGTCAGCTGTTTAAACCAGTGCAATGTTGCCAAAAATATAATAGCTAAAAAATCACCCTTTAGTAGGTGATCATGTTTTTAATTCAACTGAAAGCCGAACATCATTTTTCAATGGGTTTATGTTTTTATCATCTGATTGGCTCTTTTTAGCAGATGTTTCATAATTTTAGTCTTCTTCTCATAATATGAACTTTTTGATTAAGGTGAATAAATTGCGGTCAGGCATCCACCTATCAACAATAAAAATTAAACTCGAAAGTGAAAAAACCTTATTTTGAAAATAAGTCATTTTTTTCAAAATTAAGTAAATTTCCACATGTATATGTACCTACACTTCCTCCATTTCCATTAGGTTTTCATTGTAAGATGTGTATTTAAGTTTTAAATCAATTATTCAACTTATATCAGCATTGACTTTTCCGAATTAAAATACTTTTCCATTGACCACTTTCACATTTTCATACTTTACACTCAACACTCAAACCCTTCCTCCTACTTTGATTTTTATTTACACTTTTCTTAAGAAGAAAGTAGATAAAAAAAAAATAAATAAAAACAAACTTAAACAAAACTGAGTTAAGATTGTCTGAAGTTATTTAAGATGATTTCTCCCCAAGGTCACTGATTTATTCATTTGATATTACGAGTAAGTCTTGAACTTTCTCTGGGGTAAATTTATCATTCAACTCGCATTCTTATTTCATTCTTGGCTCATTCTTTGGAGCCTTCGAGAGTTTTAAGTGCTCTAAATCAACTTTGTAACTACGTTTTATGATATGTGTAATGAAAAGACCTTTCTACGGATAAAGAAGGAATTTTATTAAGGTTTATCGTTTCCCTTTTTCATCATTTGCCTTGCCTTACCTTCCTTACCCACCGCACAACAGATTCTGGGGGATTATTCGAAAATACATGATTGTAAGACCTTATGTGCAGACTTAATTAAAGTTAATCGTTTTGATGGCATGTTTTGATAATAATAGAAGCTCATTTAAGGTGCGCGGAATAATTGCAGCAAAACTCTTATTCGTTTGCTGAATAAAAACCCAACCAGAGCCAGCCAGCCAGTCAGTCAGCTATTTCCAGAAGCGTCACGGAAGTGCCCATAAACTTTTACTTATGCTTCGACCATTTTTAAACTTCATCATACTACTCAACAGTCAACACTCAAGAGATTTTAAAATGCAATACATCCGCCGCCGCCGCTCGCTAGCCAGACGGGACTTCCTTTATTTTTATGAGAGTTATGAAAATCAATATGCCTTCAGATTCAGATTACGAAATTAAGTCTTACCTTGGGTAATAACTCAGTTGAGTGATTGTTCGTTCATACAAGCGACTCTATAAAGTACACAGCTTATTAACATACATTTGAATTTTTATTTTAGACCAACAACATTAAATTGGAACACGCAAGGAAAATTAATCGCATAAAAACGCACATTTTTCTTTCAATAACGTAACGCCGCCGCATCGCTTAGCCTCGTCGTCGCACCGTACTATTATTTTCTGCTGGTTTAAGGTAATTATTTTTTAAGGCCTGATTTTTTTGTTGTTGTTTAACTCAATCTGGTCAATTGGACAACAAAATTGCGCGGTTGGGACAGTTTTGCCATCTTAATTAGGTTTAAGGCCAAAGACCTTTTAAATTGAGGGGTAGTAAGAAATTCCCCTAAAATATCAACATTTAAAGAATTTTAAATAGCAAACAAAATTGGGATAGAAAGCACTTAGCGTTCAGTATTTTTATTTGACATCTGATTCAATTTCTGATTATCTGAATACGTACATATGTACATATGTATATTACTATAAATCTATCTTTGAGTTAATAAAATTAAAAAAAAAAAGTATTTTTATCAAACTACATTTGACGACAACATTTCAAAACAGAATAAATAGAGTGTGTTTTTGTGAAAGCAATCGAAGCCAGGGTTTTAAATTTGCTCATATCTTAGAATTAATTGATGAACCCTATCAAATTCAATTGGAAGTTGTCTCGAGAAAAAATTAGACTCATCATGCCTTAATTTTATAAATCTAGGTTTAACTTTCAATAGAACTTTAACATGGAATACTTACTAACTACTAAATTAGATTCTCAGATTTATGTATATTCCCTAGTGGGACATAGCTCCTCAACTACTATTACGCACCAAAGACACTTCATATGAAGATCGGAATCTTGTGTACGTACCAACTTCCAACACCCATATTTGTTAACATTGTTGTATTTATAATTTTGAAATTAAAAATAAGGTGGCGCAACTGCCCGTACAGAACCAGAGCCTAGTGACCTACAACTCTCAACCATTTTTGTGTGCGCGTAATTCAGGGAAAGAGTTCACATAAAGTTTATATGCCGAATCCAAACGGGCAATTTGAGAAAAAATGTATATGATTTGTCAATTCCTCGCAATAAGCAGTGCCCGTAAAAAACTTTAGGTAGTACAGACTGGGATTGAACTCAAGACCTCTGGCATGACAGTTCTACGCACTATACATCACGCCTCGGGTTGTGTAGGAAAAGTTGTCAATTCAATTTTTTTTAAAACTTTACCTAAAATTTAGCAAAAATATCTTGCATATGATAAATTTGACTTAAATATTTGTTTTGTGTTTCCGACATTTTTAATCTAACACCAATTTTTTTTACCAATTTTAATATCATTTTTTTTAAAATTTGTATTTTTCCTACAACCAAATACAGATTTTATTTTTCTAAGACCATTTTCTTACGATAGCAACAATATTAAGCACTAAATGAAACCTTTTTGAAGTTAATACCTTTATTCATTCACGTGATATCGAGAATCGAATATAAATTCTAAATAATTTAGTGTAGTGTTTCTTGCAGATTTTTATAAAAAAATTCACTGAATGTTGAAAACAACATTTGTGTTAGGATGAAATTAGATTGAAGCCAATATCTTAATTTTTTCAAAAGATATTTGTGCCGAAAATAAATATTTGACAACTTTTAGTAATGTTAATTAGATTTTTATTTTGTATGTTGTCGATTTTTCTCAAAATTTTAACAGATGTCAAAAACGTTATTCTTCGACGCATACAATTATTTTATAGGCGACAAATATTTTTGTTCGGTTTTTTTGATTTATAAAATACCGTTAATTAATTTTTTTTAAATGTATACTAGTTTGTTATTACGTCATATTATATATTATAAAATTTAATTGAAGTCGCTAGAGTTATTGGCTCGAAGATATTTTGGGTCATCCAAAAATTTAACTTTTGTTTAAATTTCTATAATAAATAAAATGCACGACTGGGTCGCACGAACTTGCTTCTGTATGCAAAGAGTCTGTTTAAAAAATACATATACTCTTTCTGCCCCGTTTCTTTAACTTGTACTAAGTATTTATTCTTCTATTTAGTCGAAGGCAAGTAAAAGAATAATATTTTAAAATCATGTATACAAAGGTACCAAGATATTACTTCTTGATAGACTCTTTAAAATAGATTGTTGATTAAATATATCATATTCGTTAATCCGATGCAGTGGCGCTACACGGCCATCGTTGGTATTTACAATAGTTATAGTATAATATACATAAATATGTACCAAATGCATTAATTTGGATAAATGATAGGAATGTAATTAAAATTTTGTCAAAATAATGCGCTCTTTCGGGCTCATGCATAGGATTTGATCTGGTGAGATGGGAGGAGGTTACATTTAATACAGTTAAAATAATTTAAAAAAAAACTATTTAAAGATTCAAAATTTTTACTTGAAAAATAAGTTTGTCCTCAAAAATTTAAATGCCATTTTATAAATAAAAAAGCCCTTGATTTTTCAAATTTTTTTTTTGAAAATCGTTAGAGCGGTTTTTTTTTAATTAATTTTTTATATATAAAATTTTTCAATTTTGTTCTAAAAATATTTTTGGTATGCAGTTGTTTAGTGATTGTAAATATACGCTCTTTATTTGAATTTCGTAAAAAAATATTAATCCGGTTTTGAGATATAGAATTTTGAAAAAAAAAAAAATTCAATATTTTTTTAAAAATCCAAACAAAAAAAAATTGCACTTTTGATAATCAAATATTGTTAAAGCAATATAAGAGCTTATTCACAAAAAAAATTATTGAAATCAGTACATAAGTTGCTGAGAAAATTAAAAAACAAAATAACGGTTCTATGAGCGGTACCTTTCCTGAGCAATACAAAAATATGTTTTTCTTATTAAAAGAAGCCAAGTTAAAAAATAAAATTTTAGAGAAAATTTAAAAAAATCTATTGGTTTGTTTTTGAGAAAATTCGAATTATAGTTTTTTGACCAAAATAATTATACTGTTAGTTTTGATCTTAAAAAAAAAAATGAAAAAAACGCCTAACGCGAATCTGCTCAAAACCTTAACTTCCAAGTTTGAACTCAATCGACCCAATGGTTTAGGCTGTAGGAGCGTGGACAGACAGACAAAATTTTGCACGAATGCAAAACTTGCCATATAGTTCCTATATGTCACAAATAAAAATCAACCACACAATTTTCTTGAAAGTCCCTTCTGCATCTTTCTGCAATATTATCTGTATAACAAAATTTATTTGAAGTCGATATCTCTACTGATTCTTAAGAAATGGAAGACAAACAAATTTTCCTGAACGTATACGGACGTATACGCACGCACACAAAGCCATCTCTCTAAAAATCTTTGGTTTTAAGGAACTTAAAAAAATGTAAAAATTTCCAATTCGACAAATCGGACCGATTACAATAACGTTCTATTGGAAGTTAATAAATAAATAAAATATTGGAATACTACACTTACACTTTGGTTAAGTACATATTTATTTTGTTTATTTGGGTTAATTCTAGCTTTCTATAGATACACATATTTAAAAAAAAAATATGAATACAAAAAAATAGTACGCATACGCCATAGAAGCCGAACATAATTCTCATTATTTAATATCAGAAAAAGTGGCTGGGATGCGACCCACACTGATAACTCCAAATCCCGTCTTCCGGTTTGTCTTAAAATTTAAAAAAATGTAATTAACAATATTTTGTGTGAGATGAATAATTAGAAGTCAATATTTTTCTTTGTTCTCCTAATACTTGAGTCGATAATCATTTAATATCAGTTTTTTGTTATTTTGGTGATTTTGGTGTTTTGTAAAATAAGTTGTCAATTGAATTTTTCCTAAAAAACTAACTAATAGTTACCAACAATATTTTGCATATGATAAAATAAGTTCAAGTTTCTATTTGTATTCCTCCCAACATTTTTAGCCGTAAACCAATTTTTAACAATTTTATTATTTTTTTTTGAAAATTTGTATTTCTTATACAGGGTGTCCCATAAGTAATGGTCCAAACTGTATATGCTGAATGGTCAAGTCATGACCTACCAGAATTTGGTAACTTGTCTATACCGCATCCTAACGGTTTTCGAGTAATGGTTGTTTTAATGGAATTTTCGAAAACACCTACTTTTAGTGGGTTTTTCAATCACCCTGTCCACAAATGATTTTTGTTTTTACTATATGTTAATGTTTTACAATTCTGAATAAACATTTAATATTTTTGCATTTAAAAAATTTAAATTTTCGGCACTATTTTGCCAAATATTGATAGTTAAAATCATGTTCTTATCAAAATTAATTTTTTACATCGAACTTTAAAACAGTTTTATTAAAAAAAAATCATATTACACAATACTGGTTATCAATTTTAAACTTACTTGATTTTTTAGCTTTTCAAAAAAGTATAAAACATTACAAAGCTAGTTTTGGTTTAAAAGTTATAAGCATTTCAATTTAATAAGTCACGATTTAAAAAAACAAATATAAAAACAAAAAAATGTGTTTCTGTTAGAATTTTTATCACATCACCAGAGACATCTTGTTTCCAATTCATTGAATTAGGCTCGGCAATGGCGATCTTTTTCCTTATCAAGCAGCGCTTCTTAACGACTACTACTACGTCTAGTACTTGTACTAACGCTTTTATTATTTTAACCGGAAATAATATGGCTGTTTGTATTATCGCCGTTTTTAAACCATTGAAGTTGTTAAGCTATAATAGTGCGGTACTTTATTTATTTCATAAAGAAGAAATAATTTAAGAAAATAACTAAAAATGTTTTACACATCACGAAGGAGGGTATGTAAAATATTCGGATTTCTATTTGGGTATTTAAAAAAGTAATACTTACTAAGCGGAGCTATTTAACCAAGTTCTTTCTTATAGGGCTCACCCAAAAATTTATCAATATCAGTTTTTCAATGAAAACTATTGTAGGTCACCTATTTTTTTTTTCACGGGTACTGCCTTTTGCGGGGAATTGACAAATCCTCAAAGAGTACCTAATTTTAGACATGAAAAGTGCTTTTTCAAACTAGCTGTTCGAATTCGGCTTAAAACTTAAGGTTGCCTCTATCCCTGAGAACATTACTCGCACACAGAAAAAAGTACAAAGGTTTAAAAACAATATTTTTTTTGGAGTCAAAAATATTTTTTACCAACTTTTAGTATAAAAAAACGTTATACTTTGATTTTTATCAAAGTTTTACCTGATGTTGAAAACAATATCCCTCGTGGACTACAATTATTTTGGAGGTAAAATCAGTTTTTGTTCGAAAAATAAAAGTTTGGTTTCACGTCAGATTTAATAACATAAAATCTAATTAAAGTCGCTAGTTGGTTCGTGAGATATTTTGGGTCAACCAATATTTTCCCTTTTTTAAATTGATTAAACAATCTCCCACTCAAATAAATACCTGAAAACAGTACCATTAGTCATACTGGTCGACAAAAAGTTCGTCTTTTTCTGTTGCCCAAACAAAAGAATACTTTTTTAAAGGACTAAGATGTCCTTAACTGAAGCCTTTAAATGTGTCTATAACATCCGGTTTATAAAATATGCCCCCTTTCAAAATACTAAAAACCACCAAAAAGCAAGCCTATAGGTTAAAACTCAAAACATCTCTTAACAATAAATTGTATGATGATTTTGAAATGTAAGCATTTTAGTATTTGCTTAGTTTTTGGAAATTCTCATTAGTTATGACTTATGAGTCTTTATTTGTATCTATATGAAGTTTCGAGAAAAACTTGAATTTTATACTTTAATAGTTTTGAAAAATACGTTTTGGCTTTAATTCTTAGTGCTAATTTCGAATCCAAACTTTAATTTTGACTATTTGCTCGAGTTTTAAAAATACCCGTTTTCAACATCATTTTATATATTTTTTAATATATGTATGTATTTTAAAAACTTGATACAATAGAGATATTTAAACAACAGATCCATTGCAAGAACAAAACTTACTTCTAAACTGTTTTGCATATTTGTGTTGAAAACCATCTAAGCAAAAATGGTTAAGCGTTTATTTTAGATTTTTGTAAGAACGGAGAAATCTAACAACTTTTGAAGTTTTTATTTTATTATTACTATTTTATAAAATACTATAAATATTTCAACTGAATATTGAAGAAAAGAACTATTGATTTGTAAAACCATCACTTTTTTTATTGAAAAAAGCTATTTCATACATTTAAATAGCCTCAAAAAGCCTTATGTATACGTGTTTCTCGAATTTTTAAAAGTTTTATCATATCACCTGACGTGATATATTAATTTTGAAGTCGGATTTGGATTTAGGCCACTAAAACCCATTGGAAAAAGGCAATTTTAATGTCAGTAAGAAAACTTTGTCCAGTGTTATTTCAACAAAATCACACAATCTAAAATACAAAGTGGGAACACTTAAACGGTTTGTAAAAGCTCATTAGCTAGCTCGTAAAAGCTCCAGCCCAACTCGAAAAATTTTTATATTTCACTCTCAATTAACTACACTACATTTCAAGCAAAATGTTTACACCTTATAGAAGTCACTTGTTCTTATGATATGACGACTGCCTATGGCACTTTATGATAATAATGATAAGAGGAACACCTCGTTGTATAGGCTCTTGAAAAAAAGGCGTCAAACAATAATTTTTTCTGCTATTTCTACAAATTGGTTTGCTTTGAATGTTTAATATTTGAATTTCAAATTGAAGATAAATTTTACATAAATCAAATTATGATTAATAAAAAAAAAAATAAATAAAAATAAAACAACAAGTTGAGTGGTTGATACAAATTTTCAAAACTTTACTACTACGAGCATCTACTATCGCTCTGGAACGTAAAAATTAAGCTTACTCGGTGCGAGTACCGGATTGCATTGGATTCCTGCGCATTGCGTTCAAGTCTCAGAGAGCATTAAAGGTTGTAAAATTTTGAGTCTCCCACTCCCAGTCTCAAGTCTCAACTCTCAGCAGAGCAAGAGCGATGGATATGGACAGTTTGATAAAGAAAAACCCACTTCTTGCAAAATTTCCCTAAGTTTCCTTTTATCATTTAACTGAATCGCTTGTTAACAATTTGCAATTGGTCTTGATGTTGTTGTTTGGTTGTTGTGGATGATGGTTTTTGTTTTTGTGTTTGTTTTTGGTGTGCTGTTTATGTTGTTATGTTTTTGTTAAAAATTTTCCAATGCCAGGGCAAAATTTTCTTTTGCACTTCTATGTTCTACGTCGCTCATTCATATTTTCCTTCAATTTTCTTTTCTATTTCACTTTCGGGGTTAGTTTTGTTTTTCATTTTCTTCTTATCGGTGTCGGTGGCGTTGTTGGTGTCGTTGTCGTTGTCGGTGGGGTAGAGTCTTCTTGTAGTGTAGTGTGTTTTTCTGGTGGTGAATAGCAACTTTTGGCTTGCGGTAACATACCGTTAGACTAGAGTTTAGTATATCCTTCCTCAGTCGGTGAGAACGTATCGTATCACGCGTGGTTCGGTGGAATTTATTTTTTCGATAAAAATAAATACTTACTTTTTTCTCGGTCTTTTCTCTCTGTACATTCGTTTCGTTTCTCTTTGTCTGCATTTGAATGCACATATAGAGCAACTCGTTCTTTTTATTTTAAATTATTTTTTGGTTTTTATTTTCTACCAAAAACAACAACAACAACAACAACAATTTGGATTAACACCATCATGCAGTATGTCCGATCGTCCATTCGTAAGAAGTGCAACCGCTAATCCTCTTCTCTACTTTCAACATTTATTTTCTTCTTCTTTTCACACTTTTCCCTAATGTTTTATAATTTCTTTAATTTTTTGTGTTTTTGAAAAATTGTCGTGAGTTTACGAAACCCCGTTGTTACCTTCCGTACGGTTTTTAGTGATGGACAAAATTTGTTCTAAATTTAAACTTGCTCACTAGAATTTTTGTAATTTAAATTTTATTCGGTTCCGCCCGCAAACATATGTTTATGTTTAAGTGAAGACACAAAAAGAAATGAGTAAAAGAAAACAAATAAATTTTACGAAGGACGTAATGTGGTGCCCTCACAGAAATTGGAAAAAATAGAATTAAAATACAGAAGCCCCTTTCGTTGTGGTTCCTAATCTTTTGAAAGAATTCTATTTTCTGTGTAAATTTGTTGTTTGCTGCTTTTGTTGCTGCCACAGTTTGTTGTAACTTCCCTGGATGTGCCGTGGTGTATTATTCATGTTCTTATGCGTGCCGAAAGTAATTGCAAATGGCAAAATAATAAAAAAGGAAAAGGATTCTAATTCCGAATTTCCAGAGTGTCTTGTCTTCGCGAATAGGTACCTATGCTCAATAGACATGGCTGAAAT
Source organism: Eupeodes luniger (assembly GCA_951509635.1). NCBI lineage: Eukaryota > Metazoa > Arthropoda > Insecta > Diptera > Syrphidae > Eupeodes > Eupeodes luniger. The sequence goes on along the minus strand of OX608073.1, from coordinate 313,607,471 downwards.
TCAATTTGCCTATCTGTCGCGTCATTTCGTCATTGTCATTGTCGTTAGTGTGTCTTTATACTTTAGTTCACATAAAACAATTAACTTTAATGATTAAAGCTTGATAGAATGTTTATTTCCCAAAAAAAACATACCTAAAGGCTCAAGGATATAGCAGGCAGGTACGAGTTCCTATATAGGGGAGTCTTCCAAAATCAAATTAAATTCTGATATCCTAAGCTAATGTGTCGCAGGTCATAAGGAAGCGTGCATTAAAATAGAAGCATCCTTTTATAATAACAGCTTCTGGCAGTCTTTAATAATACGAGTCAAAAGCTCAAAACGTCTTAGCGAATATAATTTTAACTCAACGAGACACACCTTATTCTTTTAAATTTTAAAAATGTTTTTTTCTGGTGACTTTAAAAATATACACATTTATTTTCTAGCGTAACAAATATGGAAAGAATATTATAGCATTTTATATGAAACTTAAAGGAAGATAAAACCTGTATCTGTAATAAAACCCCATAAAGTGAGAGTCTAGCGAGTCATAGGAGTAGTTTTGTCAAGATAAAAACAAATAAAATAAAGTCATAAACCATGAACCATGACAAAATAGATAAAAGTTAGAAAGGAAGAAAATATAGGAACAATTTTTGTTTTTAGAATTTTCAGCAAGGAGCGTATACACCGAAAGACAAAGCAAGAGGCTTTGGAAAGTTATAAACTTAGGGATAACAAAGATAAGCTAGATATATATTTAAATGTCAATATTTAAGCCTGGCTTAAAATGTAGCACACTTATTTTTGAAGTGGGAAAAAATAAAAATCTAATGGAACTTCTTAGTAAAATTAATAAAATATATTTCAAAAATATAAGCAAATGAAAAAAGTTCGAATGTTGTATTTTTTTGAAGCAACATTTTGTGTTACGCATAAGAATTAAGCGTCGATTATTTTTTAAGTTATACTCGAAAAAGCTAGAACTTACGATTTTGATTTAAATGTTGGTACAAAATTATTGACATTTTGTTTTCGTTTTATACCACCAACATGTTTGTATGGCATTGAATTTTTTAATTGTTAACACTGGTCGACAAAGTTTTCACACTGGCATTAAAATTGCACTTTTCCAATGGGTTTTGATGACCTTAATCCGAATTCGACTTCAAAATTTACGTATGTATCACGTCAAATTTTTGAAATATCACTTTTTAAAATTCGCTTTTGACTACATTTAAATTTATGAAGTAGCTTTTTTTTCAATAAAATCCGTAGTGGTTTTCCAAACCTATAATCCTTTTCTTAAATATTCAGTTGAAATATTTATATTATTTCAAAGGTATAATATTCGAAAAATCTCCAAGAGTTGTTAGATTTCAATTTTTTACAAAAATCTAAATGAATAGCTGAACCATTATTATTAAAATGGTTTCCAACAGAAATAGGCAAAACTGTTTGAAAGTAAGTTTTGACGAATCTGTTGTCTAAACAATTCTATTATATTAAGTTTCTTAATTATTATTAAAAAATATATAAAATAAAATGCACGACTGGGTCGCGTGAACTTGCTCCTGTATTCAAAGAGTCTGTTTAAAAAAGTATCTATGTATATAAGATTTAAAAATATACCTGTAAAATAAGTTTGTCTTCAAAGATATAAATTCCATTTGATTTGTCGAAAAAACCTCCATTTTTCAATTTTTTTGGGAGGGGTTACATTCAATACCAGTTAAAATAATTAAAAAAAAAAAAAACTAATTTAAGATTCAAAATTTTACCTGAAAAATAAGTTTGTCTTCAAAAATTTAAATGCCATTTTATAAATAAAAAAGCCCTTGATTTTTCAAAAAAAAATTTCGAAAATCGTTAGAGCGGTTTTTTTTTAAATTAATTTTTTAAATATAAAATTTTTCAATTTTGTTCTAAAAATATTTTTGGTATGCAGTTGTTTAGTGATTGTAAATATACGCTCTACATTTGAATTTCGTAAAAAAATATTAACCCGTTTTTGAGATATAGAATTTTGAAAAAAAAAAATTCAATATTTTTTTAAAAATCCAAACAAAAAAAATTGCACTTTTGATAATCAAATATTGTTAAAGCAATATAAGAGCTTATTCACAAAAAAAATTATTGAAATCAGTACATAAGTTGCTGAGAAAATTAAAAAACAAAATAACGGTTCTATGAGCGGTACCTTTCCTGAGCAATACAAAAATATATTTTTCTTATTAAAAGAAGCCACGTTAAAAAATAAAATTTTAGAGAAAATTAAAAAAAAACCCAATGGTTTAGGCTGTAGGAGCGTGGACAGACAGACAAAATTTTGCACGAATGCAAAACTTGCCATATAGTTCCTATATGTCGCAAGTAAAAAAATGTTGAAAACGGGTATTTTTAAAACTTGAGCAAATAGTTAAAATAAGATTTTGGACTCGAAATCAGTACTAAAAATTAGTTCTAAAACGTATTTTCTGATACTATTAAAGAGTCAAATTCAAGTTTTTCTCGAAACTTCCTCCAAGAGTAATACTTGTCATGAAAAGTGCTTTCCCAAACAAGCCGTTCGGATTCGGTTCAAAACTGTAGGTCCCCTCCATTTTTTAATTTTTTAGTAAGACACTAAAATGCTTTAAATCGTATCTATAAGAGAAAGATTTGTACTTTTTAAAACCATCATACAATTTACAATTAAGAGATATTTTGAGGTTTTTGGTTGTTTTTAGCATTTTTAAAGGTGTTTATTTTAAAAACTTGATGTGATAGAAAAATTTAAAGATGTGATTCGAATTTATCATCTTAATAATTTAAATAAGTATTGTTTTGTTTGTGGGATAGACAAAAATCGTAATTTTGTCGAATTTTCATGTAGAAGGCAACCTTACGAAGTATTTTAATGATTTAAAAAAATATAGAGCTTAACTTTTTGAGCCTATATTTAACATTTTTTTTCGAAAATTTGAATTTCACTTTAGTATGTTTGTCGGAAAAGCTATAAGGTCCTTATTATTATAAACAGAGAATCTAACTTAAAATCTTGTGTATTCAATAATTTCGTATAATAGCAATTCACAAAATTAACGAATTATTTATAAAAGCTCCATTGCGAATTTTGGCTATATACATATGTATATGTCTTTCAAATATTCAAATATGTATTATCTTATCAGAACATTCGATGATACTGTTAGTGAGCGAAATCTAGTATTCAACAGAAGAATGTCAGTTAAATGTCAGAGTTAATGATAAAATTCCATACACTTTTAAGGGCAAGATACAATTTAGTCCCTCAAAAAATAAACCTAAGGAATTGTGACAGCAGTACATCGCGAACTTATCTGATGTAAGAGAGTGACACAAAGTTCGTTTAAACATTTTTATTCTTCCGATTTCGAAAATGCTTTTTACATTTTCCCCAAATATTGAGGGTTTTTGTGACATCTGTCGATGCTTACTCTTCCCTTAAGAAAGAAACAAAAATAAAAAAAATACATATATACATAAATAAAACTGCTAAGGCCCAACTATAATAGACTTAACCGAAAGTAAGCTAATGTCAAAACAGAACGAAAAGTTATCAGAAGTTATCGTCAAAACAGAAAGTAACCATAATGGATTCAAGTAACTTAAGCAAATGTCAAATACAAATGTCTGCGTTGGGTTGAAATGCATTTCAAATTTGACATTTCCTTAAGCTCGAGCCATTTAAATGGCTATTGCGTAATTGCGCGAAAGTTAGCGAAATTTAACGAAACTGAGCAGAACGTCTATTATGGTTAGTGACATATAAGGCTGCGTATTAGTTCGTTCACTTAAGCTGCCTTAAGCTCGGTTAAGTCTATTATAGTTGGGCCTCTCCTCTAGTCTTGTTTTCGGCCACTTGTAAAGTTTTCATACCTGAAGATGAAGTATTTTGTAGAGTCAACTAAATGGGTACAACAACAAGTTATTCGTTGTTTATGAGCGTGTACTCGATATGGCTTTTGTTTTAGTGTTTTAAGTGAAATTGAATTTTTAGTCTAAAATTTTAAGACTAATTTCTTAGACGTGTAGCAACCGATGAAATTGTCCGAAGTCTTAATTGCTCTTATTCTAACTTGAAAAATAAATATTTGTACAGATAAAACATAAAGGTAAAAAGATTTACAAAAATAGAGGCTTCAAGGCGAGAAATTTCAAGGTTTGCTTCTGATTCTTGTGATTCTGGGGCTAAAATAAAACAAAAAATTGGCGTAAACGCAAGTCCCTCAATAGTCTTAAGAGTTATTCAAATTCGAGCCAACCTAAACGAATTTAACTAAGGAAAAACCTCTACTTGACTAACAACGGAAAGTTATGCTTTAAGAGTTTTTTAGAACTCAAATAATCTTGAAAAACAATGCTATCACGTGGTTTTTTTTTAGATGATAAAACTATATAATTTCGATGGTCCTGATGGGTCAAACTTTTATTTTCACAGTTTGAGAAAATTAAAAGCTGTTAAAAACTTCATCAAAAATATGAATGAGGTGTTGTTATATTAAAAGTTTTCAGTTATAATGGAATAGTTAAGGTTGAGGTCGTAACATCAAAAATTACTGCAGTTGGGTAAAGGGAAATCTTGGAAAGAAATTATCCTACATAATCTAACATTTTTTGACCTTTAAACTTGGCCTACCGACATGATAACTCGATGCGCACAGTAAAAACTTGGACAGATTAGTAAAATTTGCACTTCCTTTCAATGACTGCCGTACTCATCTGATCTAAACATTATTAAGTATACTTGGGGAGGGTAAGAACCTACAGTAAATGATAATGGTCGTCAATTTAAAGACAAAGAATCCCTAATTTCTCCAATTAAGTTAGCGTTTTGCGAAATATCGTTGAACTACATCAAAAGGCTGTAGGAATTATACCGCAACTAATTTACGAATTGATTAAAAGTAAAGGTGGAAGTACCAACTACCAAACTTAGCAGAAACTTTATTTATTAAAATCCAATGACAATTTTATTTGTGTACCTATTCAGTTGAATCAAAAAAATATTAATTTTTTTCTAGTGGAAAGCTTTGCAAGTGCGGAGAAAAAACTGGTTGTTGATTTTGGATAATTCTTTTCTTAACACCTTAAGGGTGTAGATAGCCCTCATCAATATTCGGAAAAAAAATTCAAGAAGTATTTTCAAAAATGTGTGTGCATTCAGTTGAAGTGGAGTGTTTCTCAGTAAAATCATTTGGCATATGGGTTTTATGATTTCAATGTAATGTTTTTTTTCTCCAACATTAAAGTTATCTATTAATAACACTTGAAGTTCGGCAAATTATTTACAAGTGTTCAGTTCGCTATTTATAACGAGGGCTTTTAAAAATTAATTGTTTCTACAATAAACAATTATATTTTTATTATTTTTATAGAAAAGACCAAGAAAAGCTTTAATTTTTTACAAGTTGCAAAACTATCTCTATTCAAATTCATATACAAAGATATTTTACCTCTTCAAATGCCTATAATAGCAGTCATTGAGAATAGCTGTGATTTGATTACGTCTTTATCACTTCATCATGGTCGTCAGCCACGGCATTAGTTCTTCAAGTATGACGAAATTTATAGGCAAAGTGTTCATACACTGACGGTGATATTAACCTTTCAATGATAGGCCTTCTACTCTTAACATTTTATCAGTGTTTTAAGTCATTGTTTTAGTAATTGTGTTTTTACACATGTTACATCCACAGACATTCAATTCAATTGAAATCGACGTCAGTCAATATTTGCTGCTCGTGGTTTTTATTACTAAGAGATAAAAAGATACTTGATGGATTTCCTTGTTGTTGAAAGTTGTTTATATTTTTGTATGTCAGAATTCCCATCTTCCCATACAATGTTTATAATATGAAATAGAATTAAATTAAATTTGTATTTTCTTGTAACACTTTAGAATGGCATAGATAAATGAGTGTAGTTTTTGGCTGTGAAAATAAGTTCAAATTCAATAGCAATGAAAATTGTGTCTTTTTTCTATGAATCTAAAACTTTCTGAGTATATCGTCATTCGAAAGCTCATATCTATGTATGTAAATTTATGTAAGACATAAATAAATAATGTTTGCATATAATGAATATTAATACTTAAAGTGCAAGAGAATAAATTCATTCTTTGTGCTGATGATGACATAAATGCTTATAATATTTTTATTATTGTTTCTTTTTTTTTAATTTGAAATTGGATTGCACAACAAACCACGTCACACATTATTTACAAGTGCATACATAGATATGTAGGTTCAACTGTAACCACTCTATGGCTATGTGTCCTCATCTAATGTGCATTATAAATGCAAACAAAAATATATGAAAATGTTGTTATTTATTTGATAACCTTGAGTTTTATATATAATTTTTTTTAAGATAAATGGGTTATAATTGTTTTATTTTGATTCATTTAAGCCTTTTAACAAATAAATAAGTTAGATCAAATGATTAGAGCACCCTCTTTTTTAAACTTGGTAGTTTTAAAATTTGTATCGAAGGGCTTTGCGTATAATTTATATCGAATTGTCATGCTGAATACATTTTTTGTAATTTCCGTGTTTTTTTTTTTTTTTTTTTTTTTGAGAACTATGAATGTCAACGATTTTTTAATTCAACAAGTTCTCTTTTAACTTCCGATTTGTCGAATTAAAAACTTGGATGTTTTCCGATTTTATATGGTCTTCAATCGTCGTCAAATGAATTCAAATGTACAGATATATTTATTTCATCAATAAATATACAGATTTATATATATGATAATGGTTTACTTGTCTTCAAGTTATAGTTTATATTTAAGAGAATAAACAAATAAATATGTTATTTAGTTTTTATTTAATTTTATTTTAAATTTTTTGGAAAGTATTCCACCCGACAATGGAGAAACATCTCCGAAACGCGTCGTGAATTAAAATAAAATATAATTACAATTAAGTTGTAAAATCAAAAATTTAAAATAAAATTAAATAAAAACTAAATAACATATTTATTTGTTTATTCTCTTAAATACAGATTTATCTTACATTTTACATAACAATAAAAAAAATCCTTACAATTATGTACGTAGATATATTTTATTGAACAAACAATACTTAATCCAAATACATTTGTTTGACAATTTTTTGAAAACATGTCTACTAACAGAAACATCGATATTACTGCACATTTCATTGAATAATTTTAAAGAGCATGTTATCGGTCCATTCAATCCGTAATAAGTTCTATGATGAAGAACGTACAAATAAACGATTTTACTACGTACAGATCTACTGGGAACATAGATAGGAATTAGAGAAAGAAGTTTGATAGAAGTTATTTTATTATCTAAAATATCTTTTATAAATAGAACGCATTGAATTTGCCTCCGACCTTCAAGCGGTTTCATATCAATCAGTAGACATCTCCAATTAAAGTTAGGTGTAGGACCCATCCAGTTAAATTTTCTTAAAGCAAAACTCGTTAACCGCTTTTAAATTTTTTCAATCCGATTTATGGTTTTTTTATAGCATGGTGACCAGATTTCACAACAATATTCCAAAACTGGTAGGACAAGCGACATAAATAAAGCTTTTAATGTATGTATATGCATCTTGGAAATAATTTGAGTTTCAATTCAGAAAGCCTAATAAAGAATTTCGCTTAGAGACAAAGTAATTAATCTTTGACCGAAAATCCATTTTTAATCATTAATATAAATCCCTAGATCTTTGATACAGTCAACATTAAAACTAAATCTATGACTGACGTGGACCATGTTTTACTTAAAATTTTACATTTTGCGTTGTTGAGTTGAAGATGGTTGTAATTACACCAATTTAAAAAATTGTGTATGTCTTCTAGTATGAGAAAACAATCCTCAATCGAAGAAATTGTAAATTTGACATCGTCAGCGTATATTAAACAATTAAAAAAAAATCGTGACAGAAGGTACATAAATCGTTGATGAAAATGATAAATAACAGTGTGCCCAAGTGACTTCCTTGTGGGAGACCTGAGATCACATTAATAGTGATCGATAGACAGTTTTTTATTTTAACTTTTTGTTTTCTTCCATTTTAAAAATGATGATCAGGGTCGGCAAGTAGTTTTAAGTGGGGTCCAGATACGGTTGAAAATATTTTAATCGAGGACCAAAAAAAAAAACTAAATAAGTTTTGTAGTTTTTATTTTGCTTCATTTAAGTAACTGTAAAATTAATTAAATTAATGAGAAAAATTACAACGATGGTCTTGAACCAATTTTTTATAGTTTTGTTCAGCAAATGCGAAGAGTGTCATCAAGGTCTGATAATCTCGAACGATATTTGTTCATCAAAAAATTCGTTTTGAGAAAGACGATTTGCATATATATATGTCGAGCCAAACATAGTAGCCAAGTTGATAGATAGTTTTTTGAAATGTTGATGTTTTTCTGGAACATGCTTAGCTTACCCCAAAATTCTTCAGTGGATGCAGTTTTCAACATTTGAAGGGAAATATCTTCTTGAAGGTCAATTAATTCCAATTGTAATGAAGCTTTTCAAAGATCGAATAACTTCGCAGCCACTTCAGTCCATTCTGCTACTGCAACTGCAATGACTTCATAAGGAAATTTAAGGAATTGAGATAGCTTCCCAATTTCTGCAAAATCTTGGAATCTTACAGCAAATTCGCTTTTAAGATCGGATAGAAAGTTTGAAAACACTGCAATGTCTTCTTCTTCAGAGTTCTTCTTTTAATATTCAAGAATTGTTGGGAAATGAATACATTCTTTTTTAGCAATATGCATATTTTTCGAAAATATCCAGCTTACGACGGAAAGCGGACACGTTTTGTATTAAATCACATATTAATTTCACATTTTCTTGTAACTGGATGTTAAGCTCATTTAAATATTTCAGAACATCTTTTAGAAAAGCCAAAGCTAGTATACATTGCGCTCTTTAGTTATGAACTCCAAGTGCTTCCTTGCTTTCGTCGTATCCAAGTTTTGCAAGGAGATAACTTGCTTTTTAATCATCCACAAAAGTTCAATAACATGACCTTTACTTAGCAAACGAATATTGTTGTGTTGCAGTAAGTCTGAATACGCCGTTTCACATTCAGAAAAAAACAGCGTACAACAATATTGTTCAGTCCACTCGGTCAGGAACTTCTTATTTTCACTGTCCATTTTTCGGTTTTTGTTTTTTGGATTAATATTATTGGTACGAAACGTTTTAAAACACGAAATATTATAAAAAAATCGATATCGAACGAAAGCTTCGTAATTAGATCTCACAATAAGACTGACAACCAATTCGAATGCGGAGAGAATTTTACTTACAAAAAAAAGATTGTTTACATTTTGTATGTCAATTTAATTTATTTGTCTTCGCCACCATATTCAAAATTGCGTAAAGGAGTTGCAAACGCACTTGCTTGTGTGTTAGTAAAGCATTTTTTAATTTTGTTTAAATTTGCATATATATGTTATTAAATTGAATCGGTAGTATGGCTAAATTTGACCTTTCGTGGTTCCGCGATCCGCAGTTTGACCTTTTGCGGTCCGGAAACGGACCGCGGTCCGCCTATTGCTGACCGCTGACCTAGATATTCTAACTTCTGTAAAATAAGACCATCAAATGCTGCGACACGTTCAAATGCTTTTATGAAATCTGTGTACAGAATATCAACTTGCTTACAACTTTCCATTTGGTTGCAGCAAAACTTAAATTTGTGCTAGTGGATTTAACTTTTAAAAACCAATGTTGATATTGAGACGAAGAATTAGCGAGTGAAAAATAAACCTATTGAGTTATGACTTTTTCAAGCACTTTTGGTATAACAGAAAGTTTTGTGATAGGTCTGTAATTACTGACCAAATATTTAAATTCATTTTTGAAAATTGGATCAATAAAGGATATAAACATTAAGATTAAAAAAAATATTCAAGTGCTCGAATTTTTTTCTGATGCTATCAAGAGTTAGGTTTTCGACAACTAAGAATATTTTTTGATTTTTTTTGAAAAAAAGCTTATAAATTGGGATAAATGTTCCCTTGGAGTGTCAGTTTTATTAATCGCATATTTTTCGAGGTTATAGTTTAATCAAAATTTGTCTTTTTTTCAAAAAAATATCAGGTGAAAATGGAATTTATGTAAATCTATTCCTTATTATTTAAACATTATTTTGACTTCCTTACTACTGTCTAGATTAAAATCTTAAAAAACTAAAAACTTTTTTAAACCATTTTTTTTTAACGGAAGAAGAAGTTTTGGGAGAACTTTCGTCTTTGGATGACAATAAAAAACATGACAATTATGAAATTGCTCCTATGTTCTTAAAATTCTGCAGATATGGTTTTTCTAAACCTCTTTTAAAATTATTTAATTTATCGCTCAGTCTTGGTCACTTCTTAGATACTTGGAAAACTTCAGTAATAACGCCAATTCATAAGATAGGTTCGAAGCAGGATGACCTTAACTACAGGACGATATCAAAGTTTCAAACTATTCCAAAATTTTTTGAATCCATTGTCAAAAAAAGAATTTATGAAAATATTAATCAAGGGATTTCAGACAATCAACACGTGTTTGTGAGTCAACGATCAACTACAACTAACTTGTCTCTTTTGTTACACTTTTGTACGAAAGGTATTGAACGGGGTAAGCAAGTTGATGTCATATACACTGACTTTTCAAAGGTATTTGATAGGGTGCAGCATGACGTGTTATTAAAAAAAAACTAGAACACCTTGGTTTTCTTTTTCAATTATTGAAATGGTTAGACTCATATTTAACAGATCGTACACAGTTTATGAAAATTGTATGTAAAACATCAAAAAGAATGTATTACTTTATAGGGGTTCCACAAGGAAGCCATCTCGGACCACTTTTGATTGTTCTTTTTATAAACGACCTTCCCAACTGTGTCAAATTTTCTCAAAATTTACTATTTGCTGACGATTTGAAAATTTACAAACCTATCAATTGTCCACTTGATTGCAATCTTTTGGAAGATGACCTCAATTGCATTTTGTAGTGGTGTGAAGATAACTGCCTTCATCTCAATATTTCCAAGTGTAAGCAAATGTCTTATGCTAGATCACGCAGCCCAATTCACTTTGAATATAAGGTTAATAATACAAACCTTGATAAGGTTTCGGTTTTTAAGGATTTAGGTGTTGTTTTCGATACGAAATTAACTTTTAATGATCACTACGACTATATGATCTCGAAGTCAAATAAAATGCTGGGTTTTATAATGAGAAATTCAAAAGAATTTACTGATCCGCATATTTTAAAAATGCTTTATATTTCATTGGTGAGATCTTCGTTAGAATATGCTAGTTGCATTTGGTGCCCAGTATGTGCAGTAAGCATTAATAGAATAGAAGCTGTTCAGCATAAATTCACTAGATATGCTCTACGTAAATTGAACTGGGTAGATAATATTATGCCCTCCTATAACCAGAGGTGCTTACTTTTAGGCTTAAAAACCCTTCAAATCAGAAGGAAACAGTGTTTTGTTTTTTTAGCTAGAGATGTTATATGTAACCATATAGATTGTTCTATGCTGCTTGCACTTTACTCAATTCATGTTCCTTCAAGACCTCTTAGGGAAAGAATTATCTTTTTTTTTATACCGCGTCATTACACCAACTATGGAAAAAGTGATCCTATATCTCGTTCTTGTGCTTCTTTTAACTCTGTATGCGATGTAATTAACTTACAATGGAGTAGAGTAAAGTTTAAAAATGCTTTAAATGACATTATTTTATGAGGATTTTTATTTTGTAAATTATTTTACTATTTATTTAAGATTATATATGTAGGTATTTATTGATATTTTGTATATAAATATTATAATTAAGTATGTTAGTCTAAAAGAGATTGTACTCGGTAGATAAAATAAATAAATAAATAAAACAAATTTGCAGAACTGGAATTTGTTTGACTTTTGAGTTTCAAGTCCTTAAACAATTTAACTTGTTAATCAAATCTTATGTCGGACACGATGTTTGTAACGAAGCGTTACAAATTATTATTCCGACCGACCGAAACCGAACCTAATATATACTCGATTTTCATTAACCCTAACCGTCCCCCCCAAGCCTGGAACACATAAATACCACACCACATACGATACCCAAGCTCCATCAAAACAATATGAAACATTTTCATTCACCGTACATATAATTCACACTACGTTTGGACAATAGACTCCATAAGGGGAAGCCAAATTGAGATGAGAAGAGGTCTTCTGCCTTTCCCAGTCGTAATACCAATCTTGTGTATAGGAGGTAGAATTCCTGAAACAATCTTAAAGGTCACTTATTGTAACCATAAAGAAGTTTCTAGAAAATTTTGTCCTAAAAGGTTATTTTTGTAATCCCCTTTCTTCCAAAGGGTATTACAAACAGAGGTATCCTCAATTCCCCGTTTTGTCTTCTAGCCTTAAGCTAGACGCACCAGTCGCATCAACCTGCTTATTCTCACGTTACACTTCGTACGTGGGCAAAGAGTTAGCCATCGCGGGCTACTCGCCGTTTATTCCCCGATAGAGGCAATTGCCGTATCAAAACAGATTATTCTCTTGCATTCTCCAAAGTGTGCATGAGCAGAGTTAGCTGCCGCGAGCCGCTCACCGATTATTTCTTTAGACTTTCTAAAGACAAAAGTAGGCCTTATTGGTTGTCTGCTGCTTATTCCCTCGTTTCACTTCTTCTAAGTGCAACTTGGGCCGAGGTGACCCCTTGAGGGCAGCTCATTGATTGTTTCGCTAGAGTTGTTCTAGTGACAGGAGAAATCGCTCCAACTGCTTATTCCCGCACTTACACGGGCAAAATTGGTCATCGCGGACCACTTTCCGTTTATTCTTCTATCTAGCCGATAGAAGCATAGCCTACATAAGTTATATGAAGTATTATGTTATTTATGTTAAGCAATGACAATGTAAACTCTGTAAAACCTAAAACTTTATGAATAAATAAAAATCGTTTGAACCTAATCACTCCTAAGTTTTTTTTGCTTTCTTTGGGATTTACCCTGGACATCCACGAGCTTTCCTCGGCCTCGATAAAAAAAAGCATCACAAATTGGCGCCCGAGCAGGGACCTTGAGAAGGTTCAACCGTATTCCGATCACCGACCAGGAATCTTCAAGAGGTACCACCGACCGACTAACGCCCAGATCGTTTATCGTTTACAGAACACCTGATACTACCGATCATGTCCGATGCCGAGGACCAAGGTCAAGATGACCATAATATTTATAAGAAGCTTGGGTTCATATATTTTTTAAAGAAAGCCGAATTAATTGAAATGTTAGTTTCCCGAAATTTGGATTCTTCAGGGACATTGCAAGTTCTTCGACAACGCCTAAGTCATCATCTTAAACAGGTGCGCGCTCACGCTTCGACCCAGAATTTATGTGAAGAATGGGAAAATTTAGTCGAAAAAAGAAACAACGCTGAACCCACCGATGACGTCACCTCCGCCGGTAAACCTGCCAGTACCACACCCCCTGCAGATAAGGACTTTAATAATGCTCCTCTTACTCCTTTAAAAAGTGTTAAAACTTCCCTTTACGAAGAGACCTCGTTCGCCGTACCACCGACCCAAAAACCATCGATAGTTCAAACCCCCTCAAACGATTACGAGTTTCAAACCGGAAAGTTGTTGTCATCTGGACCAGCACAAGCAACCCCTGCATCCCCCATGCTTAATTATGATCAAACCGAACACAGAACCAAAAGCAGGCAAACCCATGCAACCCGACTTACCTTAAGTTATGAAGCAGAAATAATGAACACCGTCCGCAAGTGGGGATTGCGCTTCGATTCATCAGGAAATCCATTGGAATTCATGGAGAGGGTTGCCGAGTTAACTAGGTGCTACAACATACCGCCGAACGACATGTTACGAACTTTACCAGAGCTTTTTAGGGGCACGGCGCTGGAATGGTTACGCATAAAAGGAGAAACTTTTGTATGTTGGGAAGACTTCCGCAAAGCCTTCCTCCTGCACTTTTTACCGGCCCGCTATCAACATAAACTGGAAGACGAAATCCTCCGTAAACGTCAAGGACCACGCGAGAAAGCTAAGGATTACATCCTTGCTACACAATATCTCATACGCCAGCATCCCCGAATGAACATCGAGGAGAATATAGACCGAATCTATGATAACTTGCGGCCTGAGTATCGTTATTACATTAAACGCCGGGACTTCACTACTCTCGATGAACTCGCTGCTCTAGTAGAAGAATTCGAAGCCGTTAAGATGGATGACCGAGGTGCGCACCTTCCGAACAGCCAAACACCCCCCGCCACTTCTGCTCATAGAAATCCTTTCGCAATTGTTCCGTATGACAGAAACACGCATTGTTGGAACTGCAAGCAACGAGGACATCGCAAGGAGACTTGCCGAAGGCCATTTAGACTGTTTTGTTCTTTTTGCGGAGAAGACGGTAGACTTTCAAAAGATTGTCAATGTCATAAGAACCCTGTAGCTACAGTAAATGCCTTACCGAACCAGGACCCTCGTTATTTTGTTCCAATTAAGATAGAAAATCAAACATATCATGCCTTATTCGACACCGGTGCTACAAGAAGCTTCATTGGTGACGAGCTGCGAAATAAATTCAGACAGATGGGAATGCCGATGCGAGATCATCGCCATTCGATTCAACTTGCCAACGGAGACCCAATTATTACATCAGAGCATTACACCGCAACTTTAAGCTTAGGAGGCGTACCGATGACCTGTGAAGTGACCTACCTACCTTCACTTGAAGAAGCTGCCTTAATAGGGATTGATGTAATGAACAGAGCAGGTTTGCAAATATTTATGGGTGGACGGCCCGTTGTCGGCAGGCGACCAGAGACCAATTTAGAATCACTGTGCACGGTTACATCATCTCACCTGCCAGAAGTTCACCAAACAAAGTTGGACGACTTCTTAAGCAAAGAACTACCAAGATTTGATGAAATAACAGAATTAGCAAACGTACCGCCACACCGAATCCGTTTGAAAACCGAAGAACCGTTTAAACAGCGGTATTACCCGCGGAACCCGGCGATACAAAAATTTATAGACGAAGAAATCGATGAATTATTAAAAACCGGAAAAATTAGTCCTTCCAAAAGCCCATACAGTTCACCTATTGTCCTTGTAAGGAAGAAATCAGGGTCGTGGAGAGTATGTGTAGACTTCCGACGACTGAACGAAGTTTCAGTGAAGGACGCGTACCCCTTACCCTATATAAATGCCATTTTGGACAAGTTGCGAGGGGCCAAGTTCATGACTACCCTGGATTTAAAACAAGGCTATTGGCAAATCGCATTGGATCCAAAATGCCGCCAATACACCGCATTTACAGTTCCCGGAAGAGGATTGTTTGAATGGAATGTGATGCCTTGTGGACTCCATTCAGCAGGTGCAACATTCCAAAGAGCCATGGACTCGTTATTTGGACCAGCCATGCTTGATCATGTTTTAGTATATCTAGATGATATTATCATTATCAGCAGTTCATTCGAGGAACATATACAACATTTGAAAGAAGTATTTGACAAGCTTCGTAACGCTAATCTTAAAATTAACATTGAGAAATGTAATTTCTGCCGAGAAAGTTTGAAATATTTAGGCCACGTTGTAAGTAAAGAAGGAATTCACACTGACCCTGACAAAATCCGTGCCGTCCAGGAACTTAATGCGCCGTCCAATACCAAAGAGCTACGCCGTATCCTAGGAATTTGTTCTTGGTACCGACGTTTCATAAAAGACTTTTCTACTGTGGCTACCCCTCTAACTAACCTTCTTAAAAATGGTGTTAAGTGGAACTGGGGAAAATGTCAACAAGAAGCGTTCGACTCACTAAAAACTAAGCTTACTGAAGCACCAGTTCTGGCCTGTCCAAACTTTGATCTCACTTTCACCCTGCAGACTGACGCAAGCAATTATGGCTTAGGCACCGTGTTAACACAAGTGGTTGACGGACAAGAAAAGGTAATAGCGTACGCAAGTCGCACCCTTACTGCACTGGAGCAGAAATATGCCACTACTGAAAAGGAATGCTTGGCAATTTTGTGGGGCATACGGAAAATGCGCCCATACCTCGAAGGTTACCACTTCCGCGTCGTCACCGACCACCATTCTCTGAAATGGTTACATACCCTTGAAAACCCTTCCGGCAGGTTAGCTAGATGGGCCTTAGAACTACAACAATATGATTTTAAGATAGAATATCGGAAAGGGGCGATGAACGTGGTAGCCGATGCTTTGTCCCGAGATCCCCTTCCAATCACCGAAATGGATAAGCTAGCGGTTGCACGCGATTTCAAATTGGATTGGACTGAGAGGATGAAAATACAAGTGGAAAAGGAACCTTCTAAATTTCCGGAGTATAAAATTGTCGAAAATAAGTTGTACCGCCGATTCGCTAATCTTCAACCAATGGCCAGCCCGCAAGAATATGAATGGAAATTATGCGTACCCTTACTAGACAGAAACCAGTTGTTGCATGAAAATCATGATGTCGTCACAGCCGGCCATTTGGGTATAGCCAAAACTATCGCTCGCATTTCCAAAAGATATTATTGGCCGGGTATGTTCCGGGATATAAGTAATTACGTGCGAAAATGCCAAGTCTGTAAGCGACACAAAGTACTGCAGCAAAAACCAAACGGCCAAATGTTTACCACTCCCGTAGAAGAACCGTGGGAAATCGTATGTGCCGACTTCGTTGGACCCCTACCGCGATCTATGAAGGGGAATACTACAATGTTAGTTATGATGGATAAATTCACCAAATGGGTCGAAGCTGTCCCCATGAGAGCCGCAACAACTCCGTCTCTAATTAAAGCTATAAGGGAGCGAATCGTCACACGTTTCGGAGTCCCGCGCCTGTTTTTAACCGATAATGGGGCCCAGTTCATGAGTGGTCAGTTCAAGGAATTTTTAGCCGACATGGGTATCCAACAGCGCTTGACCGCCCCATACTCTCCTCAAGAGAACCCCACCGAAAGGGTAAATCGCGTGATCAAGACCATGATTGCGCAATATGTCGAAGAGAATCAACGCACATGGGACGAGCATTTACCAGAGTTGACCTTCGCGATAAACACAAGCCGCCACGACTCTACCGGTTACTCTCCAGCACTGTTAAATTTCGGACGAGAACTCAGGGTTCCCCGGGAATTCGCAACATCATTGCCACCAGAAGGGCCAGCGGAAGATATAAAGGCCCGACGAGAACGTATGCATGTTTTGTACAATTTAGTTCGCATAAACTTGGAAAAAGCCAGCCAAACTCAAGCCCGATATTATAATCTCAGGAGAAGACCCTGGCGCCCAAGTATTGGAGAGCAGGTGTACAAGCGGACAAGAGTTATTTCCTCAGGGGTCAACTACTTTGCTGAGAAATTAGCACCCCGCTACGAAGGCCCGTACGAGGTGGTGAAAATTATTTCCCCCGTAATAGTCTTATTAAAGAATAAAGTAAGCTCTCAAAAATTAAGGGGGAGAGAACCGATACTCCGAGCCCATGTCAAGGATTTAAAGGGCTATTATTCTCCTCAGTGCAATAAAATTTCAATACTAAGTCCCGCAGAGCTCGTCATTAGCAAACCGACAGTCAACCGGAGCGGACGTGCCTCAGCCTTAAGCAATATCTTTTGCGCTCCAAATCAACCAAGAAGTAAAGAAGCCCGTAGGGAAGAAGTTTTGCAAAGAAAAAAGCTGATTTTAATTGTTACAAAGTTACAGACTTCATCAGTATCAACCCGACCGTCAACATGAGCAGACGTCAGCAGAACATTGATCAAGATTACGGAGAATCATCGGAGGGGCGAAGCAGCTCTCATGGCCGAGGATTCCACCGCTTATCGGCACCCGAACGCTACTACCCGAAGGCCAGTGACAATCGCCCCACTAATCTCGCAGTCAACAAAACCGCTCGCTCCGTCATACCACCGCCCATTGGTCCTACAATGCGACAGACTACGGCTCCATCCAAAGTCAAGCCACCGGTAAGAGAGGACGACAGCCTTATAATCGGATTGAGTAAGCCCAAGAGACGAGTTAGTCATACGACCCAGCGGCATGACCTAAACTCCGCTAAGCCTATTATACCTAGGCCATCACCAGCAGTTGAGATGGCAGAAGTAAGAGCCCAGCGGAAAAAGGCGGAAGAGAGCTGGTTCACTTTGAATCCTCCAGCCGTTCCAGTACAGCAACAACCGGCTTATGTGCTCGTTAGGAACCCGCCTCCCTCACTGCCTTTATCAGGATTCTTTCTGATCGACCATCCGACGACAGTCAAGAATTCCCTGCCACCGGTCAGACCCATGTTGGAACCATCTATCAGCTCGCCACCTATTTTGTTGCCACCCCACCCGGTCGTAACAAATGTCGAGATTGTTCGAACACCAGCCGCTCTATCCGCCGCACCTACTGATGTGCCAACCGCCGTGCCATCCGGCATGCCATCCGCCGTACCGTCTGCTGTGAGATCTGCCGTGACATCTACCGTTCCGTCTACCGTGTCTTCGCCCGCGCCATCCACTATGCCTTCCGCCGCTTCAGCCTCATCCAGCTTCTTGCCCGAAAATAAAGCTCTTGTTAACCGCCGAGATCGCCGACATGAGCTGTCATTTGATCCCTTTAAAGGAATCAAGCTTAAAGGAAACCGACACTACAGGACCTTCACGATTAATCGCCCTTGGGGCCCCATATCAGTGAGGATGAACAAAAAGGGGACGAAGGCTTCCCTGAAGTTTAAAAGCTTGATTAAGGAGATTGAGCTTGAGAAGTAAAAAAACTGTCTACCGCCGCCGCTAATTTTCTTTTGGAATTGCTATTATGTTTTTTTTGAAATATTTCTTATGTAAATTTTCTTTGAATTTGTTGTTAAGTTTGAAATTATTATGAATGAATATTTCTCTTTACCTATCATGTATGAATTATTATACTTTCTTGTTATTATTATTTATCATGTAAGAACATTTTTTTTTGTTTTGTTGAATTATATAAATTAAGGAATTGAAATTATTTCTTTTTATTAAAAAAAAAAAAAAAAAAAAAAAAAAAAAAAAAAAAAAAAAAAAACACTTTCCAAGGTATTTTTTTAAGACGAGAAGGTTCTCGTCTCCCGAAGAGAGAGGGGAATGTAACGAAGCGTTACAAATTATTATTCCGACCGACCGAAACCGAACCTAATATATACTCGATTTTCATTAACCCTAACCGTCCCCCCCAAGCCTGGAACACATAAATACCACACCACATACGATACCCAAGCTCCATCAAAACAATATGAAACATTTTCATTCACCGTACATATAATTCACACTACGTTTGGACAATAGACTCCATAAGGGGAAGCCAAATTGAGATGAGAAGAGGTCTTCTGCCTTTCCCAGTCGTAATACCAATCTTGTGTATAGGAGGTAGAATTCCTGAAACAATCTTAAAGGTCACTTATTGTAACCATAAAGAAGTTTCTAGAAAATTTTGTCCTAAAAGGTTATTTTTGTAATCCCCTTTCTTCCAAAGGGTATTACAAACAGAGGTATCCTCAATTCCCCGTTTTGTCTTCTAGCCTTAAGCTAGACGCACCAGTCGCATCAACCTGCTTATTCTCACGTTACACTTCGTACGTGGGCAAAGAGTTAGCCATCGCGGGCTACTCGCCGTTTATTCCCCGATAGAGGCAATTGCCGTATCAAAACAGATTATTCTCTTGCATTCTCCAAAGTGTGCATGAGCAGAGTTAGCTGCCGCGAGCCGCTCACCGATTATTTCTTTAGACTTTCTAAAGACAAATGTAGGCCTTATTGGTTGTCTGCTGCTTATTCCCTCGTTTCACTTCTTCTAAGTGCAACTTGGGCCGAGGTGACCCCTTGAGGGCAGCTCATTGATTGTTTCGCTAGAGTTGTTCTAGTGACAGGAGAAATCGCTCCAACTGCTTATTCCCGCACTTACACGGGCAAAATTGGTCATCGCGGACCACTTTCCGTTTATTCTTCTATCTAGCCGATAGAAGCATAGCCTACATAAGTTATATGAAGTATTATGTTATTTATGTTAAGCAATGACAATGTAAACTCTGTAAAACCTAAAACTTTATGAATAAATAAAAATCGTTTGAACCTAATCACTCCTAAGTTTTTTTTGCTTTCTTTGGGATTTACCCTGGACATCCACGAGCTTTCCTCGGCCTCGATAAAAAAAAGCATCACATGTTTTAATTTTGAGTTGATTTATGTATTTCTTGATGTATGTTTATTAATGATTTTCAAAATATGGAAAAAGTTTTCGGTACTTGTATTAAAATCTGGTACTTAGGTTAAACCAATAAGACGTGTTTAGTATGTTCCTTGGTTTCTATCCCAACAAAATTTCAAGTACAATAAAAATAAGTTGTGGTTTAACTATACGAGGTGTGGCAATTAAGTTCCGGGAATTTGACAATAAAAAACAAGAAAATGAAGTTTTAGGAAAAAATTTACTATCGACCTTCACAATAATCTCCCTTTAACTCTACACAACGATTCCAACGTTTCTCCCATGATTGGAAGCACCCTTGTGCCACGGTTAGAGATTCTTGGACCTTCTGTATGCCGCCGTGATGAGTTCCCTTGAGGTGCGACTTCATCTTGGGGAATAGAAAAAAGTCGCAGGGAGCAATATCGGGGCTATAGGGTGGGTGAGGCAACGTTGGGATGCCTTTTTTTTGCCAAAAACTCTTGCACAACGAACGAGGAATGGGCCGGTGCGTTATCGTGATGCAAGATCCAGCCATCCTTCGCGAGTTCGGGTCGTGTAACATCTTGCGAACCTCTTTGTTGATGTTTAACTCGTAAGACAATGCACGAATGCTTAGGCGACGGTCAGACGTGATCAACATACGCAAACGATCAACATTCGCGTCGGTACGAGAGGTGACGGGAGCTGCTTCACGTCTATCGTCTTCCACCGATTCACGCCCTTCCTTGAACCGCTTCGCCCATTCAAACACACGCGTTTTTGACATGCTATCGTCTCCATAGACAACCTTCAATTTTCGGAGGATTTCCGAGGGTTTTTCGCCAGATTTCAATAAAAATTGAATAACAACACGTTGCTTGTAATGTACGTCACACATTTTCACCACGACATACACTAAAAAAGTTACTTGCAAAAAATACGCATAAAACGCAAACCAAACGTGCTATATATTTCAACTTTGAACTCTAACTAAAAGGAAGATCCCCCTTCTTAGACAGATGATAACAAATGAAAAAGTGTTGCCAGTTTTTAAATTATAACTAAATTCCCGGAACTTAATTGCCACACCTCGTATGTATGTACATACTTGTGTATTTAAAGGAAGAGGTACTTTTATTAGAATGTAGGTAATAGTATAAGAAGATTCCCGTTTATGCTCTTCGTCATAAAAATATTAAAGAAGCTATTGAAAGGACGTGTTGCATTTCACACTTCAAAAAAGAGGCTGGGATGCGACCCACACTGATAACTTCCCATCCCATCTATCGATTTGTCTTGTTTAAAAGTTTGTCTAAATGTATCAATTCTTACCAAATTTGCGTTCTATTTTTTGGAGATTTTTTTTTTATGAAAAAAACGGACTGCTGTATTTTTATAAAAAAATTACTGAATATTAAAAACAATATTTTCTGTGAAATAAAATAAGTTTGAAGCCAATATTTATAATTTTTGAAAAGCTATTTAAGTCGAAAGTAAATTTTTACCAAGTTTTAGTATTGTTTTTTTTTTTTAGGTTTTTATTTTTTGTAAAAAAAACTGTCAATCCAACATTTCTCAAAATTTTACCGAATTTTGAAAACAATATTATTTATAAGAAAAAATTAGCTTGAAGCCAATATCTCAAAGTTTTGAAAAGATATTTGAGCCGAAAATCAATTTTTACCAACTTTTATTAATTTTTTTGTTTAGGTTTTTATTTTTTGTAAAAAAACTGTCAATTCGATTTTTTTCAAAATATTTCTTAATGTTGAAAACAATATTTCTTATAAGCTTAAATCAGTTAGAAGCCATAATCTCAAGTTTTTGAAAAGATATTTGAGTCGAAAACCAATTTTTACCAACTTTTGTTAAATTTTTTTTTCAGTTTTTAATTTTTTGTACAAAAACTGTCAATTCGATTTTTCTCAAAATTTTACTGAATGTTGAAAACGATATTTTTTGAAAGATAAAGGTACTTTAAAGCCAATATCTCAAAGTTTTGAAAAGATATTTGAGTCAAAAATCAATTTATACCAACTTTTATCAAGTTTTTTTTTAGGTTTTTAATTTTTTGTAAAAAAACTGTCAATTCGATTTTTCTCAAAATTTTATTAGATGTCAAAAACATTATTCTTCGTTGCACAAAATTGTTTTGGAGATGAAATTATATTTTAGTCGTAAAATTTTCGAAGTGAGAATTTTTTTTTTCAGTTTTTTTTAATTTATAAAAAAAACCGTTAATTGGATTTTTTTCTAAAAAAATACTTGTTTTGTGTCAAGTTACAATATATAATATAAAATTTAATTCAAGTCTCTAGCGTCATTGGTTCATGAGATATTTGGGGTTAACCAAAATTTTCACCTTTTTTTTAAACTACTATGGTAAAAAAACCACCCACGCAATTTTCTTGAGAGCCCTTTCTGCATCTTTCTGCCTTATTATCTGTATAACAAAATTTATTTGAAGTCGATATCTCTTCTGGTTCTTGAACTATGGACGACGAAAAAAACGTCGCGAACGTACGGACATACGGACGTACGGACGTACGTACACACGCACGCACATACATCTTTCTAAAAATCTTTTATTTCGACTCTAGGGACCTTGAAACGTCGAGAAATTTCAAAATTTTCAATTTGACAAATCGGACCCATTACAATAACTTCCTATGGGAAGTTAAAAATTCTGACGCAATATGTGAAGTTCAAAGAATGCCCATCAGTTAATCCACAAGTGTAGACACTCTTTTTTCAAGAATGTTGAGTTCTTTCACTAGCTTTTACGAAAAAAGTGAACTTTTCATTACAAAGCTTTAGAATTTGTTAATCCCTATCCTTTATGTTATAATACCTAACCTAACCCTGTTGAACAAACTAAGTTCAAATTTATTTTTATTTTAAGACATGGATAACATTTTTTTCTGTGATATAAAATAAAAAGCACTGATACTAAATAATACTCATTTTAAAGCATAACCAAAAACAATATCATTTAATTTCGTCTTTTCAGTAAAGTGCACTGTGGTGTATACTCACTTATTTACTTAAACTAAAAACAATATTTGTATTTCATTTTTGTTTGGTCGTATTTGGCAAAACAACGCCTCCTTTGGGTAAGATCTTATTTAAAAACCGAAGGAATAAATAGAAAATATTATTTTAGGTTTTCAATGTTTTTACTATCCCAGCAAAGAACTATTGTTTCTTTCTTTAATTTCCAACAACACAACTCATGTTTCTATAGCCCTAGGATATTTTTTGAGACAGAGAAAATGTTTATATCTCTTGGAATTCTCTTCTGTGTCAACCCAACAATCAATATCATGAAATATTAATGAATCATTATCAACATCTTCAACATAATAATTCTTCCTTACATCAGCTTCTAAAAATACATAAAGAAGAGCAAGTTCGGACAATTCAGTCATGTAATTTTATATCTGTTTCCTAGAGTTTATATACATATGTATGCATATGTATACTATATTACATGAATGTATCTTTATCTTTACTTCACCCACATAAGAAATAAGTAGAAAATATACAAAATATTTTACTTCATCTTAAATTTCAACTTAAATAAAACGAAATACATTTTTTTTAAAGAAATGTTTTCAAGCATTTTGGGAAAACGACGTAAAATCATTTTAAAGAAATAATACTTTTTCGTATTATTATCCTAGCTGTCACAAAAGACACTCAAACTCATGATTCTGGAATTTTGTTATTTTGAAGCACATGTACATGTACAAGTTACTTCTATGATTTTTCAGTTACAAGTACGTTTCATTTTAAGTCAAACAATTTTTGTTTTTATTCCTACATATACTCATAGGGTTTTTATTTATATTTTATTTTTCCACCGTTAAATTCAACAAAAATTGAAAGATATAGCGTTGTTTTATTTAATAAGTACTATAGTACACACATACATATGTGTATAGATATACGAAAATACGAAAAGCACAAACCATATAGGACATACATAAATGTCCTTGTATCATGTATGTATTTTATGAAGCTGGACGGGACAGAGTTTTATTAATATCATTCTACAAAGAAAATAATTACATCAAGACCTAGGTCAATTGATTAAGTAAAATTCATCGCTTAAAATAGAGTTTATAGTAGTTTAAGGGCATTTAAGGCAGTTTCAAAATAGTTTCTCAAACTCAAATTCAATCATACATACCTACAAAGCTTTGTTGGGTATAATTCAATAAATTCTTTTTGATACTTAAAACAAAACAATATATTTTTTCATATTGTTTCACTACACAAATTCGAAATAATCTTTCCCATCAATCTCAACAATTCTTGAAGAAGAAATATAAGGAATTTTATTCTACTTTTTAGCAACAAATGATTCTCTAACTTGAAGTGAACCTTTTCTGTTTCAATACAAATTCCAAACCATTAAAATGTTATTTATTGATTTAAGACAAAAAACAGATTCCATTCCGAAGTTGGTACCTATCTAAAAGAAATAAAAATATAAATAAAAATACAAAAGGCGATTGATCTAAAAAGGATGTGATAGAGATGGAGATGGAGATGGAAATGGTGATGATGATAAATAATAGAGTCATACAATCTTTACTCTCAAAGAAAAGACTATGTCCTGGTGGGATGAAAGTGAAAAAGGGTTAACAATAAATTGAAAAGGGTTCTTTTTGTAATAATTTGCCAATATAATGCGATAAAGAACCTGAAGGAATATAATACCACCTAGGTGATTTTCTCTTCAAATAAACTATATATATAGAGTGATATTTGGGTTGTGTTATGAACCATTAAAAAGAATAATTTTATGCACTATAATTTATAGCTGTACCATATAATTGTCTACTACTCTTTAAATTTGTATTAATGTTGATTTTAAATCTAAGGCTAGGTGTAGACGTTTTTCAGATGTTACAATAATAATGCCATCCAACGCGAATTTGATATGTTAAATAAATTTTTATAAAACTCATACACATTTACGATAAAATTTAATATAAAGAATAGTAGTAAATGCTTTTGAAATTTTATTAATTCTAAGCGAAAAACTACCGGCTATCCAAGCTGTACGAAATTCCAAGATTCAACGACCAGTGATGTTGGTTTAATTTGCAATCTATTAGCTAAATATTATCAATCTGTTTATTAATTAGACTGCTTTTCTAATCTTGAATTGCCAACTGTCTCTAAGCTTTTTGATATAGGTTCTATGTTTTTGGATGTCTCAAAAGTAGAAGATCCTGATGCAAATAAAAGGGAAGGTCCTGATCAAGTTCGGATCCAGACTTTTAATCAGGGGGGGAGGTCACACACTTAACATATAGACGAGTTTTTACTCACCGCTTAAAAATGTTCTTTAATGTTTTGTAAAGGAGGTTAAGAAAATTAAAATAACTTAATTTGTATATTAACTTTACATTTACACATTTCAAGGGCTAATTAAGAATACTGTTTTCCAGCAAGGTATGGTCTAACTATTTAATTTGGGTGACTATGAAAGCATTCCATAATATGCCATATTTAAGAGCTAAAACACGATAGTTTCACAATTCACACAAAAATGTAAAAAATTGTTTTGAAACGTAGCAAATGTACCTGCAAAATTTTACATTCAAATTTTGTTAAAAAATGTTGACCCCTTTCTGAGATATCGAGTTTTGTAAAAAAATATATTTTTTAAAAAATCAAAATACGAGAATGATCGACAAGAGCTTGCACAAAAAGAAAAATTTATTAAAATCGGTGCATTAATTTTTGGAAAACTTAAAAAAAAGGAAATAACCGTCTTATGATTGGTACCCTTCTGGAGCAATACCAAAATATGTTTTTTCTTGTATAAAGAAGCCAAACTAAGAACAACAAAATTAGAGAAAGCTTTAAAAAAAATCTATAGGTTCATTTTTGAAAAAAAATCGAATTTTCGATTTTTAACCAACAAATTTGTATGGGGACTGCTGTTATTTCACGTATTAAAAAATGAAATAAACGCCTTACGTAAATCGGTTACTCACTTACTTAGGTCCTCAGACCTGTTAAGTCAGTTGGGAACCCCTTAAGGGGCATAGGGCCTCTACTACGCCTACGCGCCACCGTGTACGGTTTCCGGAGATGTGTTTCAGCTCCCTCCAACTCTTGCCTAGTGACGCTGATTCCGCCTAGACTGTCCTGCACCATGTGCTTCTCGGTCGTCCAGCTCTTCTTCCTTCTTGTGTGAGCGGATTCCACTGCATTGCTTGGCCTGCAATGCAGTCGTTACCTTTTCGAAGCGTATGTCCAATCCATTGCCACTTACGCCTTCGTATTATAGAGTCTATAGGTTCCTGACCTGTCCTTCTATGAAAGACCTCATTTGATAAACGGTTTGGCCAGAAAATCCTTAGGATTTTACGGAGACATCTATTCACGAAGGTTTGCAGCTTTGTTGTTATGGCTGAAGTAACCTTCTAAGTGCTGCACACATAAAGAAGCACAGATTCGACATTGGTGCGAAATAGTCGTAGCTTTGTTCTTAAGCTGATAGAGTTATTCATCCAAATTTTTGACAGCATACCGAACGCCGCTTTTACTTTGCCGATGCGGCAGATGATGTCTTGTTCGGTTCCGCCTTCGATGGAAACTATGCTTCCAAAGTATTGAAAGCTCTCCACTTTTTCACCGGTTGCGAGAAAATATTTATTTGAGAGGATGGTCGGGTTCCGAGGCTGATCATTTTTGTTTTGCCGCAATTAATTTTTAGCCCCACAACTTCTGCTTCTCTCTCCACACTTGTTGTCAATTGATGGTGGTCCAAGTGCCTTAAATAGGATGTCAAAGTCCATTGGATCACTCCGCTACCTGACAAAACGGCGCGCAGTACATCGCTTATCACCAACAAAAACAATATTGGCGACAGAATACAACCCTGTCTGACTCCGCTTCGGATTTCAAAATAATCTGACAACCTACAATCGTGCAGAACGTGACTATTGGATCCATCATATGTTGCTTTAATAATAGCAATTAGTTTTTCTGGGATGCCTCTCCTCCGAAAAGCTAGTCAGATGTACTCCCTGTTAACGATATCAAAGGCCTTCTCGAAGTCGATGAACAGCAGGTGTAGTGGTGATCGATATTCAACGCACTGTTCAATAATGATCCAGAGGGTGTTGATATGATCAATACAGAAGGACCCAGCACGGAATCCTGCCTGTTCTGCATTGAGTGTGGCGTCAAGGTGTTCTCTGATGCGTTCCAGTATGACTTTTGCTACTATTTTGGCAAAGGCATGTAGAACGCAAATTCCTCTCCAGTTTTCGCACTTTGTAAGATCTCCTTTTTTTGGGAGCTTGACGATAATTCCCTTCTTCCACTCACCGGGGAAGCTTTCGGTGGTCCAGGCTTTATAGATCGTAAATCGGTTTAAAACCTCAATTTCAATCGACACAATGATTTGGGCTGTAGGGGCAAGAACGGACGGATGGATTCGAAGTACCCACTGTTTTTTGAATTTTCTACCATTGTGAGGTCATGTTTGATTAAAAGCTTGAGTTCAAATTTTTTTACGAATGCAATACTTTCCATAAAGTTCCTATGTGTCGCAAGTTAAAATCACTACTACACGCACTATTTATGTGCGTTAAAAAAATATGATGGAATTGAAGGCTAGTTTCAGGAATTTAAAGGCAACTTAATATCAAATTGACGATCTCTTATTCAAGGTTTCTTCTTAAGAACTTGAATATTTGATCTTTTTCTTAGAAAAAAATTTTATGAAAATAATTTAAAGCTGACTAAAGTTTTCCAAAATCTAAATTTAGTGTAAAAATATTAGTTGTTTTTGACAGCAAACCACTTTTGGGTGGATATCGTTAAATTACTAACAAATATTTAGATGAAATCTTAACTCATACAACTTAACTGTATAAGCTTTATGGCTCATATGACCCCCCCCCCCTGGATCATCCTTTGGTCAAAAGTTGATGAATTTGTGCTGTGTTTTTGGAATAGGGCTGAATTTCCGATTCATATCATGTTCTTGGTGCAGTCTTCAGTTAAAAGTAGTACGAGTACTTTTAGCAACAAAGTTTAAGGAAGTAAAATAAAAATTTTGTTTTAATTTGCAAAATCCAGGGGGGGTCATAACCTCCCTGGATCCGCGATTGGTCCTGATAGTATTCCTTCGTTACTATTGGAAAAATGTGCCACTTCACTGGCATAACCACTTACTGACATCTTAATTGCATTACTATCTTGGGGTACATTTCTAGATTGTTGGAAAATTTAATTTTTAAAGCCTATTTTCAAATCTGTATCAAAGTATGATATTACAAATTACCGGCCAATAAGTAAAATTTCGTCAATGCCTAAACAATTTGAAAAACTTGTCTGTAATAGGTTACCTTTTTAATTAGGAAACTATTTATAGCTCAACAGTGACTTATTTGTATCTCGAATGATTAATTACATCATAAATAACTTTAAAGATCACATACGCACAGATGTAATCCTCATAGATTTTTCCAAAACATTTGACCGTGTGAATCAAAGAGTGCTTTTACATAAATTGTCTTCGCTTGGATTTCATTCTAAGCTATTGAGTTGGTTAAAATCCTATATCTCCAATATTACTCAGAAAGTAAAAATAGAAGACTGCTGTTCTGATAATAAAGGGTGATTTTTTAAAAGCTATAGGAAAGTTTAAAAAAAAAAACACATAAAATTCAGAAAAATGCATGAAATTTTTATTTGAATCGATAATACGGTCCATATAATTTAATGTTTGGAGATTATTTCAAGAAAATGTTGACCTTGACTGTACCTCAAATGGTCCTTCCGCTTAGTCCAATTTTGGCATACTCTTTCCAACATTTCGGCTGGTATCTCACGAATAAATGCTTCAATGTTGAGCTTTAACATAGCCCCACAAAAAATAGTCTAATAAATAATAAATAAAAATAGTCGTGTCATCTTTGAAGAAGTACGGTCCAATGATGCCACCAGCCCATAAACCGCATCAAACTGTGACTTTTCTGGATGCATTGGTATCTCTTGCAATGCTTCTGGCTGATATTCACTCCAAAATCGACAATTCTGCTTATTTACGTACCCATTGAGACAAAAATGAGCATCGTCGCAGAACACAATTTTTCGGTAAAAAAGTGGATCTTGGCCAACTTTCCAAGAGCCCATTCACCAAAAATTGTACGTTGCAGTAGGTCGTCCGGCTTTGATTCTTGCACCAGCTGTATTTTGAAAGGCATCACACCTAAATCCTTTCGCAAAATTTTCCACGTTGTTGAGTAACAGAGTCCCAATTGCTGCGAACGGCGACGAATCGATAATTGATGGTCATCATTAACACTGGCCGATACAGCTGCAATATTTTCTTCAGTTCGCACTCTACGTAAGCGTGTTAGTGGTTTAATGTCTAGCAATATATATTTGGTGCAAAATTTAGTCACAATAGCCCGAATAGCCGCTTCAGTGGGTCGATTAAACTGGCCATAAAATGGAAGAAGAGCGTGATGAACTTTCTTAACAAAGCACGCATTTTGATAATAAAATTCAATAATTTGCAAGCGTTGTTCGTTTGTAAGACCATTCATGGTTAAATAATAGACCAAACTGAAGATGTTTGACAGTGAAACAAAACACGAAACGTGCGTCATCTGTTTAAACCAGTGTTGCCAAAAAGATAATTGCTAAAAAATCACCCTTTATATGTGCCCCAACTGGAGTCCCTCAAGGTAGTTATTTGGATCCATTATTATTTCTATTATTTATTTATGACATACCATCAATCATACCATCTTAAGTTGTATCATAAAATAAAGTGGTTATCAGATTATCACATACTTTTTAAAGATTTACTTAAATTGACTGAACGATTTCAAAATAATGATCTTCATCTCAATGTTTCCAAATGTCAAGGTTTGTCTTGTTTCATACACAATACGCCTATTCTGTTCAATTATGAAACAAATGATGTACGTTTAGAAAGCGTTAATCGTAAAAAAGATCTAAGAATAGTCTTAGATGTAAAACTATCGGTCCAGTCACATATTCTGTTTTGGAATACTCGAGTATAGTTAAGAATCCGTTTTTAAGAAACTCATGTAATAGAATTGAGAAAGTTTAAAAAAGCTTTACTAATTATTATATATAAATTAAACTGGCGAATTGATATGCCAACTTACAACACAAAGTATTTATTTTTCGGTATTAAGTCTCTGGAAAGTCGACGTTTTTGTTTCTTTGTTATGTTCATTAGAGATATTTTAACGTACCACAAAAATGCCCAAATTTATTAAATCTAATAAAAATGTGTAATCCCCAAAGAAATGTTCGTAATTTTAATATATTATACGATTTTTTTACAAACTATAGCCTAAATGAGCCAATTACTCGTTGCATCAGGGAAACTAATTCTGTTTGTTATAGAATAGACATTTTTAAAAACTGGTCTAGGGAAACTTTTAAATTATATGTTTTAAACGAAATAAATATGCAACTTTAATATTGTAATAATTTTTATTAATAAGTTCATTTAATAATAAATTTGTTATCTATTTTATAACTAATTAATGTATAATAATTAAACAGTAGTACAAGTATTACCTCTGATTGATAAATAAATAAATAAGAAACCGCGATTTGTAATATTTACGTATATGGCGGTGTTCTTTTTTTGAGCGATATGTATGTATTTCTTAATTGACTCTTAATACATGGCAAAGTCATTTATTTAATTCTAACATTTATGTGCCTTAAAAAATATTCGTTATTGTATTCTATTGAATATGTTTTTAAAAAACTAAATCATTATGATTTATAACATTACAAAAATAACGATCTGTCAAGCTGTCATTTTAATAATTACAATTATTGGTAATTTTTTTTTTTTAATTAAAATTTAAAACATTACAAAACTAAAGTGTAATTGTTTAGGTTTATTATTGGTCAGAGAATAATGATGCATTATTTTCAAGTATACATATGTATATCTATTTTTGAAGAGAAGTAAATATTCTCAGTAAACAGTGCAGATTGAAAACTTAAATACACTTAAAGAGAAATTGAATTTGATTAAGATTTAGGTTGAATGAAGGAAATGAAATTGATGGAAACGCCTTCTCTTACAAGTCGAAATAAATTTTGCAGAATATTTTGGATTGTTTAAAAAACTTACCAAATTTTCCAAAATTAAAATCGAAGTCATAGTCTAAGTCATACAATAAATCCATATATGCATATCGCATTCTAATACGAGGTTTTATTTTTGAAGATCAATCAAAAATGGAAATGTATTTAATTGCAAAGAGAAGGGTGTAGCATTTAAATTGGAACACGATATAAGTCATATGTCTGCCAGGGCTATGGTCGCATCACCATATTCAATTCGGAAATTTGCTGCTGCATGCCCTCGAGATCTTCACGAATTACATTTTTAAGGTGTTGAATCGATTGTGGAACATTGGCCATTGGACCTCATATTGTATAACCATCAAGATCTCGGTGGGCAATTGTGATGAAATCTTTAAGAAATTTTCTTGCAAAGTTATGTACTTTGACTCACAAATGTGCACCATTTCAATGCATTCATATGGTTCCGTTTTTTAAAAATGGCGTAGATTTTACTTATCAAATGCCAAAAGATGACAGCTTCATAAGTGGCATTGGTTTAGATAGCGGTATAATCAAAATAAAGACTCTTATTGAAAAAAAAACCTGTATAGTTATTTAAACTAACATTCAGCCCAATTCTTAATATTCCCGGGGAAAACAATTCCCCTTGTTCTCCCGAGAGTAAAATTCTCCTATTCCGAATTCCCCGGGAGACAGTTTTTCCTTTCGAAATCGGGAATGAAAATTTTGTATGTTCGAAACAGCTGTTCAAAAGTTTCAGAAAAGGAAAACAAACATTTTGAAATTGATATTTATGCACAAATAAATGCATTGCATATATAAGTAAATTAAATTAAAAAATGTTCAGTATTGCACCAAGAATCTTGTTTGAAGAGGAGTTAGAAGAACATCAAAGCCCAAGGGTTGTTAGAAGATCCTTGAGGGACAGTTCGAACCCTCTGGAGTTGCCTCAATGGTTGTTAGTACTTGTAAATTCAAGTTGGGGATGGAGAGGAAATGGTCACTTTTTTTGTTGGCTCTAAATTTTCTTTATTCGATTTCCTTTTCCTTGCGTCCAGCCCAAACGTTGTTGCAGGAACACCTTCTACGGACTCTTTCATTAAAATCAAAGCATAAATGGGATGTTCGTAGTCCGAAAAAGGTCCACCACTAGTCCCATTCCTTGCTTTCAGGTTCGCAGCCGCCTTTGATAGAACACATTTTTTCTGATCACTCCAAACCTATGATTATATATGTACATTGTACATGTAAATACATATCTATATATTTTAAGAAAAATAAATCTACTAAATTTTTGTTTAAATGTTTACTTTTTTCCATTCCGTTAGTGTTTTTCTTGGTGGTCCACACGAATTCAGCTCATTTTCCACCATTTGCCAAGACAATGCCACTTCCTCCTTTGTTTTGTTGTGGAAGCCACACGCAATATCGCGTTGAGCCTCCATCAAATTCAAAAGCATTTGAAGATGACCCTTGTTTGTTGTTTTTGACCTTAACATATTTGAAATGTTATCAATTATTATTGCAAAAAAAGAAAAACTTACATTTATTTTCGTATCTCTCCAGCTCAAGTGTCGGGAACAAACTCGAGCCAAATGAATTCGTATTTTCCCTTTTTTTGACATTTAGAATAGCTACTTTTTTCCCGGAGTATTTTTTCCCATTTTCGAACTTGTTTAGAATAAGGAAAAAGAGAAAAGGGAATAAAATTCCCGGGATTTTTTCGTTTAGAATATGAGAGAAGGGAAAAGGGAAATATTTCCCTGGGAATTTTTACTTAGAATCGGGCTGATTATGTTTTTAATCCAAATGAATTTTCAAAACATTTGCGTAAACAATTTGCTTAAAAAATAAACAAAATGATACAAACTTTTACGGCTAATATCTTGACGAAGTTCTAAGATTAAATAAAAACACGATCTAGTAATTCTCGGTTTATTTTTAGAACGCCATTTTTAAAATATTTACAACTCGAGCATTTCTTCACATCCAATCATGTAGAACTGTAGAACTCGATTTAAAATCAATTTTGAGTTCTTAGAATTTTAGATCTCGATTGAATGGAACTGAGTCCTAAGTCCTAACTTCTTATTTGCTTTTTTTGTAGCAGCCAGTAGCTGGTTTTGACTCAAAATTTTGACATTTAACAAACTAAATCAAAAATATTACTCAGATTTTGATGTATTTAAGATTTGGTTTTGATATTCTCACTTTTTTAGAAATAAAAATTGTGTTTTCGCGTTTTAGTGGATTTCGTTTAAAATTTGTGTTATTTAAAATTATTCTTTTTTTATAAATGCACACATGTATGTACATATTATGTATGTATGAACATATATGTATGTATGTATGTATGTATATGTACATACATGCATACTATATTTGTCAATAGTCGTGGTCATTATAAACGCTATAATGTACAATGTCCATCCAACCCTTTAATGTAATAAATATGTACATAAGACTAACATAAAGCACACGAAATGTTAATAATTTAATGGGTTAAAATGTTTATGAACATTTTAAACTTTATAAAACTGTCAGCGTTCACAATATTTAACATTATGCAGCTCCTATTTATGACTTCTTGCCAAACCGTCCATGTTAATGTTCTTTCTAAAACTATTTATAGTTATTGCACATAAAATGTCCTTGTGGTCTGATATTTAATTCAAAACCGGAATGAATCTTAAACTTAGATCTTTAGAATAAATAAAAACATTGCTAAACCGAGTTCTAATATCCTTGAACCCCAAATTTGAGGGTCTGATAAATCGAAGTTCTATCTCAAATTGAGATCTACATATGTAAATCAGTGTTCTAATGCTTACGAACTTATGGGGTCTTGGAAAGGTTGTTTTTAAATTGAAAATATGTATTCATATCAATAAACACATTATTGTTTTCAAGACATTCATAATTGAATTAAGTAGAATTCTATTTTTAAGAGGGCAACAATTCGACTGCATTTAAATCCATCGTCCTAATCAAACGATCCAAACTGTATGTAATCTACTTCTAAAAACCTCAAAACAACAAACTGCATTCATCATTAAACAATATTATTACCGCACAATAAAATGACAGCCAACACAAAATAAAAGCTTCCACTTTTTGTGTGATCGTTTCATCATCGTCATCTGTCCGACTTACCATAAAATTACAATAAATATTTGTATATGATTTTCTATATATTTAAATTATATAAATAAGCACACATGCATTGAATATACGAGTACTTAGTACTTTCACAAACAACTTACAACTTATAATATAAAACTAAATTCTTCAATTTCCAAATATTTTTATTTTGAAATTTCAAAAAAGCACCGCTAGTTTAAGATACTTACAACTTACACATTATGAAATAATACGGCCGGATACTTGTCTATTGTACCTGAACGAAACTAGGTTCTGGGAAAGGTCAGTGTTACCAATGATCAATATTAAATATAAATATGTGTAATTACTATAAAATAGAAATAAATTCCAATTTTAATTGCTAAAAAACCATAACGTTCAATACAAAAATGTTTAACTTCGATAAAATATAAACGCTGCTTTGGGGGCCAGTTATAGCTATCATTGGTTTTTAATACTGAAAGTTTCGTTTCAATATTTTAAAGTCAAATATGTTATGTTTGGTGTCCAAATCAAGCTGATGAATTGTAGATTTGTTCTATTTAAAAAACATATTTTTTAACGCAAAACTTTACTATTAGCTCGCTTTTAATTTTCCCATGATGAAACCGTTTTCAATGAACAACTGATTGTTCATTTCACATTCTGGAACATAATTGTTTCACTGAAAGTATTTTTGTATTTCCACATTTCAGTTGAACTTTTAATGATCAACTCTAACCTCAAATGCTTGAATCCAATCAGCAAATTCTTGATTTCATTTAGGAAATGTGCGTCCAATAACAGAATTTCAAAACAATACCAATAATTTGATTTGAAGTATAAAAACTAATGATAGCTATAACTCGCCCCTTACGCTGCTTTATTAAGAACACGTAACGTTGAGAAGTTTAGGTTTAGAAGTTTTTAAATATTGGTTTTATAAATATTAGATAAAGCCTTAGGAAATTGTTGAGAGAGGTGTGTTAGCGATTCCTGATAAATTAAAAAAAAAATTGTTTTAAACTACCCCTTCGTTTATACTAAACTTAGAAAAAACTTTAGTACCTTTTCTGACCCCCTTACGACAAGTAAATACATTTTTAAGTTGTCTGATGGCAACCCTGTTTCGAAACTTAGATTGTTTTTAATATTTTGTTGATGCATAGATACTAAAACAATCATCAGCACTTCAGCAGGCAGAATAGTAGCAAAAGCAGCAAAATGAGCAGCAAATGTCCCAAACACACAAGTGATGCATATTACGGCGGCAATGATTAGATTCCACCGCGCATCGCTAGAAACCCAGAAACGATCGATTAGTGCTCCCACCGACAGTTGTGTATGGCAGCGGATCAGCATAGTTGCCACAAAGTTGAATTATTATTATTGTTTTGCTGTACTTCCTTTTTGTAGTCGCGGGCGCGAACGCGGGCAGCTTAGTGAAACATGAATTTGTTTTTTAAATTAGTAAAATATTCGTTAAATTATGTTCAATGTTCATAGTTGAGATCAGGGAATGAAAACATCAAATTTCAATCTTAAATGTCAGAATTAAAGTAGAAATATAGTAGCTTGTAAAAATATCAGTGTTTCGGCTGCCAACATAAATAAATAAATATCATGAAAAAGCAACCAAAACAACAAAAACACAACGAAAAAATACATGTGTGAATCGTGAACTGTGTGCATCTTTAGTTCGGTCTACCCGGTGGTAATCAGTCAGACGGGCCGTTATGTAAATGGTCGCCGCCGCCGCGCCGCCATCATTGCCATAGTTGTTGCGCCGCGCCGCGCTGCCGTTGGAGGAACACGAGTACAAGTAAAAACAGATCGGCCCGCCTGAACGTCAAATATTCTGGCCGACTTCGACGCGAGATCATCTCTGAAAAAGTTCTATTTATATCCACCAACGTAAACTGTTCTGCAAACTAAATATGGATAGTTTGGCCCTCTGCCTCTTTGTTACAGTTGCACATTTATGAATGTTTATGACTTGCACCTGAAATAATCAGACAAGGCAAGATTTTTCGATTTTATTTCGTTTTTCGTTCAGTTTCGTTTTTTCTTTTAGTTTTATTTAAATCAATCGAACCAATTTCAATTGTGGTCGATTGTAGTGGCAGTTAGAAGTGCACGCGGAAATCAAATTTGTGTAATCGGTTCTTGTCCAAGAGATAATCAAATCACGCCGCCGACCCGACAACTGTCACTAATAAGTCATTTATGTCTGAGTGTCATATGTGAAATTATTATATACCCCTGCCCTTTCTCGGTTGTACAAAAATAAAACTTTATTTTTCTTAGTTTATTTTGTTTTTAATTTTCGTTAAAATTTCAAGTGACAGCTGTCAAAAAAGTGCGCGCAAAAATTGATAATTGATTATTTTTCAAAAGTGCGTGTTTCTCCTCTTCTTTTTTTTAGATTTGTAAATACCTTTTGATCAACTTGAATAAAAATATAAATATATATAATAAAATATCGATATCGAAATTCTTTCACGACCTAAACATGAGATAGCAAAAATCTACCGAACTTAACGAAAGTAACAACAACAACTGTCATCTAAGTCATTTTCGTCTAGCTGTTGTCGTCGTCTTCGTCGTCGTCCACACTTTAAAACAAAAGTAGAAGCACACTCTAAACTCACACCTCACAAACTTGAAACTTGACTGAATGTCATCGCCATTTTCAAATTCAAATTCAGAACACATCAAGCATAAGCATAGCCTCTTCTAAACATCAAGATGCTTCCCATAATTAAGAAAACAACGAAAGCTTACACCTGCACCGATACCGACACCACCAAAATGGGAACAATATACTGCAAATCAAGTAGAAAAATAAGGAAGTATACAATTTCATCGACAGCCCTAGCATTTGGCATAGTTGCGGTTCTGATGGCCGTTCATGCACCATACGGCTATTGTCAATCGGACCTAGAGGTGAATTCCACGGAAGTAACACCGATGAATACGACAGTAGCCGAACGCCAGGAAAGCGGAACCACTCTCCAATGTCAGGATGGTTTGATGCTGAGCGTTTGGCTGCCACAGGACAATCTGACTTTTTTCGATCGGTTTGGCAGGGGATTGGTGTATGCGTTGGCAATGATCTACCTGTTTATTGGTGTTTCAATTGTCTCCGATCGCTTTATGGCAGCGATTGAAGTGATCACGTCCAAGGAGAAGGAGGTTATCATCAAGAAGCCAAGCGGCGAAACACAAGTGATTGTTGTGCGCGTGTGGAACGAGACAGTGGCCAATTTGACATTGATGGCACTTGGCTCGAGTGCGCCAGAGATTCTATTGTCGGTGATTGAAATGTTTGCGAAAAATTTTGAAGCCGGCGACTTAGGGCCTGGGACAATTGTTGGATCGGCTGCCTATAATTTGTTTGTGATCATTGCACTTTGTGTTGCTGTGATCCCAGATGGAGAGGTTCGAAAGATCAAGCATTTGCGAGTGTTCTTTGTAACGGCCACTTGGTCGGTATTTGCCTACATTTGGTTGTACTTAATATTGTCGCAGATCTCACCAGGACGGGTCGAGGTGTGGGAAGGCCTGTTGACGTTCATGTTCTTCCCAGCTACCGTACTCACCGCCTACATTGCCGACAGACGTATGCTCATCTACAAGTATCTCGATAAGAATTATCGGATGAATAAACGCGGCGTAATTGTCAGTGCTGAGGGCGATGCCGTCCTGGAGATGAATAACCGCGCAAGTAGTATAAAGATTTTAGAAGAGAATGGTGGTGTAGTCAACGAGGAGACGAAGGAATTCGAAATGGCGCGACGTGAATACATTTCAACGCTTAGAGAACTGCGCAAGAAGCACCCACAAAGTGATCTGGAGCAATTAGAACTAATGGCCCAGGAACAGTTGATAAACAAGGGCCCCAAGACAAGGGCCTTCTACAGGGTGCAAGCTACCCGTAAGATGATGGGCAGTGGAAATATAGTTAGAAAGATTCAAGAGCGTGCGCAGAGTGATCTGAGCGAAGTCAAGGCTGAATTGCATAAAGTCGATGTTCAAGATGATTCAGACGATTCAGTGTGCAAATTCTACTTCGAACCCGGACACTATACCGTTATGGAGAGTTGTGGTTCGTTCGAGGTTCGTGTGGTGCGTCGTGGAGATATCTCATCATATATGACAGTTGAATATGAAACAGAAGACGGTTCGGCTGAAGCTGGATCGGATTATATTGGTAAAAAGGGTGTTTTGAATTTCATGCCTGGCGTCGATGAACAACGCTTCCGCATCGAAGTTATTGATGACGAGGTCTTTGAACAAGATGAGCATTTTTATGTAAGACTTAGCAATCCATCAGAACCAGGTGTTTTGGTTACACCAAAAGTGGCAACGGTTATGATTCTCGATGACGATCATTGCGGTATATTTGCATTCGCGAGTAAGGAACATGAAGTTGTTGAATCAGTGGGAACGTATGATATGAAAGTTCAAAGATTTTCCGGAGCACGAGGAAAGGTTGTGGTGCCCTATTGGACGGAAGATGGTACAGCAAGGGCCGGCAAGGATTACGAGCCGTTGCAAGGAGAACTGGTTTTCGAAAATAATCAAAGCGAGTGAGTAGAAATGTTTTATATTTTTTATATTAAATTTCAAAATTTTCTTAATAAGCTTCCTTAAATTATTGTTGATTATAAACTTTCACTACTTCTATTATAAAAAGTGTTTGGAAGATATTATAGGTATCTTATAAGTATGTTTCAAAAGGCTTGATGTTAGATTAGAATTCATAGAGTTTTGCTAAGAATATGAATTTTAAAAATCGATAGAAATCCGACAGTTAAAATTAATTTATTCTTCAAGGAGGAATGTTAAAGCTTTAATTTTGTCGGGATTTTAACACTTGTTGTAGTCCAAGTTAATCTAATAATTTTAAGGGTGACTTTCAAAAATGAGGTTCAATATCTACTGTAGTCTGTTAAACCACAACAATTAGTGAGGTTAAAACACTCACAGTGGATTAAATTTGAACCACAAATTTGACCAACTGTTACTTAATCTTTTTGTGAGGTAAGTTCATGGGGCATCTTAGTGGATTAAAAAAAAAACAATAAAACCTATCAAAATCATGTCAATAAATATCAGGGAAGTTCACCTGCAACGAAACATTTAAAGTTGTCATCGTTTATACCTACCTAAGGCTTAGCTTTATTACGTTTTTTAATTTATAGAAATACGATTTCGAAGCCTTCAAAACCAATTATTTATTTGTGTAGAAGCTTAAAAATAATATTTTTTCTCTCTACCGATTTATTGGAAATAACATGGTTCGTGCAAGAAACATTACCCCTCTATGTTCTAAGTTCCTACATATGTCATACTTTTGCTATATTCCCTCGCTCTCCTTAAGTTTGTTTATCTATGTACATATATATAAATACAACCCACCGTATTCGAATATTCAACCTCTTTCGAAGGAAACCATAGAACGTGCTTTTATAATGTCAACAAAATTCAGACCAAAACCATGAAGAATATAATTTTATTTTATTTCTTTATTTTGTTGCTTTAACTTTTAAAATCGATATTAGAAATTTAATAGATTCTAAAGCTCCACAATAAAGAAAAAGTACGAAAAATAAATAAAAATAAAAAGAACTTCAAAAGGAATGTGGTGGAAGAAAATAGACAAATAAATATGTGAAAGTACATTGTGATGGGACTGTGGGCAGGATTAATTTAAAAAACAAGAACAAAAATAAGAACTTTATATTTCACTGGGCTCTGGGGGCTAGTTGCGATGAGGCAACTCATGTACATATAGGTTATATGGATGGATACAAAATTCGCGATAGAGAAAATATGAAGCAATTTTATTGTATTATAGGACCGTTGAAAAATTGACGGATAGTTTACAACGTTTACAAGATTTTCAATTGAAAGCAATTTAAAGAAATATAAATATATGTGTATACACTAGAAACTAAATGTCTCAAATAGACGATAACACTGTTTTAAATATCTTTATCAAAATCAATGTAAGATAAAGATCTATAATTGCATTACTATTATCACTTAGCCTTGCCAACGCCACGCGCACCGCGACGACGGCGACGACACGCTCCGCGACAACCGCAACTGTGGTCGCCAGTGGTGTCAGTTTTATCAGAATATCAACACAATATTGGACATACAATTCTAATTCTAAAATGAACTTTTAATAAACTATAAGATATTGACCTTGAATGAAATGCAGTTTCACTTCATTATTCTATTTCCCTTAATTTTAGTTTTTGTCTGCTTGCCCCTAAGATTTCTATTTCAAAAAAATTAACTTAATATGTTCATGTTTCAAATTGATATCTGCCATTAAGGAAAATGCATTATCTATAATAATTAAAAAAGAAACTAATTTAAAGCAAATATTAAAGTGAAGGTTGTAATAACTAAATTCTTCAGATTCAAAATTTAAAGCAAAATGAATATTTCATTTGTTGTAACAATTTCTGCCCTCTAACTCTAAAACGGTTGATTAAAAAACGTTTGAAGAAGAATTAAATTTTTTAAAAGTGGCTCAAGCGATATTGTAAACTTTTCGTAGTTATTTTTAAGTGACAGTTTGGCTTGCTTCGCTTCCCAGTCTCATTTTAAAAATAAAAAAAAAAAATGCAATCTTTTACGAGCCTTGTTTGAAATTCTCCTGGGAATGAGAACTTTTATTCCGAACAGGGTTAACAGCTATAAAGAGTTTATTAGGGCCAAAGAAGCAAGTTTCCTTTGCCATAAAGCCAACGCTACTGAGGAAAGCCGGACAAAGTTCAAACAAGCCAGGAAGGCCTGCAACGCCCATATTCGATGGACCAAATTTGTGCATGACCAAAAATTACGACAAAAAATACTGCAATTTCACAAAGGCAGTAAAATTTTTTGGTCATTTGTAAAAAATATGACGAATTCTTCCTCTTCCTCGGTTCCTTCGCTCGTTGTCAATGATTCTCCTTTTGTTAGCTCTTTAGAGAAAGCTTATCTCTTTACTAGGCAGTTCGCCGCCAATTCTACACTGCCAGTGAGGGTTATGACTCCGCCCGTACTTGAGCCAGTTAGTGATTCTATGTGACCAATCTTTTTTCGCACTCGTACTGTGGCAAGAGTCCTTAGAGATCTAAACACACATAAATCCGCTGGTCCGGATGGTATCCCCGCTATTGTCCTGAAGAGGTATTCTTCAACGCTGGCAAAACCACTGCGTAAGCTTTTTCATCTGTCCTACTCCTTAGGTCTCGTCCCGAGTGGATGGAAAACCACATTTGTCCAGCCTATTCCCAAAAAAGGCGAATATTCCTCACCCTCTAATTACCGACCGATTGCACTTACGTACTGATTTCAACGCTGATTAATTATCAGCTCGAGAAATATTTTGAAGATCGAAAGCTTATTAATGACCGTCAGTTCTCATGGTTCATTTTACCAAACAGTGGAGCAAATCCTTACATCGCTTTGGAGAAAGTAGGATTATTGCACTTGATATTTCAAAAGCATTTGATAGGGTTTGGCATCAGGTTCTCTTATCGAAAATGCGTGCTTTCGGTGTTCATGAATCCCTCCTTCATCGGATTAGTAAGTAAAAAATTACCTTTCGGTTCGTTCAATACAAGTAGTATTGGATGGGTTCAAGTCTGAAGCCACAAAATAAATGCTGGTGTGCCCCAGGGCTCTGTTCTTTCTCCAACACTCTTTCTCATTTTTATTAATGATCTCCTGTCTGCAACATCTAATCCAATACATTGTTTCGCTGACGATAGTACTCTTAGCTTTACATTTTCGTTTTCAGACTCACATCCCTCTTCTTCGGATGTGGAACTGCAACGACAAAATATGATAAGCTCATTAAATTCCCACCTAAACAGCATTGTACAATGGGGATTAACAAACCGCGTGGAATTTAATGCTTCGAAAACCCAATGCTGTCTTGTATCGTTAAAGCGAGATATACCCCCCTTGCCATTATCCATGGATGGCACTTGCATCAATGCGACTGAACATCTCGATACTCTCGGTATGTGTATCACCAACCACCAAAGCTTGAGTATAACTCCCATCTCTGGTCTGTTGCTCCTGCAACTTACTTAAGCCTCTTGGATAGTATTGAACGTAGAGCATTTAAATTGATTGGTGATAATATCATCATAAGTTCCTTTACTTCGCTTGAACATAGTCGTAAGGTTTTTTGTCTAACCCTTGTTTTACAGTTATTTTAATGGTTAATGCTCTAGAGAAATAGCCAGTTGCATTCCTCCCCTTAAAAAGTTCAACCGTAATACTCGCGCTTCTAGGAATGCTCATCAGTATACCCTCGAGCTCAACTTCGGTCGTACTCTCAAGTACAGGGATTCGTTCTTTAGCTGTACTACGCGAATGTGAAATGCCTTACCACACACTGTCTTTCCTAGTCATTGCAAAATAAAAAATCTTTAAAAAAGAACGCCTATCGTTAGAAATTATAATGTGAATAATTTTATGAAATAATTTTAGGATTTATCCAGGAAATCGAGAAATAAAAAAGTTTAGATAAGGACGATGTAACTTTCTTAGTCTTGATTGATTTTTCTAAGGTTCTTGACCTGTCAACCATGCAAGATCCGCTAAGCTTGTATATTCTTATTTGACTAACAAAAACAAGCAGTTCAATTTGAAGACTGTTTACATAGCTTTTTTAACTTACTTCGTCCGTTGTTCCTCAAGGGTCGATATTGGTTCCTCTACTATTCTGCATCTATGTCATGCGTCAATGAACTGCCAAGTTTGATCAAAAACTGTTTCTGTCATCTGTATGCCGATGACTTTAAACTTTACTTCAGTTGTCCTCTTGGACTCATTGAGCATGGCGCCTCGAATATCAATAAAGACCTTGACAAAATTTCAAACTGGTCTTGCTTAAATGGTCTTTTCTTGAACCCCACAAAATTAAATTGCGTAGTGATTTCTAAAAAGATTATCGATCTCTCTTACTTTCCCTCAATTTTGTTAAGTAATGCTCCCATTGAATATATAGTAGAAACTGCTTAAAATCTCGGCGTTAACTTTAACCGCTCTCTAACATGAGGCAACCGTATCAATGGAGTTATAAGCAAATTTTATGGTGCCATAAGTACTTTTTTGGTAACCCAGTATTTTACATCAGTAAAGACACGCATGTTGCCGCAGACTTTGTTAATATCAATCTCAATATATATGGTTGTGAATTATATATATTCCAACTGTAGGTATGATAGTAACCGTAAGTTTAATGTTGCTTTTGATAATATTGTTCGCTCTGTTTTTGACTTACGAAGATATGACAGTGTATCCAATTTTGCTACCCTGCTGCTAGATATGTCCTTTGATAATAATTACCTTAAACTTCGTAATTTGTTGCTACACTCTGATATGCTGTTAGCACACCAACCACAATATGGTTTTAACAAAATTAATTACCCTACCTCTAGAAGATGTCCTCAATTGATTCATCCTTGCTTTACATGTTTAACATCCGAATGTCAATTTTTTATAAACTTAGTCCGACTGTGAAACTCTCTCCCACGTGCTATTAAGGATATTCAAAACGCAACAAGAATTAAAAATGTTCGAAAAGATTATTTTTCAAATAGCATTCAAATACTTTAAAATATATAAATTACATTATTCAATTGTACAATTGTAACTCACTAAATTTCGCTTGCTATACGCTATACCAATCTATAATATTAGCTTGTAACTAATTTAAAAGATAATGGGGCATATTCGTAGATGTTTACTAAACTCTTGCTAAG
Source organism: Eupeodes luniger (assembly GCA_951509635.1). Lineage (NCBI taxonomy): Eukaryota > Metazoa > Arthropoda > Insecta > Diptera > Syrphidae > Eupeodes > Eupeodes luniger. Next base: position 313,563,234 of record OX608073.1, on the reverse strand, counting down.
TTGTTACTAAGCAAGTCCAGAGTTTAGGCTATTTATAAATAAATATAAACCTTAGTTTAGGGCTAAGCCTGTGGTTTAACTATAAACATAGGAAATGCTGTGTTTAAGTAGTTATTATCACAGTCAAATATCATATTTTATTTTTATTACTAAATTGAAAAAGTAAATCATATAAAATAAATTTTACGTCAACTTGCTGTCCAGAAAAATGTCGATTGATACCGCAATTGAAGACCAGTTTTCCTGCCGTTTGCGTTTTATATTTTCCTTGTTGTTCATCTAAAATATTATAGATTGTTGTTTGTTGCTTTTTTTTATATTTTTTATTGAATAGTTTTGTTTTACTTACTTTTTTCGACATCCAATTTGAGGAATGACAGCACAAAATAAAAATATTGAAAATATAACAGTATTTTTTTGCTTTGACCTGTCATTTGAAATATAATTGTAGTAGAATACAACCTTAACCTGGGATTTTACTAAACACAGCAGAACAATTGACTATGAATAAGAGCTGTGTTTATTTAACCAACAAGCCTTAAACTATAGATCAAGAAAACACGACTTTAGTAATTCTCTATGAATACGCCCAATTGTATTTTACTGTTATTTAGTATTAACGAATAAATAAATAAAATGAAATCACATTGCGATACAATGTAGGCTTCTCAAGTCCCAACTCAACAAGTAATTTTCATAGTATCCTTCTTCTACTGGTTGAACCATCCACAGCTTGGTCCATAATAATTTCGTCCTTTTTGTAGGAATTCTTCTTCCTCTCTTCCAATTTCAACATTTTCTATATTTATTGAAAATCATTCCAACAAAACGCTTACAAGAAAAACCAACAGATTGAACAATTTTTCAATGTCAGTGAAATTGTAATTTTACCCACTTTTTACTCATAATTTTCATTATTGAAATGTAGTTGGCTATTTTAAGAGCATAGATAGATCGTACATTATTGTAAAATTTGACAATCGTCTGTTCATAACTTTAGCCGCACTCTTTGAAGAGTCTTGTTTATTTACTCAAGAATTTTGATAGCTCCCTTACACAAAATAGGTTTGCAAGACATTTAATGGTAAGTCTGGTACAGAAATGGTCTTTGCTGACTTGTCATCATTTTGAAGTAGAAAACATGATATTTAATATGAAAATAATTTCGGAAAGTTCGGATATTATCCATTTTGCACAACTCTAGTTTACCAACATTTTGTGTATATTTAAGATTTATGTGAAGGTTTCACCTTCAAAAAGTTCAGCCTTAGAACGGTTGGAAATGTCTAAGGATATGGCTTACATTACTGAAATTTGGTTTCCAGTTTACGGTTACGTTCTTTTTTTTCAAAAAGTATTTTAATACTTCATTGAATAAAAGTACAAATATTTAAAATATGTTTAATCGGGAGCTCGTTAAAATTAGCATCTCCAATTTTGTGTTTTATTTTTTTGCTAAGATTGAATCTAAATGTGATCTTTTATGCGAAAAATTTAAAAATATCACTTTTCCAATGGGTTTTGGTGGCCTTAATTCAAATTCGACTTCAAAATTAATGTATCTTGTCAGGTTTTTGAGATATCACTTTTTAAAATTCGAAAAAAAAACACTTAGGTATATAAGGATTTTTGAGGCTATCTAAATTTATATAGATTATAGATAAGAGTTTCCAAATCTATAATCCTTTTCTTCAATATTCAATTGAAGTATTTATATTATTTTATATAATATTCGAAAAAAAACTTTAAGAGTTTTTAGATTTCACCTGTCTTAAATCTAAAATGTAAAAGAAACGCTAAACCATTTTGCAAAAATGGTTTTCAACAGAAAAAGGCAAAACAGTTTTAAATTAAGTTTTGTTCTTCTAAGGAATCTGTTGTCTAAACAATTCTATTATATAAAGTTTTTGTAATATATTAAAAAATATAAAAACAATGTTGAAAACGGGTATTTTTAAAACTTGAACAAATAGTTAAATTTAGAGTTTGGCTTTGAAATCAACACCACAAATCAAGTCCGAAACAAACATAGTTTCCAAAACTATTTAAGTATCAAATTCAAGTTTTTCTCGAATTTCATAACTAATGAGAATTTGAGTAAGATACTAAAATGCTTTAAATTTTATCTAAAAGTGAAGATTTGTATATTTCAAAATCATCATACAATTTATTGTTAAGAGATATTTTGATTTTTTACTTAGGTTCAAAAATCCCGTTGTTGGTTGTTTTTAGCATTTTTAAATTGGTATATTTTAAAAACCTAATGTGATAGAAAAATGTAGAGATTCGAATTTAGGACATCTTACTCCTTTGAAAAAGTATGTTTTGTTTGTGCAATAGAAAAAGATGTAATTTTGTCGACTAGTATAATTTTTATAACGAAGTTTGTTTAAACTAGATAAATTAGTAATATTTGTACCCTTGGAGTGATGGTAAGTGCGTGGGACTGTGCTGCTGGAGGCCTTATATTCAATCCCTACCTGTACCACCTTATGTATTTTTTCTCGGGTACTGCCTCTTTCTCCAAGAGTAATTCTTTTCATGATAAGTTCTTTCTCCAATTAGCCATTCGAATTTGACATAAAAACCGTAGGTCCCCTAGATCCCTACTGAAATTACTCTCACACAGGAATGATTGAGAGTTATAAGTCACTAGGCCGTAGATCTCTACAAGCTGTTGCGCCATCTAATTTATTTATTAAATTAATTTGAATTTACACATAGCCTTAAACCACCTTGAAACTAAAGGCGTCTTTAATAATTGTTCGTTAATGTTAATTAAACCAAAATAGAGACCTTTTGCATCGAAATCCTTGACCATTTTCATTAATAACAAAAATATTACTCCACAGATGAAACAATTAATAAGTGAATTCCTACTTAAGTACGTGTACGAGTTTGTAACATAACATTAAGCTGTAATACTTTGAAATGATTTTGACCAGAATTATGCAACCAGCGCAGCGTATAACACATGTACGTCAGATTTCATCATCACATTAGTGACGTGTTCAATTAGAATAGAGACAAAACGCCTCTAGATATATAAAGATCCATGACATACCCTCGGATGACTATAATATACGCGGATACGCTACGCATATCAACGAACAACGGAATTCAAATTCAGATTTAGAATTCTATATCAAACACGGTCCGGTCTGGTGGTATCACAAAGCCCAATAATTGGGAAAATATAAATGAAATTGATTTTGGATATTATACCTATAACTACCAGCGTATTTCCGATTCCGACTTCGAGCCTGACAGACCGATGAATATCCTTTATTTATCAAGGAAATACGTGTGTGAATGCGTTTATAGAGCTGCGTCGTCACTGCATCGCTGAATCGCTGCATGCGGCATGCAACATTTTTTCAGTTTTATTTTTTTCTAATTTCCATCTCCTGGCCTCTCCCTACCAGACTAGAGCTAGAGCGTAAGCGTATAGGGACGCTACAACCAAACTCATCCGTTTCTTTATTAAATGAAATCAAATCAAATTTGCATGCAAATTGTGTAATTTCATGGGAATACCCCTTCAAAACCCCCTATAAAACAGCACTCGCGACGACTTTCACATGCGAGCGGGAGTGCATAACAGCGCAATCCTAGCCTATCATGGGCACCTGGTACTTTGTTGTCGATGTTGGGACGACGACGCACGACACGATGACGTTTGGCTGATGCCAAGTGGGTTTGGGTGGTGGCTTTGAATTCATGTCAGAAAAGAAGCTTCTACCTTCATGATGCTTTGTTGTTGTTAGTGGTCAAGCGATGGCATACCAATGCATGTTTGGATCAAGCTATCCTGGGGAACGGTAGGTCGTTGATGGTGTTTTATATTTTGCACTTTCCTAAACCAATGTATAAAAACAACTTTTGCTTATTTGAAAATCTTTCCAAAAGGTGTGAGTTTGGAATTTTTGAATGCAATTACAAAATATTGATTGCAAAACACATAAAAACAATTTAATATCTTAAAGGTTTTCAGTTGTTGAAGGTATAATGTCTAAAATTGATATGAATTGAATTTTCTCCCATAGAAAATTGAAAGAGAAAACATTTCAAAAATAAATAGATGCATAAATCCTTAAATTTCATTACGCAAAACTGTGAGTGGGTGTACGAGTATGTACATATATGGAATAGATTTTGAATGTTTAAATAGTTGTATGTATGGGCGAAATGCTCTTCAGTGATGTCACACGGTACAGTATGTTATAATGGAAATGAAAGTATAGTGTTGCCAACATATATTAATATACTAGTATACAATTGTAATATTTAAATTTATCGATATCAAAATTGATTTTTGTCTGTTTCGAAAGAAGAATGACCTTCAGTAAGGTTAAGGATCCCAAAAACTAGCTTCTGTTGTCATTTGGAATAATAATATTGTACCTAAATATCAGTGTTTGAACAGATAATAAAAGTGAAGTTAACCAAACAAACTTTGACGTTAATAAATTGGAAGTGTTAATGTATTTCAAAATTCTTTATAATACCGGTTGGTCCCCTATAATTATTTGACTTAAAATCTGTATTTCAAAACGCTGAAAGTTTGGAATACTCTATTTATCAAATCGTTGTATAAACTTATATTGATAGGACAATGCTAATGACAAAATTCTGTGCCGTAAAAAAAAAGGCAATCGAAATAAGGGGGAGCAGGTCGAAATGCTGTATTAAAAAATACTGTATCGTCAAAATTCTGTATGTTATTGTACCAGTATTGTAGTACCCCTAGTGTGATGGTTAGTGCGTTGGACTGTCATCCTCATCATGCAAGGGGTCTTGGGTTCAATCCCTGCCTGTGCCACCTAACTTTTTTCATGGGTACTGCCTCTTGCGAGGAATTGACAAATCCTCCAAGAGTAATTCTTGTCATGAAAAGTGTTTTCTCAAATTAGCCGTTTGGATTCGGCAAATAAACTGTAGGTCCCTTCCATCTCTGACAACATTACTCGCACACAAGAATGGTTGAGAGTTGTAAGTCACTAGGCCCTGGTTCTTCCTGGTGACTGTTGTGCCACCTAATTTTTTTTTTATTTATTGTACCAGTATTATGAGATACAGTACTTTGACAATACAGCATTTGTAGACACAGTATTTTGTACATACAGTATTTTGAAATACATTATTTTGAGATACAGTATTTTAAATACAGTATTTCGACCCAAACCCAAATAAGGTCGAATTCCAAGATTTGTAAAGTATGAGAGGGCCAATTTGCAACAGTTGATTTTATTACGCTTAAACAAAGTGAAATAAAGCCAAATTGTTTTTATTCCACATTTTTGGTTCCATGGTTCAGTATGGTTTTCCATAATGCACCTACCCAAAATCGTATAGTGTTCCCAAGCAGTGGGCAGCATGGCTCCCTTACGTAACCTCACCGTAACATTAAGAGGGTCTTATTTCTCAAAATAATTTGGCTTTATTTAAACTTGGCAATGTGGAATATGACAAACTGCTGAAAATTGGACATATTTCACCTTTTCAAAGTGCAATAAGGCCAATTTTTGTAATGTTGGCCTTACACATTCTTATAAATTTTAAAACTACCTTCACATCAATAGGAAAATAGGATCATACAACTTTTTTTTAGAAAGTAAAAAAAAGTCAACATGCAATATTTTTAGTTTTGTTTTACTTATTGTGTTTCATGTAAAAATTACTCTTCCTTTAACGCCTGTAGTTTTCAAGTTCAGATTTTTTTATAATGTTCTTGAACTAAAGGGGTTATGAACTACCTTATAATGATTATAGTGCAAACAATCGCACCCTTTTTCAAGCGTTTGTTCAATTAATCCCACAAATATTCAATTAGTTCTAGATCTGAAGTTTTAAGGTTATTGTTGTACTGGAATTTGAACAATCGTTTTTTGTTTAATGTCCATATATGTAAATACACTCCACCTCAACTGATTACGCACAAGAAATTTAAAAAATACTTTTTAAATTTTTTTTCAATATTGATGGGTATTGTGCCATCTGTTATTACTAACTACTCCCTTAAAAATAAATAAATTAGGTGGTGCAACAGTCCGTAGACAGCCATGGCCTAGTGACTTACAACTCTCAACCATTCCTGTGTGCAAGTAATTGCAGGAACTCCCTTAAGATTTTAAAAACAAATTTTAAAAAGAATTATCCAAAAACCACCACCAATTTTTCTTTCGCCGATTTGGAAAGCTTTCTACTAGGAAAAATTGAATATTTTTTTGACTCAACTGAATAGGTACAAAAATTAAAATTATTATTGGATTGGAGTAAATCAAGTTTCTGTTAAGTTTGGTAGTTGGTACTTCCACTTTTACTAAAAATCACTTCGTTCCGGTATGAATCTCACAGCCTTTTCATAAAGTTCAACGATATTTCGCTAAACGCTAACTTAATTGCAGAAATTAAGGATTCTTTGTCTTTAAACTGACGTCCACCTTCAATAAATTTGGGTACTTACCATTTCCAATTATGTTTAATAATTTTTATTGAAGAAAGTGCAAATTTTGATAATCTTTCCAAGCTTTTAATATGCGCACCAAGTGAATAGGCGCGTTATAATGTTGGTAAGCCAAGTTTATGGGTCAAAAAATGTTCTATTATTTGGGATTTCTTTCTAAGATTTTCTTATACCCAGCTGAAGTAATTTTTGATGTAAATACCTTAACCTTAACTGTTCCATAATAACTGACAGCTTTCAATATAACAACACCTGCTTTACAGCTGTGATGAAACTTTCAACACCTTTTATTTTCTCAAATTGTGAAAATAAAAGGTTGACCCATCAGGTCAACCGAAATTAAATAGTTTTATTTTATGATACCATTCTTTTTCCAGATTATTCGAGCTTTAGTCTCTAATAGCATAATATTTCACTGTTCGTCAAGTAGCGGTTTTTTCTTAAGTTTAATTCGTTTAGGATGGCTTGAATTGTAATAACTCTTAAAACTGTTGAGAAACTTGCGTTTACGCTAGTTTTTGTTTTATCTTTTTCCCCAGAATCACAAGAATCAGATTCACACCTTAAAATTGCTTGGCTTTAGGCGCGAGTTATAGCTATCATTGGTTTTCATCATTGAAAACAAACATTGGAATTTTTTTGGCAGGTCGTTTATAGCTTTCATTAAAAATTTCTGTCATTGGAAAAAATTTTCTGATTGAAATGCAGCCGAAAAACTTTTTCTGACAGAAATCTGTCATTGGAATTGAGTGAAATTGAAACACAAATCATTGGAACGATTTGTTCCATTTTTGGTCATAAAAGAATCAGCTGTTCAGGAAAATTAATTTCCGTCCGGAAAAAAGAAAAATAGATTTTTAGAAAAAAATAAATGTGCAACTAAACTTTTTTTTTCTCAAAAAAAATTCTTTGTGTGATTTCCGATCGATCAGTATATAATTTTCATTTCTAATCAAAGAGAAACACCGTCAAATATCGATTCAAAAATTTTTCCGGATCGATTTCAATGATAGCTATAACTGGCGCCTTAAGCTGCTGTTTTTGTAGTTCTTTTTACCTCTCTTTATGTTTTATCTGTACGAATGTTTATTTTTTAAGTAGGAATAAAAGCCAATAAGATTTCTATCAATTTTATCAGCTGCTTTATGTCCGGTTTGGTTTTGGTATATACATATAATCAAGCCGAAAGGTAAGCTTCTGAAACACTGCTAGTACATGTAGATCTTCCCATTGGTCTTAACCAAAGACACTCTATATAAAGACCGGAAACCAATTTGTCATTCTGGTTTGCCTACAAGCTAATATCAATTCCCCATTGCTAAAGCCAATTCACCACGAATTGATGAGAAAATACGAAGAAAATTGTATAGTGCTTACCTGACCTTAAATGGAAAATTTTATTGCAACATTGGTTGATAAGGAAAAATGTATTAAATCAAATGTGCCTCACTGTAATATGGATCCATCTTAAATCCAAGACAATAATAATAATTTGAAAATATTTGAGCATTCAAAACCTAAAACTAAATTTGATACAAGGAGCGATCGCTGTAAATTACCCTCAAGACTAAAAAAAAAAAAAGTTAAAAAATTAAATTTTAGCTTAAATTACTTATTTAAGTCTGAAACACAATTCAATACATAACATTTCTTCCATTAAGAACTTTTCTTTAACGAAAGAATAATGTTGTGTCACCCTTTTTTCTATATATTTTTTTTTTTTTTCTATTTGATAAATAATCAATTTTTTGTGAACCATTATTCTATGCCACTTTATGTAAATTGTCTTGTCTTAGAGCTCAAAATCCTTCAAATCCTCTTACAAAGCTGATGGCAACTGTATGATTTATTGATGTCACAGCTGTGAGTTTCCTAAGAGCAAACAATAAGGCATCAGGCAGGCTGGTATTCAGGCAGGCAAGCAAGAAGGATTGTAAGAAGATATTTTATCATATAGCAATAGGACGACCTTTGACGCTTTGATTTACCATAAAGCGGCGGCGGTGATGGACGGCAACTGGCAGCGGGGCATTGATTAATGTTGTTGGAATTAAAAGCAATTATGTTATGATTTTGAATTACTAGATGCGGGAAGTTTGCGAATAATATCTGAATATCTCGATTGTAATTTTGTTAAGTGCATATTTGAATATTATAATAACAGTTAAATATATATTAACTTTATTGTATGCATATATATAAATAGATACATAGGACTTTGATATATGAGTTTCAACTTTAGTAAAAATTCTAATTTAGTATTTCACGATACACATAATAAGTGGATGAGTAGGTGGAATTTGAAAGACTTTTTATTACTAAAATAACTTTGTAGTGAAGTAATCAATAATGTTGTCATGATAATAGGTATCTTCATATACTTGTTTAAAAATAGATATGTAAGAGTAATGCTAATAAAGTCAATAGAAAGTATCTGTACGCAAAATATATATTCGGCACATTTCTTCTTCTCGTCTTTACTGCTTAACAAATATTTTAACCGAAAAATTTAACTATGTTTATCATTTTTATTTTTTATTTGACCTTTAAACAAGATTTAAAAATCATAAACCTTTGTATTAATATGGGTAAGCTAAAGACAAAAGGGTGTTTTTTTAGTTAGATGAAAAGTTTCAATATTTTATGGTTACACAGTTGAGAACGTGAGGTTGGCCAATTCACCATGAATCATTAAACCATAAAACGACGACGCTTCCAAATTGGGGACATTTAGTCCCCAAATCTGTTCTCTAGGTTTATAGAGCACTTCGTTCATTTTAAGGGTTTCAGCGATGAAACTCGGGATTGGATTTGTAGATCTTCTAGGCTGAAGCGTTGATGTCCCTTCGCTCTACATGACCCAACTATCTAATTCGTTGGACTTTTATTCTTTTAACCATGTCGCTGCACAGTCCTTACAGTTTGTTGTTGTATTTTTTCCTCCAAAGGGAACCAAAAATCACCATAAGAATTTTTCTCTCGAAGCCCTCATTGACCATCCTCTCCGCTTCCGTGCGTCGCAATGATCAAAAAGGCTGCAATGACAGCATGCTTTGATATTCCAATTATGTCAATATCATCGGTGTATCCCAGTAATTGGATGGACCTTTTGGAGACTGTACCTTTAGTGTTGACGTTTGAGTTTTGCACAATTCTTTCCAGAACGATGTTGAAGAAGTTGCATGACAGTACAAAGCCTTATCTAAAACCATCGGTGAGATCTTTTCCGACCTTGATAAAGCAGCGTGCATTCTCCATCGCCATTCTGCACAAACGGATAAGTTTGCCAGGGATGCAAAAACTATGTAAAGCTCTTCCCTCTAGATGATGTCATACGCGGCTTTAAAATCGATAAAGAGATGGTGGGTATCGATTTGAGGTTTCTGGGTTTTTCCAAGATTTGCCCTAAGGTGAGTATTTGGTCAATGGTGGACTTTCCTGGTTTGAAGCCACACTGATAAGGACCTATCAAGTTATTGACGAACGGCTTCAGACGCTCAAATAATACTGCAGAAAGGATCTTATTTGCGATGTCCAGGAGACTGATGCCTCTGTATTTGGTGCAATTTAGAGGGTCTCATTTCTTGTGTATTGGGCAAACTGTGCTGGGATTCCACTAATCGGGCATGTTTTCTTCAGACCATATTTTGCAGATAAGTTGGTACATGCACCCTAGGTTAGGTTTAGGTTAGGTTATAGTGGCTGTCCGAGATGGAAACGGACGCACTTAGGCCAGTTTAATGGCCCATTGTGATACCACATGAATCTTGAGGCTTCTTCCTAAGCTCAATGGAACCAGTTGGAGTCCCTTACGAAACGTGAGAGGCTGATTATGCTGATATTATTTAGATCGTTTAGATCGTTTAAGAAGAATTCTCCTAGGTAATTCTTGCGTTTTCGAGCCAGAGCAGGGCATGTGCAGAGAAGATGAAGAACTGTTTCTTCCTCTTCCTCTTCCTCGTGAATACAGCTGCTGCAAAAATCATTTGAGAATACGCCTAATCTCGTGGCGTGCTTTCCTATTAGACAGTGTCCGGTTATGACACCTATTATCGAGCTTATATGCGATCTGCTTAGAGAGAGCAAGAACCTTGAACGTTTTAAATCCAGTGTTGGCCAGATGTTTTTTGTGACTTGACACGTGGTGCACCCTACCAAGTCAACACCTGTTGCTTTGAATAATTCAGCAGCGATGCCGTCAGCTTTAGCAGTTTTGTTGGACTTCAGTTTCGATATAGCTATCTTCATTTCGTCCAGGTCGAGTAGGCGGAATTGTTGATCGGCGTGCGTCGCCTAGGTTGGTTCTTTCTTCGCGCGGAATTCAATTCTTCATCGCCGTTATATAATTCGGAGAAGTGGTCTTTTCATATTACCAACATAGACTGCGGTCTCACTACGATGGTCCCTGATCGTCCTTTCAGCCTTCGGTTCCATTACATCCATTAAAATTGATTGTTTGGACCGGCTTACACTATGCCGTCATTATCGGTCATTATTTTTTTTTAATAAGGAAAGAACTGCCATTATGGTGAATAGCAAGCGTCATCGAGCCATGCTGGATTGTTTTATGTTTCCGAAAACAAATCAGCGAAATAGCGACGAAATTTCCTTCCATCAATGTTTTGTAAAATCTATGTGGTGACAACTTTAAATGAAATAAAAATGGTCTTTTTACCTGGAAATTTAACGGCTCTTGATAAATTTGTAGTAGTAGTAGTAAAGTGGTTTTATTTTCAAATTTAAATAAAGTGCACTATAAAGATTAAATAATCAAGTATAGCATGGCAATGCCGTCTGCCAGATTAACATTTTAATTGAATTACTATAACATAATCACACTGTGTCTAAGCTTTTTAATTATCAAAAAATTGTATTAATATAAATTTGTTCAAAAGATTTCATTGAGAATTCTGTTTCGATAAGCTTGTGCTATTTTGCAGTACATAAACAGTTTTTTCACCTCTATTGTATTTAGATAGGCTATCATTTCTGCCTCAGTTAAGAAGTTGCAGCCGAAGAAGGATCGCCTAATTTCCATTAAAACCGGACTTTTACCTAGGAAATGAAAAACATTTTCTCTTTCCCTGAGGTTACACAAACTACATAAGATTGGGAGATCCTCTCTGTGTGGCATATAATTCAGTTGAAGAAGTTCAGCACGCAGTCTCAACATCGTTGAAATTTCTTCCACACAATTCTCACCTCTAAAGTAGTTTTTTGGGCCTAGATTATGACAAAGTTGAGTGTAGATTACTCTGTGGTTAGAGCTGACTGCATCTTCAATGTACTTCTCCCTAAGCTTCTCGTCAACGAAGGCAATAAGCTCGTACAGTTTACTCCTCCATTCATTGAGATTTCCAACATGCAGGTTCAGTTCGATACCACACCATTGCGCGAGCTCCTTCCATTCCTCATACCAACTGAGACTTCGGTTGATTACGTGCAAAGCTGCTTTCTTTGGAAGTCTATCATTATTCATATGTAGAACTTTTATAACATAGTCTACCTGACTTTTCAGCATCTGAATAAAGAGTGGTGAGAGACCAGTTTCTAATCCAACTACGTAGTTTGGTGTGTTGGACGGCAGGTGAAATATCCTTTTGATAAAAAATCTCAGCAACTTTTCTACGCAATCGTATTGTTTGTAACCCCATACTTGCGATGCATAAAATAGTACTGATTCCGACACTGCTTCAAATACACGAAACTTACAGCTATGCGCAATACTTTTGTTGGCGAAACACTTTTTCCATGTAGCTCCAATAGAGAGTTTTTCATTAAGATGTTTTTCCATACTTAAGTTTTTTGTAAAACATACTCCTAGGTATTTAAACTCATTTACGACCTCAATAGGTATTGAATTATAGAAGCATCTTTCATTCTGACTATTTCTTCCACCTCCATTTCTGAAGACCAGTATTTTCGATTTGTTAAGGTTCACTTGGAGTTTCCACGTAGTACAGTACCTATACAGTTGGTTGATCATCAACTGAAGCGTTTGTGGTGCTGCTGATAGAAGTACTATGTCGTCAGCGTAGAAAAGAGCCTTTATAGTGGTTTCCGCAAACTCAACTCCTCCAGAAATATAATCTGTTAAATCTTCTATAAAAAGTGCGAATAGAAGAGGGCTCAGCGTACAGCCCTGTCGAACACCTGATTCCGTTTGAAACCATTCCGAAAATTCCTCTCCATTCCAAACAGCTGCCTTTGTTTCGTTATACAGATTTTGTAAGACTTTTCCAAACTTTGAAGACATCCCCAGTGCATAGAGTTTGTAGATAAGCGCTCGCCTATCCACAGCGTCAAAAGCTGCTTTAAAATCTACGAAAAAGATGTACAGTTTTTTCCCGTTTTGAAGAAAAGTTTCGGCGATACTTTTTAGCACAAAGATGTGATCGATCGTAGAGTAACCAGGCCTAAAACCAGCTTGAAATTCTTTTAATAACCAGTTTTCGTTTATCCACTCATTGAGTCGTTGTTGCAAAATTGACGAAAATATTTTATATGATGCATTAACAAAGCTTATCCCACGGTAGTTCTCTGGATTTTGTGTACTTCCTTTTTTGTGAATCGGAAAAATTAAGGCCTCTTTAAACTCTTGCGGTATAATACCATGTTCCAGAATTTGGTTGAATGAAATATAAAGTTTTTCAATAAGTTCCGATGTTCCGTATTTATAAAACTCAGCCGGTATTCTGTCGGTGCCTGCCGCTTTGCCATCTTTTAAGGTTTTTAAAGTGCTTCTTATCTCCTCTGATAAATTTGTATGAGACACTATATGATAACTAATTACTTGAAAGCCAATATTCAAGCCACAATTGACGCCATACCGACAAATATGTATATTGGAAAAAGTATTGATGAAATGAAATTTAATTCTTATTTCAACAATATTTCTGTCTTGTAATTATTATTTAAAGTTCTCAAGCTCTTAAAGAGACACCCCATGGATACATATAAACTCATGCATATGAGTAACATTTGAGTATCCGACGCAAAAGGTAGTATCACTCTTGCCACTCTTTGCCTGAAGGTTATCCTGGTTAAAGAGAACCTTTTTCATTATAAGTTTATGCGTAACTGGAGTTAAATTAAGTATTTTTTTGTTGGCAGAAAATCATTCCGTCATCATTAACATCAATTTTTTGTATCTTAAATATTCATTTTTGCTGTTACCTTAATTTGTTCCAATGAATCTTCTCTAAATTACATACATAAATGACCTCTCAAACTCATGTTTCCTGTTCAAATTAGACCCAAAACATAATCAACATCATCCAATTTTTCAACAACAAATGTCTATATAAAAATATATGTACCACATTTGTAACATGCCGATGACCCAAAACATAAGGTTTTTAGATATGAATGTAATAGCATAGTCATATATGTAGGAATATTGGACCTAGTCTCATTAGAGAGCGTGTAGAATGAATGTGTGTGTTTTTTTTTTTTTATTTCGTTTGCGTTCCCTTATCGATTGATATCATAAAAAGGAAGGGACGAAATTCATATGAAATTTAGCTCTAAGATTTCCACATCCTCCATCATCATGTCCTTTTGTGAACTGTAAGTGACACAAATGTAGACAAAACACATATTCCCAGTGGCGTATTATCACAGTGTTTGAGGCCTCATATATTCAAATATTGAGACATTTGATGACTACTTAAAGGATATTCATACATACACTGTAGAGTGAGTCCTTGGGTATCTCTGTTTAAGAATATGAAGTATGCAACTTCAATGATTGGCCATCATTTTATAAGATTTGGATAATTTTATATTTTCAAAAGGACACGGAATGGTAGTTCGAAAATGGCATTTTTCCCGATTTTGGATGAATAATTCCAACTTGCGTTTAGCAGAAAATTTTGGATATACGACCACCAAAATGTGCAAAAAAAACTGTTCGGATCGAAGTGGTACGTCAAAAAATCAGGCAAATTCTGAGGATTACAAAAATATGTGTCCAAGACGTATTGGTTTCTGAAAAAATTAAATCTGTACCTAACAGTATATACCAAATTGAGCTCAAAGGCTATGGATGTTAGGCTCCAATTTTCGAAATTGAATTTTTGGTTAACGGCATAAGAGAAATACGTCTACTCAGTGATAAATTTATTTGGTGATTAATACAAATTCAAAGTGGTAAACATTTGTATTCAGAACAGTTTAATAAAAGCTCCCAAGTAGTCATTCTATCCAAATCTACTTGGAAAATTTATTTCTTTACTGATGGATCTATGGAAGGATTCGAGCTTTGTTAGGGGGTGTTCTTTGCCCGCTCTTATGGGCTTTAGTCATGAATAAGGTCCTCATGAAGTTAAAAATTTGTGTGGGGAAAGCGGTAGCTTTTGCTGATGATTTGGTTTTACTGGTGGACGGAAAAGTCCGTCACCGTGATTAGCGAAATAAAAAAGTTATCAGCTGGGCCACAAGCAATGTAGGTGCAAAACTGAACTGAAGATTTTTACGACCAAAACTAAAATACCTGCCTTCACCCTACCCTGATTGAACGGTCAAATCCTATCTTTATCCTCCAGCGCGAAATATCTGAAAGTCATTCTAGATCCCAAACTAAAATGGAAAGTGAACATCGAAGAACGGGTTACGAAGGCTTGCATTACATTTTACGCCTGTTGAAAAATGTTTGGTACAAAGTGGGGCCTTCAATCGCAGATGATTTTGTGGACGTACACGCAGCCGTTGTACGACCTATTTTGTCTTATAGATCGATTGTGTGGGGACTTGCGCTTAACAAAAAATACAATATCGAGAAACCTAGGCAGGTTCAAAGAATAACTCGTGTCGGCACTACAGGGGCCCTTCGATTCTGTCCAACAGATACCTTCAAAATGAAATGAACGGGCTGATGAGTTAGCCCGGCAAGGATTGGCGATTTATTGCTCACTTGCGGAAAGGGTAAATATTCCTCTTGAAACAGGGCAAAATGGTCTTAATTTTTCTGACAGAATCCAGGCGGAACAGTCTAACGGACTGTACCATATCCAGGAGGATATGGCCTACCTATAACAAAAACCGCTCTATCGAACTTTTATGCAAACCCAGCCATGATTTAGCCAAGATCACTGAAATATGTACAGGACATTGGCCAATAGGAGAGCATGCTGCAAAGCTGGGTATCCCTCACAATACTCACTGCCGTAGCTGCGGAGACCAACATGACGCGGAAACTGTGAATAACGTTCTCTGTAAATGTACTGCCCTGGCCGGTTCTAGAATTTTAAGCTTCGAAAAGGCATTCCTAATTGAGTAGCGCAGCAAGAGCTGCTTGTGACTGCCATCTCTGCCTACCAACCTACTGATGGATCTTAAGCCGATGGCAGGGTAAATTTATACCTCTTCCCTTTTGTACCTCTGGTTATCAAGGAGTCCTCACTTGGTTCAATGTAAACGTGATATCGACTACCGATATACACATCTTCTCAGACAGAAAGAAAAATTATCGGATATACGTTGGAATTGTGTGTGACATATCCCTAACTTGCACCTAAAATTCGAACTATACAAACATTTTTGAGTTGGGTATGAACTAAGGAAATACAACAACCTTAATTTCTGTCAAATTAAATTATAGCTTTATGTACTATGTTTGGTATATTTTGGACTAAGTATTCATACTAATAGTGTTAGGAATCTCAACCTTAAATTTTATACTGAATCCAAATGCCAATAATTGCCGAGTGTTTTTTTTTATAACTTTTGAAGGACTTGTGAAATCTCCACAACAGGCATTGCCCGTGAGGAAAATAATGCTGGTATTTTTAATGTGACTTAGATTGAACTTCAGACCTCTGACATAAACAATCCTACTATGTATAACCATCACGCCCACTGCCACTGGATTCTATAAAAGCACCATAATTACCTTCGGCATCCACTCACTTACCTGCGATAACATTTGAAGGAATTGAATATTAATTGATTGCCTAGAAGCGAAGCTGCATGATAAAGGCACAGGCAGAGTAACATGAAAATTCACTTAAAGGTAATGGGCCCTGATTTATTGAAAGCCTTCCCATTCCCTACCCATATGTCCTTATATACTCTTATATGGTATTTCTTCCCTGAATTATGAACGAAATATAATTTTTTATTAGTATTCAGTGAAGATCTTCGAAAATCATCTCTTTCTCCTATCAATAAATGTCTGGCTGTCTGTCTTTCTGTCAGTTTGTCGGTCTATCTATTTTTATTGAACTTGCCTTGTTTTATATATGAAAATGTTGTAAGCGTTGTACGTGCTGTGATTACCAACAGCTTGCAAGTTCCGCCCATAATCATCATTATCATCATCATCATCGATACAACACTTTATTCGTGTTTCAAAGAACAAAAATAAAAAGATAAATTCCAATGAATTGGAAAATTTAACTCGAAGCAACAGTAAAAATAGAAAAAATTTTGGAGAAGAGATACGAGTACATACAATATTCAAAAGCACTTCAAGAGATATTAAAAAGTTTTAGTGGCAGGAAAAGTTTTGGAATTTGATATATATGTGAGGATATGTCCCTGTCCCTGTCGCTGTTACTGGTCCTGGTCCTGGTGCTTTCGAGCTGGTGCTGTCGAGCTATGTTGTTCTACCTCTAATCGTAGTGTAAACCCACATTTGCAAAACTTGTAGAATAATAACAACTACAACACTTGTTAATTCTCTGTGTGAAAATTTGTGATATATTCAAGTCCTTGTCCCTTTCCCAGGAGCACAGCAGCGGGAGGTTAAGCTCTGACACATAAAATCACATACAAATCCTGCTGGCTGGGAATCAGTCTGACACTCACAATGTTTGTATTACTCGTACAATGTTATAAAGGATTGAAAATACAAGGAACATGTTCAGGGGGAGTTGTTATAAAGTTTGTCCTCCACCTTTACTTTCCACTCTTGTACCTGTGCGGTGCGGTGGCAGTGGTGGCGTGGATACAACAGTTAAGCTTTAACGACCTCAGTGGGGTTTTTGGATTAAGATTCATGCTTTTTTTGTATCTGTAGTTTGTTTTTGAAAGTAAAATATTTACTTTTGTGTATTTGCATTTGATTGATGAGTTGAAATTCTCGAGTGTGGGAGTAAAGTACCGTTACAATTAAAATATCTACACAGCTTTACAAGGTTGTCTAATGTCTACATTGTTCTATCTCTAATAAAAGAGGAGGAAAGGCGAAGTGAAAAGGGCAAAGGTGAGGTTTTTTTTTGAAACGGTCTGAAACGTGCAGCTGAAGAGTATCCTTTTTTGTATTTTAAAAGCCAGGACTGGATCCACATTGGGGAATAACTAAAACTTAAACGTGACCTTTCACATATATAGCTATTTACGAGAAGGAGTATGTGTAGAGGATGTAAGGTTTGTTTGTTTGCAGTTCATGAACGAAAGAGAAAAATTGTACTGTTTAAAGTAGTTTTCGAACTATTTATGAACTGCAGTAAATCATACCTAAGTTTTGATACCAAATGTTCAACCAAGAATCCATATCATTGACAACCACCATTCTTCAAATTCTTATATACATATACTTTTGAATCGTATAAAAGTTTAATATAAATTTTCAATGCTTTAAATTCAACTATGTTTTTATTTTGCATTCTTACACACATAAATGTTATATTTTTCCATATTTCTGAGACAACACATTTTCCTTTCTTTAAAAGGTTTTCCAATAAGAGGTTTCATTTCAATATTCAACAAAACTAGATTTTTCTTAAAGGTATCAATGGATGTATATAATATTTCATTGCAAAGAATAAGGTATAACACCAACAGTAGAAAACGGCTACGGTTGAGGCAAAAGGTAATTTATATGGCATTTTCCTTGACAAAATCGCATATTTGCGGTTGAATGTCTTTAAAGACTTTACGTATTATTCTGTAAGATTTGAAAACGATGTAGAGTATATGGTCCCAAATAAAGAAGTCTAAAAATGTTAAATCATAATGTGTACCAATTGCCATCCCTTCAAGAAATAACTCACAATAAACTTTTCTTGATAACTTATTACAATTGCCAACTTTGACTAAAAAATTATCACCATTTTACTTGCGACATATACGAACTATATGGCAAATTTTGCATTCGTGCAAAATTTTGTCTGTCTGTCCACGCTCCTACAGCCTAAACCATTGGGTCGATTAAGTTCAAACTTGGAAGTTAAGGTTTTGAGCAGATTCGCGTTAGGCGTTTTTTTCATTTTTTTTTTTAAGATCAAAACTAACAGTGGCCCCCATACAATTTTTTTGGTCAAAAAACGATAATTCGAATTTTCTCAAAAACAAACCGATAGATTTTTTTTTTAATTTTCTCTAAAATTTTATGTTTTAACTTGGCTTCTTTTAATAAGAAAAACATATTTTTGTATTGCTCAGGAAAGGTACCGCTCATAGAACCGTTATTTTGTTTTTTAATTTTCTCAGCAACTTATGTACTGATTTCAATAATTACATTTTGTTGCAAGGCAAGAGGAGGTAAGGAGGTGGGTGAAGTGGAAGGGTAGGATAAGGATGAGGTAGGAAAAAGAGATAGGAAGATTTGGGAAAGGTTAGGTTAGAATGTTGAGCTCTGGGGGACGCGGCCTGCTAGCGGTGCACGGCGTCAGCTCGTCGGACGGGGGGGGATCTTGCCCCCGAAACTCAACCTCGCCTGCAGACAAAAACACAGATCAGGCCAAGGAAGGTGGAAAGGGAAGGAAACATAAACGGACGGACTATGGCACATCAGGGCACTGCAGATGTTAGTGCAGTGAGGCCATTACCCACCCTACCTTTAGGTGTCCGCGGCCAGTGTTGGACACCCCCAATTAACAATATTTGATTATCATGCGATGCACTAAGAATTATAAAATAAGAACCTCAACCTTATACAGTTCTAGAACTAAAAAAAATTAAATGCAAGACGTGGTCGTACGAACTTGCTCATTTATGCAAAGAGTCTATTTCAAAATATTTAATGTTTTTCACGACTTTAAAATGCACGTTTGTTTTCAAAATTTAAACGCCATTTGATTTTTCAAAAAACCTTAATTTCTTAAGACTTTTATTTAAACATCGATAGAGAAGGTTTTTTTTTAAATTAATTTTTTATTTATCAAATTTTTTAATTTTGGTTTAAAAATATTTTTGGTATTTAGTTATTTAGAGCTTATAAATATATGTTTTAAATTTCAAATTCGTAAAAAAACGATGACCCGTTTTCGAGATATCGAATTTCGAAAAATAGCTACTACTTTAATAATTTTTTAAAAATCAAAAATAAAAACTATGACATTTTTGATCATTACATCTTATGCTAAGAGCTTGTGTAGAAATTTATTAAAATCGGTTGATTAATTCTTGAGAAAACTTATAACTGTTCTATGGGGGTACCCTTCTGGCGATATACAAAATATTTCTTTATTGAAAGAAGCCAAATTAAGAACAAAAATTAAGCTATTGGTTTGTTTTTGATAAAATTCTAATTTTCGATTTTTGACCAACAAATTTGAATGGGGACTACTGTTATTTTTAACCTTTAAGGCCGTGTGTGAATTGCGTTAAAATTTGCGTTAAAACTCTACCACGATTAAAATTTGACGTCTTCTTTGAGGTGGGATCAAATTTAGCCATTTGCTGTGTGAATTGCGTTAAAACAATTATTTTAACCAAGATTTCTGCGCAGGTTAAACAAATTTCCCTCGATAATTTAAGAAATTTCCCTGAACAAAAATTGGTTTTATTTTTCGCGGAAAAATAATTTCTCTTACAAAACATATTTTTAAGAAAACAGGGTTAATAAAAAGTCTCTTAAACTAAAAAAAATCTTTTTTATTTATTGTTCTCGATTCTAATGTCATATTTTAAAACAACAGTCAAAAATATTCAAACAAAATTCCCATTTTGATTAATTGATTTATTCGGTGTGGTAACACTGAAAAATTGAATGCAAAAGCAAGAGCAAATTTCTATATCAATAGAAACGTCAAATTTTAACACACTTTAACCTGCTCCACAGCTCAATAAATTTTAACCCATTTTATTCACCTCATTAGTGTCAAATTTTAACGCTGGTTAAATTTTAACACACATTTTAACGCAATTCACACACGGTCTTAGGCCTTAGGCCGTGTGTGAATTGCGTTAAAATGTGTGTTAAAATTTAACCAGCGTTAAAATTTGACACTAATGAGGTGAATAAAATGGGTTAAAATTTATTGAGCTGTGGAGCAGGTTAAAGTGTGTTAAAATTTGACGTTTCTATTGATAGAGAAATTTGCTCTTCCTTTTGCATTAAATTATTAGTGTTACCACACCGAATAAATCAATTAATCAAAATGGGAATTTTGTTTGAATATTTTTGACTGTTGTTTTAAAATATGACATTAGAATCGAGAACAATAAATAAAATAGATTTTTTTTTAGTTTTAGAGACTTTTTATTAACCCTGTTTTCTTAAAAATATGTTTTGTAAGAGAGATTATTTTTCCACGAAAAAGAAAACCAATTTTTGTTCAGGGAAATTTCTTAAATTATCGAGGGAAATTTTTTTAACCTGCGCAGAAATCTTGGTTAAAATAATTTTGCTAACGCAATTCACACAGCAAATGGCTAAATTTGATCCCACCTCAAAGAAGACGTCAAATTTTAATCGTGGTAGAAGTTTTAACGCAAATTTTAACGCAATTCACACACGGCCTAATAAATGAAAAAACGCCTAATCCAAATCGGCTCGAAACCTTGGTCTGTAGGGGTCACTACAAACAGACACACAGAGGGACGGAAATGGGGACCCACTTTTTTGGCCGTCTCTCGTAATTTCAAGTTTCATTAAAATCTCTAGTCGAATTTTTTTACGAATGCAAAACTTGCCATATACATACATAGTTCCTAAATATTATAATAACCTTCATTTTTCTACGCCTGAGATATTTTAAGAAGTAAAAGGTATTAATATATAAAATTAGTCCTTCAGGAATATATATTAGCAATACTTCTTGCTAAAAACTTGCGTCTAAGTTTTTCTCACCAAAGTATTATTTCAAAAACATTAGCAAAATACAAACAACCAAGCCAAGAAAACAAGAAGTGATTTGGTTGTTTGTATTTTGGTGATTTTTTGAGTTCTTTTTTAATAAAAACTGAAAATAAAGACAGTATCAATCAGAACAGAAGTTTAATTTTGTTTTGTAAGTATATCATATTCATAAACTCTTTGGTGGCAAAGACTTCAAGATTTCTGGCTGGGATACGACCCACACTGATTACTTCCCATCCCGTCTGCGATTTGTCTTGCTTAAATGGTTTTAAAAGGTTTTCGTGTTTTGTTAAAAATAGATGTCGGTTAAATTATTCTTAAAAAAATAAAAATTACCAACAATATTTTGCATATGATGAAATAGTTTGATTTCAAAATCTATTTTTGTTAACGAGATTTTTAGTCGAAAACCAATTTTTACCAATTTTAGTAGCATTTGCGTACTATTTTTTTATAGATCTTAATTTATTACTATTGGATTTTTATAAAAAAAAATTACTGAATGTCGAAAACAATATTTTTTGTGAATTAAAATTAGTTTGAAGCCAATATTTTTAATTTTTGAAATAGCAAATTTTTATCAAGTTTTAGTATTGTTTTTTTTAGTTTTTTATTTTTTGTAAAAAAAACTGTCAATTCGATTTTTCTCAAAATTTTACCATTTTACTCAATATTGATAACAATATGTTTTATAAGATAAAATTAGTTTGAATCCAATATCTCAAATATTTGGAAAGATATTTGAGTCGAAAATCAATTTTTACCAACTTTTAGTAATGTTTTTTTTTTTAGATTTTTATTTTTATAAAAAAAAAAACTGTCAATTCGATTTTTCTCAAAATTGTGCCTCTCCAAAAATCTTTTATTTAGACCCTAGGGACCTTGAAACGTCGAGAAATGTCAAAATTTTCAATTCGAAAAATCGGACCGATTGCAATAACTTTCTGTGGGAAATTAAATTCATATCAAGTTTTACTACTTTAGAAGAAAAATCTTTGATATCATATCTCCTCATACAAACTTCTGTTTCCAAAAACAAGACCTAATAAAAGACTTGTTTTACTTGATTGGTAAGCGTGAAATAAAAGCGTTCCAAAATATGGGTGTGAATTACAAAACCAAGCTTGGTTGATCAAACGAGCCATTTTAGCAACAGAATATCTGTTCATAAAAATTCAGAGCCAAATTAATTTTATTTAAGTCGATTAATTCCATTATCGATCGATTAAGTAGTCAATTACGCTGTTGAATTCCTTAATTCATTGAATTTGGCAGGATTAGTAGCACAAAATTCAAAGATTAATGCTATAGCTTTGTAATATTTATATAGGTAACGAAATCTGAGTAAACATAATTTAGTTAGGGAACTAAAGATTCGCTATCAAAAAAGTGTAAAAAAGTGAAAAGCGCGGATGTGTTCATTCGCAAAACACCACCAATACCTTTCATTTTGGTTCATCAAACGTTTATTGATAATAATTCAAATTTTTATAATTAGAATTACTTAATCTGAATCTAATTTTTTTTTTTAAATATTTATACATTTCTTTTATTTTTCTAAATCACCAAAATGTTGGCCGGTTCAGCTAGCATGCGTTCAATATTAAAGTTTATACAATTTGTATGTTTCCATCTCTTAAAACTTCATCTTATGTATTTCCCCCGCATTAGAAGTTAGAAAGCTTTTTTTAAAAAATCTAAAAAAAAACAAATTACGCCCAATTTTGTAATTTTCAAAATTTGCAAAACAACATAATTTGCCCATAAAACACATTGCGACTCCACTAAACCCCATCTCTTTTGACCGATAACCTAGAACCTAGAACCGCACCTGAAAAGTAAATAAGCTAGATACCTTCATTGTACATACATACATATGTATGTACATACATATTTACAGAACATATGTTATGTTTATATGTTCTTGTTCAGTCCTTTTGACAAATAATGTTCATTTGGGAAGCTTCTTTTGGCTCTGCTTGTTTCTTGTGTGTTCATTCCAAACAGACTTCTCTAGCTATTGTATAAAATGTAGGTAGAGGGTACACGCTTCGCTTTAATCGAATAAAATCGCTTTCAAGGTGAGGGCTTACCTTCTTTTACTAGGTCTCGTGTACCAATCGTGTTTTGTATTATTATTATAAGCATTTTGTATAGATACTATATCTCATATATGAATTTATGTATGTACATTAGGGTGCTACAAGTTTTTGGATTATCAAAAGGCTCAACCATAAAAATGGTGTAATAGGTTCACTTATACGTAAATTCTCATTACATTATTTTAAGTTTAATTGCCTACGGACTGTGGTTGTACTTTAAAGTTTTTAAAGTAAAATTACAAATGTTTTGCTTAATTAATTCACGTCAGAGTTCATATCATGTACGATTTAGTTATTACTTATTTTTAAGAAGAGAATTAAAAAATGTTTGTCGGTTCAGATTTCAAGTTCATGCACTTAAGTATTTTTGGCTAAGTGTGAAGTAACAAGTGCCGACTGATTGAATGTGAAAGTGCCCCGTGTTTCGAAAACTCATTGATATCTGTCAATATTATATGAAATAGAATGTGATCCTTAACCGAATAAAATCTTGAAAAAAAAGAAGACCTCTTTCTTGTTACCCTCGAGCTATGGAAAGGGCAGTGAAAGCTGTTATCAAGCTTCTGTTAATTTATATAATAAAATATGAAGAGATAGATTCATTAAAACTCAAATAGAAGGTAGAAAAGCAATGCAATGTCCTAAACTAAGCTACTACATTGTTACAAATTCATGAATATGTAATAAAATATATGTACTTTAAAATGTTGGTTTTACTAAATCAAATATACATATATTAAATATTAGGTACTCTACTACTTTTTTTTAAGAACAACGTTGAAGAATTTATTCTCTATGCCTTGCTGTTAAGGCTTTTACTACACGATTAAAGTCAATTGTAACCTAAGACCGGAAGCAGAAGAAAAATGTTGATTACTACAAAACTTTAAATTATTGTTATACTCATAGTTAAGTTCTTAAAAAATTCCATACATATGTGATTCACCCTAATGTACGGTATGATTATAATAGTGCTTATAGCTTCGAAGAATTGTGTTTTGTTTAAATATAAATACATATTTACAGTACATACTTTTTCCATATAAATATGGTTCCATG
The DNA here is from genome assembly GCA_951509635.1 of Eupeodes luniger. Taxonomy (NCBI): domain Eukaryota; kingdom Metazoa; phylum Arthropoda; class Insecta; order Diptera; family Syrphidae; genus Eupeodes; species Eupeodes luniger. The sequence continues at coordinate 313,538,579 of OX608073.1, read as the reverse complement.
TATGGATATGTCATGCTCTACCTAAGTAAAAGGATTAGTCCGTATATGACGTACAAATTGCTGTCAGAGGCGAGCATACCTAACCTAGTAATAGGTTTCTTTAAAGGTACATCTGGTATACACTTTAAAGGAGACAGAAAATAATTGAACCGTTTTGCAATATGTATCAAAAGCTTAAAAACAATTGTGAAAGACGTAAACATTGTTATAATTTTGGAACTCAGAGCAAAATCAAGACTTATAATTTTATGTTGTGATTTCGCTGTTTACTTTGAGTATTTTTGACAAATGCTAATTTTTACGGAATATGTCTTTATCTTATAAATTTGATTGTTTTATTTTTTCCAATTTGAAAAAACCGTTTCATTTCTTTTTTAACATCATTTGACAACACCCGAAGGAATGTGTGCTGAGATTTTTGCTGAGTTTCCATCTTACTCAGCTTGTCAATGAGCCTACTCGAGTATCAGACGTTAACGGCCGAGCAGAAAATACACTTGACTTGTTTCTCACTTCTGATCCTGATAAGTACACAATCAGTGTATTGACGCCTCTAGGCACATCGAACCATAGTGTCATATCTGCGTAAATGATACTATGAGACCAATCTATTTTCGTACTTGTACTGGTGGCGAGAGTTCTTAAAGATCTTAACATTCATAAATCCACTGGTCCCGATGGTATTATCCTGGTCCCCGGCAAATTATCCTCCAATAGCACTATGATTGGTGACATTAACATCATCATCAAGACGATTACGTCACTCTAACATCGTCGTAAAGTTTCTTGTCTTACTCTTTTTTAACGGACTTTGCTCTAGTGAAATAGCTAGTTGCATTCCTCCCCTTAAACAATTTAACCGTAATACCCGCGCTTCTAGAAATGCCCATCAGTTTACCCTTGAGCCCAACTTCGGCCGTACTATGAAGTACAGAGATTCAGTTTTTAGCCGTACTTCGCGAATGTGGAATGCCTTGCCACGCTCTAACTTTCCCTTTCATTGCAATGTTCAGGAATTCAAAATCAATGTACACCGGCACCTCCCATCTAACCCTTCCCTCTTTTCCTAATGCTCACACTGTGTCTTTGGCATATTAAAGGTACGTATACAAAACCATTTTAGTGTTCGCTAATTATACAAAAAAAAAAAAAAAACATTTGTAGATTTGTATTGTCACGAAGATCCAATCCAGATTAGATCAAGAGAAGCTCGGATCATAAATATTTCAATTACATATGTTGGTAAATTTCTGTATTTGTCAGGTTTCTGTTGTTTGAAGGGCTATGTCAATCGAACAAGTTCTCTCGCCAAGGTATTGATGAAACGAGGCCAGCCCATCTTACTGGAATTATAACAGTGTGTTGCAACTACAACACTATCGTACTCGCAGTTATTGTCCGTCTTGCATACGAAGGATTTTCAGTAGCCATCAGGTCGACGCCTAATTCAACGATGTAGAAATGAATCAAATTAGAAAGATGGTTACCTCTGGGATTACTATATATTGATTTCCCCAATCTTCATGTTTTGCGTTCAAATAACCCGCCAAGATCAAATAGTTTTATTCCAAGCTCAATTTCAGTTCCCTAAAAAGAATCTGGAGTTCTGAAGCAAAGCAGGTAATCTGCGGAGCTTCAACCGGATAAGCCACAGTCCTCCGCACTAACCATCGTGTTACGAGTACTTCAAGGTTTAAGACAATTGCTATACCAATTTTTCTTGATTGTCATATAAAACAATTATTCTGCGTGAACGCATTACCAGCATTACAAAAATGCTATGAATTTCTTGAGACAATTTTCCTATTAGCATAAAATCCTCTTGTAAATCTAATATATATAAATTACGTGTCACGATGTTTGTCCGCAATGGACTCTCAAGCTACTTAACCGATTTTAATCAAATTTCTACACCGTGTGCAGTTTGATCCAACTTAAAGAGAGGATAGCTTACATCTCAATATATGATCGCAACATTATTTAATTGCAAATTATTTGTCTTTTATTTAACAGTGACAATTATCTGTTAGCTCCAAACGATAGATGGAGACATCTGTTGGATAGATTACTTACTCAATCCAGTCAACAGATGTCTCCATCAAATGTGTTCAAAGTCCTTTCCCTTCAAGTCCCAAACCAGTAAATTTGTATACCAGCTTTAACGTTCCCGTCTTCGTTTGTAAATAATAATTTCATTGTAATAAGGGGTAACGGTTGTAGAAAATCAGTCATGAAGGTCGCCCTGTTTTTTTACAAATGGCATCTATGTAAAAAACATGGTGGTGCCCATTTCTGATGCTCTCATACCATTCCATTTAAATAGTTTACAACAATGTAATATAACAAAAAACGTTAGCCTCAGCAACGCGTGGCCGGGTCAGCTAGTATAATATATAATTCGGAGTTTCATAGCTTATCCATGTTAATGAACATCTGTGTGGATCCATAGACACAAAGTCCCATAAATTGTTTGTTATTTCATCTTTTTCTACACTACTAAATATGTAAAATCCATACAAGTATCCTATTTCATCCCACCTTTATAACTATTACCCTCTTTTCCATTTAAGTAAAATAAAACCAAAAAGGTTGTCCTTCTCCTAGTTTTCTTATAGTTTTATACTAAACCAATAAAATTCAAATTATTTTTTTCACAACTTGTATTGCTTTTAGTTCATGAGTATTTAATTTATTTGTCCCCACTCAATTATGTCACTCTCAAATTACGGACAACTCTTTTGGGACTTAATGCCTACGGCCGTTCTTTTTCATCTTTTTGACTCTTTACTATTGAAAAGACATTTTATCTGAACAGAAAACAAAATAAAAATGATTTACTGTACAGTGTTCAATTAACATACTTTTAAAAAAATATTTTGAAAACCAATATCACAAGGAGCAGTTATTCAAAAAATTAATTTTAAAAAAATATTGATTCCCAACTTGAGCTAACGCATTATGTTAAGAATTTTCCTTGGGAAGAATTACCCTAAGAACACAGCTTATTCTCATTTTCATACAAATCAACTTAAACTTAATGATTTGCATAGAATTTTTTCAAACACCCGATGCCTTCATCAGTAGATACCATATTCCCACAAAATTTCAACCCAACAATCCTTACCGAAATTCCTTCACGCCCACATGCATAGCATACCTCAGTAAATAAATTTAAAGGCTTTAAATCAAATCCAGTTTGGCATATTATTGCGTATTTTTTGAGGTTATACCCTAACTTGGAGTTATTTGCGTATATTTTTTGTAATGCCAAAACTTTTAAAAGGTATACATACGTTAATGCGGATTCGAAGTGATTTTTTGACATTTTTACAATACTTGAGATGTCAAAGTTGACAGCTGATTCTATTTGCAGAAAACTTTTTGGATTGTTTAATTGATGTGATTATTCCGATTTATTTGTTTAGTTTTATTTGTTCTCCTCCTTTAAACAGTGATTTTAAATTTGAAAACATATGTAGATTGCATGAAGTCAAAAATTATTAATAATGAATATGGAAATTTAAAATATATTTAAAATAAATTCATCATAATAATTTTAAACTGAAAAAAACAATCTTTTCATTCGCACTTCGTTAAATCATCTACACTAATTCCAATTAAAAAGACATTGATTCAAAAAGTAAAATTTCATTCATCGTATTATAAATACTCGTACATTTCCCCAACTTAATTCTCTAGGTATAATTCATTAACTTAATTATAGTGCTTTCGAAGTAGCATTAATTATGTATTAAACACAATAAAAGCAAGGAATCTTCTTCGTTGTTGCGAGTCGTTATTGTTTTTGTTATTTTAATTGATTAAAAGTTTTAATAATGTTGCACTGATTCCATTAACTAAGTTAATAAATTAGAGTGGTCATTTGCTTATCGCCATTTTCGACTTCCTGTATATCCGCACTTATAAAACAAAAAATTGAAGAAGAGAAAAAGAAACTTTTATATTAACAAGATGATAATTCAGTTTACTAAGTGCTGACACAACACATAAGGGCTCAAGGCTACCATAATGAGTTCTCTACACTACGTAAAATGTTTGATATGGAAGCAGGGCTGCCATGTCTGAAAAATTGATTAATTTAATGGCTTACCAGCTTTGAACAAAGGAAATATAACAAAACAGTTGAAATTTTATTATTCCGAAATGAAGCTTACTAAATGTGGTATCTGTTAAATGCAGAATATTATGCCTGGTAAAAGGTGTGAAAATGACGCTTTTACTGTCTTGTTTTGGTTTATTTTTGTGGTTTTGTGTATTGTGAAGGCTGGTAAGTTTTGTCTCCAGTATAGCAACATTCGTGGGCTTAGAGAAAATGTCCGTGCTGCGTATCATTAATTCCTGTTTTATTTATCTTAGCCCAAGTCTTAATAGCAATTCGACATCCAACGATTTCTATGCGCTGTCCGACTCTATCCAGAGAATTGTATTCCATTTCCGCACAGTGAGATGATTGTTACGGGTGATTTCAATGTACACAATTCTTCGTGGCTGAGCTATTCTAGTCAGACAACACCACCCGTAGGAAGGTATGTCGAGATTTTTGCTGAGTTAAACCTGACTCAGTTAGTTGACGAACCAACTCGGATACCTGACGTTGCAGGTCAGTCAACCAACACTCTAGACTTGTTTCTTACCTCTGATTCTAAAATATGTATATGCGATCAGTGTATTATCGCCTCTAGGCACATCAGACCCTTGTGTCATATCTGCTAATTTCTCATGTCAAAAATCCCCAGTTAAAGAGAAAACCCCTATGAGAACCGTTTGGCAATATGAGAAAGCCGACTGGGATGGTCTCAATGACTTTATCAGGGACTTTAATTGGTCACTATGCTTCCTCGATAGTGTCGTGAATTCCAGCGGAGATATTATACAAACATTAATCACAAATTTTATCCCGAATAGGGTAAAATCTATCAATCCCAAAGAAAACGCAGTGTTTGATTCGAACTGCAAAGATGTTATTAGGATCAAAGATGTAAGATTCCGGATTTACAAAGCCAAATGCACTAAGGAAAACAGTTGTTGATGGGTTCAAACAAGTTAGAAAGACCTGTAATGGACATAATCAACGCATTAAATTTTTGCGTGACCAAAAAAGTAGTAAAAACTTCTGGTAATTTTAATTTCCTACGCTTGTTTTTAATGACACTTCTTTTGTAAGCTCGATTGATAAAGCCAATTTGCTTGCAGCACAGTTTTCTGTTAATTCGATGCTTCCAATGAGTGACATGAATTCTCCTGCACTTGAAAACGAAAACGATTTTACGGGATGAAAATTCTTTCGCGCTCGTACAGTCCCTAGAGTATTAAAAGATTCTGACAAACATAAATCTGCTGGTCCGGAAAGTATACCAGCTATTGTTCCGAAGAGGTGTTATTCAACGCTGGCAAAACTGTTCTATTCAACAGATCCCTTCTACAGATTTTCATATGGAAAACAGCATTTGTCCAGCTTAGTCCTAAAATAGGCAAATACTCCTCCCCCTCCAACTATCGTCCAATAACAGTCACCTTTTTTTAAGTCATGGAAACACTGATTAATTATCAGCTTAAGAAATATCTCGAAGAACGAAAGCTTCTTAATGACCGGCAGTATGGCTTTCGTAACAATAGGTCCACCGGTGTTCTGATGGTTTATCTTACCGAACAGTGGAAGAAATCTTTACATCGTTTTTGAAGAAAGTAAGATTATTATACTCGATATTTCCAAGGCATTTGATAGAGTTTAGCATCAAACTCTCTTATTAAAAATGCGTGCATTTGGTATTAATGAATCTCTCTTTTGTTGGGTCCGAAATTGCCTTTGATGGTTCAATTCAAGTAGTATTGGACAGGTTCAAAAATGATATCACTCGACCCTTTTTCTTATTTTTATAATTGATCTTTTGTCTAAAACTTCTAACGCTCAGCTTCCATATTTGTTCTTAGACTATCATCCTTGTTTTTCGGATGTGGACAACCAACGGTAGCATTTAATAAGCCCATTAAATTCTTATCTTGACATCATTTTCCAATGGAGAATCAAAAACCGTATAAAACTTAATGCTTCAAAAACTCAATACTGTATACTATCGAAAAAACGTAACTCCCAATGCTACTATCCGGGGTTGATACTTGCACCGAGAAGACTGATCTGTCTTTAGTTCTTGGAATGTGCATCACAAACAACTTCTTGTGGAGGGATCAAATATTCGACATCACCAAAAATGCTGGTAAGTCTTTAGGTTTTTTACCCCTTCTGATCTGGCTATAATTTAAAAAGCTTTTATTCGTCCAAAACTCGAGTATAATTCTCATATTTGGGCTGGTGCCCCAATAACGTACTTGAGTCTTTTGGATAGAATTGAGAAGAGACCTCTAAAAATGATAGTAGATATTTCTCTTAGCAAGACATTCTTATTTTGAACACCGCTGAAAGGTCTCGGGCTCTAGTGAAATAAAAAGTTGCATTTCTTCCCTCAAGCAATTCAACATATCAGTACTTCAAGAAATGCTCATCATTTTACCCTTTTAGCCCAATTTCGAAGGTACTGGTAAGTACAGTTATTCTCTCTTTAGTCCCACTGCACGTATTTGGAATGCTTTACCAGGCTCAATATTTTCCACTCATTACGATGTTCAGACATTCAAAACCCATATGCATCGGTGTTCCATTTCTAATCCTTTCCTCCTTTTCTAATTGCCCACACTGTGTCTAATAATTAAAAGGGTATTCATAACCCTTTTAGTGTACGCTTAGTATAAAAAAGCGGGTCCATTGATGGATCTTTCCATTTTGTAGTTTCAACTAAACGTTAGTTAAAAACGTTTTAATATATTTTTAAGAGTATAAAAATACGTTTTTACTATTGGCTATAAGTCTGCATAAAAAGATGGGTAAAAAGTATAGAAGCATTGTTCAAATAAAATAAGAATAAAAGTACGCATACGTCCAGGTGTACCAGCATTCAAAAAGGTCAACCATAACTTTTGAGTTGGTCTAACGTTGTAACTGAAATCATCTTTTTTATTCGATTTTCAAGACAATCAGCTTTCGAAAAGTTTTCAAAACATCAATTTTTTTAACTTAACTGGTTTTGTGTGGAATAGTTTTTAAACAACATAGCTTCTTTGAGTTTCTTGGAGCAGAAGTTGATATTTCAAAACAAAAGAAAAAATGTTATAACAAATAATTCAAAATAATTCATAAGATAACATCTTTTTAAGAAAGTTTCAACGGCCCTAATGCTTATTCCATAGTTTAATTTTACGATCTGGCAACTCTAGTTTTCATTTGTATGACTGCGTGTGTGTGTGTCAAGAAGTGTTAGGGGTCAGTTCTAATTAATTCCTTTCAACACCGAATATGCATAGAGCAATTAACATGACAATTCCTATTGTCAATCGTACAGCTTGCTTTTATATATATTTTGTACGTTTTAATCTTAGTATGAAGTCGAGTAATATTGAGCTTCTTATTCAAGAATTCAAATTCTATATCATTTGGCATTTGTGTATCCAATGAAATCGCATGTAGACGCATTCCACAAAAATAAGGAGCTATCACAGCACAAGCAGATAGCAGATTAATCGACCAGCTATGTAGCTTGGATTCCGTCATCGCTGCGCCCATACAAGATGTCTGTTGTGTTCATTTAGCTGTAATATACTCATCTCATCATATGCCCACCCACTCAGATTCACATTCCCTGAAACATGACTAAGACTTTCAGTTCTCGGCCTCAACTATAGTCGAAATCATAGCCACAGCTACTTCTATCAGTGGCGGGCGGGCGTTGGTTGGTTGTTTGTTCTTATAAGATTGCGTCATGCCTTGAGATTTCTTCTTCGTTGTCGTTGTCGTCGTTGGCGCTGGCGCTACATCTGGCATTTGAAAATAAGGGAAAACGATTGCACATGGAATGGCGAACAACAAAACGACTTTGACTATGACTGTGATACTCGTACTTGTCTCGGGGAAGAACATTTGAATTTGATTAAAGGATGTTCGCAAGAAATACTAGAATATTTTCAGGGTTTGTTCGTCCTTGTTCTAGTCTTCGTCTTCGTTTTCGTTTTCTTTTTCTTTTTCGTCCTCGATGTTCGGTTTGGAAGATAGAGAAAGGAGATGCCATCATCATCATCAACGAGAAATCGATGATAACGTGCCACTGCCATTTACCTCAGCCTCATGTCCTTAACTCTAACTTTTACCCACTGACTTACAAAAAGGAAGTAGGTACACACCCTAGGATTATTTATTGGGATGTGGGAGTTGATTTCTTGATTTGTTTTTATATTTTCTTCCTTTTTCCTTGGTTAACTCTGCATATCCTGTGTTCATCTTTATTCTGGAAAACCCTTCTCGGTCGACGGAAAAGACATATCTACAATCTACATGCCTGACAGCTCAACTGGTTTTCAAGGTATTTTCACAGCTACGTCGTGTGTCATTTATAACTCGGTGAATACATTTTCATGCCCGAAAATAGTGTGGCAGGTTATTTGCGGAAAATGATACGATATTTTCCACGATGTAATAGAAGGGCGATATACGAAATACGAACGATAGATAGTAAATTGGGCGCCAGTTACATGAGGGTGTTCCATGATTTATTATAAATGAAGAATAGAGATATGAGCAGAAGGGATCATCATTTTCATTTAAACTTGGCCTTTTATTTGTTACTTTTTCTGGTGGAAATGATAAAATAAATACACGGATAAATGGATTTAGGTTTTTGGTGTTATATCCGTATACCTAGTGTGGAAAAAAATTCAATGGAAATGGATATTATATTAACCATATATACACCTAGCTTTGCATATGGAAATGGGGTATGGAGTTAAACCTTTTGAAGAAAGATTCATTAATTTTTTTTCTCTGCTTTTCAGACGGAAAACCATTACACGGTTGGATTCTATCTCATTTGTATGCGCACAAAGCAACCAAAGGATTTGAAAAAAAAAAAAAATTCTTTCGGCCCAGAAACATATACATTTGTAGCTTTGTATATCCTGGGATTATTTTGAATTCGGTATTCGTAGCATTAAATTCGATATACAGGGAAGTCATTGGGGGCTTTTCTTGAAAGAAGAATACAAATTTATTTGTTTACCCGCTGATATTAAATCTTAAATCATGAATATTTTATGTTTTAAGTTATTGATTTTCAAACTAAGATTTATGTTTTATTCAATGCATGTATGGTTCAATGCCAAACGTTTATCACAAAATGAATATATGCCCATACGCCTTTCGCTTTCAGAAATAAGAGTTTTCGATTTCATAAAAGTTCCTACATTTGACTTATTAAACATTAAACGCAAATAAAAATACCATGGGTTACTTACGGTAATAAATTATTTTTCAATTAACATAAACCATAAAATAATAACAAAAATTGAAACAAAATTGGATTGAAAAAAAACTAGGGTAGGGTGGGGTGGTGCAGATTCGACACATTTTCTGTACATTCTCTAAAAAATTGTTAAGAACCTATATTAAATCTGTTTTTTTTTCATTTTAAACTTTATAGTCGTACTAAGTCAGTTGATTTTATTTTTAAATTACTCAAACATAATACTTTTGAAGAAATATACTTAACAAAACTATTTCCAAAAGTGGAAAATTTCTCCAAAGTGGGTGCATAACTCGATATCACTTCCGAAAACAAGAGGTATGCATATGCAATAAGCGCTTATAAAACTGCCAATTCAACGACTTCATTGGGTTTAAGTAATCAACAAGTTCATGCTCTTGTGTTTTAGAAGAATCTGTTGTGTCGTATAGTTAGAGATAAATTTTTTACTGTGGTTATCATTGGACTCGTTATTTGGACTCAGTTTTTTAAGTCTAGATATAAGTGACGTCCGTTTAAAATCATATTTTCGAGCGGCTGAAGTTGGTGTTAATATTTTGCTTAAAATTTATTACAGAGCCTTTTGAAGAGTTATTTAATTGATTTTGCAGTTTTTTAGAAACATATCGTGTATTTGACAAAAGTGCCCCACTTTTTGGTTTTATAAAAAATATTATTTTGTGCAAAATGCATAAAAACAAATTGACGAAAAGTAAAACAATAAACAAATAAATTAACAATAAAATTGAATTCCGTTATAATAAAATGAAATATTGCTTATCCCATACCTGAGCAAAGTGACACAAAATCGCTTTAAAAGTTGAAAAATAAGGCTATACTGCACAACTATTGAAAGAGAACTATGAAAACACGTATTTGATAGAAGGGTTCAGATTGGTTAACAATGTCAATATTTGTTTTATTTCAAAGCCAACTGTAATTTTACAACTGCGGAAGTCAAAAGTGCCCACCGTTAAAAGTACCCCACATTCTCGATGTGTGGTTTAAGAAAGAATCTCTATACTTGACAGTATGCCCGAAAGCAATGCAACCGGCTAATTTGACAGAACATTGTTTGTAAAAACATCAATAAGACCACGAAAGGCATGAAACATTTAAGCTGTGTTGTAGTGATGCAAATGTTGTCGCTATAGTTCTATCGCCTATCATTTTCAAAGCCCTTTTTTGGATTCCATCCAAGAGATTTAAACTTGTTTTTGGGCCACTAGCCTAGATATGAGAGTTATATTCAAGTTTTATACGAATAGAGGACAGGAGACAGCATTGAGTTTTTGAAGCATTAAATTTTACACACTTTTTAGAGATCGATAATAATAATAATTAGGAAGAGAGTCGGAGACAAAACGGAACCCTGGGGAACACCAGCATTTATTTCATGAATTTTATACTTGAAACCGTCCAATACAACTTAAATTGAAGGGATGGAAAGGTAGTTTCTAATCCAACGAAGAAGAGATTCATCAATACCAAAAGCACAAATTTTCGATAATGAAGCTTGTTGACAAACTCTATCAAATGCTCTTGAAATATCAAGTGTAATAATCTTACTTTCTTCAAAATTATAGTTGGAGAAGGAGGAGGATTCGCCTTTTGTAAGGACAGGCTGGATAAATGCTGTTCTCCATAAACTCGGAAAGAGACCTGTAGAGTAGGAAAGATGGAAAAGCTTACGCAGTGGTTTTGCCAGCGTTAAAGAACCTTTTCAGAACAATAGGTGGGTAGCGGATTTGTGAATGTCAATGCAGGCTGCTATTGGCAGCGATGGAAGAAGAACACAGCATGGAACGTTGCGTTGCAAATTTAAGTGTTTTGGCATATCTGCCTTTTCAAAAATGTTTTTATTTTTATTTCATTCGAAGTCATTAAGTCCAAATTCTTACGAAATTTTTAGTATATTGAATTTTTCATCGGTCCGATTTGTGGAATAGAAAATGTTGACATTTCTCGACGTTTCAAGTTCCCTTGAGTCTAAATAAAAGATTTTTAGAGAGATGTATGTGCATTAGGGTGTCCCGTCGATGTATGAGACAAATTTTTTTTCGAGTTACACTATCAAAAGGGGTATCAAAATTTGCGTAATTTTACACAGATAAAGAAAACGTCAAAAAACTGAAAGAACATGTTATCTTGGGGGAGTACCGGGCTTTGAAGATTTTTAAATTTCATGTTTTTACAAACTTTAACCGTTTGAATAAAACTATACAAAAAATTAAGTTTTAAACGTATTTTATTATTAATATTATTTAAACAAATCACATAAAAACAAAATAAGCAAGAAATAATTTTTAATTAATGACATAACCTTAGAATTTAAACTTATTTTTGTGTCCAAAATTTGGCATTTCTGCACGAGATTTCAACTTGTTTTTAATAAAGCCATCTCCAGAAGTAGGGTCAGTTACACTCTGTGATGCCTCTGTTACCAGTTTAACACATCTTTCCACAGATTGGGTGTGACAGGGAAAGTCAACAATTTCCAAGCTCTTATCTTTTGCCATGATGTGAAGGTCTTCAATAGAAATATGTCGAAGAACCGGGGGTGATGTTACCTGACATTCGTTCCACAAAATAATTTCGGTATAATCTTTAGCAGAGAAGTTGATCTTTGGTGGTGTATATATCCTGCGTTTCTGGATGTGCAAAATAAGCACTTCTTTCTATAACAGAATCCACAACACATCTCAAATTTTCGGGTAAATATCGAGAGTACATAATTAATTGGAAAATATGTTTGGCTCCATCCTTAAAAGACGCCTGTCGCTTGATTCGGAACCAAATTGGAGCGTATACTTTGACGACGTAGTTGACAAGCAATAGCAAATTCTCTGATGGACGATGATGTTAGTACTCATAAAGTCTCAGTATGCGATTAGCTGAAGTAAGCCATCTCGAGTGCGCCATTTTTCCAGGTTGACGGTTTGCCAGCTCAGGAGAACAGAAACCAGAAGATACAGCTTGATATATCTGATAAAGATATTTTTGATCCGTACTAAGTTCATCAACCACATTTTTCGGCAAGTCAGGCATATTACCTGTGCATGCGTGTTTATGTGCGTTCGTACTTCCGTACGTTTGGGAAGCTTTTTTTCGTCGTCCATATCTCAAGAACTAGTATAGAGATATCAATTTCAAATAAATTTTGCTTTGCAGACAATGATGCAGAAAGATCTAGAAATTACTTTTAAAAAAATTGAGTGGGTGTTAACCCAAAATATTTCACGAATTAATAACGCTAGGGACCAACGTTTTTTTTTTTTAAATCAAAAAAACTGAAAAAAAAAATTGTCACCTCGAATATTTTACAAACAAAAAATGGTTTTAACTCCAAAGTAATTGAATGCAACGAAGAAAATTTTGACGTCTGGTACAATTTTGCGAATAATCGAATTGTCAGTTTTTTTTTTTAATAAAAACCTAAAAAAAAAGTTGGTAAAAATTGATTCTGGACTCAAATATATCTTTTCAAAAATTTAAGATTTTGACTTCAAACTAATGTTATCTTATTAAATTATTGTTTTCGATACTCAGTAATTTTTTTATAAAAATCCAACAGCTAGTTTTTTTCATAAAAAATTAAAATCTACAAAAAATAGTACGCAAAATTAATAAAAATTGATATTCGATTCTCGATATCTCGTAAATAAATGGAGGTTTGGACTTCTAAATGATTTAATTCTGCGCCAAATTTTCTTAGAAAAATCCAATCTGTATTTGTTTACATAAGAAATAAAAACATTCAATAAATGCTACTAAATTTGGTAAAAAATTGAGTTTCGACTAAAAATCTCGTTAACAAAAAACTGATAAGAAATGGTATTCGATTCAAGTATTAGAAAAACATAAAACAAAGAGAGATATTGACTTACAATTATTTATCTTACATATAATATTGCTATGAATATTTTGTTAAAGTTTTAAGGAAGACAAGTCGACAGACGGGATGGAAAGTTATCACTTTTTAATTATTCTTGCCTATACGTCAAATTCACACTCAATAACAAAATCGAAACCAATAATAGAAATATAATTTTTCTTAGTTTCAATTTACCATCTACCCATCAACATTCCCTTAAAACTCACAACAACGAAAATGCTTTTCATAGTATTTTCATAAAATGTTCACCCTCAAATATTGTAATTTTTGAGTGTCTAGAAATTAACCTTTGCCATAAACTCCTAACCTCCTCTTTATACTTTACATAGATAAACTTAACTAGCTTATTTGCTTCTCATACCTACTATTTAAAAAATTAACCTTTTAATTTATCTACATGAAAAAGAGCACACAATTTCTAGCTCAAATTTGAAAATTAAGATAGTCAGACCTACATATACTCGACTCGAAGTCTCATTTAAATATGTATATGTAGCAGCACCATGTATATTTAACTTCTTAATTACAAACCTATAGATACACTACGACTACACTATGGAAACAGCGAGGAACGAGTCTTATTCTACCGCAGAACTTTCATGCTTACCCAAATACAAGAGTTACGAAAATAAGTTTAACTTTTCAAAAACCTGAATGCTATACCTTCTTTGTGAGTACGAGTATGGTGGGAAAATAATTAGATATTCAGATAAGATTAGTTTTTAATTTAATGAAGGATTCAAGGACTCTTTGCCACTAAACATGAATAAAATACATTTTACTTTCTTAACAGCAAAACGAATCATCATCTGCAGAAGCTTGCTGTATAATGAGAGACGGAAAACGGTGTTTTCGGTTTCGGCCAAAGAAAAACCAATTCATTAAAAGTTACTGTAGTACGAGTCGGTTTTATTAGTCAACACTAAAGGCGGGGTTTTTTGTTGGTAAATAATAAGGATAGGTCTGCAGACTCGTCTTCTTCGTTTGTGCTTCCTATGGCAACATATTAATTTAACCTAGTAGTCCATTTTTCGCGCAAGAAAGAGTAATAAACTTTTCTTTTTAAATAAATAAGCTTTGAAATTCCTTTGCAGAGATAAAGAAACCAAGAATTGCCCGGCTCACCGCAAATAGAAGAAAATATATTTGTTTTCCTCTTTTTGGGCATGAGCTGTTCTGTGATCCCTTTGTGAGAGTTATTTTTCACAAAAAGAATTTTGGGACATCTTTGTTCGCAAAAATATTGAATTTCAAAAATTATTGTGTTTCAATCCTGACAGGCTGATAATATCTGCTACCCTTGTCAAGCCATCTTTAATAGGGTATACATTTCGTGGGTGGAGCTGGTGTATTTTTTTTTTGTGTTATTAATTTTCCACACAAGAATTCACACCTTATGTCCCATCAAGGACGAAAATCTCATTTTCTTTTCTCTTTTCTCCATAAGCCCTGAAAACATTTTTACATCATTTACATAAGTGCTGAGGTATAAAAGAAAATAGCTTCTGCAATAATCATCTGAAGAGATAAAAGTTGCAATTTAAAATTCGTTAGATAAAAATTTCCATTTCAAATTTAAAACAAGCATTTAGGTTCAGTCCAATTGTGTCTTGGGTATTTTTTTCAATTTTAATTTTCCAATTGTTGAAATTGTAAGTTTTCTGTAGAATAAATTGAGATGATATCATTTTACTATACATTATATTTGTTGAATTATTTAATTTTGGATATGAAGAAAAAGGAGCGGTTTTTGCTCAACTGAAGGAAAGGTCATATGATTTTATTTGGTAACTTTAAGAATAAGTGGTATGGCGTGGAAAACATTCAAATTTGTACCTATTTAAAAAAAGTGTATTATTATTAAATATTAAAGCTTTTGTTGAGCGTTTATGTCATCCATTTCCGCAATGGCATCAATGAAAATATGTAAAAGCAGTTTTTTTTGGAAAAATGTTTTTCATATAGAAATCTGCCTAAGGAAAAAGCAACAACTTTTTTTGCAAAGATTTCAGATTTTCAGAAGGTTTTCGGTAGCGGTGGCTGTCCGTGATGGAGTAGGACACACTTAGACCAGTTAAATCGCCCATTGTGATACCACATGAATCTTGAGGCTTTCTTCTAAGCTCAATTAAACCAGTTTGAGTCCTTAACGAAACGTGAAAGGCTGATTATGTGAATATAATTGAGACCGTTTAGATCGTTATAGAAGAATTCTCCTGGGTAATTCTTGCGTTTTTGAGCTAGAGCAGGGCATGTATAAGGGAGGTGAAGAATTGTTTCCTCCTCTTCCTCAACTATACAGTTTCTGCAAAAGTTATTTGGGAATACGCCTATCCGCATGGCGTGCTTTCCTATTAGACAGTGCCCGGTTATGACACTGATTATCGAGCTTATATGCAATCTGCTTAGAGATGGCAAGCACCCTGAGCGCTTTAAATCTAGTGAAGGCCAAATGTTTTTTATGACCTGAAACGTGATGATGTTATTCCACCTGGTGTTTGCCTTCTTCATATCGTCCTGAATTAGCAATAGTTTTGTGAAGCAGATTGATGAAAAGCAAGGGAATCAGGTAGATTCTTTAATGAATAAAAAGGCACAGTGATTATGATTACTTTTATATTAAAAGATAAATTTAATTGTTGTATAACTTTACACCTCGAAAGATCAAAGCAGAAGAAGGAAAATACAAAAGTTGAATTGACAGATTAGAAAAAAGTTAGTTTGCTACGTTAGGTTGGCAGCTATGTTTGAGCAGAGAATTGCCAGGTATGCCCAACAAGTTTACTTGTAGCGATTGGTATGCCAGCATTAGCCAAACGTTGTAGAATGGGTTGTACTGTACCATTTCTGAAGAGTTCATCTACCTTACAATTTCCTGGAATGTCTCTATGGGCCGGCACCTAGCAAAGGTGAATATTAACCTGTTGTGCCATCTCCATTAGAGATGATCGACAGTTATGGACTGTAATAGAGTTTGTAGAGACAGATTCCAGAGATTTAATAGAAGCCTGACTATCTGAGAACATACGGATATCAGATGTTTATATGACGTTTTATTTAAGCAAGGACAACACTTCTTTTATCGCCAAAAGTTCTTCCTAGAACACGTTACAATGATTGAAAAGGCGGAATGAAAAACTTTATTTTCAGTTGTTCAGTGTACACCCCTCCACTAGCTTCTTCATTTGTTTCTGATCCATTTGTGTAAAACAGATTGACTCGTGTTCTAGGAATACGCTTTCTTCCGGAAAGATCTGGAAGGTATAGAAATATGGAAGTTTGTGTCCAATTCCAGTTGGAAGATGGTGTAGTATGTGTACTTTGGAATTGATACTGAATACTTAAGGAGTGGCCAATGTTGCTCTTAACCCACTGCGATGAAGCTTTGAGGGAAATATAGCAGAGCTTGGCAGCTATTTATTTGCTAAGTATATCAAGAGGTGTTTAGTAGAGTACGGGTCGTGCGATGCGATCCGCTTATACATAGCAAGTTGAACGTTGGACTTTATTTAGTCCGTCGCGGTTTGTAGCTTATTCTAACACGGAACAATAAAATCGGTCTGATTACAGATGTTTACAACCAATGCGTAAATCGGGATTAAAAGGCCCATTTATTTCCAATAGCTTTTTTGCAAGAGAAGAGAGCTACATTAGCTTTGTTAACACTTTCTTGTATATTGCGTTTCCAATTTAGTTTTTTGTCTAAAATAAGACCCAGAATCTTAGCCTTGTCTGAGAACTTTAATTGTATACCTTAAATGTAGGGAGGGTTAACATATGGAATTTTGTATTTTCTCGAAAATATTAATAAATCGGTTTTGTGTGTAATAACACTCAGTCCACCACAGTTTGTTTAAAGCATTTTGTAAGAGTTCTTT
Organism: Eupeodes luniger; assembly: GCA_951509635.1. NCBI lineage: Eukaryota > Metazoa > Arthropoda > Insecta > Diptera > Syrphidae > Eupeodes > Eupeodes luniger. Next base: position 313,521,441 of record OX608073.1, on the reverse strand, counting down.
TAAGGTGTTAAAACGCTTTCCTGAGACTGCTGTAGCATCGTCATCCACATAGGCAATCACTCTGAAACCCTCCGTATCCACATCAGTTAGGATTTTATTTACTACCAGGTTCCAGAGGGGAGGCGATAGAACACCGCCTTGAGGTGTCCTTCTACTAACGAATCTTCTAGCAGAAGAGTTGCCCAGTTTTCTGCTAGTCAACATTAACTGAATTAACCCCCCAAGCGAACCCTCTACGTTCACAGATGTTAAAGCGTATGTGATGTCGATGTCAGGAAAAGCAACCATAGTTAACTCTCTATGATGGAGGGAATATTAGGTGGTGCGCATAAAGTTGTGTAACGCTGCCGTTCCCACCGATTTGTTTTTACAGTAGGCATCTTGAGACATAGACAGAAGTCTTGTATCAATACTTGTCCTTGAATGGATATCAATCAATATTTCTAAGGTCTTAAGAAGGAATGATGATAGACTTACATGAGATTTTCCTGCTTTATAAAAACAACTTTGACCAGATAAAGACACTGTTAAAAACTGCCTCAAGGAATGGGGTAATTATGTTTGAGAGTTTTTGTATTTCGGATGGTAATATACCATCTGGCCCTGCAGATGTTTCAAAGCTGTTAAGAGCCCATTGCAGCTTGTCGCTTGTGATCAGACCTTGTGAATATATTACATTGAAACTTGAACGAATTTGACTGGTACAAGTTGCGGTTAAAGAGCTACCAGGAAAGTGAGTATCTAGTAGTAAGTTCTGCGATTCTTCACTTGAAATTGTCCAGCTTGGCAGCTATGGATTAGTTGAAGGAATTTTTCGTAGCCTAGAGGCCTCAGAAGATTCTTCTATAGTACTACAGAAAGACCACCAAAAAGATCGTTTAGATTTCCTTAGTGCCTTCTTATAAGTTCTTATAAGAATCCCAATAAGAAGCTGGTCTTGTGGCTTTGGCTCCGTTAAAGAGTTTCCTACATTCAATTGTTAGTGAGTCTAGCTCTGAAGCCCACTATGTTGTAATTTCCTTTTTCCTCTTAGTTTTGGGTCAAATCCCTACCTTTTTTCTACTAGCTATATAGTGATAAGCGTACCCGTGGCATGATGGTTAGTGCGTTGGACTGTCACGCCAGAGATCTTGGGTTCGATCCCTGCCTATGCCATCTAAAGTTTGTTTCACGGGAAGTGCCTCTTGCGAGGAATTGACAAATTCTCCAAGAGTAATTCTTGTCATGAAAAATGCTTTCTCAAATTGGCCGTTCGGATTCGGCTTAAAACTGTAGGTCCCCTCCATTCCTGACAACAGTACTCGCACACAGGAATGGTTGAGAGTTGTAAGTCACTAGCCCCTAGTTCTCAGCGGACTGTTACGCCACCCAATTTATTTATTTTATATAGTGATAAACTATCAATACCACAAAGCAAATATTAGGTATTCAATGTTTATATAAAAAAACACGTAGGTAGTACCTAAGTGGATTACAGATATTATATCTCTGGTGTATTAATGATTTATTGAAAAAGTTTTCTTTCTTATCATCTGGTCCATCCAAATAGTGTTTTTTTTTTTTTGTATCCCTTTAGAATATTTTCATTTCTTTTGTCCAATAAATAAACTTAAGGATATCGATCTAAGGAATATAAATTTCATTTGAAAACTACATATACCTTTTCAAGTAAATGAAGAATTTCATTTGAATAGAGGAAATTTAAATCGAAATAAAAGAAGATGAAAAAGGAATTCATAAATTGTTCAGGTCCAAAATAAAATCAATTTAATTGTAATCGCATGAAAAAATGCAAAGAAAAGATACTTTATCCTTTAGAAATGAAAAACTGTTGCATTGAACTTTTATATTTATGACTTATTTCATTTCGTATTGATATACGTTCACACAGAAAGCATATTTATGGAACATTTCCAGAGCCACAGTTGTTTCAAATTGCAATCAATAAGGGAATTGGGATTCTTCTTTTTGTATTTGCTGAAAGATTAATTCTTAAATTAAGAACCACTTATTTTCCTTTATAAATAAAGAATCAATAGCAGCTTCAACTATTCTGAAATCAAATTCTTTCAAAGTTCAAAGTTCTAAAAGCAATTAAGCAAATGGTGTATAACTTTTTCAATTATGCCTTGATCTGTATCAATGAGAACTAGAAGACAAAATCAAATATTACAAATAAAAGGGATTATTATTATAATTTGCTCTTGTGGCTAAGAGTTATTTAATTTCGATAAGAACTACAATTTATTAATTAATAATATTGACAAGAATAATAATGAGCGAATAAAATAAAGTTGAATAAGATTAAAAAAGAAAACTATGTACTATGTACTATTTTGTACTATTTCCATTATTAAGTCAAAGACTTTACACTATTAGACTTTCATTAGAAGTTGTTGTCATTAATTTGACAAATCTTAAGACGGCTTTTAAGAGATGCTTTTGTGTTCATTAATACATAACTATAAAAAGTAGGCTGAAGTACATGGGTTAGGTAAGGCTAAGGTGGCTGTTGACGGGAAAATATTTAATTGGTCTGTTGTGATAGCACATGAACCCTAACATCTACCTTACTCGTTAGTGCTAGCTATGAAGCGTTTGAGATAATAGATGTTGGAATTTCGTAGATCACTAGGATTGACAGGACAGGACATGAACATAGAAAGTGAGACACTGTCTCCTCTTCCTCTTCTTGGACGCTTCTGCAAAAATCATTTTAAAGAGTCTAAAAGCGTGCCTACCAATTAAGCAGTGTCCTCTAAGGACTCCTATAACTGAGCTAATCTGCGTTTAGCATCAAGTATTGGCTAAATTAATTTGGTTGACCGACAAGTGGTTATATTAGACTATCTGTGGTTTGCTTTCTTTATAGTATCAAACTTTAAAATGAGTTTAAAAGTAGCTAGGAGTATAAATAAAAATAAATAAATTAGGTGGCGCAACAGTCCGTAGAGAACCAGGGCCTAGTGACTTACAACTCTCAACCATTCCTGTGTGCGAGTACTGTTGTCAGGGATGGAGGGGACCTACAGTTTAATGCCGAATCCGAACGGCTAATTTGAGAAAGCACTTTTTCATGACAAGCATTACTCTTGGAGAATTTGTCAATTCCTCGCAAGAGGCAGTACCCGTTTTTTTTTTTTTAAATTAAGGTGGCACAGGCAGGGATCGAACCCAAGACCTCTCGCATGACAGTCCAACGCACTAACCATCATGCCACGGGTACTACAGCTAGGAGTATACCGATGTTGAATTTGTTTCCTATCAAAGGTATATTCGTTCCATTTATGGCAAGTTCGTCAGCTTTGCAATTTAATGTAATGTCTCTATAACCCTGCACCCAAGGGTGCATGTTGAATTGCTCCGACCGACGCGTCTCCACAAGAGATGATCGACAATTTCGGCTGTTAGTTAGTTTATCGAGACAGATTCCATTGATTTTATTGCAGGTTGATTATCTAAAAAGATAAGTGTATCGGTAGTCGATATCACGTTTTCTCGGAGCCTAGAGAGGTCTTCTTTGATTGCTATAAGTTCTAAAAGGCTGTTGCGAGGCATGAGGAGAGGAGGAGGTATAGGTATAGCTTTGCAACAAGGCATACCAATTGTATAAATCTGATAAGAATAATTTTGAACGTCGGTCGTATAAATTATCTAAATCGTCATCAAGAAGTCGATTTTCTCAATAAATTCTTATATCGATATTATTTGTGTTTTATCAAAAGTGACCTCAAATTAAACACCAAGCGTTTTTTCGAATTTCATAAGCTCAAGGCGTAAATCAAGTGGATTTCCTAGCAGTATGAAATATTTGGATACAATATGTTATTTGTTCGCTGACTATTTTTTAATTAGTTTACTCTTAAGATACTCCCCCTATTCAAAAACTATCTTGTATAAGTAGAGTTGTCAATATCGGTTCTTCAGTTTTCATTTAAAATAAAAGAAATTATATCAAAATTGGATTTTAATACAAGTGAAGGGCCTGATTAGATTCCTGCTATTTTGTTAAGGAAATGCGGTATTGCATTAGCCCATCCACTCTCATGGAATTTTCTCAACATGGTTTTATAGCAAGGAAATTGGCAACTGCAACAAACTTGGCCTGAATAAGTAGTTACATCATAATGAATATGGAGAATCGACTTCAAACAGATATTATTTGTACAGATTTTGCAAATGCATTCGAAAGAGTCAACCACCAAATCCTATTAAACAAACTTACTTCTTTAGGCATTCACTCTTCTCTATTAAGATAGGCTTGAATCATATTAAGCTGGTAGCTGAAATAGTTGAACTTGATAGTTCGTTCTCAAATTTGTTTCGGTTCCATCTGGTGTTCCGCAAGGAAGCCATTTGGGTCCATAATTGTTCTTGTTATTTGTAAACGATATACCGGATGATTTTAAAAATTCAAACTGACTTCTTTTCTCGGGCGACCTCAAACTTTACCGTACGATCTCTTGTCAAACTGAATGTTTTGTTTTCTTCTTTTGGAAGATCTATCGAGGCTTGATAGTTGGTGCAAGCATAATCACCTTCTAGTAGTACCCGTGGCATGATGGTTAGTACGTTGGACTGTTTTGCCAGAGTTCTTGGGTTCGATCCCTGCATATGCCATCTCAAGTTTTTTTTACAGGTACTGCCTCTTGCGAAAAATTGACAAATTCTCCAAGAGTAATTCTTGTCATGAAAAGTGCTTTCTCAAATTAGCCGTGTTTCCGAAATTCTGATCCCATAATGTTTGATTATAACATCAACCACACAAATTTAGAACGTGGTACCAGGAAGAAAGATGTTGGAGTAATCTTAGACACAAAACTTTCTTTTTACCTCACCATTATTTTATTATAAACAAAGCAAATCAAATGCTTGGTTTTCAAAAAACAAACAAGAAACAATTCTCGATTCATCACCTTTAATTTTTTTTTACAATTCTCTGGAAAATCAATTCTTGAATATTGTAGCATTGTTTGAAACCCTTTTTTATAATAATTCAATAGGCAATTACGTTAAAGCCTTTCCTTTAAACGTGGACTAGAGATTAATTAATTAAATTTTAAATGTATCTGACCTAAATAAGACTTCATAATTATGTACCGTTTTTGACCTTCTACCAAAAGGGAAGCCATTCTTTAAAATCCCCTGAAAATGATATTATATATAAGGCAGTTTAGGCAATTTGACTCTGTAAACACGACCCCGTGATAGAGAAGTGTTAGTAACGTTTTTTTTTCTTTTAAGTTTCTTAAAATTCACCAAAAAATAAACTCATTTTAAAATTGATTTTTAAGAATATTTAAACATTTCAATATTTATTTTACTACAAAAATGTTTTATTCAAAGTAAAACTCTTATTTTGGGTACCTACTTAAAAGTGTATGTACAAGCATTATATGTATAATATCCCCAGTACCTACCAATATAAGAGCTATACAAAATTTCAATTAAAACCGAAAAAGTTGACATAGCTCTCCTCTTCATTCCGCGTAATGTACTTATGTACATATACTCGTAGGTATTCCTCCACTGCAGTTGCTTTTGAGTATTTCAAAATCAACAAACAATCTGATGGTCTCCACTCCAATTGACTTTATGGGAAGGAATATCTCTCTTTCTGGGAAATATTGTCCTCTCCGGTCCCCATCATATCACTGCATTGTGTAAATAGTAGAAAGAACGGGAAGGACAAAAAAGTCATATAGCCTCAAAATTGATGCAACAACTCGTCCCTTTTTCGGCTTTTTTTCGGGCCGGGCGTAAACAAATAAAATACTTACCCCCCAAAAAGCTATCTCGCAGCTCAAAGAAGTAGGTATAAAGTGTTTATACATTCATATATACATAAATAGTTATATAGTCTTTGAAAGTACTTGGATACTCGTAGCTGGCACAGAGCCATCATTGCCTATCCCTCCCAGGGGACTTTGACCCGGTTGTTGCTGCTGCTGCTGCTGCTGAGTCTTCTTGCTGTTCTGTTTTGTTGGTGGTGCGGTGGCCTGGGCGGAAAACCTTTAAAGATATACTTTTATTTTTCATTAGCTAGCTAGATACACATAGCTAGCTCTCTTTTGCCAAACGGGACAAACTCCACAAAAATACCTCAAGCTAAAGATATTACGGGTACTCGTATAATGCTTGATGCACAAAAGTTCTTTGGTTCCTGTGTCGTCACGGATTGTGATTGTGAATTCGAATTTAAAAAAAGGATAAAAATACAATTTAACATTTTTGTGTGTCGCTTTTTGTGCATCTAATTGTCTGTCTAGCACTAGCGCCACACATTTTGGATAAGTGGAAACTTGTAGACTCGACTCGCTTGAGTTGTGCCAAAAGGTTTTTTGTATTTCTATTTTTTTAAATCCTTGAAATTCTACATTGATATGGAAAGGGTATGGCTATAGGTATTCTGCAACAGTCCTCTTTTCCTTATTTTTCCTGCAAAATGTAGACGATATTTGAAAAACATCATGTTTTTTAGATATTGTACCTTTATCTTTATCTCTATACATATAACCTAGTTTTTACATATGTATATGTTTTTTTTCGTTTCGCATTCAGCGTACTTTGAGATAAAAAAGACACGAATATTTATGTCAGAGAGAGGGAGATTTTTGCCATGTCTTCTTTTATTCAAAAGCTTAGAAGTTATTTTAGAATTTATATGGCATATTTTTTTTGCCACGGTAATCATTCGTCTAATGAAACCCGACATATACATATATCTATATCAACATAGGTATATAATGTGTAGGTATATTTATATTTTTACATGCTGTCAATTGAGTAATTGCAAAAACATATCTACAATTACACAATTAAGTCAACAAAAATAAACACACAGTGAAAGAGGCTTTGGAGGGTTAGAGTGCGGTGCTATTGCTGATGATGATGCTGATGCTGTTATAATGCGTTCTCATCTTAAGATTTATTTTTGTTAGAAAAAATACACTAAATTAAATTATTTTATAAATATCACGGGATATGTATCTAGGTATAGGTACGAGTATGTTGTTTTTCGTGCATCATTTGGGAACGAGAGTATAGATACTTGATGTGAATTTATTATAACCAGAAACTTTTGTCTGGCAAGGTTTAAGGATTTCTAATTTTAGTTTAGTGTTTTCAAATAGATATACCTAGATATAGGATAGACATATTACATATAAGCATTATTTGAAGATAAAAGGGTCTACGCCCCGACTTATAGCTTTTTTTTAATCATAAAGATGATTTTTTTTTTATTCGGTAACATAATAACTAATTTTTAACTTCAACATAGGAAGTTATTGTATTTGTACGTCCGTACGTCCGTATGTCCGTACGTACGCGACGTTTTTTTCGTCGTCCATAGCTCAAGAACCAGAAGAGATATCGACTTCAAATAAATTTTGTTATACAGATAATAAGGCAAAAAGATGCAGAAAGGACTCTCAAGAAAATTGCGTGGGTGGTTATTTTACCATAGCAGTTTAAAATAAAGGTGAACATTTTGGTTAAACCTAAATATCTCATGAACCAATAACGCTAGAGACTTGAATTAAATTTTATATTATATATTGTAACGTGAAAAAAATCCAATTAACGTTTTTTTTTATAAATTAAAAAAACTGAAAAAAAAATTTGTCACCACGAAAATTTTACGACTAAAATATGATTTCATCTCCAAAACAATTTTGTGCAACGAAGAATAATGTTTTTAACATCTGGTACAATTTTGAAAAAAAATCTAATGGACAGTTTTTTTTATAAAAAATAAAAATCTAAAAAAACATTACTGTTGAGTAAAACTCGGTTGTAAGTCGATATGAATACTAATTTTATTTCACTACGTTACTTCTATATACAATACAATTTTCTTGTCTTATCTATCTATATATACAATTTTCTTGTCTTATCTATCTATTCTTAATGTCTATGTTTCTTATCTTTCTATTTATCTGTAGATAACCGTCAGTGTATGCTTAGGGTGATCTGTCTTATCTTTATTTCACATACACATTGGGTTATCTATAGATTGGGTATGTTCATGTTTGAACATTCTGCGGGCCAACAGAAATTGCTAAAATTCTTTTTCTGAATTTTGTGCCTCGTATTATATAAATTACTAAAATAATAACCGAAATGCAACTTAACATTAATCCGCTGTGACCGCTTATGTGGTGAAAGTCCAAGCCCTTAAGGTGAATGTTTTCCTTCTTGAACCTTTCCAAGTCCCGTTGAGTTTTGAGTAGTTCATTCTTGTTGTTTATTTTAGTTGCCTGTATAGGTTTAATTCTTTCCTCTGCAACTTCGTCCAGTGCCTTCATCCATTTGATGATGATGTCAAAGATATTGTTTTGTAGTCTAGGGCCAATCATCATTACGTCATTAAGGCTGTATCCGTTGGACGTCTTCGCTGAGGCATGGAATACAACTCTTGTTTTTGTTGTTAGGCTTGTATCTTTCACAACTGCGTGGTGCGGTAGATAGTATTTGCCCATATTTTCGTGTTTCTTATCTACCTTGACCATGTGGTCCAGGTTTTCGTATTCTCGCATAGATGTATTTTTGCCCTTAGTATCTCTTGTTGTTGTTTCTGCGACTGCTTCCATGCAGATGTCGTTTTCTGATATTTCATTATCTTTTTCTATTTTTTCTATCTCCCAGAACTTCTCCACCGATGACGTAACCGCTGACATGATTTTGCTACATTGTCGTTTCTCGTGTAGTGAGCCGGAAACTATCCACCCGAAAATCGTATTTTGTCCAACGATGCCATTGTGCTTCCTAACTCCTTCTTCAATTAACTTTGGATACAAGTCACTTCCGATGATAATGTCAATACGATCTTTTGTATTTAGGTTTGGATCTGCCAGAATATAGTTTTCCCACTCATTTTTATTAAATTCAAATGATTCGTCAGGTAGTGGTTTTATGAGGGTGGGTAATACCAAAAACTCTGCTTGCATTTTGTTGTTGCTCATAAATCTTGGTCTTATCTCTAAATACATTCTTCATTTTGATGTACCCACTGCTGCATCTGAGAGTCCAGTTAGTTCTGTATTTATTCTTTTCCTTGGCAAGGAGAGGATCTGCGCTGCTTCCTCAGATATCATTGATATTTGAGAACCTTGATCAATCAATGCCCGAAATAGACATGTTTCACCATTTGACGATTTGGCTGATATCTGTGCTGTAGCTAATATTACCATTGGACTGTCTATCTTCTTTACCATAAGGGAAGATAATGATTTCTCTTTTTTGTTGTTGTTGTCTGAGGGGCTCAATTTTTTGTATTGATTTCCCTCGACCTTTTTCTTCGTTTGGTAGTTTTCGTTGTGTAGTAGAGTGTTATGCGATTTATTACACTTCTTACATTTTATTTGAGAGAAGCATTTGGTTTCTGCACTGTGTTTAAGACATATACTGCATATTTGCTTATTGCGTATATATGCTAATCGATTGGGTATCTCGGTGTTTAAGAATTTCTCACAATAAAAAATTCGATGACCACTCTGCTTACAGAATTCACAGTTCCACTCCCTTCTGTCTGATTGGAAAATTCCAACTTGTTTTTTATATTCTTTGCTTCGAGTCATTGTATGTTGTTGAGACTCGAGGGTTTGAAATAATTGCTCAAGAAAGTCCATAACATCCTCCAGTTTTTGTATTTGTTTTTTGATGTGTTGCTCATATAATTGTAAGCCCTCCTTGTCAAATTTTCGAAGGAGTAGGTGAGCAAATATTTCATCGTTTTCATTCTTATCTTTGCCTATTGTCGTTGTGATGATGTAAATACTTTCCTTTGCTGCATCGTGAAGTTTTTTAACATTAGAAGGTGATGTAGCGTTCATCATTGGCATGTCCAGCAAGTAATTCAATTGTGTGGAGAAATTGATTCTTTTGTTTTCGTACCTTCTGACGAGAGTCTTCCATGCTTCATTATAATTTGCTGAAGATCCTTGTATGAGGCTAGCAATTGAAGTTCGAGCTTCGCCGGTTATACATGATCGCAAGTGATTTAATTTCACAGAATCTGGCACATTATTCTTATTGTGAACCAAATCTATGAACAGGTCGGAGAATATCTTCCACTCTTCAATTTTTCCATCGAATTTAGGCAGTTCAATTTTAGGACTTCTTGTTGATACATTTGCATATGGATCAGATATTATGCTTTCCTGTTTTTCTTCCAAATTGGAAAGAAGTAATTTAACATCTTCTTCCAACTCGATTACATAATTTTCTTCTCTGAATGCCTCTTCTTGTACTGGATTCATCTTAGACAGTTCAACTTGCAGTCGGTCATTCCATCGTTTCAATTTTCCAATCCATATGTTTTTGGTATGAGGATGGGAAATTGCCTCTATTTTCGCCTCGTCTATTGTTTTTTGTAAGCTCTCCATGATTGTACGTATTTTCGTCAAATCTATATGAGTTTCATGATTTGTTATTGTTTTCATCATGATCTCATTCATTTGCTTTTGCTGCAAGTCTAGTCCAGTGGCTAGCTGCTGATTAACAGTTTTTATTTCTGCTATTTTGCTGGATAACGTTGCTTCGCTTGTGCTTTGTTCTACACTGTCTAGATCTTTGTTTTTTAGCAAATTCTGAATTTTCTGAAAGTAGTTTTCTGCTCCTTTCATCCATTGTTCCTTAAAATAGGGAACATCAATGACACCAAGCATATGAAGTAGCTTGTCATTTTCCTTGAATGCTTGAAGATTCTTTTCAGCATAGACAAGAATTTCTTGATTTTTGCTGCGCGTTGTTACACTTTCTCCTTCTTTTAATAATTTTTCAAGGTTTTTTAATATTTCAACCTGTTTTTCAATAACTTTTAAATGCTCTGATGACATTGTTGAATTTTTTTTTTTTTGTTGTATTATTTTATCTGTTTATCTGTTTTTTTTTTTTTTACTTTAAGCTCTGACAACGCTTTTTCACTGAATATGATTTTTTTTTACTCGTCAGTATTTGTAGCTCTGACACTCTAATTTTCAATTTATCACTATTTGTAGCTCTGATAACGCTAAATTTGCACTTGTTCGTTTATTAAAATCTCTTACCACTGGTGGGGGAAAATTTTAATATACGCCTCGAAGGACCAATGTTGAGTAAAACTCGGTTGTAAGTCGATATGAATACTAATTTTATTTCACTACGTTACTTCTATATATATACAATTTTCTTGTCTTATCTATCTATATATACAATTTTCTTGTCTTATCTATCTATTCTTAATGTCTATGTTTCTTATCTTTCTATTTATCTGTAGATAACCGTCAGTGTATGCTTAGGGTGATCTGTCTTATCTTTATTTCACATACACATTGGGTTATCTATAGATTGGGTATGTTCATGTTTAAACAATTACTCAAAGTTGGTAAAAATTGAATTTCGACTCAAATATCTTTTCAAAAACTTGAGATTAAGGCTTCAAACTTATTTTATCTTATAAGAAACATTGTTGTTAACATTTCGTAAAATTTTGAAAAAAATCTAATTGACCGTTTTTTTTACAAAAAATAAAAACGTAAACAAAAATTTATAAAAGTTGGTAAAAATTGATTTTCGACTCAAATATCTTTTCAAAACTTTGAGATATTGGCTTTAAACTACTTTTATCTTTCAAGATATATTGTTTTCAACATTCAGTAAAATTTTGAAAATAATAGAATTGACAGTTTTTTTTACAAAAAATTAAAAACCTAAACAAAAAAAATAATAAAAGTTAGTAAAAATTGATTTTCCACTCAAAAATCTTTTCAAAACTTTGGGACATTGGCTTCAAACTAATTTTATCTTATAAGAAAAATTGTTTTCAACATTCGATCAAATTTTAAGAAAAATCGAATTGACAGTTTTCTTACAAAAAATAAAAAAATTAAAAAAAACAATACTAAAACTTGGTAAAAATTTACTTTCGACTCAAATAGCTTTTCAAAAATTAAAAATATTGGCTTCAAACTTATTTTATTTCATAGAAAATATTGTTTTCGATATTCAATAACAAAAAAATAAACATAAAATGGTACGCAAATTTGGTAAAAATTTATACATATAGACAAACTTTTAATTAAGACAAATCGACAGACGGGATGGGAAGTTATCAGTGTGGGTCGCATCCCAGCCTCTTTTTAATAAATTAATTTCTGACGCTTCTAAAGTGAACAATGAAAAATTTTAAAGAACATGTTTTGCGACATATATTCAAAATTACAAGTTTGTCGTTTTAAAACTGTCTGGGTTTTGAGTCCGGCTAACTAAAAAACTGCAGTTTTGAGTCAAACAACTTTTAACTTTTGAGTAGAAGTTTGAAAAACCGAGTACTTAACCGTTTTTGTTGTCCTAGTAACCATTTAAAACAAAATTTATTCAATTATTTTGTTAAGTCTAGGCTGACCTGAGGCCCAATTTTGTACTAAGTTTATAGTTTTTGTTTTTAACTGTGGAAAAAATCATAAAATTGGATTTTCATAAAATTGTTTGCATGTTTTTGTAGATCAAATTTTTTATAAAATTAATAAACTCATCCCACGTAAAAAAATCATTTTGTTTTAACAAAAATATTTAAAACGAAATACAATTTATAACAATTTCTTGTAAAAGCTAACTTTCAAAGGTTTTTATTTTTTCAAAAGAAAATAATCAAACCAAAGTTTTTTAAAAAAAATGCAATAAATTTGAAGCCAGAATATTTATTTTTTCTCAATATATATGAGTCGGAAAATATTTTTTACAACGTTTAGAAATGTCATTGTGTGTCGAAACCACCCTGATTCGCGGGATAAAATTATTCTAAAGGCAGTAATACTATTTGTTTTTAAAAATTTTCTATTTGAAATTCATATATCAATTTTGTATAATGTCGTAATTCTAGAATACAGTTTAATTCCAGTCGAAAGCATCGCTTGTTCGTGAAATAAGTAAGACTAACCAATATTATGACCTATAAGTCTATCATCATTCCTTCTTAAGACCTTTGAAAGATTGATTGATATCCATTTAAGGACAATTATTGATTTTTATCTATGTTTCCGCATGTCTAATGTGAAGCCAAATCGGTGGAAACGGTGTTACACACATTAGTACGCACCATCAAATACTCACTTTCTTGATAATTAATAATTAACTTAAAGTTGGGCAACTCTTCTGCTAGAAGATTCGTTAATACACCGCAAGGTGGTATTCTATCCCCTCACCTATGTACATGGTGGTAAATGAAATTGCAGCTAGTCTGGATGTGGAGCGCTTCAGAGTGATTGCCTATGCGGGTGGTGTTGCTATAGCGGTTTCAGAAAAGCATCTTAACAATTATAAAGAACCCTTGCAAAATGCCTTAGACAAACTTATACTTTGGATTGATCGGTGTCGACTGGGTTTCAACCCACAAAAAAAAAACAAATTAGCTCTTTTTTCGAGAAAATACAAAATTCCATATGTTAACCATCCCTATATTAAAGGCATCCAGTTAAGGTTCTCAGACGAGACTAAATATAGGGTGATTTTTTTAAAAGCTATAAGAATGTTTTTCCAAAAAAACAAACACATACAATTTAGAAAAATGCATGAAATATTTATTTGAATCGATAGTATGGTCCATATAATTTAATGTTTGAAGATTATTTCATGAAAATGTTGACCTTGATTGCGCCTCAAATGGTCCATCCGCTTAGTCCAATTTTGGCATACTCTTTCCAACATTTCGGTCGGTATCTCAAGAATAAATGCTTCAATGTTGTCTTCCAATGGGTCAATTGAAGCGGGCTTGTCTTTATAGATATGAGCTTTAACATAGCCCCACAAAAAATAGTTTAAAGGCGTTAAATCGCACGATCTAGGATGCCAATCGCGACCGGTCCCGAACGTGAAAATGTTCACTGAACTCGACTATCAATAATTCCATTGTTGCGCGTACTGTGTGGAATGTGGCAAGTGGCATGTGCCACCGTCTTGTTGAAACCACATGTCATCCAAGTCAAGCTCCTGCATTTTGGGCAAAAAAAAAGTTGCATATCTCACGGTAGCGCTCACCATTCACAGTTACGATACGCATCATCTTTGAAGAAGTACGGTCCAATGATGCCACCAGCCCATAAACCGCATCAAACTGTGACTTTTTCTGAATGCATTGGTATCTCTTGCAATGCTTCTGGCTGATATTCACTCCAAAATCGACAATTCTGCTTATTTACGTACCCATTGAGACAAAAATGAGCATCGTCGTTGAACACAATTTTTCGGCAAAAAAGTGGATCTTCGGCCAACTTTCCAAGAGCCCATTCACCAAAAATTTTACGTTCCAGTAGATCGTTTGGCTGCAATTCTTGCACCAGTTGTATTTTGTAGTAGTACCCGTGGCATGATGGTTAGTGCGTTGGACTGTCATGCCAGAGGTCTTGGGTTCGATCCCTGCCTATGCCACCTAAAGTTTTTTTCACGGGTACTGCCTCTTGCGAGGAATTGACAAATTCTCCAAGAGTAATTCTTGTCATGGAAAGTGCTTTCTCAAAAATTTACCGTTCGGATTCGGCTTAAAACTGTAGGTCCCCTCCATCCCTGACAACAGTACTCGCACACAGGAATGGTTGAGAGTTGTCAGTCACTAGGCCCTGGTTCTCAAACGGACTGTTGCGCCACCCAATTTATTTATTTTAGCTGTATTTTGAAAGGCATCACACCTAAATCCTTCCGCAAAATTTTCCACGTTGTTGAGTAACAAAGCCCCATATTGCTGCGAACGGCGACGAATCGATAATTGATGGTCATCATTAACACTGGCCGATACAGCTTCGATATTTTCTTCAGTTCGCACTCTACGTAGGCGTGTTAGTGGTTTAATGTCCTGCAATATATGTTTGGTGCAAAATTTAGTCACAATAGCCCGAATAGCCGCTTCAGTGGGTCGCTTAAACTGACCATAAAATGGAAGAAGCGCGCGATGAACTTTCTTAACAGAGGACGCATTTTGATAATAAAATTCAATAATTTGCAAGCGTTTTTCGTTTAAAAGACGATTCATGGTTAAATTATAGACCACACTGAAGATGTTTGACAGTGAAACAAAACACGAAACTTGTGTCAGCTGTTTAAAACAGTGTTGCCAAAAAGATAACAGCTAAAAAAACACCCTTTATAATAAGTCTCTCACGTTTCGAAAATGACTCAAACTAGTTTCATTGAGCATTCATGTGGTATCGTGGTATCGCAATATAATATTAAACTAGGCTTAAATTTTAAGTTTTTCTTTATAAAAACCAAATTATTGTAAAGGAAAATGTGTTCAAACTAGATGTCTCAGCTTTTTCTTGAGATATTACGTGGAGTGAAAAAAGTATCCAGAGAAAACGAATGTTGAAATGAACCAAAAACAAAGGTCTTGTCTAGATGTTATTGACCTTGAAACTTCAAGAAATTAAAAAAAAAACATTTGTAAACTCAGAAGGTTGCTAATTACAACTCACATGCTATTTAACTTTGCAACAATTCAGCTTTGCTCACCTTGTTCTTTGTACAATATACATTTTTACTTATAGCAAACACTGGATGTCTTTTCCCCATCTGTACCAGTAATCGTATAAAACAGATGACTTTCTGAATTCCATTAATGTATCTGAAAATTCGTTCATTTGACGCTCCTTTCTTAATGCCTCCCGAATGGAATGTTTTTAATAAAGGTTATGGCATAAGCGTGCTTTTCTAAGATAGATAATAACAATAAGAAAATGCTAGCACGAACTTGAGCCTACGATATGGCATAGCAACAGACAAATATATGAACACATTATAGTCCTCTTAACATTTAATTGCATACATATGTATATACGAAACACTAATTGAGATCTACTTTTATTTTGCGATAATAATTGTGAATTGTGTGGTACATATTTGGAGGTATTTTTATGTTAGCAGGTTTTATTGAAATAAGAGATGAGTATTAAGTTAACAGAAGGTATATTTTCATTCAAAAGTTAAATGGAAGGGAATATAACTTTGTCTATATTTTGGTAAGACAGAGCTTAGCTTGTTTTGAAATAAGAACAAAATGTTTAAATTTCGTGTACATTTAAAAAAGACATGCTTTGTTTGATTTGTTATGCTCAAGTAAGGCTTTTACGAGCACACAAATTACGTTTCTACTAACAGTGCTGCTGCCCTTCACCGACAAATAATTAAAAAATAAATTCCTTATAAATCTACCTTTCATGTTATAATTATAGATTTTAATGTTAATGGGGTATTGTCAGCGATAAGTATTATATTTACACTCCGCTTCAATTGAATACGCACAAACACTTTCGAAAATCCTTTTACATTTTTTCCAAAATATTGAGGGTTTTTGTGACATCTGTAGACGCTAACTCCTTCCTTAAGATGTTAAGAAAAAAATTATTCAAATGAAATTGCAAGTCTTGTTTTCGCCCACTTGTAAAGTATTTCATACGTAAAGAAGAAGTTTTTGTTTAAGTCCGCTGAATGGATACAAAGACAATTTAAGGGTTTTCAAGTACTGAATAGTTTAAAACAACTATTTTAGTGGTTAAAGTGATATTCAAATTCTGATCTAAGATTTTAGGACCAATGAGTAGATCTTCATGCCTTAGTAGTGTTCGAAAAGCTTACTTCCACGTGATTAAACACCAAGACCTAACCGGACGTGCAGCAGCTGATAATATTGGCTAAAGTCTTAATGGCTTCCATTTTTACTGAAAAATTAAAGATTCGTACAGATAAAACGTAAAGGGAAGTAAAAGCAGCAGCTTGAAGACGAGCAATTTTAAGATGTGCATCTAATTCTTGTGATTCTGTTGCAAAAATAAAACAAAAATTTGCGTAAACTTAAGAAAAAACCGTTACTTGACAAACAAAACTCAAATAATCTTGAAAAAGAATGGTATCACGTGGTTTGATAAAACTATTTAATTTCAGTGGATCTGATGGGTCAACATTTTATTTGTACGACTTGACAAAATAAAATGGTGTTAAAAGCTTAATCACAACTCTTAATCCTTAAGCCTATGTAAGCCGGCCAAGACCAAAC
The DNA here is from genome assembly GCA_951509635.1 of Eupeodes luniger. Classification (NCBI taxonomy): domain Eukaryota; kingdom Metazoa; phylum Arthropoda; class Insecta; order Diptera; family Syrphidae; genus Eupeodes; species Eupeodes luniger. Next base: position 313,504,415 of record OX608073.1, on the reverse strand, counting down.
ACCCTAGGCAACTTTAAATGACATTTTCAATTTGAAGCCACCAAAACTGGTCCTCCTGCTTCACCCTATTTCTTCGGTCCCTATCGGAAACAGTTCTACTGAACCGAAGGCGCTGGGCTCCGTCCAGTGCGAGGACGTCTCTACTGTAAAGGAGTCGCCTATCTACAGTTTTACGGCTGACGTGGTACATTAGCGGAACCGCCTCCCTGTATCCGCCATCGATTGTCTAAATAGAGGAAAGCTTCGGGCGGAATGTTGCCACTTAAATGTGCACTTTCGAAGTACTCATTGTTAGGGTAGTAAGTGATTGCATGCATTGAATTCCTATGGCTGAACTCGTAAACGTCAGGCGAAGCCGAAGCTGAAAGTGTTTGTGTTTCAGCCATTATTGTCTCTGAAACACCCGAATCTTTTCCATTTGAGATGGGGCAACGTTGAACCATACCGGGCACCCATAGGCAATTATCGGCCGGATAAGGGCCATGTAGCAAATCACCTTCACCCTGCTGTCAAGACGGCTGCTAAAAAACAACCGTTTTGTCAGGGCAAAGGCTCCCCTAGCTCTGGCCATAGCAGCACTCATATGCCTGTCGAAAAATAAGTACTGATCCAACCAGATGCCAAGGTACTTTACTACACTTTTATTCGCCAGTGGCTGTCGATTTGGTCCAACGATCACTAGATTTTTCCAGTTCTTTCTCGTATCCCTTGAGGCTCCATACAGCGGAGTCCTGCACAGTAAGGAAAAAAAGTAAAAAGTAGTTTCAAACATTATTGTGCGTAATCAATGTAGGTGAAGTGTATGTACATACTGTTGTAGTGATCACCAAATATGGCAACATATAGATATAAGTTAAAATTTGTCTCATGTAATTAATTCCATTCCGGTCGTCTTTTTTTAGTCTAAGTGATTTTCACTAAAATTAATACACTACTTCATGAAATGCAATTTCTTACTTCATAAATGTTAATTTTTTGTTAGTTATTATCAGCTGATTATTATTTAACAATAACTATTAATCACTGCAAAATAAATTACTTGCCAATAACTTACAGAGTTAATTCCTGCATTTTACACTCTTCTCTTGGTAGGTACACTTGAGCGTATACTCATTTTTTTTTAATTTTTAAATGCAAATTACGATATTATTTCATACTTTATTTAATTATTACACACCTCCGAAAAAATGGTATATCCGAGTAAAAATGGTAGTACCGAAGTTTAAAAAAAAAGTTTTGAAGTTCGGAATTTCTTGTTTTTTTTTTTTAATTTTTTTTAAAGTCTTCAATGAAGTTATGGTCTAGACCAAAAAGCTTTGTATAATTATTTTCAATTATTTTCTTTTAAAACCATGCTTTGACCAAGTTATATAAATTTTAAATTCAAATCAATCAAAAAATAACGTCCGCGTTTTGCTTTTATTTTGAATTTCCTTTAAAACACATTCTGCAATTAAAACTCGAATAAAAATTGAATAACAAATAAATAACTTAAAAAACTTTTTTAAGGATTTGAACGTTTGCCAACTCAACATCAATTTTTTGTATAAAGACTTCACACTTGACAGCTAATGTACTAAGAAATCATAAATTACACTAAATTCTGTAGCATATCTTGTAGGAAATTCATTCTGATGGTCAAATTAAGTATTGAAAAAAGCTTTTTGAAGCTAAACAAAAATCAATTTTTATTGTTATTTATTGTACTATTCGTACTAGAATGTCAGCTTGTTAGACTTGACTATTCCTTATTCCGTCAATTTCATTCAATGTTTTTTCAAATAAAATTGGATTAAAGCTCAGGACCACGAAAAAAGGAGACCGATGAGTGCAAAAGTGGCAAAGCACGAAATAGCTATATCTCCAGCCAAAAACAATGAGTGGTAGCACCTTTAAGTTGTTTTTGTTGTTCAAAAACATTCAAATCAATTTTAATAAACCTCTGAAAAAAATATACAACAAAATAATGAAAAAATATACAAATATTTTAAAATTAAAGGTTAACTCTAAAAATCGTGAATAATTTATTTTCATTATGTGAATTTCTGCTGCAGTTATTTTAAACTTAAAAGTGGTTTGTTAAATTGAAAACTGTAAGTGAGCTTTTTGAGAGATTTTAAAAGGAACATGTTGAGGGCTACAGAAATTAAATTCTATTAAACCACAAATAAATTATTAGGTCAACCGTTCAGAATTTACTTCGAATTATAGAAAAAATTAACAACCAATAAAAGGCAAAAAGAGACAAACTTTTCGAAACTTTAACAATAACGTACGTAATGTTCATCTTGATTAAACAAATCCATGTCGACACTAAATTCTATTTGTTCAGCATCTTCTAAATGTAAAAATCTTTAACTAAGATTATTAATCTACACTATAATATTATGAAGAGGAAAGATTTGTATTTTTGTATGTAACGAATAAACTCAAAAAGTACTGGACCGATTTTAATAATTCTTTTTTCATTAGAAAGCTTCATTATCACTGAGTAACATAGGGTATATTTAGTACTAGATTACTATAGAAATCTTTAGAAATTCCTATTAAAACCAACCGAAGGTGTAAAAAAATTTGCCATAAAATGTCTTTCATCGCATACGCTGCGAAGAGTATTAATGATAGGACAAAAAAATGTTTTCTAATTAAGTGATTCATGGTCGTTTTAATTAGCATGCCTATAACTTAAATATCTGTACCTATTTATGTCTACCCGTGCGAAGCCGGGACGGGCCGCTAGTCTAACATAAAGCTATAAACTCGAAAATAAAGCTGTCAATAAAACATAAGGTAGCCACTCCAAAAAATTAAATAAAGACGAAAACCATATCTTCTGGAAAATGTAATAAATATCTCAAATTTTCGAAAGGTAAAGGTAACATTTTTTTTTATATCCGCACATTCAAATCAATAGAAGTTAAGAATATTTATTTAAAAATTCGATACTTTACAAAAACCCATTCATGCAAAACTTGGAACCTATCAACATAAAAATATATATCGAAATATATATAACTTTTGTATACTCAATAAAATAAAAATTCCTTCAAATGCAACTCTTTAAATGTAAACTCAACACGAGAAAACCATTCACTTTATTAAGAAAATCAAATTAAAATGTTATTTTTATCATTAGCAAGCTTGTTGATGTTGATGCTGTCGGGCTGTGTGTCGGTCGGTCAGCCGGTGCTGTGCGGTGTGGTGTGGTAAGTTAGTTGGTCGGTCGGAAGAACGAGCTTGTCTTCCTTCAATCTTTCAGTCTCGATGCCATTGGTATTTGATATCGGCAGACTGAGCTATTTGCGGTGCATATCAGAAGGCAGAAGGGTTAAACGCTTCGAATACCAACCGAGACCGGCACTGAAACATACACCGACACCGACAACGACAACGACGCTTCAGCCCCTCCTTATAGTCGATCACGCTTCACCAGATGGACAGACTCATAGAGATGCACTATTGCATTGTGTAAATTGAATCACAAGAAGCAGAAGGAAGCTGCCTTTGCCTTATAGCTTCAGCGCCACTTAAAATAGCTACTATACAAAAATGTACTCGTACATTGTGTACATATTTGTAGTTTGAAAGTGATAACTTAATTAGATAAATTCCATGGATGAGCTTTGACTTAAAAGTTGACTTAGGGTGCGTTCGATAGTAATGTCGTGATACCAACTTAGGAAATACCATATTTTTCGAAAGGTGTGTAAAAATGTAAACGTCAAAACTTTTTGTTTCTATTTCCTTGCAAGTGATGTGTTTTAAAATTATAAACATCATATCACGTGCTCAGAAATTTCGAAAGATAATTTAAATGCATGAAGCACAAACCAATAGTCCTCTCCGCATGCTGTGGCCCCAAATATACAAAACTACATCCCTATAGTAGACAGATCTGATGTGAACATCTTGGACGCGGACGCGTTATAAATAAAATTAAATTTATAACTCAGCTCAGCTGTGATGTAATTTTGTCGGAATAAACATCGCAAGTCGCAACCTCAGCAAAGATCATATGAGAACCAGGTGGGTTGATGTGTTTTTTTTTTTGCATTTGTTGCTGTTTGTTGGTTCCTCCTATCCCCCTGGCCAGACCACACTAGAATAAAATTATTCACGTCATGTTCTTGGCAGCATATTTAAATTTTACTCAAACTTGGTAGTGGTCTTTCTATTGATACAGACCAGTATACCTATGCTGCATTTAGATAAATAAAAGGAAATAGGTTAGGTGCATAGGAACTGGCTCATTGGCATAGCAACCACACGGATTATACGGAGTCAAAGTTTGAAGGAATGTATGGTTTAAAAGTATGCAAAGGTATGAAGTTCTTGTAGGTACACTAAATCGATACTTAATGATTCGATGATTGATGAATGGAAGCATTCGAAATTTTCTAGATTTTTTACTTTGGAACGATCGTTTGACGCTTGAAGAATTATATAAATGTCAATATTGGGAGCGTATCGGAATCCCGCTTTTTAAAATCCCGTTTTTAAAAAATCCCGAAAAAAAAGTTTTAAAATCCCGTCTTCTAAAATACCGATTTTTTAAAATCCCGTCTTTTAAAATCCCGCTCATTCAAAATCCCGATCAATTATAATCCCGCTTTTTAAAATCCCGACAATCCCGTTTTTTTTACAAAATACGTGAATTAAACTAAATAACATTAGGAGCCAAAGGTTTTTATGCTAAATTACTTGACTAAAATATAATAATATCGTAATTTTACTGTACTTAAACATTCATTTTTGTTTACAATATTAACTCTTGCACAAAGAATATGAATCCTACCTCTCCATAACAATTTTACCGCTATCGTTGACTTTGTTAATTGATTTGAGTTTATTTTAAAAAAATACTTCATTACTTTATGTTTTTATTTGTTGATATGTTATATTTGCTAAAGGTTACAATAAAATGGATCTAGAAAAATATCTCATTTTTTAATTTGTTTAAATTTTTTTCTAATTTCGATTTTGCAATCAAAACTTTTTGTTTAATTTTAAAAAATCGCGCGATTTTCAAAATCGGGATAATAAAAAACGGGATTATAAGAAACGGGATTATAAAAAGCGGGATTATAAAAAATCGGGATTATAAAAAACGGGATTTTGAAATCGGGATTTTAAGAAACGGGAATATAAAAACCGGGATATCGAACCCAACCCGTCAAAATTTAGTTTTTTGTTAGTATTCCTAATCACAAACTATCAAATTCTATTTAAAGCTTCCTTTCAAAAGCAATTCAAATAAAAAAAAAAGAGGCTGGGATGCGACCCACACTGATAACTTCCCATTCCATTGCTTTTTAAAGGTTTGTAGGTTTTCGTGTTGTGTTAAAAAAGTTGGCAGTTGAATTATTCTAAAAAAATTAAAAATTACCAACAATAATTCGCATATGATGAAATAGTTTAATTTCAAAATCTATGTTTGTTAACGAGATTTTTAGTCGAAAAATAATAATAGTAGCACTTTTCAAAAGCCTTTATTTCTTATATAAAAAAATAAAAATTGGAATGAAATTTATTTAAATATATTATATTTTTGTAGATTTTATTTTTTTATGAAAAAAACGGACTGTTGGATTTTCATAAAAAATGTACTGAATGTCGCAAACAATACTTTCTGTGAGATAAAATAAGTTTGAAGCCAATATTTTTAATTTCTGAAAACATATTTGAGTTGAAAGTAAATGTTTACCAAGTTTAATATGTTTTTTTTAGGTTTTTATTTTTTGTAAGAAAACTGTCAATTCGATTTTTCCTCAAAATTTTACTGAATTTTGACAACAATATTTTTTAAAAGATAAAATTAGTTTAAAGCCAATATCCCAAAGTTTTGAAAACATTTTTGAGTCGAAAATCAATTTTTAGCAACTTTTGTTAATTTTTTTTTAGGTTTTTATTTTTGGTAAAAAAGCTGTCAATTGGATTTTTCTTAAAATTTGACCAGATGTTAAAAACTTTATTCTTCCTATGGCAAGTTAAAAAACATAAATACATTAATGTCATTGGGAAACCTATTTTGCAAATAGGCTGCTGTTAACACAGCTTCTCCCCAAAAACGATTTGGAAGTTTGACATCAAGTAGCATACACTTCGCTGCTTTAGTTCGAGTGCGGTTCTTCCGTTCTGCTACACCGTTTTGCTTTGGTGTCTTCTCTCTTAAAGAATTATGCCAAGTCTTTAGATATTTGTACATTCCTTTCCATTGTCGGATCTCAGAATTTAATTCAAATTTATTGAACATCGCTGCGACATAGCCCTTTATAGTATTAGCTACTTCATCTTTCGATTTCAGCAAATGCACCACTGTGTAACCAGAAAAATCATCAATTACTTACTAACTTAAGGTGGCGCTAATCGTCAATTAATGTTAAGAAATATCGGTTATTTCTTGGAGTTGATGTCTGAATAGGACCATAGAGATAAGAATGATTTATTTTGTAAAGGTAGCTTTTCTCTATTTTGTCTTATAGGGAGCTTAAACTGTGGCAGTTTGCCTTTATTGCAATGTTCACAAATGACTATTTCTGAACACTTCCTCAGATAAATGCCAGTTACAAACCTCTCGATAGCTACTGGAACTCTATGACCAAGTCGATGATGCCACTGATGAATGCATAATGAATTGTCAGTTTTACAGAACAGTTCAATAGTTTTTTCCAGTTTCCAACTTGTGTAGACTGTAATTTCGCTTTGCTTTTGCAATAACTCGGAATCTAGTGTAGATTTGTCAAACATTTTGTTCGAAAAGAACTCTATGTCTATTTGTGGTCCGAAAATAATCCTCCATCTCAGCCCATGAACATATAACACTTCTTTCAGAACCACATCCGATTTTTGAAGACATTAGATTAGATTAGATTAGAAATACATTTTATTCATTCATTTTCATTTTACAACTAGTTAATAAAATTTTTACAATAAATAAAGAATAAATAATAGTTATCATTCTTTAGCTTTAAAGCTAGTGTTGAATGATACATAGCGGATTTAAATTTACATAAACTAAAAACTGATGTGGGGTGACAATCAGTGCTGCAATAATACTAAATAATAATAATAATAAGTTTTTTTTTATCTCAAATATTACATACAAAATAGTAAAAGAATAAGAATTAGAACATATTCATATAAATTAAGAGAAAAAGAAATAAAATAAAAAGTAGATACTCAGTTTTTATACATCAAAGTTGCTTTAACAAATATTATCTATACAATTTAAGTCAATTGTGAAAAGCCAGTCTTTTACTTTTTTCAGAAAAGAGTTTAAATTTTGAGAAGTTCTGATAGATATTGGTAAGTTATTAAATGACTTGGGTGCTACGACAGTATAAAAGTTAGAGAAATGAGTTTTATGAGCAGTGGGTATATTGACAAGATGCATATTATTTATGCGTAGATTGTATAACTGCGAGTTCCTACTTGGAATGTTACCACTTTGCTTGAAAAATTCTTTCAGTACTTTAAAAATGTAAAGGTGTCTCAAGGGTAGAATTCTCAAATCCTTGAATAAGGGCCAACTTTCAGTTAATCGATTTTTGTTGCAAATGATTCTAATTAGATGTTTTTGAGTAATCAACAAGGGTCTTAAAGTAGAAGCATATGAACCACCCCAGCTAGATAAACCATATTGAATTTTTGAGTGAGCAAGCCCGTAATAAATTGAAGTTAAAACTCTTTTTGAGCAGAATGGTTTTAACAGATACATTTTTCTAGTAATGAGCATCAAATAATTTTTTATATTGAAAATATGATCTTTCCAGTTAAGATTAAAATCAATTGTAACTCCTAAATATTTAAAACTGTGCACTGAGTCAATTTTGAAACAAGAATCGGAACAAGAACCAGCTGCTTGAAAATTGGGTCTACCACAACTATGTAAAGGAAAGGTGAATTGTCTACAATTCGACCCATGAAATATAAAATTGTAATTGCAAAGCTGATGACTAGAAGTTTTGAATGACATTATTTTAGTTTTTTCACTAAGGATTAACTTATGAACAGAGAACCAAGTTCTTAGAATTTCGAGATCTTCTTCAATTTGGATGTTACAATTATGTTCTGAGTTTGACTGGTAGGTAAACGATATATCATCCGCAAAAGCCGTAGGAAGGCCATTCAACTGCAACCTAAAGAGAGAGTTAATATAAACCAGAAACAACAAGGGGCCGAGTACGGAGCCCTGAGGTACTCCAGATTTAAGATATCGAGCTTCACTCATAACACCATTAACTACTACTTTTTGAACTCTTTCTTTTAAATATGACTTCAGCCATTGAAAGATAACTCCTCTAAATCCTGCATTATATAATTTACTTAGCAGTAAATCATGATCAACCATATCAAAGGCTTTAGTCATATCTATAAAAAGAGCCATTGTCGTTTTATTATGATTCAAGCTGCCATAGAGTTGACTGCAAAGTCGAAGAATTGCATCTTCGGTTGATTTTCCTGACCGAAATCCAAATTGATTTTCGCTAAAAAAACAATTTTTATCTAAGAAAGAAGTAATTCTTTTTTTCATTAGTTTTTCGAAAATTTTTGAAAAGGTGGGAAGAAGAGAAATAGGTCTATAGTTTGACATATTAGTTCTATCTCCTTTTTTATAAAGAGGAATCACCTCCGCACATTTAAATTGTTGAGGAAAACAACCTTGTTCAACACTTAAGTTAAATATATAACTTAACACATCTGATACATGTAAAGCAATTTTTTTGAGTAAGTTACTAGATATTCCATCTGAAGTAGAAGAGTTTTTGTTTTCCAATGATAAAATAATTTTGTAAGTTTCAAAAGAGGAAATAGCATCGAAAGCAAAGCTGTTAGGTTGTAAATATTCGGAATCTAAACTGCGTTGATCAGAACAGTTGCAATCAACATACAAATCAAAAGACGGGCTTAATTTTTCAAAGATTTCCGTAAAATATTCATTGAATTTGTTTGAAATACATTTTGAATCGCATAGTGAAATATCTTCTAAAACAATAGTTCCTATTGCGTTAGAGTTCATTTTCTTTCCTAAAATATCGTTGATAATTTTCCATTCCTTTTTTGTGTTGCCTTTCGAACTTCTGACGAACTATTGACAAGTTTTGTGTTGTCATTTCGGATCGTCTTAAAGAAATGTGTATCATTGGTCATATGGATTGCAGCTCCAGAGTCGATATACTAGCCACTACACTTAGCTCTTACTTCATCACAAACTTCAAACGGAGAAAATCTTGATTGCTTATGTTATTATGTGATGTTGAGGTTACAGATCGACTTTGCATGTTTTCCTTTTTGTAAAGTAGACTTTGTATTTGCAGCAGTCCACTTTTGAATGTCCTAGTTTGTTTCAGTAAGAACACATCCTTGCTTCTTTGACATCCGTCTTTGCCGGTTTTGAAGGCTTTGGGTTTCATTGCTTTCAAAGCGTCTTTGGTATATGTCTTACATCTTTCCAGTGACGTATTCAATCGTCAAATCGGCTTTATCTCGACCTTCGAATGCAGTGCCAGCCCAGAATATGTTTCTGGCAGACTCACTAACAAAAAGGCAACAACTTCATCTTCTTCTGAAGGTTTTCCAGAAGCTCTCAGCAAACCAATAGCTCGAAGAATGGCATCTTCACGGTCACTCATCTTACCATCAGTATAATAAATACCATATAATTTTCTTCTTAAGTAGAGGCGACTTCCAAAAGTTGACCTCTCATACATCTTATAGGAAAAACTTCCCAAGTACTGGATGCATCACCTAGATAGGCAATATGCATCAGTTGGCCATCCTCGACGCTCAACGTCAGATGAGCTTTCGCGTTAATATTTTTGTTTATTAATTCATCATTGATTTCTGCCGGTCTCGGTTTAATTAAAACCTCCCAAAGTTCACCCCTTATAAGGACAGCTTGAATTTTTGGTTCCCAAAAAAATATTTAAAAAAAAACATTAGCTTTTAAATCCATCTTAAGATTTGTCGATTATTATTATGTATGGCACGATGTTGGAAACATAATCTTTTACTTTAGAAAGAAGTTCTTTATAGGAACGATATTGATTGAACAGTAATAATTAATTTAATTTTCACAAAAACAGTTTAAGAAAATTTTCTTGAAGCAAAATTCTTAAGCAAAGTATAAATTAATAATTTAAAGTATATCAAACAATCTGAAAGCATATTTTCAACCGATAATTTACCTTCGATTCGTATCCTTATTTCTCACTGTTTTGAATAATTATCATTAGACTAACGTTAAGGCTTTAAGAGTTTAACATAATTTAAGCAAAGATTTTCTTTGACGAAAACGGTGTGAAACATTTAAAAATAACTCCCAGTCTCGTCTCGCAGTTAGCTATAATTTAAAAAAAGATTATACATTTTACAAATATGTTGAATTAATTTTAATGTTCTTAAAATAGTATTTTTATTTAGTAATGTTAAATTTAATTAAAAATGTAAATTTTCTATGAGTTATTTTCCGGACAAAAATTCAATTCATACTTTAAATTTAAATAAGATCTTTTAGAAACATTGTGATGTGAATACTTACAATTTTAAGTTCTTAAACCCAAAGTTATATGTATTAAATTTCCACAAATTTTAAAACAAAATGATAATTAAAATAATTAATTCAATAATATTAACTCCTCTCAGTGAAATTTCAGTCATATACAAACCTTTTTTGAAGTTCCTCAATGACTTATTTAAAAAATATAAATATGCAAAATTACCCATGAATTTAAAATATTCCCGTAATTATTTCGCTATTAATAAACAGAAAATTAAGAATAATCCCACTTATGTTTAAATTAATTTGTTATTCTACATTTAAAAAAAAGGTCAACAAATATTTAAGTATATGTACTATAAATATAAAATAAAACAAAATGAACAGAACAGAACAAACACACTCCCCCACTTACAGCGTGTGTTTTAATTAAGAGCATCAAATTAAAAATCCCCTCGCTGCACCACCGGGCAGCCGCTTCGTCGTGCCCTATGCACACACAACCAAGTGAATAAAAGCCAACAATTCGAAATCGCCCACTCTCACAATACTTACTGCAAATAAAAGAACTTCAACAACATCAGCAACACTCATCCTATGTGAAATCAGGGTTGCCATGAACTAATGTCTAGTTTAAAAATTTTTCTTACCCTGTATAGAAGTCGAAAAAGTAGACCAATGATAGTTCAAAAATTCTGGGAACTTTAATTACATTTACAATTTACTTTTATTAAAGAAAACAAGATACATTTTTGTGTTTTATTTTTAGAAGAAGAAGAAGTTGTAAAAATATTATCACATTCAACGCTACAAGCTTTTGAAAATTCGTCTATAATATTGAAGCCATCATTAAAATTATCGTTAATGTCATCCTCGTTATCAGAACATGGTACACGGTTTGGTTTTATATCGGGGTTTCCAATAAAGACTTGACAACTTTAAATTTAATTCGTGAACACACCCTGCCACTGTCATCGAGCTGTCAAAGTGTCAATTTTTTCAGTAAACTCAACATTTTTATTTATGTTAATTACAAGAACAAGCAACATCTGCAAAAAATTTGGTCGGTGACCCTAACTTTAAGACCATTAACTCCTATTTTTGGTCGTAAATCTCGCCCTAGTAGACAATAGTTTAATGTAAAAATGTGAGTCTACACAATCCTTCTGTGATGTTGACGTGGCAGTAGGTAGGTCAAAGTTTTAAAAGTATCGCTGCTAGCCATAGCAAACGATCCAAATGAGTTAATTCCAAGGCGTTCTTAAGATTTGGACATCGCTCAGACCACATTATAACATATTTTGCGTAGGGATCTTGGCTTCAATCCATACAAGATCATCTAACTCAAGAATAAAAGGCGTTGGGCCATTTGAAGCGATGTACGTTCTCCGATCCGCCAAGTTATGATCCGCACATTTATTGATTCAAATTAGTGTCTAATGTTTTTACAGCAAATTCAACAATTATTGTAAGCTAAATACGCTAAATGACATAAAACTTATAATTTTTTGAAAGATTTTGTACGCTTAACATCTGTGTTTTGTTTACCCCACCAAGATGAGTTTTTTGTTATATTTAATCAAATATTATTATTGGGCTTTCATATTGAAACTATTGTCAGGGATTTAGGGAAAAAATTTCCAATTTTTCTAAAGTGTTTCAAATCACTTTACAAAAACAGATTACTCTATACCTTGATACTTTGAACCTACTCACAAATGTCAGAGTTGCATAACAGCATTGTTAAAAGTAACGGAGCACATCTGTCTTGCCTTGGATAAAGCAAATACATATAAGCTTTCTTATCCTATAAGGTTCCTCTAAGGTAATCTAAGGTTTTATGTCAAAAACTTAAAACTTTTTCAAACCTTTAATTTGTCTAACACTGCAGTTAAGCTTTTTCATTCATATTTAACAGGTCGCGCAAACATTCGGTTCAACTGAACAACGTGCTCTCTAATCTTCTTCATACTTCACGTGGTGTACCACAGGACTCAATACTAGGTCCACTTTTATTTTGTCTATGTGTTAATGATTTGCCGTCCCTTGTTAAATATTATTTTATAAAAATAAATGCCGACGAACGTTCAGTTAAATATTAGTTATCCCCTTGGGACACACGCTGTGTGTTGCATTAATGACAGAATTTAAGTTGGTCTCAAGATAATAGCCTTGTCATCAACCCCAAATCAGTTTCCATTTTCATGTCGAACAAAATTGTCCATGTATCATATTTTCCAACTGTGAACCTGCAAGGTAATACTATCTCGTATGTCGAAACAGCTTAAAATCTTGGAATAGTTTTTAACCGTACCTTATCTTGGAATACCCATATCAGTTATGTAATGGATAAAACGGATCTATCAAAAACTCTAGCCGTACCAACATTTATTTATGGTTGTGAAATATTTTCGCAATGTGATTCCATAAGCAAAAGAAAACTTAATGTCGTATTCAATAATCTTGTCCGTAACATTTTTGGCTTACGCAGATATGATAGAATCTCTAATTTCTTAAAGTGTGTTCTTAATATGAACCTTGAAAACTATTTTAAGTTTCGTGCCCTTTCACAAACATTCTCTTGACCAATCAATCCCAATGCCTTAGAGATGTAATAAGTTCGGCTTCATCCCTTAGAACTCGAATTCTGATACAACCACGCTATGCACCTCTTACATCCGAGCGTCAGTTCTTTGTATATTCTACACGTCTATGGAACTCCTTACTTCGTCATTTAAGAAAAATAAATGATGCTACAAGACTAAAGAAAAACATTAAAAATCATTACTCTATGCCTTGAAAGAATCTTTCTTTCAAATACTGTTCTTTATTTCTTAATTGTTTTCTTTATAATATTCTCTTCTTCTTATAAATGTATTTTCTTAATTCATAAATTATTAAATGTTTTATTTTTTCTAACTGGTTCTACAAAATTTTAAAAATTATATCCTTAACATTATCATTATAATGTTAAAAATGTCAGCTTTCAAACCTAGTAAATTTTATAATGTTAAAGCTTGTATCTATTTTATAACAAAATTTGTCTTAATGTATACAAATATTTCACGAATAAAATAAATTAAAATTCAAAACTAAATTTCCGAATAAAATGTCAACATGGCAAGCCTGTGTGTACTGCACTATACTGCACTGTAAACGTACTCTTTTGCGTGTTTTTGGCTGCCTTTACGAGGGAAAATTTATTTGAATACACACAAATTTGTTGGTTTTTATTTTGTTTTATCTCCAAGAATAAATTTTACATTCACCTTCACATTGCAATTAGTTAAATTTATAATTATTATTCCTCGCATTTGCCCAAAATTGAGGGTCAGTTAAGCGTGATGCAAGCAAAAGGCAAAATTTTAAAGAGTTTATTTTTGTTTGATTTGAGAATATAAGCAAACGCAATACCAATCGCCAAATGATAGGTATAAACATAAGATAGATTTAATTATTTTTCCGACGCCACGATCGGAAGCGGTGATGGCGGGGCGGTACGATGCTGTGATGAAGTGGAGTGGAGTGGAGATGGTCTTCTATTGTACATTGATTTATCTATTGAGATAGATCCAGGTCTAATAAACACCTCGAAATGGCCTCTATCACCGACACACAAATGTTTGGACATACAAGTTAATAAATTTGTAAATAAAAATAACAAACAAATAATGGAACCAAGAGGTGAAGGCAGCAATAGCCAAAGTTATTTAAATACTGGGATAAATAAATCTACACAGGATATTGCATTGGGGGTAATAAACGGAAGTTCGTTGTTGAATTTATTCTGGATTGTATTTAACTTAACTGAAATTTTCTATTTTTCAAATGATAAATGTCCTTGCTTAAAAGTTGAATATGACTGTCAGATTTTGTTGATATCAATACTTACAGATCATCGGACACTGTAGTACCCAAACGCAGGTCCGTCAAGTTAGAAACACAACAATCGAATTTTGAAGTTCTAATGATGCAGGAATGTAGGGCTCTTTTTGTGCTAATTTAGTGCTCCAATCACGGTTTAGTTCTAAAATCCCTTCCCCCCTAAACCTTTGCTGATCCCATCTTGGTGCCAAGCTGCAAACACCACACACTTAAAGGTTCAAAATTTACAACAAAATTATGATGAGGATATTTAGGGATCTTTTTGGGCTCCTAATTACGCGAAACTCCAGATTGATATCTTAAGCCGTTACCACTAAACTTAAGTCGAAAATGTTTAACTTTTGGACACTTTCTAAACCAAATTTAAAAAAGAGGCTGAGATGCGACCCACATCACTATTAACTTCCCATCCCGTCTGTCGATTTGTCTTGCTTAAAAGTTTGAAGTTTTCGTGTTGTGTTAAAATAAAAAAGTTGTCTGTTGAATTATTCTTAAAAATTTCAAAATTATTAACAATATTTTGCATATATAATGAAATAGATTCATTTCAAAATCTAGTTTTGTTTACTAGTTTTTTAGTCGAAAACAACTTTTTACCAATTTTAGTAACATTTCTTAAAAGTTACAAATAAAGAATACAAATCGAGAAATGAACATCAATTTTTACCAAATTTTCGTACTATTTTTTGTAGATTTTATTTTTTTATTAAAAAAAGGTTGGGTTCTTATAAAAAAAATTATTGAATATCAAAAACAATATTTTATGTGAGATAAAATAAGTTTGAAGCCAATATTTTTAATTTTTGAAAAGCTATTCGAGTCGAAAGTAAATTTTTACTAAGTTTTAGTATTGTTTTTTTTTGTAGGTTTTTATTTTTTGTAAAAAAAAACTGTCAATTCGATTTTTCTCAAATTTTTTCGAATGTTGGAAACAATATTTCTTATAAAATAAAATTAGTTTGTAGCCAATATCTCAAACTTTTTTAAAGATATTTGATTCGAAAATCAATTTTTACCAACTTTTGTTAAATTTTTTTTAGGTTTTTAATTTTTAATTTTAATTTTATTTTATTTTTTCGATTTTTCTCAAAATTTTATCGAATGTTGAAAGCAATATTTCTTATAAGATAAAATTAGTACAAAGCCAATATCTCAATGTTTTGAAAAGATATTTGAGTCGAAAATCAATTTTTACCAACTTTTTTAAATTTTATTTTCATGCTTTTATCTTTTTTTTTAAAACTATAAATTCGATTTTCCCGAAATTTTACTGAATGTTGACAATAATATTTTTTATAAGATAAAATTAGTTCGAAGCCATAATCTCAAATTTTTGAAAAGATATTTAAGTCGAAAATCAATTTTTACCAACTTTTGTTAATTTTTTTTAGGTTTTTAATTTTTTGTAACAAAAAACTGTCGATTCCATTTTTCTCAAAATATTACCAGATATTGAAAACGTTATCTTTCGTTGCACAAAATTATTTTGGAGATAAAATCATTTTTTGATCATACAATTTTCGAGGTGACAAAGATTTTTTTTTCAGTTTTTTTGATTTATAAAAAAAACCATTCATAAGAATTTTTTCCAAAAATATGTTTGTTTGATATCACGTTACAATACATAATATAAAATTTAATTCAAGTCTCTAGCGTTATCGGTTCGTGAGATATTTAGGGTTAACCAAAATGTTCACCTTTTTTTTTTAAATGCTATGGTAAAAAAAACCACAAACTCAATTTTCTTGAGAGCCCTTTCTGCATCTTTCTGCCTTATTATCTGTATAACAAAATTTATTTGAAGTCGATATCTCTCCTGGTTCTTGAGCTATGAACGACGAAAAAAACGTCGCGAACGTACGTACACACGCACGCACAGACATCTCTCTAAAAATATTTTATTTATACTCTAGGGACAATGAAACTTCGAGAAATGTCAAAATTTTCAATTTGACATATCGGACCGATTACAATAACTTCCTATTTGAAGTTAAAAAACCGCTATTTGACTAACATCGGTAAGTTATGCTATAAGAATTTTTCAAAATTGAAATAATCTGGAAAAAGACTGGTATCACCGTATTGTTTTCAGACGAACTATTTAATGAAATACCCGTGGCATAATGGTTAGTGCGTTGGACTCAGTCGTTATTTGACTTCCAGCGAGTGAAGAAGTGTGCATTATTTTCTTTTAATTTGCAATTTAAATATTTACAAGTGTTTGAGTATTAGCTAAGTTGGCATTGTGCCACTGTTTTAAATAAGTAATCGGCAGCCTAGTGGAGGTGGCGTCCGAAGACGAAGCCAGAGGTCGTGGGTTCGAATCCCGAGCAGAGTCGACGAGAAATATTATTGCTTTTTTTCACAATAGAGAAATAGCAGACTTTATTAATTGGGAACAAAAGGTAATGGAGAAGGAGAAGAGAGCAGGGGTATCGAAAAATACCTCTGCGAACTCATCAGGTGATGTTAATGTGGTACCACCAGCGGTACCCCGATTCACCGCAACATCATCAGGCCACCAGTCTGATAGTTACTTAACAACAACAACTAATGTTAAGAGGAAAAGACAGACGCCTAACCTTGTAGAAAGGAACAATGCTGCTAAGCGCGGAGCAATGCGAAAAGAAATGCAGCCGACAAAGACAAAAGAGATGACGTCACAAAGTGAGTCGTCAGACGGTGACATTGATTACGTCTCCGAAGGTGGAGAGGGGCACTACCGTTCACCTAAAAATAAAAAGAAATCCTCAAGCCAAGCGCCGCCAGAGCAGCCTAAAGAAAGGGAGATGGAGGTGCCTGATGCCCCCAACGACAACGAAGCCGATGAAGTGGAGCTGGCACAAGAGCTGCAGGCAAAAAAGCAGCAAATAGATGTCTACGAGGACCAGCTAAAAAAGCTAAAGGAGGAGATGGAGCCCCTTCTCAGTGCACTGAAAGCAAAAATTGAAGCGCGCCGGCAAAAAGAGGCAGCTGAGAAGGGGGAAAAGGCAACGCAACGGCTGCAACAACAACAACAGCAGCAACAGGCGAAACAAAAAATGCCAGAAACAAGGCAACAAAAACAACAACCACAGCAGCAACAACCACAGCCAAAGCCCGCTACCAAAATCACTGGAGCGGAGCATAAAATGAAGGCTTCACTAAAAGCGACAGGCCCAATGTCTGAGGGCCCATCGACTTCGGCTAAAGCGGAGAAAGAACAACAACAACAACAGCTACAGCCAAGGCAGCAGCAACAGCAACAACAACAACAGAAGCAACAGAAGCAGCAGCAGCAACAGCAGCAACAGCAACACCAGAAACAACCACAGCCCAAGAAGGAGAAGGTGCCACCAATAAGGACCTACCGGGTTGACCTGCAGGACTTGAAACAGGTATGTAAGTCGGCCACTAAGGGCAATTTTGTAATAAATATTTTGAACGAAAAAGAAAAGCGGTATTCGGTGCAGTGCTTCTCACTGGCCGAATACAAGCTACTGAAAGAAGTGCTTAAGCAGGCCACCGCTGAGTTCTTCAGCTTCACGCCGAAAAGCGAAAAATTTAAGACGGTCCTACTGAAGGGCATAAGTTCCTGCACGGAACCGGAGGCGCTCTTAGCTGAGCTCCGCCAAAAAGCCAACGACGATCTCGATTTCATCGGGGTCAAGCCTTTCACTACGGTGAAGTCCAGGCGAGGGGGTTACAGGCTGCCAATGTTCCTCGTAACATTATCGCCCCAAAGTAGGCTTGAGAGTCTGAGGGAAATCAAATGCCTCGACTATCAAGCCATACACTGGGAGACATTAAAAAGGCACGACGACATTTTACAATGTACGAAGTGCCAGAGGTTCGGCCATGCCGGAGCCAACTGCAATATGCAGTTGCGCTGCGTCAGGTGCTCCGAAACCCACATCAAGGGAGAGTGCAAGCTGGGGAATGAGCGGGTTGAGGATTTGACCCAGCTCAAGTGTGTCCTTTGTGGAAACCAAGGGCACCCGGCTAGCTATAGGGGTTGCCCTAAGGTCCAAATAATGAAACAAAAACAGGCCAGTCAAAAAGCCGAAGAAAGTCGAACAGTTCGACAGGCTCCTACACAAAAATTCGTGGATCCCAAATTTTCCTACGCCCAAATGGTGTCAGGGAATGGGAACACGAGACAGGCTCCACCAACGGTTGCCCCAAAGGCCCCTGTGCCTAAGGCACCAGAGGTGCAGCCTGACATTGTAGCCTTGTTGTTGAACATTCAAGGTCAACTTACAGGACTGCAAAGTCAGATAAAGGAGCAAGGCAAAAGGGTAGACCATCTCTACTCTTTGTTGCCTGGCCTGGCGCAATTTAGACCATAATGGGCGCGCTGCCGGAGACGCGCCTAAAAGTCCTAGCTGTGAATGTAAATTCACTGATTAGGATTGAACGAAGAGCCAATATGTTCCAATTGTTGAAAGACTACAGTCCCGATGTGTTTATGGCTAGCGAAACTAAGCTAAACCACAAACACAAATTGACTCATAAAAATTACAATATCGTAAGAAGAGACCGGCCCGACTCCACTCAAGGGGGCGGTGTCGCTCTCTTTATACGAAAAGGCATCAATTATAAAGTCATATACAACAATGAATTGCGAAAGCTCAAGACGCTAGAAGTTTGCGTTGTATGCATCTCTCTCACTCAAGGGAAGCGGATGTATATGATTGCGGCTTATGCGGCTGGAGCTCCGCAGGTTACTTACTTTGCTTCAGAACTCGAGATTCTTTTTAGGGAACTGAAACTGAGCTTGGAAGAAAACTATTTCATCTTGGCCGGTGATTTGAACGCAAAACATGAAGATTGGGGAAATCAACATAGTAATCCCAGAGGTAACCATCTTTTTAATTTGATGAATCTTTACAGCGTTGAATATGGCGTCGACCTGTTGGCTACTGAAAAGCCATCGTATCCAAGAAGCGGTTCCTTTCTGGATCTTTTGCTTTACGACACAAGACTGACAATTACAGACAAAGTGGGTAATCACCCTCGAAACTGCTTACAGACAGTCGAGTACGACAGTGATCACTGCGGACTGGCTGCTGTAATGCAGATTCCGAACGAACGCGTGGAGTTGGAGGAATACGTTGCAACGCATTCTTACAATTACAGTAAGATGCGCTGGCCTCGTTTCACCAACGCCCTAGCGAGAGAACTTCGTTCGAGTGACATAGCCCCACCAAACAACAGAAACCTGACAAATACAGAAATTGACCAACATTTACAACAGATGGACGAAACAATAAAACAAACGATGGAACGGACAATACCAAAGTACAAAGAACGGGACCAAATGGACGCTTACAGAAACGCGACTATTGACGCACTACGTAGGCACAAGAGTGGCTTACTGACAAGACTCAAAAATTTGTACAGACGACTCACAGACCCACACGACTTGGAGGTTAGGACACTGAAGTCGTCAATAAAAAATGTCAATCTGTTGATTAAGGAGAACTACAGGTTATCAATTAACAAGTACTGGGACCGCAAGATCCGGTCAGTTAATTCCAGTGACCCTAGTATGTTCCCTAAAATCAACAAGATATTTAGGAAAAAGAACGACAATGACCTTCCGTGTCTGAAACTCCAAAGAACTGAAGAGAACAGAGACGTACTCATGACAGCGCAAATAGATCCAGAAGAAGCCATCTTTGACGATGACTTTTATATAGTTGAAGATCCGAAGGAAAAAGTGGAGGCGGTGGGAGCTGCTTTCCAGCAAGTGTACAAGGTGAATGTTAGCATTCGTCCCAACCACGACCTGGAAAACAGAGCCCTACTTAATCACTTTTATCTTCGAAATGATATAACACATTGGCGATCTGAGAACCGCGGTTTTATGCGGTTCGATGACGATACCTTGGCAAATGCCATAATCGCCGAGCAAACGGGACCAAGTCCCTTGTTAGTGACGAAGGTTGAGCTTCAGCTCATCTTCAACTCAATAAAAAATAAAAAGTCAGCAGGTGTCGATGGTATATCCAACGTTGTACTAAGACATTTACCGATGGAGGCGATTGACATTTACACCACACTCTTCAATAATGCACTGAATAATGCATATTATCCAGTGCATTGGAAGACCGCTGTGGTTCATCCTCTACCGAAAAAGGGAAAGGACAACTCCAACCCGTCAAATCTTCGGTCGATAAGTCTTCTTCCGAGCATCAGCAAAGTTTTCGAAAAGATCATTAATAGGGCTCTGACTAAGTGGGCTGCGGACAACAAAATAATTCCGGATAAACAGTTCGGGTTCAAGGCGGGTCATGACACAATTCATGCTGCGTCTAAACTCGTTTCTGATATCCAATGGAATAAAACAAAACAACAATGCACAGGTGCTGTTCTGGTTGATTTGGAAAAGGCCTTTGACACCGTATGGTTAGAGGGTCTTTACCTAAAACTGAGCAGGCTTGGCATAAGCAAGCCATTGTTGTATATACTTTATGATATGCTTAACGGTAGAAAGTTTGTTGTCAAAAGTGGCAATGTAACTTCTACCACAACATTCTTAATTAAAAATGGTCTTCAACAGGGAGCGGTGAATTCGCCGATTCTCTTCAGCATTTACACCAGCGATCTGATAGGTAGTCTTACAAAGGCAATTGCGTACGCCGACGATCTTATTGCGTACAGAACGGCCCGAAAGGTTGAGGTTATTAGAATTCTCTTGCAGCGTGATTTCGACAAGATTCAGCGATATTGTGACGACTGGAAACTGAAAATAAATGTCCAGAAGTCGGAGACAATTCTGTTCCGGACTCCGTTGGCTAGGGCCACGAGGGATACGTGCAAGAATTGGCGCAAGATGGTTATCGTTGATCTTCACGGGCAGCCATTAGCGAGCAAAAGTGTAGTGAAGTACCTCGGTATCTGGTTAGATCAGTATTTATATTTCGATAGACATATAAATGCTGCTCTGACCAGGGCCAGAGGAGCCTTCGCTCTGACGAAACGGCTGTTTTTTAGCAGTCGGCTTGACCCCAGAGTGAAGGTAATTTGCTACATGGCCCTCATACGGCCGATGATCGTGTATGGTTGTCCTGTGTGGTTCAACGTTGCCCCTTCCCAGATGGAGAAGTTTCGGGTGTTCGAGCGGCAGTGTTTACGACGCTGTACCGGCTTATATCGAACAGCCGAATCTTCTTACGTGCACTACTATTCCAACGAGGTCCTATACAACGGGGCTCGAATCAACAGAATTGACAATTTCGTGATAAAACTCGTTCGAGGTCACATTGCAAGAGCTATGTCTTCGACCAACAATTTAATTTTCGGGGCGTTCTATCCGAACGACGAGTATTTTGAAAGTGCGCGCTTGAGCGGCTTCATTCCACCAGAGGCATTCCTCTTTTTAGATAGATGCGGTCTGATACAGGATAGGTTGGCAGTTCCGCTAATCTACCACGTCAGACGACGAACCGTGGATAGGCGACTCCTGTACAATCGGGACGTCGTGGCACAAGGCGGAGCAGAGCTCCTTCGGTTCAGTAGGGCTGTGTCCGAACGGGACCGAACTGATAGGGTGAAGCAGGAGAACCAGTTTTGGTGGCTTCAATCGGCACTTGATAGTGAGTAGTCGGGATGGGGTTTTAAGCCTTGGCCGGCTTACATACTTGTTTTATAGTTTTAGGGTTTAGTTTTAAGTAGAATAGGCATGGTGGCACAAAAAAAAAAAAAAAAAAAAAAAATACAAAAAAAATATACACAAAAAATACAAGAAAAAATCAAAAACAAAAAAAAATACAAAAAAAATAATAGATACAAAAATAAAAAAAAAAGATAACAAAATATGAAAAACAAAAAACGTTAGATAGTTAGATTTGCTGCTGTGGTTGTTCTAGTTTTAAGTAGTTTATAGGTAGAATAGGTAGTTTTAGTTAGCTTTAAGTTTTATATTAAGGACCTTATTTTAAGTAGTTTTTAAGTAAAAATAAAAAAAGGATATTGATATTAGTTTTTTTGAAATTTTCTAATGAATAAAAAAATAAATAAAATGGATTTGAAGTTAAATAGATCTTAGGGCCGAAAGGCATTAGCATTAAGTGTTATTGTTTAACTTAGAGTGTCCGTATGGGACCAGTAAGTTAGTTGTAAGTTATGGTTAATTAGGCTAGTTTTATGAATTTTTGTCTAGCTTTAAGATAGTCTTAAGAATGAATTAATAAAAATGAATTTAAAAAAAAAAAAAAAAAAAAAAAAAAAGTGCGTTGGACTTTCATGCTAAAAGTCTTGGGTTCAATTAGAGTGTGTGCCATCTAAAGTTTTTTTTTTTTTCACGGGTACGGCCTCTTGCGGGGAATCGACAAATCATCAAAGATTAATACTTGTCTTGAGAAGTGCTTTCTCAAATTAGCCGTTCGGATTCGGCTTAAAACTGTAGGTCCCTTCCATCCCTGACAACATTACTCACACACAGGAATGGTTGAGAGTTTTAAGTCACTAGGCCCTACTTCTAAAAGGACTGTTGCACCACCTAATTTTTTTATTTACAAACATACAAATGTACATTATGTACGTACATATACATATACATATACATATATATAAACCTAAGAAATTCAATCAAATTTTAACCATTCTTAACGCATGGCATTCCAAATTTAGTCTAAAACAGGAATTATTCAACTGTCTCGGAATTAATTATTCCTTTTCTTTAAATAAACAACAATCTACCTACAAAAAGGTTAATTTCCATTTCCAATTTAATTGAAATTTTTGTATATCAGCGCACTGGAAAATGATAAATTTCTGAATAGCCTTCTTAAAATGCAGACTTTTGTTTACTTTGCAATCCTTTTCGTTTTCAAGTTCAAGCCTTGAAACCCCATCAAATAAATTTAAAGCTTTAAACTGATGGTATACATATAGAAGATATTACATTTTTACAACGCTTCTTTGGGAGTAGAATATATTCAAAGACTTCTGATGAACAACTCTTACAGCATTAATTAAATCCAACAATAAATAAATTTTGCCCATTCTCATGTACATTTCATTTATCTTTATATCAACATTAAATTATCATACGAATTACTTAATTCAACTGCCCACAGATCAACACTAAAATATTTGTATTTTGTTTGTTGGAAATGAAATATCTAATGTCTCGTTGCGTTGTCGCCGCCGCCGCCGCCATAGAAAACTACCGCTGTAGTCGTCGTCGTCGGTCGTATCTTTGATTAGTTGAATTCTTTTGTCTTCTTTTTCGTCTTCAGTCTCATCCGAATTTAGATTAACGTCATCAACATGATTGATGGCTTTGATTAATAAAAGAAACCGAACCTGACAGTGATTAAGGAGGAAAATATCTGCACACTTGGCTTACCATCAGATTTACATAAGAAAATAAATTTCATCACTGATGATAACGTGACTTATTCAGATTAATCTTAAGTACTATATTTTGTCTTTATATATCTGCAAGAAAAAATAATTATGTATATTCTTGTAGGTACTTAAGAACATTCTCAGAAAGCCATATCCTTGCCAATTGCAAAAATTCAGAATTAATAATATCAGAACAAAGACATATCCCAAAGACAACTTGTGGTCTTACCAAAAATGAAAAAAAAATAAAATATCACAAATTTCTTGAACGAGGATATCCACTCAAAATCTTACAATTGGGAATCCTTATATGCCTCAATGTGCCCCTACATGTCATCGTAATCAATTGTTCGGATATAGAAAGTTCATTGTTATTCGGTATCCTACTTATTTTAAATTGGGCTATCAAAAATGGTCTGGTGCGTGCGTTAAGGGAATTATCTCAGTCATTATAGCGAACCCAAAATGACAAGATGCTTTTTGGGATCTTATCGTTCAGGAATTCATTAGGCCGTTAAATAAATGTATCTAACTACATTTTAGAACTTCAACAGTTCATAATAAGGGATCCGGTGATTATGTTACGGAGTATACTATACAGGGTGCCACAAAATATACACAGGATTTGAATTTAACGAGCGAAACAAAATTAGAAGCAGGTTAATATGGTTGAACAATATTGCAAAAATATTAAAAATCGTACTTCGTGTAAATAATGGTCAGAGTGTTGACTTTAATTTCACAAATGTTTATAAAGAAACTAAAAGTCTGAATTTAAGAGAAGACGGTTTCCAACACATTTAGTAGTTCATCCTGAGTACTTAAATCGAACGATAATATAAAAATTGAAGCAGAAATACAGTGTTTCTATTAAATTAAAAATATACATAAGTTTATGAGACACCCTTTACTTTGTGAAGCAGGATT
The DNA here is from genome assembly GCA_951509635.1 of Eupeodes luniger. Classification (NCBI taxonomy): domain Eukaryota; kingdom Metazoa; phylum Arthropoda; class Insecta; order Diptera; family Syrphidae; genus Eupeodes; species Eupeodes luniger. The sequence goes on along the minus strand of OX608073.1, from coordinate 313,479,766 downwards.
ATTTCAATGTTCATAAAGTTCTTTTATATTGATATAAAAGGTCAGATGAAAATAGAGAAAATGTTTGAATAAAGAGATGGCAAAGCTATATGTCAAAAGGGAATTAAACAAAATATTGATATTATCTTAAAAGAAAAGGTTCAAGACCATAAGGCTGTTAGGAAATAATGTAAAATAGCAAAATAATGTCAATAAACTCAACCAACAGAGCATTTATATAAGCTACATTAGGTTTTCTTTGTCTCTTTAAAATCTGAAGGCTTTCAAAACTTATAAGGGTTCTATTTTTGTAATGTATATTCTGAGGGTATATCTAAATGAGTGGTGTCAAAGTTAGCTTAATAACATTTAGCGATTAAAATGTGATTAGGTGTATTATTTGCAGGTTATTAGTTGTGATTTTTTTTTTTTTCTTACAATGCATCGCTTAAAAAGTGCTTAAAAAGTATATTTTAATTATTGAATCGTGAAGAAGTTTTGTGGGAGTGGCGAGATCCAAAATTTGAAGATGCTGAGACCAAAATTGATAAAATCCTCATTTTAAAGGTTATTAATAGAACAACAAAAAGGATGTCTTAGTCTAAGTCCTTCATTTTGACAAACACAAATTTTAAGTTTGGTACGCAATTCAGACAAAGTTAATATGTCATTTTGTAGATAAAAATATCATTTTCAATTTTTATAGAACATATTGTAAAAAAATAAATTTGTCGGAAGTTCATAAGCAAATAGAAAAACAAAAATAAATGGTAGGGACTTTTAATGAAATTAGTTTTTAAAACATTTTCCGACTTAGAGCCCCCGCAGACTGCAGACTTTTTATCGGCCGATAGTTTGGTCAGTATGGAGAGGTATGCATATGCGCACACTACAGCGATTCAGTATCGGCCGATAAAAAAGTTTGATGGGCTATCCAATTACATTCAAACTAATCTGTCGGCCAACTATCGGCCGACTGTTTAATCAGTATTGGCGCATACACGCCTGCCCTGCGCATACATGATGATTGTTTAGTCGGCCGATAGTTCAGTTCGCTCTGTGATTTGGCTTGTTCGAGAATAGTCGGCCGCTTGTTGGTAAGTCTGAGCCCTGTTCACCAACCAAACTGTTTAGTTGGCTCGGTGTGCGCACTTTCGGCCCAACCCGAATAAACTATCGACTGATAAAAAGTCTGCAGTCTACGGGGGCCCTTAATTAATTTATTTTGATCAAGCAGACTATACTCATGATGTTAATAATATATAATCTTGAAGACTAATTGAAAAAAGACAGAATGAAGGTAGTAACAACATGCGGTGCATTACAGTTATGTAAATAGGTACTTACAAGCTAATCACCAGGATAAAGACTATTTAATAAATTGATACATCACAATTTCTTTTAAATAAATCACGACTAATATTATTTTAAAAGTCAATATAATTACATTCTAGATTCGCCTGTTTCAGGCACAGTGTTATCGCCTTATTGACCCCGTTGTTTAGTCTATGAAATGGTTCAAAAAATAAATTACTTACTAGCAGCTCTCTTGAAGGAATCATAATTTTATCAACAACGAAGAAAGGAGCAATCATTTTGATAAGCAAGAATATCACGAATGAAAACTATCTCAAAATATCGTCTTCGAGTTTTTAGTTGTTGAAGGTCAAGAAGATTACATCCTGTACCGTCGTATGAAGGCATATATTCCATTTTAATCTACATACTGCTATTCGAATAAATCGTTTTTGGATGGTTTGAAGTCGATTAGAATGCAGAGAATAGTACGGGTTCCATATGACACAGCAATACTCAAGTACTAGTCTAACATAGCAGTAATATAACGCCTTGAGTGTAAAAGGGTCAGAAAATTATTTGGAATTACGAGATATAAAAGCAAGTAAGGAGTTAGATTTTGCTACAATGAAGTCGACATGGATAGAACAAGTTAGTTTCGGATCAAAGATGACTCCAAAATACTTTTTTTTTTTAGATCATTTGGAGATTGACACCATTTATTGAAAGTTACGACGAAAGATTATATAATCACATTTAGACACATTAAGATGTAACTGGTGTGTAGAACACCAGCTAACTAAACTATCTAAATCGTTTTGAAGAAGAATTCGATCAGATGCCAATTTAATATATTTTAGCAATTTAATGTCGGCAGCAAACATAAGACAAAAAGAAAATCTAATGTTGAGAGGAATATCATTAACAAAAAGAATAAAAAGAAAAGGGTCCAAGGTGGCTTTCTTGGGGAACGCCAGAGGTCACAGATATCGTAAGTGACAAAGACGAATTTATGGTGACATATTGGGTTCGACCTTCCAAATAAGATTCCAACCATAACAAAAAAACTCGAATGAAAACCTGAAGCATATAGTTTAGCTATACAAATTTCGAAAGCTTTAGAAAAATCAGTGTAAATAACATCAGATTAAAAACCATCTTTAAGGTTACTTCTGATCTCATAGTATAGAATGGTTAGATTAGTTGCCGTCGATCTTCCAGAGACAAAACCATGTTGAAACGGCGAAATAAGATCTTTGATTATAAAAGTTAATTTATTGTAAACGATTTTCTAAAATAACTAATGTATTTCACCAAAAGTTTTCAATAATTATAATAATTCGTGTGCACAATTAAATGATCTATGATGTATACCCACGACTTAAAGAACAAAAAATTTCGATTACCTTGGACCCCTAAAATCTCTTGGTCCACTTCAAAATTAGGGTATACCTTAGTGTTTGTTAGAACTTTATAAAAGAAGCTCTAAACAGAAATTCAGTTTTGTCAAAATTGTTCAAAGAAAGTAAGTGCAAACTTCATCGACCGTGTTCACTTTTGACTGTTCTAACCTGACATATAAAATGATATTATTTTAAAGTTAGAAATTAATAACAAACAAATTATTAAACAACAGTGAACCGTCATGGTGCTATCAGTAACAGAAACATGTGGACATACTTAAAAATCTAATTATTGACTAATTAAAGTCAAATCACAATTAATTACTCGATAGGGGAATGTTGGGAAGGTGTTCCAACGTTGTATTGAGTCTCTTCCAGTCATTTCAAAAGAGGGCTTCAAAAATGTATACTATTCGTTTTACTAGGAATATTCAGCAGTATATTTAAAATCACTTCGTAAAGTATAAAAAAGTTTTTAAAAAATGGAGCAACCTCGGAATGAGAGATAGTAAGCTTTGTTTATACCTTCTTCTTGGTGTTTAAAAAAAAAGAATGGTTGGAACATGATTTAAAACCCCAGAAATGGGGATAGATGCTCTCAAGTACCTATAGTGTACATTGCAATACCTTTTTTTCTACAATTAAAAGTGTAATCAAATCCATTCTTATAATAATTATAAAACATCATTTTAGTAGCTAGCGGAGTAGTAGCATGTTGGAGATTCCAGACCCGAGACTGCAGCTCCAAAACCTGTCCTTTAAAATGTACATAATAAGTTATTGGAAATAATTATGGAGGGAAATAAAAGACACGTTAATTTTTAAATCCTGGTCCAGGAATAGATGTTCATTCATGAAAATCCTTAGGGTGGTCAATCTTCAGCTACTGTACAAGTTGCGTTTAATGCAATATACCTTGCGACGACGGTATTTCCAAAGCCTCCATTTCAAAATTATGGCAGAGATATCACGTTGTAACTTAAGTTTTATTTGTATCAAACTATTGGTAATTGTGTCACTTGTTGAATTAGCTGAAGCGTCGGAAATTACACGAAGATTTGCATTGGGACTTTGTTTCCGTATAACTGCCTGGTGTAGAAGATTATACTTTTGACATGAGGTGTTTGTTTTTTTGTTCGTGTCTTCAAGATTGGTATTTATGTGATCTGTGTGCTGACTCTCATTACAACTCGAATTTCTCTGCAACGAAACCGAACTAGAGGATACTTGTTTTCGTAAACCATTACTTTGCATTTTGATGAGAACACACCATTTTCGTCAACCGTTGTTTCTTCAGTACGTATCTCTTCGATCTCCAGTTTAATATTCGCTGAATCCATTGTATTTGGCGTTAGCAATACATTATTGTGTAATTGCTTGTTATGATATTTAAACGATTCATCAGTCTCCAATCTGGTCAAGTGTAGAAAAATTACTTCTTCGTTTTCTTCACAATTGATGGATACATTCAGTGTAGCTTCTGATACCAATTGGAATAGCGATTTTTTATCATTAACTGCGTTCGTATTCTGGTACTGGGGATCAAGGGTATCCTGGTCTGAACTTTTTTAGGCTTTTCTATGGTTTGAGCATTAACTTTTAGATCATCTATGTTTGGTTCTCTTGCACTGTCCATAATTTTTAACCCTTCAATCTTCAAACCCTATTTTAGTTTGGGAAGCTCTTCGAAATACTCTTCTTGTATTTCGTAGTATAAATCTCCCACTTCGATACTGTTATATTTGGATAGTTTTTTGGTATAGAGATTTTCCATTTCTTCAAATAAAATCTCCAAATACCTTATTTTGTGTGTACCAACTTCTTCCAGTACTCGAAAGTCAACGATTTTTCTTCTAAGAATATTTATTATTCTTTTAAATCGGTTTATCTCAAGGTCCCGAGTTGCTGTCGCAATATTTTTTAAAGCCATGTTGATTTTCGTTGGAGGTGTTTTTGTTTTGGTTGCCAGGTTGGCCTAGCTGTGCCTCGACTCACAACTCGTTGATCAACGTAAGTTATTATTTTTACAGAGGCACTTTTTGGATATCACTGAATTAATTTTAATTACATTCACAGCACATCCTTTTTTTCACAAAACGTTGTTTAGCCACGTTTACGCTTGTCAGTATTTAGTTCTGTCAACAATGTTTTAATTATTGATCATTTTGTTTCTTAGTCTCTTGCCACTGGTGGGGGAAAACTTAGGAATAATCAAAAGTCATTTTATATTGCTTAGAATTTTCTATTTTTTTTTTTTATGTTGGCTGAGCTCAATTTCTGTGCTTAAAATACCAACCTTGCTTAGTTTTTAACCAAGGCTTTTTGTTTTAGTTTGAATTTTTTTACCTTATTGGTTATTGAAAATACAAACTATTTTTTCTTGTTGGTTCAATCGTTAACCAGTAATCCGGCTCGAAGGACTAATGAAAATAATTATGGAAAGAAATAAAAACACGTCTTAATTCGTCTGTGTTTTTATTTCGACTCAATTTTTTTAAAACTACTTACAACTATTTATACCTACTTAAATCTAAGGAACATGAGATAAGATTTCTCTACGTTTCAAATTCCCTAGAATCTAGAAGATAAAAGATTTTTAGAGAGATGTCTGTGTTCGTTTCGTACGTTCGTAGGTGTGTTTGTACTTTTGCACGTCCACACGTTCGAGAAGCTTTTTTCGTCGTCCATATCTCAAGAACCAGTAGAGATATCGACTTTAAATACATTTTTGTATAGAGATAATAACACAAAAAATGAAAAGAAAGAAAAGACTCTCATATCTCACGAACCAATAACGCTAGCGACTTCAATGACATTTTATATTATATAATGTGATGTTTAACGATTTTTTTATAACTCAAAAAAACTGAAAAAAAAATAACTGTCACCTCGAATATTTTACGAACAAAAAATGATTTTATCTCAAAAACAATTGTATGCAAAAAAAATAACGTTTTTGACATCTGCTAAAATTTTGAGTAAAATGAAATTGACAGTTTTTTTACAAATAAATTTCAAATATTGGCTTCAAACTATTTTCAGCTTATACAAAATATGTTTTTCGACATTCAGTAAAATTTTTATAAAAATACAACAGTAAGTTTTTTCATAAAAATTAAAATCTACAGTAAATAGTACGCAAAATTTGTATAAATTGGACCTCGATTCTCGATACCTCGTGAATAAATAAAGCTTTTGACTTCAAAATGATTTCATTCTGTGCTGAATTTTGTTGTTAACTTAAGATATTGTTCTTAAAAAAATCCAATCTTTATTTGTTTATGTAAGAAATACAAAATTTTAAGAAATGCTACTAAAATTGGTATACATTGTTTTTCGACTAAAAACTTCGCTAACAAAAACAGATTTTGAAATCAATCTATTTCATCATATGCAAAATATTGTTAGTAATTTTTAGTTATTTTCTTAGAAAAATTCAACAAAGTTGTCAGTCAAAACTTTAACAAAATACGAAAACCTAATAAGAATATAAATAAATAAATAAATCAGGTGGCGCAACAGTCCGTAGAGAACCAGGGCCTAGTGACTTACAACTCTCAACCATTCCTGTGTGCGAGTACTGTTGTCAGGGATGGAGGGGACCTACAGTTTAATGCCGAATCCGAACGGCTAATTTGAGAAAGCACTTTTTCATGACAAGCATTACTCTTGGAGAATTTGTCAATTCCTCGCAAGAGGCAGTACCCGTTTTTTTTTTTTTTTTTTTTTAATTAAGGTGGCACAGGCAGGGATCGAACCCAAGACCTCTCGCATGACAGTCCAACGCACTAACCATCATGCCACGGGTACTACCTAATAAGAATATATGTTTATAAATAAATAAATTGAGTGGCGCAACAGTCCTAGGGCCTAGTGACTTACATCTCTCAACCATTCCTGTGTGCGAGTTCTGTTGTCAGGGATGGAATGATATTTCTTCGGAAATATATTTTTGTCAATGAAATTTCTGTTTCCAAATTGAAGTTAGTAAAAAAAAAAAGTTTTTTAATTGTAACAATAATTCACATTGAAATAATTGAATGGCTAACTGCTAAAGTTGTTTTTCTTTGAATTAATGAATGGCATTTTATTTGAGAAGTTTGAAAAAAGGATCAAAATCAATTAGTAAGAACCAGTTGAAGACTTAGTAACTAATCAATGTTTTCTTTGATGTTCGAAGGTTAACAACTCTTAGTAGAAGAGGTTTTTTGTTAAGAGGAAAAACAGAAAGTAATTACATTTATACGGGTTTCTTGGAAGCAAAATAAATGTTCTTATTATTTGTAAGTATATGGGAATATCTAAAGAATTTTATTTTTTAACAGCCACGCTGCATGTCTTAATAGTAACTAATTGTTCTTCTTGTTTACCAAGGAAATATCAAAAATGTATGAATTTTAGCAAAATTAGGGTACATTGTTATTGCTTTTTTTTATCTGTATGTCATCAAGAATTCAATAACTATTTTTAACCATCCACCTCAACCAAAAGGTTCATAAATATAACTTCCATGTAGCCCTGAAATCGTTATCAGGACACATGTTTCGTTGTTTATAAACTCCCACACCCACATTTTGTTTATACACCCAAAACACAAAGTTAACTGTCTACTTTTCTATTTGCACTTTTACCCGACTCCCATTTAATACCAGGTTTTGATATTGATATATATATATATTGTAGCTATGACAATATTTGGTAGCTATTATTATTTAAATCGAAGAGGGCCTTCCTCACAATTTTCAAAAACAACAAAGTTATGATGACGATGAATCCTTACCCAGTCTTCTTTCTTTGTGCAAATTGAACAGCAAATATTTGATTAGAATGAAATGAGTATTGATAATTGATTTTATTCATCACTTACTTTGTAAATAATACAAAAAGAAAAACAAAAAATAAATGATTGACATTGATTTTCTTTTTGCCTTTAATAAATTTCATTTAAATTAAGAAATGAAAAGAAAATTTTATGGTCTTTTTGTTGAAAATCAGTCATGCAATTATGTATGTAAAATATTTTAGTGTTTTATATAAAAGAAAAATTGCGTTTACGCCTGAGTGTACCGAATTATGTCCTCCTTTAATAATAGAATTGAAACCCCAGGCGAAATGGTTATTAGTTACTTTTGTGATGAGGTGTGAGTCTCAAGCCCATTATAAGACATACATAATACATATATCCTTTTCCACTGATTCTTGTTTTTATTTTGTATTTTTGTTTAATGTGACAAAAAACAACTAGAAAATGATAAAAAAGGTGGCTCCCACGACTAATTGGACAAATAGAATGTAAATTTTCGGAACGCAATCATTTTTCCAAGAAAATGTATAAAAGTAGTAGAACTTTACTTATAGCTATTTAAAGTAGTTCCTGGATCTACTTCTAAATTACACCAAAAGGAAAACAAACATCTTTGGAAATTCGAAAATTGGGTTTGTTGCATAGCCAGGACGGAAAATCTTCAGAAATTGTGTAGATTAGATTAGATTCTTTATTTCATATTAGGGTTTTACAATATAACTTAAGAATAAGGACATGGCAATACTGCCGTCTGCCTGAGAGTACATTTCATAATAAAAAAAGAAAAGAAAAATATATAAAAAGATCAATGTAGAAATTAATAAATAGGTTAATGAAATAATAACAAAATAAGTACAAAATAACATTTAAAATAATAAGCTGTATATCAATTTTAAACAATAAATCTTAAACAATTTTCAAATTTTTGAAAGTTTACATCTTTTTAACAATTTAAAGTGATTTTTAAACACAAAAAAAAAAGAAAAAAAGATCAATAAAGAAAAAGAGATTCCATTTAGATATTCATATAAACATTTTCCAATTTTAAAGTGATTTGAAACACAAAAATAATAAACAGTTTTTGAATAGTTAAAAGGTTGAATAATAAAGCTTCACATAATTAGAAGTTACAAGAAACAGTTTCGATAATTAAGAGCTTGTTCACAAAACCCATACAGGCTTGTCCACCCTGCCAATCCGTTCAAAATTCCTATCAATTGTATTCTGGAGAGGACGCTTTGATGGAAGTAAAGTCTTCTGATTTCCTGCAAAATTGGGCACACAGCTATGAAGTGAAAAACATCATCGCGCTCGAATCTATTACAAAAATTACACAAGATTGGTAAGTCTGAACGATGAGGGACATAATTTAAGCTAAGAATTTCCACTCTTGCTCGAAAAATGGTGCTTATGACTTTCACAGGGAGTTCCATTTTAAAATAATTGTTAGCTTGAAGTCGATGATTTAATTCATTGTATATAAGCCTTGTTGATGAAGCCGCCGCGCGACTTAGATGTTGAACGTATATTTGTTCATCAACCTTTGCTATTACATTAGCAAATATATCACTCCAGTTATCTAAATTAAATTCAGTAAGATCAAACTCGAGGCCATGAGAGGTTGCTAGATCACTCCATTCTTTGAATGGTGTTGAATTTGTACCCAGTAGGTAAGCCATAATCGATTTGTGAAGACTTAAACCAGGCTTTTGCATGGTCTTTATCAAGAAATCGGAAGTTACTTTGAGGTTTCGAATGTAAATTGGGGTAATACCTGACTCGACGTGGATAGCATGTGTTGGGGTGGAGTTCGGTAAACGAAATAAACGTTTGAAGAAGAACCTTTGGATCAATTCGAAATCCTCGAAATACTTATAACCGAAAACTTGGACTCCATAACACAAACAAGAATTGGTAGTAGCTTCAAACACACGGTATTTGGACCCTAAGTCTATATTTTGGTTTGCAAAGAGGTTTGGCCACATCACGTTAAGTGTAATTTTGGCTTCCTTACACTTTTCCTGTACATGTTTTGCAAAGCTAATGTTTGAAGAGATCAGCACACCCAAATACTTGAATTCATGTACTACCTCTATGCGTTCACCATTCAAAAGCCAGTTTTCAACTCTTGACCTCTTACATTTCCGAGCTTCAAACACCATAATTTTTGTTTTCATAGCGTTAATTTTCAAATCCCAGGTGTTGCAGTACCTCTGAAGCTTATTTATTTGGAGTTGAAGAGAGGAAGGGTTATCAGCCAACATAACCAGATCATCTGCGTAGAGAAGCACTTTTATATGAGTGTTGGAAATGCTGACTCCCCCAGGCAAGCACTCACTAATGTCGTCGATAAAAAGAGCAAGGAAAATTGGACTCAGAATACATCCCTGAGGAACACCAGCAGAAGTTTCGAACCAATTCGATGTCTCAAAGCCATCCCACACTGCCGCACTAGTTCCAATCAATAAAGATTCATACATTGTCAAAAATTTCTTAGAAATACCAACGGAAGCCATTTTGTAGATGAGTGCTTGACGATTGACAGTGTCAAAGGCTGCTTTAAAGTCAACGAAGCAGGCATATAACTTTTTTTTTCCATGTGTAAATTTATTAGCTATGCTAGACAAAGCAAAGATGTGGTCAAACGTTGAGAATCCAGCGCGAAAACCGGCTTGAAATATACTCAAACGTTGGTTTGATTCTATCCAGTTAGAGAGTCTCCTATACAAAATTGTAGCAAATACCTTTCGAATGGAGTTAAGTATTGAAATACCCCTATAGTTTTCTGGGAAGTAACATCCCCCTTTTTAAAAATTGAAATGATAAGAGCTCGATTAAAGCTTTGCGGAACGCATGCATTTTCAAACAAATGATTGTAAAACAATAGTTGATGATTCTTAAATTCTGATGTTGAGTACTTAAAAAACTCGAGAGGGATACCATCGTTACCAGGTGACTTATTGTTTTTCATTGAAGATAAAGCAAAATTTAATTCATCTACAACTATTGGCAAATCAAGCTCCTCGACAATTGGGTTGGGCAAGGCGTAGTGGAACGATTGCCGTTCACAACTAGCTGTCAACAAGGATTGAAAGTGAGTGGCGAGAAAGTTGGCTTGTATTGCACTACCCGCTAAACGATTGTTACCACGAAGTTCTCTCACGCTACTCCAGAAGGTTTTTGAGTCTTTACATTTTTCCCTTCCATAGTTCAATACATAATTTCACAGTTTAAAAACGAAAACAGGGTAAGCAGAAAAGAAGGGAAATAAGCTGGAGACGTACGATGAGAAGTTTCTTTTTAGGCTAATCAACTAAAATTCCTTCATAGCTTTGGAAATAGATCACCAGTATCAAAAGTATCAGAAGAAGAAGCATCTCCATCGAAATAATGACCAAAATGGCCATGCAGCCGTGTATAAAAAGTTATACATTAATGAAAAAATACAATTAAAAGACTTAAGTTTGCTAATGAACATATAACACCAGAGGTGTATAAGAATACAATATTATTATATAACATTCCGAAACATTAACAACTATAAAATACATGTAAGCTTTTAATGCACTTTTGTATTTTATAGAGCTCAGTTTATTATTAGATACATCAAATAACTGCATTTTATGTCGTACTCTTGGTGTCATTATAATTTTATCTACGTCATTCAACTTAATTTTTATTTTCATGAACTCATAAAATATTTATCTAAAAAAAACAACGAATGTTGTATTAAATTAAGCTCCAGACCAGAGAGTAACCATCATTACAATTTTATTTAATCTCTATTTAGTAACACTTATAAATACCACCTTAAGATAAAATTTAACCTAAATGTATCGTAAAGAAAATCTTCAACAATAAATTTTACAGCCTACGTTGTGACATTACGACTCAGAATAATTACACCTGCTTTTATATCATCAATTAAATTCAAATGAAAACCAAACAAACCATTGATAACTTCAAAGTGTATAAATAAGCACAATTACCTTTTATACTGACTTTTATCTCTATCTTGATCCCAAATTTAAATGTCAAAAATGATGGGGATTAAGAGGCTTTAAATTCTGTAGAATTACATAAAATTAAAACAATATAATTACAACTGTCATTTCCGACCGAAATCGACATCCTAAAAAGAAAAGTTATAAAAGTTATACAGAACAGAAAAATAAATTTGTGCTCGCTTGCACAGCTTTAGTCACATAAATTTGTTTTCAGAAGGATTTTCAAGGAAACAAAATTAAATTGAACATTCGATTGTTCATTTTTGATGGCAACGACATGCAAACAAAACCCTGGGAGATGTAGACATTTTGTTTTCAACCTGTAGAATGTTTATGAGAAACATGCCACTATATCTACCCACCTACCTACACCGACACATCCATTCGACACCCCGTCACCAGTTACAGTGTACAGTACAGCCCATCTCATCAGCAGTCTGACTGTTTTTGTTTATCACAGAAGACCTAATATCCTTCTTAAGCCCGGAAAGGCAAACAAACAAGAATAATACAACCCTAGTTCCGTTGCTCGATGTCGAGCCATTGATATTGATTTTATCCCTCCCACACTCTTTATACAACCATATACATACATACGATAGAGATATATGCATACACGAATGTTGAATAAATATTTAACCGCCCGCTATATTTGATGAAACACTCCCCCCCCCCCCATCCCGCAGCATAGGACTTTTCAAATTACAGTTAGCTTGTTAAAATCCTGTAAAACTTTCTTGAGGCACTTTAAGATTCTTTTAGTTTTTTTCGGATAGAACGGAAATCCATCGTCACCGTTTTATTTTAGGTGTGGTTTTCAAGATTTGGAGCTTTTGCTTTTTTATTTTTGTAAAATATTTAAACCTAACGTAAATTCTCTTCTACCATATCTGCCCAATCGACCAACCAACCATGTCGAAGACGTCAGCCAAGCTCCATTGGATAATTTTTCTGTAATTTTTGCAAAATTTCCGGGGTGTGACTTTCAATACTAAAAACCACTACTACGTCAAACTTCAAAAAGGGTATATTCATATATATAATATATTTATATGTATGTACATACGTATATATAACTACACCATGACTACACCAATACCAGCTAATCTCGCACGCGAGCGAAAAGACATCGATTTTAGTTTTCGATGAACCACTTTTTTTACATAACCTACCACCAAAGGCCACATGCCCTCAAGCCCTACTGAGGAACAAGCGCTCAAAAAAAAATAAAAATGATATAAAACAAGAGTACTTTCGCAAACTTTTTGTTAGGGTTGGTCGTTCAGACACACCATCATCAGGGTGACTGACTGGGTGCCTCATTAAATTTAGACTTTCCATTCATACACTTAACAAAAAAGTTGAAGCTATAATAATTATTGTAGACCATGAATAATAACCTTGAATCGAAACTTTTTTATTCCAAGTATGCATATCAAAAAATCGAAATGTTTTATTTAAAGGAATGTTGAATTAATTGTATTATGTTTTTAATAAAACCTCTCTTTAACTTTTTAAGGTTTGCTTAAAACATAATGGTTAAACCACAACCACGCGTTAGGTTGGTCGGGCTTTTGACAGGCATCTTACCGACTACGATATTTCAGAATGTCATGTGTCATTAAGCGTGACCTAATGTGTCTTCAAAATGTGGGCGTTGAGAAGAAAGTTTACATACAGATACATTTTTTGATTTATTTATTTAATTTGTATTTATAAATAAAACAACAGGGGTGAAGACAGTGCTGCTCCTGCATACATTCTGAAATGAAAGAAACCAAATTGCAATGAAAATACAGTTGTCAGCTGTCAAAGCGCGACAAAATAGCTGGATATATATCCGTTGAGCTCGATATTACGATATTAACAATCTTAAGCGAGCACAAAGCTTGTGGTAACATTTTAGATTGCCTCATAAGAGTCCAAGGATTCTATTTAATATGTCAAAGTCAGCACAACCGAACCCGTGATTGTGGTTTAGCTATATGAAATAGATTCCTTAAGACCCAATCCTTCACTTTTATACTTGCGACATACCTATAGGAAATATATGGCAAGTTTTGTAATCGTACAAAATTTCAAACTAGAGACTTTAATCAATAATGACATTACGGGGCGTGGTAGGGAAGTCGAAAAAGTGGGTCCCCCGATTCCGTCCGTCTGTCTGTCTGTTTGTCCTGGCCCCTACAACACAAACCATTGGGTTGATTGAGTTTAAACTTATAAATTAAGGTTTTAAGCAGATTCGCGTTAGAGTTCTTATTGTTTTTTTAAGACTAAACATAACAGTAGTCCGTATACAATTTTGTTGGTCAAAAATCAAAAATTCGAATTTTCTCAGAAACAAACTGATAGATTACAATAATGTTTTTTCTGTACCAGCTTTTATACTGCCTTTAGTATTCGATGATAAAAAATTTACACATTTTTGTTTGCATTTTTAAAAATATTATTTTTTTTATTGTCAAAATTCGATATCTCGAAAATGGGTCAATATTTCTTAACGAAATTGAAATGTAAAGCGAATATTTATAAGCACTACAAAACAACATGCCAAAAATATTTCTAAAAATAAATTGAAAAATTGTATATTAAATCAAAAATGGCATTTAAATTTTATGAAACAAAATTATTTCTTAGGTCTATTTTTAAATCTTAGATTATAGGATTTGGATTAAGGAGCAAGTTCGTGAGACCCGGTCGTGCACTCTATTTAATTTCGATTTTATGTTGAGTGAAAATAAAATAAAGAACCAAACTAAATGTTGGAGTTTAGTTACAAACTGATTTTCATAAAACTTTAAAATTTCGGCGAAGTGGCTTGAATAAATTACAGCAGAGAGCAATGGCGGATCGAGACTATTAATCAGGGGGAGTTACACACTTAACATAAAGATGAGTTCTTGAACACCGCTTAAAAATGTTCTTTAATGTTCTATAAAAGAGACTGACAAAATTTATGTGTATCTTAACCTTACATTTACATACTTCAAGGGCTAAAGTGACAAGTTTAGTTATTAGATTTATTAACGTCCCATAGAAAGTTATTTTAATGAGTCCGACTTGTCGAATTGAAAATTTTGACATTTCTCGACGTTTCAAGGTCCCTAGAGTCGAAATAAAAGATTTTTAGAAAGATGTCTGTGCGCGTGTGTGTACGTACGTTCGTACGTTCGCGACGTTTTTTTCTTCGTCCATAGCTCAAGAACCAGAAGAGATATCGACTTCAAATAAATTTTGTTATACAGATAATAAAGCAGAAAGATGCAGGAAGGGCTCTCAAGAAAATTGCGTGGGTGGTTTTTTTACCATAGCAGTTTAAAAAAGGTGAAAATTTTAAACCTAAATATCTCATGAACCAGTGACGCTAGAGACTTGAATTAAATTTTATATTATATATTGTAACGTAATACAAAACAAGTATATTTTTGGAAAAAAATACAACTAACGGTTTTTTTATAAATCAAAAAAACTGAAACAAAATTTGTGACCTCGTAAATTTTATGACTAAAATATGATTTCATCTCCAAAACAATTTTGTGCAACGAAAAATGATGTTTTTGTCATCTGATAACATTTTGAGAAAAATCTAACTCACAGTTTTTTTTTACAATAAACAATAACCTAAAAAAAATGTATTAAAGGTTATAAAAATTGATTTTCGACTGAAATATCTTTTCAAAAATTTGAGGTAATGGCTTTTAACTAATTTAAAAACAATACTAAAAGTTGGTAGAAATTGATTGTGGACTCAAATCATCTTTTATATTAAAAATATTGGCTTCAAACTTAATTCATCTCACAGAAAATATTGCTTTTCATTCAATCAATTTTATAAAAATCCAACAGTCCGTTTTTTTTTTCATAAAAAAATAAAATCTACAAAAAATAGTACGCAAATTTGGTAAAATATGATGTTCGATTCTCGATATCTCGTGAAAAATAGAAGGCATTGACTTTAAATTCATTTCATTCATCCAATTTGTATTTGTTTATATAAGAAATACAAAATTTTAAGAAATGCTACTAAAATTTTTAAAAATTGGTTTTCGACTAAAAACCTCGTTAACAAAAATATATTTAAAAATCAAACTATTTCATTATTTATGCTAAATATTATTGGCAATTTAAAATTTTTGAGAATAATTCAACTGACAACAAATCGACAGACGGGATTGGAAGTTATCAGTGTGGGTCGCATCCTAGCCTCTTTTTTTAGAACACTATTGTGCAGCAAGATTATGGTCTAACTATTTAATTGGCACACTTCCGGGCATACAAGAAGGATTTCAAGATTCCAGCAAGATTCTAAATATACCATATTCAAAAGTTAAATTACAATAGTTTTGAGGGTTTTTTGATGTGTTTTTCACGCAGAAATGTTAGAAATTGTGTTCAAAAGTAGCTTTTTTCCAAAAATACACATTTTGTTCTTGTTTTATATTTCTATAGATGCAAGAACCCAGAAAATGAGAAGGTTTACCAGAAAAATGTGATAATTTTTTTGGAGGGAAATAAAACAGAAGTATTGTTTTGGAATCAATTTTCGGGAGTCTATTATTACTATCGTTATCAGCCTGCTTACCCGTAGATTAGAGCTGATGGTAGAAGACAAATTCTAAAACATTTCTGTTTTGCGGGAGCCTTTTGAAAATATTTTTAACTTAAGGGAATCGATCGTAGAGAGAAAAATGTTTGGTACTTAAATTTTAGTAGGAGGGTGCATTTTGGTACATAATTTCTCTAAAAATTAAATAAAAAACAAATTGAGGTTAACAAATAAGTTGAAAAAAACTTTAGTGTTGCATTCACAAATTAGTTTAAACAAAGTATCACTTTAGCCGTTTTTAGGAAATTTATATATTTTTGTATTTAATAGAAAACCAATTTTGAAAGAAAAAATAATTTGGGTAAGCCTTACACTATTTATGTGCGTAAAAAAAATAAGATTGAATTTAAAGACAACTTAATACCAAATTGGCGATCTCTTATTCAAGTTTTCTTCGTAAGAACTGAATATGTATTTCCTCTTTCTCTCGGAAAAGATCTTGTGAACAAAATAAAGCATTATTAAAAGTTTTCTAAATTCTTAATTGTTTCAAAACTCAGATTTTAGTTGTTTTTTTTCAGTAAGCCGCTTTTTGGTGAATAACATAACTATGAAACCCCCTCCCACCACAAAAGATTCTCCATTGGCAGAGATACCCAACGTTCGACCACTTTTTGCTGAAATAACGCGTTAATCATCTCGGAAATATTTACGTACAAAAGCGACTTCACATAACCCCACACAAAACAGGCCAGCGGTGTTAAAACGCACAATCTTGGAGGTACCGAGACGAAATAATGCATTCACCAAAAGTTTCCTTCAATAAATTGATACGCGAGAACCGAATGATTATCTTGGTAATAAATTTGAACGATTTGTAAACGTTGTTAAGGAGTTAAAATATTTGATATGAAATGGCAAACCAAACTTAGAATAAATTAAGTGAAAATATTGCCAGTTTGAAAACCATGCGTCTTAAAAAAGAACACCAGTTATCCGGCACCTTTTTTGAAAAATCTGTTCCCAACATTTAAACTCTACTTTGAAAATATCGGAAGCCCTTGCTTAAATCCTTTATCAAAAAAATCACGCGAAGTTAGTTTTGTTAGTTGACCCAATTGTCATCGTATAATTTTTTGACATTTATTACTTGATCCGCTATTTTCTTTGGATTTTAATAATACCACTTTCCTGCAATTGGCCATTAGTCGAACTATAAAAATGTTGCTTGAATATAAATAGCAAATATAATGTTGGAACTTTTGAAGGACGCAATGAAATCAGCTGAAAAGCTCTCGTGAGGATTTTAGCAAAATTGAAGGAGTCTATCGTAAAACATATTACAATTTTATGGCAGGCATTCACGCTATATACTTCTGTTGAAATTCCTGTTCCTGTAAGTGGTAAATGGCTACTTTTAAGCCGAATTTCATTTAAATAGGAAACTCTTTAGGAAATGGGTACAATCAAAACTGCCTGAGGCAATGATTTTATAAAAATATAATTTTTTCTTCCAGTGTAAGGATATTGCTTAAAGTAAACGCACAATCGAAGAAATTGTTTGGACGAGCCGGTTTTAAATTTATTTGTATTCCTTAACTTAAGTTCCAACTCTTTTCATTCATCTCATAAAGTTATTTTATTTTTTAGTTTTTACTATTTTCTTACTTTCATTTTGTATTCTAATGGCAAAGTGCGCCATAATTGAACAAAACGAACCGGAAGACGAATGGAAATGAATGATAATGGTGTGAAGTGTAACGGGGCAAGGCCGTTGCCGTTGCCGTTGCCGCACAAGGAAAATGTGCAATGACGACGAAAGGCAGCAATGAACGAGGTATTGCGAACGAATGAAGAAAGACGTATACACTATACATAGTTCGTAATTTCTTTTTAATCAGAAATCAATGGAGACTTTATATATTAAGAATTTAAAGCTTATACTTAATTGAACTTTAGTGTTAGTTCGTCAGGTTTTTCTTTTCAATTTTTAATATTAAAGTGACTTTTGAGATTGGAATTATGTGGGTTTTTCTTTTTCATTTCGATCGAGGAAAACTGGAGTCAATTGAGTTGTAGGTTTTTTGTGAAAATAAGCAAAATAAACTGGAAGTTTACTGGACACATCATTTTAATGATGTTGGTGGAGTCGTTATTTAGTATTTTCTTTGTAAAAAAATTTGTTTATAACAAAAATCTAAACTTCTGGCAAGAAAGTTAATTACAAACATACAGTGATGAATATCGCTAATTGGCTTGTAGGAAACTTAGTTAAGTTTATAATGATTTTCGAAATCTAAAATAGATATGGGGTATTCTAAATTTACGGAACATTTGAAATTGCCTTAACTCATTCCATATTGACATTTGAGCGACTTGTTATCAGACGTTAAGAATAACCAATCGGTCAAACAAGACCAAATTTACATATTTTTCTTTTAAATGAGTTTTATCACATTAATATCGGATAAAGTATTGCTTTATTCTTAAAAATTGCTGGCAATGAAGTTTGGTTAGGGTGTTGAGATTTAAAACTTGGTGATACTTTGTCCTTCCAAAAAGTTTTAAGCACTATACAGAGGAAACTGAAGCTATTTGAGATACCACACACATGTAAGTGCAAATCTTCTATAGAATCTGTCCAATAAATATGTGCAAAACAGGCCTTATGAGAGAGCTTACCTACGAACAAGGGTGCCTGCTGCACACAAAACTAAAAAAAGAAATAGCTGAGGCAAAAAATAACCATTTAAATAACAAAACAGAAGCAGTTAGACAAACCTGCAATATTTAGTATGTTTCAGGATGAACCGTTGAGTCTCATAAAAGATAACAAGACCAAGGGCCATAACTCACTATTAAACAAAAAGACAATTCTAGGTAAGGAAACCGAAAGCTTTGACAAAACGTTTTAAGGCAAGTAGCCCATGGACAAGATTTTGCGGGAGATTTAACTTAATCCAAAGATCACACAAACAAGTCCATCAACCCTTCATAACATCTTGAGGGAAAATCTATATTTGATCTTTATCAAACTTTAAAGAAGGGAGATAGGGAAATAGAGAGATTAAAACAAAAAGATTTACTTACCGATCAAACTTGGCTTAACAAGGGACAAAATCGAAACAAAATTTGGGCAGACCCAGATAAGATCAATTTATTTCAGTGAACATATAAGAAATCTGAATTTGAAAATCTGGACAATTTCGGAATTTTCAACTTTAAAACTTTCAATTTGGTAATTATCATACTATTTTGTGATACTGTGTTAAGGGATTTTCATCTTAAAAATTTGATCAATGATTTTTATAAAATTTATTTCTTTGTTTTAAATTCATAAAGTTTAAAAGGGGAACCCTTTTGATTTTTATCAATTTTATAATATGCAGTACGGAAATCCTCGGAATTATTTCCTTTCACACAATTTAGTTGAATTTCTTGGTAGTTAGATACTGACATTCTATCCTTCCTGAACTGCACATATTTACTGGACGTTATACGCTGTCCAATAAATATGTTCATTTGTTAATCCAAATTAGTTGATGCAAAGATGGGTGCCGTGACATAAGGGCAAGTGACATAAGACCAAACGGTTGGCCTTATGTCGCTTTCCAAAGTGACTTAAGGCCAATTGAAAATTTGGCCTTCACAAAACTCATAATTATAGATCAAATCACTTCGAACATCCATTTTTCGACTTTTTCGTACAAGGCAAAGAACACAAATGAGTAGCTTGCAACTTTCCTGATTACATTTGCTTACCATCTGTTATTACTCTTATCATAATTCTGACGGTAAAGACCGGTTTTTGTTATTGAAGAAAATATCAAAACAAATTTGGTCTTAAGTCGCAAAAAAATTTGGCCTTATGACACTTTCTGAAAGCGACATAAGGCCAAACGTTGGAATTTGGTCTTATGACGCTTTCGAAAAGTGTCATAAGGCCAAATTTCAAAATTCGGTCATATGACACTTGCCCTTATGTCACTACACCACAAGGATGTTGTTAAAATTGTTTGTTATGTACTAATCTACAAGCTGTTATTAGACAGACAAAATGAAAAAATGAGATGATGGTATTTCCCTTACTGTTGTTTTATATACAATACTCTTCCGAAAGGTGGAAATAAAAATATATCCCTATTTAAAAACATAACAAAAAGTGGTCTAACAAGGAACTTTCCACGACTTCGGCATACATTTATCCGCTGGTTTATATTTTAAATGACGCTGAGCCATAAATGAGTTTTTATGCGTTTAAGATGTTAAATTAATTTAACTCATAATTATTGCATTATTATTGGCCAACGAAATCCTCCTGATTTCAAGTAACATGTTTAAAACCCACCTCCTTTTACCCACCCAAAATTCATTGCACTTTTAAGGAAGTGTAAATGATGTTTAAATAAAGCTGTTTACAAAAATCACCATTGTCAGAATTTTTGAGGACATTTTTTAAAATTTTGTGACATTCATTAGAAATCAAATCTATGGCGGTATTTATTGTTAACCTCTTTTTGATTTATGTGCTATGTATATTGTATATAGGGCTCAACATAATATTTAACATAACTTTCTTGTTCGTACAACTTTTTCATTTTTTTACAACTTTAAATTTCAACCTGCAAAACTTAAAAAAAGAATGTCAATTAAGTTCAAAATCAATACAAAATATACAACTAGCATAAATTTAACCCACTCAAGTTCCCTGAAGAAAAAAGTTAAATCTCTTCATTAAATAAAATCTCATACTTAAGAATTTAAGAATATAAACTTCCCATTTACAACAACAATAACATGGCAAGTAACAAACAAAAAATCCTTTTGTGAAAGAAATTCCAATTGTTCTAAGCTTCGGGCTTTTGAAAACAAAATCAAATAGAGATTTCACATTCAGTCAACAAATCATGTCCTTGTTAAAACAAAAAAGTAAGTTAGAAAAATAAAACTAACTTGAAGACAAACATGAAAATAAAAACAAAATCTTTCAAGTCACCCACAGTGAAATAAATGGGACTTTAATTTTTTGTTCGTAGGCGGAAGCTATTAGCAGTAATAGTCCCCTAGTTATTCCAAGTTTACAAAATAATATATCTATTGGGCTGTTGAAGTTAAAAAAAAAAGAAAACCCAAAAATATGTATATAAATATATACAAGTACTCGTATATTGTAGACATCAATTAAGTCACTTACAAAACATTGTGTAGTCTTCGAAACGGAACCGTCCTCTCTGTTTTTGAAATTCAATTTAGGTTTTTATCCATTAAAAAGTTTTTCTTTTTTTTTTTAAATCCACCCTAACGAATAGGTTTGGGAAGTATGGGAAAGTAAAAGGAATAAAAATCATAAATCTCTGAATTAATTTGTTTATATTCCTTCAAAAGAAAATCCCAAAAGAGCCATTTTGGAACTGTGAACATCAACAACGATCATTCTGTCATAAAGACAAATAGGAAGGAATGTTAGCACGTTAACCATAAATAGACAACAAACCTTTAGGCTCTAAATTTCTGAATTATAATTCTGCATGCTGCGCTGTCTCAGATAGTGGAACAAAATGTTCTGAATTGGGAAAAAAATACTTATGATTTAACTTACTTGAAACTCCTTTTTTAAAAAAAAGTCTTAAAAGAAAGTATTGATTTTGTAAATAATTGTCATTTAAGTTTAAAAGTATTGTTTTGATTGATTTTAAATTAAAGGGTTTTCAAAAAAGTTTTTGAAAGTGAAAACTATCAAAGAGATCATCCGGGAAATAAGCAGATAAACTCAACGCTATTATGAAAGCGTGCCGCTACAGTCCGGGTGGACCTGGGCGTCAACTAACATGCGTCTACAGACAGCTCGGTCCCATAGTTACCTATCTTCAGTTTCGAATGCCAAGTTGGTCGAGTTTCCCTCCCACCTGCGTGCGCCACCTGAGTCGCGGTCTTCTTCTACTACACCGTCCCACGGGATTGGATTCGAAGACCTTCCGGGCTGGAGCTCTATGGGACCCACTTTTTTTAACCGTACAATTCATCGTTGTTTGATTTCAGTGCTGGTGTCGTTGTCTGAATTTATAGCGGTGCCTAAGTAGACAAAGTCCTTAGTTATAGCTGACTATGGTGACGTTTTGTCCAAGAAGTCGTCGTTAAATGTCCTTTCTTGATTACAGCATATACTTGGTCTTGCCCTCATTGACCACTGAACCTACCTTCTCCGCTTCCGTCGCAATGCTCAAAAACGCTCCACTTACATCACACTTTCATCTTTCAATTATGTCAATATCATCGGCGTATCCGAGTAATTGGATGGACCTTTGGAAGATTAGGCCTCTAGTGTTGACTGTTGAGTTTTGCACAATTCTTTCCAGAACGATGTTGAAGAAGTCACATGACAGTGCATTTTTAAAACCTTTTTTGACATCAAAAAACCTTTCCGACCTTGATAGAGCAGCGTGTATTCTTGGTCTTCATTCTGCACGAAAGAATAAGTTTGACAAAGATGCAAAAACTAGCTAAGCCCTATAAATGCTGTCATACGCGCCGCTTTAAAATCGATAAAGAGATTGTCGGAAGTTCCTGGGTTTTTTCCAAGATCTGCCGTAATGTGAATATTTGGTCAATTGTGGACTTTCCTGGTCTGAAGCCACTCTGATACGGACCTATCAAGACTTTGTATGCTTTCTATCTCATAGAATCATGAATCTCCCTCTGATCAAAATGGATCAGGAATTATTGCTCATAAGTCATTAATTGCTACTTTTAGGATGGAAACCATGAATAATAGATTTCTATGAAACATAGGGGTTTCTCGATCAATCGTATTTCCAACTTACAACAATACAAAAAACTGGTTCAGAAACCCTTTGGTTGAATGAAAATTGAGTTGGAAGAACCTTGAACACATCACCGAAAACCGTACAAGAATGCGGGTAGGAGTGGAAAATTAAAACATTTAAAAAGATCAACTTTTTATGAGGTTTTATTGATAAAGAAGAAGAAAAGTAAAAATTTACAAAAGTAAAATCGTCTCCCAAAAAGGTTTTAAAAATTCAAAACTACTCGTATAAGATCATATTTTTTCAAATACTTGTTCCACTGTTTGACCGAGCCGATATTCTCCGTTCTATTAAATTTATTGCCACTCAGTGCGATCTTTTTTTGTTTTTAATGGCGGTGGAAGGTAATTTTAGCCCCATAAATCCATTTGCGACCCCGAAATATAAACTTGCTTAAATCACCCATGTGGTGTCAATGGCAATTAATTAATTTGCACCAGCAATGTTCCACTCTCTCTATCGATCCAAAGTGTGCCAGCAATATGAGAGCAAAGCGTAATAGCTCGTCCTACCCATGACGAACGACGGTACAGTACGTCTATGAATACGAAGTACATTCATGTGCGTTCTCATATCTCATTTAATTCACTCTACACTTTTGGTGGCAGCGAATATGGAGCACAAACTATATATGTACTTGCCGCCAACCCCACCATAATAAACAAACCAAAAGAAATGGCTAAGAGAAGATATCAGAGCTTATGGCTTGTGTGAAATTAATGAGAATGAAGTGGTATATACACTTAGGTATATTTATATAAAAGCTTATTTATACTCGTACCTATGTATGAATATATACTCGTACAAGAACATATGTAACATTTGTTGAAATAAAATACCAAGGTGTGAAAAACAATGAATTGGGTGTTCTGAAGTGGCCGGTGGGTCTGTTAAATGTTTACTTCTGCTAACACAGCCAGCGTACCAGCCCCCCTGATTATTGCCACCCCAACCGGAGATTAAAACACTCACAATTCTCCGAACTATAATGAAGTCTGACGGGGCGAGTTGTACAAAATGTATCTTCATTTGATTGAATTTAATCTTATAGCTTCTTTCATCGGTTGTTGGTAAAACATACAACAATATAATATACACTTTACTTAGTGGAAATTAAATATTTAGTGAGACGAATTCATTATTTTGCTTTAATCATCGAAGTATTTTTGCACAAACGAGATGTTTTAGAGAAAGAGGTATTAATTTAATTTTGGAATATGGGTTCTTAAAGAAGTTTCGCATCTTTTCAAGCAGTGAAAGGTTGTATTTTGATATGAAGAAATAAAGAAAGGTTGTGTCGTTTCTTGGACAAGGTGATTCCCGGACGACCACGGAAGCGAGTCTTTGTATATCTGGATGACCTGCTGGTAGTCTCTCCAGATTTTAATACTCACGTCCGTCGCCCTGCTAGAAGAAGTAGCTAATTGCCTAAGGAAGGCAAATCTAACCATTAACGCTAAAAAGGCGAAGTTCTGTTTAAAAGAACTAAAGTATCTCGGGTACATAGTTGTAGGGGAAAAGTTAATGACCGACCCGGAGAAAATAGAAGCGGTTGTCAATTTTCCAATACCCTAAAACCCAAGACAGGTCAGGCGACTGATTGGTGATACAGGAGGTTCATCAAAAACGTTTCCAGCCTTACAGCACCTCTTACAGATACGTTAAAGAATAAAAATACAATTTCTTTATGAACGATGAAGCCAAAGCTGCTTCCCCGATCTTAGTTCGCACGGTATTCTGCAAAAGGTTCTACGTTCAATATGACGCCACCGATACGGAAATAGACACGGTCGTTTTTCAGAAATAGACGATGATCGAGAGCTTCGAAATCATACTTTTAGCAGAAACAAAATTCCTCTTAGCAAAACTATAGCGTCACCGTGAGGGGGTTTATGGCAGCGATTATTGCTATAAAAATGTTTCGGCCATGTGTTGAAGGCATGGAATTCACCGTCATAACGGACCATTCCAGTCTTTAATAGCTTATGTCCATGAAAGACTTAAGTGGCCGCTGACGCGATGGAGTCTGGAGTTACAATCCTATCACTTCAACATACAACATCTCGTGCACCTGGGGCTGGGAGGCTCTGGAATTAGATCTAATTGCACCTTTCATCGATCTAGACTCAGAAGAATTCAAATCAAATGAAAATGCGGAACTCTTAGAAACCTGTCGGAAACATACTGAATCACTTCCAGACTTAAAAATAGAACATATCTTCGTGTATAACGAACGATTTTTCAAACACTGGAAACGCCTCCGTTGGAACACTCCTGGTGTGAGTGGATACCACATTCCGCTTATGGTGGAATAGCAAAAACCTTAAAGTCGCATAAGACAACATTTTTACTGGCCAAATATATCCGTTCAGGTTCGCCAGCATGTTGCTAAATGAAAAATATCCAAATCATCAAATTAAGTGCCCCGACCACATATCTGGACCCCCTATTTGTCAAAGAGTCGATACAAGAAGCAAACGACTTTTCAAACCAGTTAACGAAGATAATGACGTTGTACGTAGTGATTGACCAGCTGCAGTTCTTTTGCTAACTGAACTTTCTTATGTAAAATACGGTTTAACGTCCAGAGTTTGTGGAATGGCGCCTTATTCTAAACACCGGCGATTAATCATCAACACCACGAGCTACAGCAGCAATATTATCAGTTTGCATTGAAAAAAGAGCACGGTTTTGATTGTTCACATTGCAATATCTCAAATTTTTTCCACCAGTTTTACTGTTGCCGTTAAATTACTGTAAAACTGTCACATTTGTTACTGTAAATTTTGACAATTTCAATGCGTAATTGAATTGTATTTCGTTTCATTGTTAGCTATGACGTAGTTTTCTTCTGTCAATAATGTTAACAGATGACAATAAAATGAAACCTCTTATCGAAAAACCCTTTGATCGTCTAGAATGCACAAATATAGGAATTATTGACTTTCTCAACTCAGAGATTCAATTTATACTCCGGTTGTCAACTATGGAAATAAATTAGCCTTGTGCGGCTAAACCTATAATTTATAGGTGAATCGTACATCACGTTCATGCCATCGAAATGGCACATAATAATTTATAAACACTTCTAAGAATTTGGCAACTTACGAGTAATGTACAGCATACACGTCTATAAGTGCAACCTTAATTATAAACACATATACAATTTTGTAATATAGCAAATGATTTGTAATTCTGAAGCCATATTGAAAAAAAAAGTATATTATCTTCAACCTGTGTATCTATACATAGCTCATATGTATGATCGATTTAAGGCTTTAAAAGTTCAACGTCATGTTGGATGAATACGTAGCACGAGGTATAAATTTAAAAATAAAATAAAATGTTAACATTTTGCTTAGAGGTAAGTATGTAGGCTCAGCTTGTACAATGTACTTTCATAGAAATACGAGTACATACCAGGTAGGAAATGAAAATCAAGAAAGACGAAAAAAGCTTATATTGAATGACCAATTGCCATGCATTTATTATATCACAAAAGAGGATAACAAAGAACAAATCTGTGTAACGAAATTAATTGGGTGTCAGGTCTCCTCCAGATCAAATACCTACCATATATGATACGTGTATATAAGATATTGTATATGATATAAGCTCAGCATTAAAGTGCGTTTGTTTTTAATTAATCAATTTATCGGCTCAATTACTTCAACGTATAGTGAAAATGACACCGTTTACCTTTATTCGCAAACGACACAACATGCAATTCGTTCATAATGACTGACTGATAAGCAGGGCTGGATTTACTTTTATAACAACCAACTTAAATAAATGAATTAGGTGGCGCAACAGATCGTTGAGAACTAAAACCTAGTGAGCTCCAATCCTCAACCATTTCTGTGTGCGAGTAGTGTAGTCAAGGATGGAGGGGACCCACAGTTTTTAATCCGAATCCGAACGGCTAATTTGAGGAAGCACTTTTCATGACAAGAATTACTCTTATAGGATTTGTTAAATTCTCGCAAGAGGCAGTACCCGTAAAAAAAACTTAAGATGGCACAGGCAAGGTTTGAACCCAAGACCTCTGGCATGACAGTCCAAAGCACTTACCATCGCGCCGTGCTACAACAAAACTTTGGTAAAATATGGACCTCTTAAGTGTATACTTGAGTTTTTTGTAATTTATTACGTTTTTAGCATTGGTCACTGTCATAAGTCCCGAATTTAAAGCAAAAGTTAAACTTTCTTTCATTTCAAAACTACGGAACGTTGTTTACATCGTTTTGAAAAAATAAGAGAATTGCGCCTTTTTTTAAAAGTACCAGATTGACTTTTAAATTATTCTCCCCTTTCGAAAATACTTGCCTTCTATTTTGATAAATCTCTTTTAATGATTAAAAGTTACATATAGAATTGTTCAATACAAGTCAAGCTTGACTTTAGTTTGTGTTTAAGTCTGGCACAAAATAAATGCTTGTGGGTCCCAAGGCTCTGCCTTATCTCCATCACTCTTTTCTAACTGATAGCAATGTCTACATTTTAGATTCACAATCCTGCTCTGTCTTAGGATCTTTAACGGCAATGCATAATTATTAAATAATAAATTCAATGAGCATCAAAAACTACTTTTTTTGAAACGATCACAAAGACAAGACGATGTTTGGGTTTTCTGAGGCAATTCTTGAAATTTTTCTCCGCCTCTAATCCGATTCTAATCTATGAAACTTATGTATATAAGTCCAAAGATTGACCTCTACTAGCTTACTTACATAAGTCTCTTGGACAGTATTCAAAAACGGTAGCTCAAATTAATGTTTTTCATTCATTAATTCATTTATGTCACGGTCGTAATGTATTTGTTTTCACCTTTTGTTATTGCTATTTTAAAGAATTATTTTTTAGGGAATATTCGATCAATCAGGAATATGCAACTTCGGTCACATCACATTTTGGTTTGCAGCAAAGCCTTTCTAGTTTTTGGATTTTCCATTGCATACGAGGTGTGTTCAAAAAGTTCCCGGAATTTTCGTTTTTTCAAAAAAATATTTATTTATTCGTTTACATCGATGTGGTTCCCTTCAAAGTAGCCCCCCCAGATATAATACACTTATGCCAGCGTTTTTTCTAATCTTGGAAGGACTCTTAATATTCACTTTTTGATATGTCCTTGAGCATTCTCAGCGATTCGGCCTTTATTTCTTCAACCGAGGAAAAACGCAGTCCTTTCATGGGTCTCTTCAACTTTGGAAACAGGAAAAAGTCACACGGAGCCATATCTGGTGAATATGGAGGTTGGGACATGACTACGGTATTTTTTTTGGCCAAAAAATTACGAACAAGCAACGACGAGTGAGCAGGTGCGTTATCGTGGTCCAAAAGCCATGAATTGTTTTTCCATAAATCTGAGCGTTTTTTCGGATTGCTTCACGCAAACGTCGCATAACTTTAAGGTAATACTCCTTATTAACAGTACGACCTTGTGGTGAGAACTCTAGATGCACTATTCCATTATACCTAATCGAAGAAAACAGTAAGCAAAACCTTCACTTTTGATCGAACTTGACGTGCTTTTTTCGCTCTTGACGTTGGATGCTTCCAGGTGGACGATTGTGCTTTGGTTTCGACATCATAACCGTACACCCATATTTCATAACCAGTTACGATCCTTTCAAGCAAACTTGGATCGTCGTTTACGTCATTTAACAGCTCTTGAGCGATGTTCATGCAATTGTTTTTTTGGTCAAAATTCAGCAGTTTCAGCAAAAATCGCCGAGCTCATAAAAACACGCGAACCTTAGCAACTTCCACAGGCAAAATAAACAGTGAATATAGCTGAAAATTGCATCATACTTTAGGGACAAGTATATCAACACAATACAAAAAAAAATTTGACCTTCGGACTTTCCAGACCCGCGAAATTTAAAAACTCCGGGTACTTTTTGAACACACCTCGTATATAACCGATTTTTTTATTTTGTAAGGGGTGGTTACATTTTAAAGGTCGAAATTATTGTAATTCCGTTTTATAATGATAACATTGGTATGATTTTATTATGTGTTTATCAAAATATCGGCCAAATGGCCGCTGATACCTTGGTAGCACACCTTCATCCTCTTGGATTGTTACTGGCTTGTCGACGTACATGATTTTGAATTTGTCGCGCAAAAGAGCCATTGTTTCGTGGCACCGTCGTCCTGCTGAAACCACATATCGTCCACATCCATATCTTTAAATTCGGGCCATAAAAAGTTCGTAATGATCTCACGACAGCGAACACCATTCACAGTAACTGCCTGACCTGGCTCATTTTGGAAAAAAATACGGGCCCCGATGATGCTGCCTGCCCATAAATCGCACCAAACAGTCACTCTTTTTTGGTGCATTGGTTTTTCGGCAATCGCTCTTGGATTATCATTCTCCCAAATGTGGTAATTCTGCTTATTGACGTATCCACTGAGGTGAAAAATTACCTGAAGATGATTGTCTTTGAAAAATTGATCATCCACTGTTACCATTTCTTTCCACTATTCTTACCATTGATGACGCTTGAAATGATCAAAAGGCTTTATGGCTGAATCACAAACACGCTTCAGCTTCGGCTTCGCCTGACGTTCAGCCATAGGAATTCAATGCATGCTATCACAATGGAGCTTCGACCTCACGTTTCGTTTGACAATCGTAAGGAAAAGAACGCAATGTGACCCCAAACGGAAGCTCTAGTTCAATCATCTGAACATTTGCTTTGTCTGACAGCTCAACAGCTGTAAAAAAAATGTCAACAAACAAAATATTTGTTTTTTTTGGAGGGATGAAATAATAGAAATGTCATTCAAAGCAACCTCGAAGCAGGCCCACCGTAACGCAGACGAAGCCGAAGCTGAAGCGTGTTTGTGATTCAGCCATTAGTTCTTCAGTCAATTACACCTTTTAAGCGTGTAAATGCAAGTCTTTATGCATAATGT
Organism: Eupeodes luniger; assembly: GCA_951509635.1. NCBI lineage: Eukaryota > Metazoa > Arthropoda > Insecta > Diptera > Syrphidae > Eupeodes > Eupeodes luniger. Next base: position 313,449,980 of record OX608073.1, on the reverse strand, counting down.
ACATCAACGACGAGCGTGAGAGGTGCAATTGTTAGGCCCAACGACGAGTTGAGGTGGACGGATCTTCAGCGACACTATCGCAAACAGCAGCAATATTTTCTGCTGTTCGAGCTGTACGAGCATGCACTAGTGTTTTCACATCTTCTACAGACCGGCTGGCTCAAATTTTTACACGATTTTGTCAAAAAAATCACGAAGTCCGAATTGTGTATCCTTCCATGGTTCAAATTCAGTGAGTCTGAAATTGTGAAATTCCAAATGAAATCTTTGCAATCATTTTTATGTAATTGATTACAAATGAAGGCAGATTCTTTAGATGATTGCAAGGAATGAATACAAATACTTCACATGAATGCAAAAAGACTATAAATAAATACAATTAAAAGCAATCAATTTATTGAAAAAAGTATTGCAATCGTTTGTTACCAAATTATTGTTGATTGCAAAATATTAAGTAGCAATCTCGAAATGAATTCATTGAAGTTATCTGTAAGATGAATTAATTTGGACTGCATTTTGTACAACCCTGATATTTAATTTCATAAATTATTGTTTAATTTGAAATCATTTAAACATAACTCAAAACTACTTCTAAAAATCTTAAAATTAAATAAACAGTCATTTAGCACCATTGTCCTCAGTGTATTCGAAGTCTTTAATATTTTTTTTTTTCATAACTCATATCACAAGCCCAAAGGGCGAAATTTCCAGCCAGCGCCCAAAATAAGTCGTCTATTTTACTCTTTAAGAAATGAGGCCCTTGTTGTACGTATGCGTTTGTATTATCACGTTTTATGTTCACGTGTTCACACGAATAGTGGAAGGATATAGATACTCAATACTGATGGCTGTTCCACATTTATGCCTTCAACCCTTATAGCTAAAACTCAACCTCTCTCAAATTGCTCGTATCTATAATGTTATAAATAAATATTTGTTCTTATAATAATAATGCACCTTTTAGAGAAGTTAAGTTTATTGTATCCAGGAAGAGTGTGAAAGTATATAGCGAATCGGCAACGTCGCGTCGTTTCATACACAATGTTATTTAACGATGTTATTTGAAACTACATCACAGCATTTTTGGGGTATTTTATAGTATAGAAGCTTTCCCAGCCTTGCCATATACTGGATTGGACTAAACTGGACTATACTGGGATTCAACATAAACTCAAGCAGTTATGATTTTGTGGGTTATTTAAGCTCTAGTTTTATGGCATGGAAAGGGGATTATATGAAAAAATTTTATTTGATGCTCGCTCTTACACATTACTTTAGGGAGTTGCATATTTTTGTTTTGTTATGTATTTGATTTATAAAGTAATTTCGTTTTGACATTTTATTGACATTTATGGGGAAGAAGTGAAAAAAGTTGATTATATGAGCTTAAAATGGGTTGTGTTTTTATTTGTTTTAATAAAAAGTATTCTTTACACACTTTCTATTAATAATATTGGTATAAGTAATGTTATATTCCTACAAAGTGTTGAAAAGAAATCGTTTCATAAAAAAATTTTATTTTCTTTGTGAATTCTTTTATCTATACTATTATATAAAAGCGAAACCACTTTAAAGTTTGTAACGCATGATCTCAGAAAGTAGTCAACCGATTTATTTGAAATATATTTTATTATTTTCTATATTGTTATGAGAGTGTTTATGGCTTTAATTTTTTTTCATTAATTATTTGTCAAACTTAAATATTATTAATTTTACATTTTTGTCCATTTTTTTTCATTAGTTGACTTATACAACCACTCATATCTAAAAAACCTATACAATAATCGACAAAGATTAGAATTGCTTCATAAAGTCAATATTGTTGCGCAAATTTTAAGCCTAAAATCACTTCCAAGTTAAACATACAACCTGAGAAATAAATAAAAACAAATTATAAAATTATAAACTTTTTGATTTTTTTCATCCAGGAAATTATATTCCATCACAATCGCGAGGTCGCTGCTTTGTTTCATTTCATTATCATTCCAACATTTTTAATTTTCTTTTCTTTCCATGCTCTCTCTCTCTTAATATGTGTTCCATTTAATAGTTACGTTTTTTCTCTTACCTACCTACCTACATATTAAATTTGTCTGTATTGTATAGTTCATCAACTAACCTACTACACACACACATTATTTTTTTGTTTCTCTAATTCTATCGTCACATCGCTGAGCAGTGTGGGCTCTTTTTTTTAAGTTACTATGGACATTTAATTAACTACAGTGCCGTGCACATGAAATGCCGATTTATCTAAAGAAAAATTAGATCTTTTTTATTTGTCTGGTTCGAGGAAGTGAATAATTTATAATTCTTCCAATTTAAAAATAATTATAATAGCTTGAATAAGTAATTTTGTATCACTTCCTCGAACAATAAAACTGAAATTTAATTAAAATTTTCTTTACAAATAACTCGAATAAGGTACTTACAATGACGTCGATAAAAAGAGCACACAACTGTGGATAGGTTAAGTCAGTTGCACTGCACTGAACATGAGCAGATGAATAAAAAAATGTGTCTACGGATATTTACACACGCATACCTATAGATGTATGAGAACATTAAAAACAGAAATTTGTTTTTTTTTTACCGCAAATCTATACTTTTATATAACTAAAATTAATATTATTGTAGAAAATATGCTCAGTCCCATTGAGAAATTTTTTCATTTGCTAATACTAATATTCAAAAAATGTTCGTGGTTACAATTTGCGAAGCAACGCGAGCACGGGTCGGCTAGTTAGTAATAAGAAATAGAATAGACATACATACATACATGACCATATTTTTAGTGTGAAGTTTCTGAAATGTCTCTACTTAATTCGGTAAATTACCACTAAATTTACAATTTCATTAAACTTTCTATTTTTTAGCCCGTTGCTTTATGTACAATCTATTACATTTTAGATGATGACTTTTGCAGAAGCTGTATGGATGAGGAAGAGGAGGAAACAGTTCTTCACCTTCTCTGTACATGCCCTGCTCTGGCTTAAAAACGCAAGAATTACCTAGGAGATTTCTTCTATAACGATCTAAACGATTTCAGTCACATTAACATAATCAGTCTTTAATGTTTCGCAAGGGACTCAAACTGGTTTCATTGAGCTTAGAAGAAAGCCTCAATATTCATATGGTATTATACAATGAGCCATTTAACAGGCCTATAATATAAACACCCCATTAGAAATATTTGCGGAAACGTTAGAAACAAACACAAAATTTATCTGTTTTTTTTTTCTTCGATTTCTGCTTCAAATTTGAGAGATAAAAGTCTATATTTTGCAGAATATTTTTCCCATACAAATTTTGACAGTTGATTTCTACCGATAGAAAATTCTACAGTTTTTAAGGTTTCTATGGGTTTTCTGTGTTTGCATGAATACCCTTAATATTTGAATTTCATCTCGGAAAGTTCATCAAGATCTTAAGCGAATGGCCTTCCGAAGCTTAACATTTTAGAACCGGCCAGGGGAGGACATTTACAGAGGAAGTGAATCACAGTTTCTCTTTTAAGTTGGTCTCCGCAGCTACGGCATTGAGTATTGTGAGGGATAACCAGCTTTGCTGCATGCTCTACTATCGGACAATGTTTGGTACGTATTGCAGTGACCCTGGCTATAATTAGGCCTGGGTCTACATAAAAGTTCGATAGAATAGTTTTTGTTATATGCAGGCTCCATAGTTCCAACAAGCATATTTACCCCTTCCGCAAGTGAGCGGATGGGTCGATCCTTGCCGGGCCAACTTATCAGACCGTTTATTTCCTGGAACCCAAATTAGAGTGACACGTTGTTGATTGCTGAATAGTTCTTCCCGACATTGTTGGACCAGTTCAGAAGATGTTGTGGCCGAATTGATAGCCATAATAGCAACCTAGCTCTCCGTGCAGATAGCCGTGTTTCTATTTTAGTTTGAGTTTGATTTGAGTATTTGCGGGTTTTCCTGATTGCTAGTAGCTCCGCTTGAAGTCGGTATCCGACGCAAAAGTATCCGCTGGAATCAGTTCGTTAGTGTTGCCATGCCTATAGTGTGCGCTGCACGATACTAAATATATATTTAATGTGTAGGTGTACTGGTTGGAAATGCAGAATAACATTTAAGGCATCTGTTGGGCAGGATCGTAGGGCTTTATTGGGTTGAAATGAAATTGACAAAATAATCCTTCGCACTTTCACAATTTCGACCTGAAAGAAGAAATTAAATCCCTTTTATCGTTAAATTCTTTATTTACTTTCAAAATTCCCTTTAAAATTGACACATTAAGAAAATAGAGAAAAATAAAAACGTTTCAGATTATTTAACACCTTTTTTGTTTGCGGTCAAAAACAATGGATACATCTTAACCTCACAAAATAAGAGTGAAATATTAATAAGATAAACAAGAAAAATATAAATCCCCACCGGTGTTTATCGTAAGCCTATTTGGTTTTCCACTTTAATTATACCTAAGGGAGTTTTTGGTATAAAAAGAGATATATATTTTTTCACCTGTTATAGACTTACAAAATGTGTAATCTACACCCCCATACAATATTTTTTGTTTGAATTATTATTTAGGCATAGCAGAGGGTATCATTTTTTGTATTGCTTGAAAAGATATTATTATGATTAACGTTACGATAAGATGGGGGCAAACGATATTAACATAATAAAGACAATATACATTACAAACCCTGGAAGCAAATGCATATACATACAAACATTGTCTGTGGAATGTGATTTTTTGTTTGCCTTGAAAAAAAGAATTGGTTGTTTATCTTTCAGTAAAAAATAAAGAGCTTAAAGGGGGTTTCACAATTATTACATACATGATAAGAACTATTACCATATTTTGAACTATAATAACATAAGTATTTTGAGTATGCATAAAGTATTATATTTGATATACATATATAGCACTGAATTTTTTAAAGTTCAGAAATCTGAATTACACCAATCTGATATCAGACCGAATATAAAAACAATCTACTGCTTAAGTTACTTAGAACAATAGTTTTGAAAATATTTAAGAGAAGAGGACCCAAATGGCTACCCTGGGGCACACCCGTAATACATACAATTAATAAATCAACAACATCATTTTGAGTCTTTTTACTTATATATGAGTCAAAAGCCTTGTTAAGGGAAGTTTTATAGGTGGGACGTTTGATTTTCGTAAAATTTCTTTAAATGAAAGGAAAAAGATTTAAAATCATGCGACATTATCAAAAATCATTCTTTTATCAATCAGTAGGCGAACTTCCCATCCTTTCAGTCGATTTGTCATTGTCTTGCACAATATTTTGTGTAAGAAAAATAATAATTTGAAACCAATATTTTTGTTTTTCTAATACTTGAGCCGATAACCATTTCTTGTCAGTGGTTTTTGTTGCTTTGTAGATGTTCGTATTTTGTTAAAAAAGTTGTTGGTAGAATTATAAAAAAATTAATTTAAAATTAAAATAAATAAATTAATTAGGTGGTGCAACAGTCCTTTGAGAACTAGGGCCTAGTGACTTTCAACTCTCAACCTTTCCTATGTGCGAGTAATGTTCTCAGGGATAGAGGGGACCTATTATATAGTTTTAAGCCGAATCCGAACGGCTAATTTGAGAAAGCACTTTTCATGAAAAGAATTACTCTTAGAAGATTTCTCAATTGCTCCAAAGAGGAAGTATCCATGAAAAAAACTTAAGATGGCACAGGTAGCGATTGAACCCAAGGCCTCTGGCATGACATTCCTACGCTACGCACTAACCATCACGCCACGGGTACTACAGTTTGAAGTCAATATCTTACATTTAACAAAAAAAAAATATTTGAGTCCAAAATTAATTTTTATCAACTTTTTTAGTAATGTTTTTTTTTTGTTTTTTTTTGTAAGTAATTTGTCAAAAATATTATTTTTCGTTGCATACAATTATTTTGGAGATAATATCATTTTTTCATCGCATAGTATTCGAGGTGACAATTACTTTTTTCAGTTTTTTATTTGTAAAAAAAACGTAAATTGGGAGGCTATATTTTTTTCAAAATGAAATCAGTTTGATATCACTACACAATATACAATATAAAATGTAATTCAAGTCGCTAGCGTTATTGGTTCGTGAGATATTTTGGGATAACCAAAAATTTCATTTTTTTACTTGCGACATATACTAACTATATGGCAAGTTTTGCATTCGTACAAAATTTCGAACTCGAGATTTTAATCAAACATGATATTACGATGGTAGAGAAGTCGAAACAAGTGGGTCCCGCGATTCCATCCGGTCTCTTTTGTGTGACTGTCCACGCTCCTACAGCCTAAACCATTGGGTCGATTGAGTTCAAACTTGGAAGTTAAGGTTTTGAGCAGATTCGCGTTAGGCGTTTTTTTCATTTTTTTTAAAGATCAAAACTAACAGTGGCTCTATAAAATTTTTTTGGTCAAAAAACGAAAATTCGAATTTTCTCAAAAACAAACCGATAGTTTTTTTTTTAATTTTCTCTAAAATTTAATTTTTTAACTTGGCTTCTTTTAATAAGAAAAATATATTTTTATATTGCTCAGAAAAGGTATCGCTCATAGAACCGTTTATTCTGTTTTGTTAATTTTCTCAGCATAATTTAAATAATTTTTGTTTGAATAAGCTCTTATATTGCCCTAACAATATTTGATTATCAAAAGTACAATTTTGTATTGTTTGGATTTTTAAAAAAATATTGATTTTTTTTTCAAAATTCTATATCTCAAAAACGGATCAGCATTTTTTTACGAAATTCAAATGTAGAGCGTATATTTACAATCACTAAACAACTGCATACCAAAAATATTTTTAGAACAAAATTGAAAAACTTTATATATATCTACAAAATTAATTTAAAAAAAAACCGCTCTAACGATTTTCAAAAAAAAAATTGAAAAATCAAGGGTTTTTTGATTTATAAAATGGCATTTAAATTTTTGAAGACAAACTAATTTTACAGGCATATTTTTAAATCTTATATAGGTACTTTTTTAAACAGACATACAGGAGCAAGTTCGTGCGACCCAGTCGTGCATTTTATTTAAATTAATATGGTAAAAAAACCACAAACTAAATTTTTTTTAGAGTCTTTCTTTGTTATTATCTGTATAACAACATTTATTTGAAGTCGATATATCCACTGGTTCTTGAGATTTGGATCCCGAAAAAAAGTTTCCCGAAAATACGGAACGGACGTTCGAACGTACGTACAAACGCACTCACAGGCATCTCTCAAAAAATCTTTTATTTAGACTCTTGTGACCTTAAAACGTCGAGAAATGTCAAAATTTTCAATTCGACAAATCCTATGGGAAGTTAAAAAACTAATTATACAAATTATACTTACTCAAAGCTGTGAAATTAAATACTAATTTGATTATATTTATTTGATGTCCTTATAAGTTTGGAATCGAACTAAAAACTAGATTATTTTACGTCTTCTAGTTTAAATTAAAATATTATTTATTCAATTCTTGAAGTAATTTTGTCTTAATTCGAATACCTATGTTGTTTTCTTCCTCTATACAAATTTCATTAAATGTACAACTTAGTACTGACGTTTTCGTTCAAAATTTTGTTCTTATAATTGTATGTTTTTGAAGATATACGCAACGCATATGTATCTTCTTTTTTTTTTAATAAATAACCTTGAATTGTGTATACAAATATCTTAATCTAGTAACAAATAAGTAATAAGAAACAAAAATATAATAAACAATGGATATAACTTCTCTTTTCGAGTATTATTTTTATGTCCACATGTATAGTTTCGCATAACCTTAATGAATGAAATATGCCTTAGTGAAAGCAAAAGACTTTAATTTTATCAAAGTGTGACGTTATCTGTTAACTCTTATAATTTTTCCTCTACGAATGAATAAAAGTACAAAAGAAAAAAATAAATATTCAAGAGAAATATGCATTTCAAAATTATCTCCGGAAAAGCTTCAGTTACAGAACCGGGATAGAACAAAAAAAGGCAAAAAAAACTTTAATCAAACGAATTTACATACAGAGTAAAGGATGGAGTTTTCATTAGTTAAGATTATGCTAATTTTTATTCAACCAAGGATTTGTAACGATTTGCATTTTTGCAATGCATTCAGTTAGTACTATACGTACCTATAGCTTTTAGGTTTCATTTAAGTTCGTATCTCTCTGCATGCGTATGTATTTATATTCTATGAAAATGCGGCAGTTCGAGTCGAGATCTTGATGTTTGAATATTTGTTCCCAAAAAACGTTAAAATACTAATTTTTTTCAAAATGACTTTCTTCCTAATTGTTGAACTCTTAAAGTTAAATCAGAAATAATTTTTTTTAAAAACAATATTCATCAATCAATTTTGTTTGTTACCATGTGTTTTTTTTGTGTTTATTATTCAACCTACGTACACCGAAATTGAACCAATAGAAGAATGCCAAGGGCATAAGTGAAATAAAATCAATATTAATTTTATTCAATTGAAAAATAATCGTTATTTTAGCTCTATCAATAATAAATATTAAAGAGTGTCAATTATTATTTTAAAATTGTTTTAACATTGAAAGTCTTTTTTTAAAATAACCACTCCAGAGTATTTTATCGATTTGACATGTTGCGGGAGGATAAATGTTTAATTTTAACTCAAGGCCTTAAATATGTATGTATGTTTACCGGTTCTTTTGAACTTGATGTAAACTTAACTCTTATCACAGCTGCACATTATTACTTTACTTCTATTTTCATAATTTCTATTTTTAAATTTTTTAACTATTCTTTAATACTTAACCAAATAATGTATAAATTTAGTTTTTAGGATAATGTACCAAATGTTTATAAAGGCAAGTCAAACCAAGTACCCGTGGCGTGATAGTTAGCGCGTGGGACTGTGCTTTGGGTTCAGGCAGGGACTAGTGTGTTTTCTAAAATTAGCCATTTGGATTCGGCATACAAACTGTAGGATCCCTCCATCCCTGACATTACAGGAATAGTTGGGAGTTGTAAGTCACAAGGCCCCGGTTCTATACGAGCTGTTGCGCAGTCTAATTTATTTATTTTTAGACGTTGAAAAATAGGAAGTATGATCTAAATTTAATTCGCTCATCAATTGTCTTTTTTACCTAATTTTAACCGTTAAATTAAATTATTAATTATTATTAATTATTAAAGTTTGTGAAAAATTTAGCATATGTCTGCTTATGTGTGTGTCGACTCATGAACCCCCCCCCCCCCCCCAATAAACAATAAATAATTGTTAGTAATTTAACGACATTCATAAAAAAAGTGCTTTGCTGTCAAAAACAACTAACATTTTTTTTTTCACGCAATTTAGAATTTGGAAAAACTTATAATTTAATGCGTAAAATTATTTTCATAAAATTTGTTTCTAAGAAAAAGAGCAAATATTCAGGTTCTTAAGAAGAAACTTTGAATAAGAGACCGTCAATTTGATATTAAGTTGCCTTTAAATTCCTGAAACTAGCCTTCAATTCCATCTTATTTTTGCACATAAATAGTGAACATTGAAGTAATTTTTACTTGCGACATATAGGAACTATATGGCAAGTACTGTATTCGTAAAAAATTTCGAATCAAACATGACATTATGATGGTAGAAAAGTCGAAAAAAGTGGGTCCCCCGATTCCGTCCGTCTGTTTGTCTGTCCTGGCCCCTACATCCTAAACCATTGTGCCGATTGAAATAAGGTGTTAAGGTTTTTAGGCGATTAGCGTAGTGTTTTTTTTTTTTCATTTTTTTAATACGAAAAATAACAGCAGTCCCCATACAAATTTGTTGGTTAAAAATCGATAATTCGAACTTCTTCAAAATTAACCGATGTAACGCGACAAGTTAGGGTTTTGGATGGGCGCCAATAAAACTTATGAGAGCTTGGGTGTGGAGAACTTGTTGAACACTTATCTGAAAATTATAGAAAGAAAAAATTAGCCAACGCCGCTTTGTTTGACTCTCCACCACAGGTATGCTGTCCGAAGACCGCAGTACCCGTTGAATGGGCAGCTAAGCAAATGTTTTTTGAGTCGAAGATGAAGGAATAAGGAAAAGAAACACCTTGTTTGTATTTTATTTAAAAAAAAACAAAATGGCTTTTTATTTAATGAAATAAGAGTAAAAAAAAAGTGGTGGTGTGTACTTAAAGAGTGACAACCATGGCAAACAAATGATTTTGATAAAAAAAAAAGGTGTGGCAACATTGTTTTGCATCTGTCATTTACGGGAGGGTCTTTCGTGTGGACGCTCGTGGAACTTCGCACACTCCAGACCCCGTAGTGCCCTTCAGCAAAATATGTGCTAATGATAATAAAGAGAGAAGGAAAAGAAAATCCGCGCACTGCCAAACACTATAGAACGCTTGTGAAACGTCGCAGTAGTGCAAGGCATACACAGATGCTTCTCTTCCAAATTCCAATATGATACTTAGCGGACGCTGGGTACCAACTTCGCACTAGAGCACCAAACTAGAAGTGATTTCATTTTCACATTTCACTCCTATCAAGGCTCGCCTTTTATACTGTTTACCGCGGAGCTTTTGCGCAGGAGCAAAGAGCTTTCATTTTAGTTTTGTTCGAATTTCGAAGTATACTTTTTGGTGTTGCCATGTGGTTGTTTACATTGGTAAAAGTAGTAGGTAGTGAATTATAAAGTAGTCCTGACATTTTATTAAAATAGTTAAGTAAATGAATAATAATAAATAAAGAATAAAGTGAATAAATATGATGGATGAGTGTGTGGTTGTTACAAAAGTAGTTAAGTAAATGAACAATTTATTAATAATAAATAAAGAATAAAGTGAATAAATATGATGGATGAGTGTGTGGTTGTTACACCGATATATTTTTTTTGAAACATTCTCTAAATTTGTTGTTCTTAATTTGGCTTCTTTCTAAAAGAAAAACGTTTTTGGTATTGCTCCAGAAGGGTGCTCCTTATCCTTATAAAACCGTTATTTTATTTTTAGATTTTCTCAAGAACTAATAGACCGGTTTTAATAATCTTCTCTGCAAGCTCTTGTCGATGATCAAAAAGAATTTAGTTAATCTAGGCTTTTTGAGAAATAAAATGGGATTTTAATTTTTGAGAAGAATTTATTTTGCAGGTACATTTTCAAATCTTAAAATATATTTATAAAATTTGAAACAGACTTTTTTGAAGAAATTAGCAAGTTCTAGTGACCACGTCGTGCATTTTATTTCTTTCAAAATTGATTTTCTGTTGAATACAAACATTTTTAAATCTTAAAAAATTAAAGAAATCTACTTTTTAAAGTGAATTTGCTTTAGATGCTCTAGAACTTTGATTTAAACACGAATCTCAAGAATATAAATGTCCCAAAAACAGCAAAAGTGGCACTTTTGTTAAACTAATGGCTTATTGAAAAAATGAAATTATGTATTTAAATTCAACTATTTCCTCAAATTCAAGAACCAAACATTTTTCTCTCTACAATTTTTAAGTTTTGTTGACTCCTTTAAGATCAAAATATTTTAGCACCAGCTCCAATCTACGAGGAAGCAGACTGATATCAATAGTATTAATAGACTCCCGAAAATTGAGTTCGAAAAAACTATGTTAAAAAAAAAAACCAGACAATTCTTAATATCAGATTCTTCCTCATTTTCTGGGTTTTTGAATTTGTGTACCAGCATATTTAGAAAATTGTTGCAGTCTTTGAATGCTTTTATGTGTAGGGAATCGTCCAAATTAAATAGTAAGACTATACCTTGCTAGACAACAGTGTTCTAAAATAATTTAATAACTAAAGTTTTCACTTTAACCCTTAAAATGTGTAAATTAAAGGTAAAAACTTGTCTATATGTCAAGTGTTTCAAACCCCCCCCCCCCCCCCCTGATTAAAAGTCTGGTTCGCACTTGTTCCCAGCCCTATGTAGTGTACACAAAAGTTGTTGTTATAGGGGCTTAACACAAATTCTTTTGGCGATTGAATTGTAGTTTATTTATAATTGTATAGATAACACAAATTCGATGGTACTTTTCGTTGTTCGAAAAGTCTCTTTTGTCAAAATATCATTTCCGATATCAAAGTTAATTCTTAGTTACACTACTCTTTGGTCACTATTTTTAATTTCTTCATTTTATGTACAATATTTGTTTTGTTATAACTTATAAACTATCAAATTCCATTGAAAGAAGGCTACGATGTCGATTGATTAAAAAATGAGACATTTTTGAAATTGAAACGAATCAACGCTTTAACACTAAAATTCAAAATTTATGTTCTTTGGTAAATTTGTCAAAATTAAGAAAAAATATGTTATGTCCATTGTCTTGTTAACTATTATTTAATTCTTCATTTTCTAAACGGTTTGTATATTTTTTCATTCATTTTCGACAACTTTCCAAAACAAACTCTTATTTGCGAATACAAATTTCATTTTGCATATTGCTGAAAAGCTTTTCAAAATTCTAAATATAATTTGCAAAGTTTATATTTTGGTGACACAAAAATACTTTGCAAAATATCAAAACATTTCACTATTCAGAAAAGAATTTGCACTTTGCAAACTTGAGTTTGAAAACACGTATTTTGCGAAGAGGAAAACTATTCAATTCCATATTTGGAATCACATATTTTCCAAAGAGAAAAGCTTTCCAATTCGATAGTTTAAATTCCTCTTTGCAAATTTGCGTTTGGCGAAACGTAATTTCCAAAGTAAAAGTGCAAATTGAAAAGTGTTTGGTGAAACAGGTCTCTGGTTTACCTAGTGTCCAGAAACTAGACTTATGAAAAGAATTAGGTACTAATTTTTGTAAAAACATGCAAATACTTATTTTGTCCTAAACAATAGCAGTTGGCTGAAATAAGGATCTAAACTAAGAAGAAAACTTTGTAAATTCAAATAATCACATCGTTCGTATTAAGTTCTGTGCAACATGTGCAACCTAAAACTAAAATCATCTTTCAAAAAAAATTAGTATAAAATCGTTTTATTTAACACAGATTTCATTAATTTTTAGGATGTTTTAGTTTTAAAAGTATAAAAAAGTTTAAAATAATACACAAAACGGTAACTGCAACCTCATGCAAACGTTCGGGTATCGATACATCCAAAAGTTATTGTTTCTTTTATTTTGAAAATTAAATATCGCGTTAACGATATGTTACAACGATATGCTATATAAGTAGACCAAAATGTCTATTCAAGGTTTTGAAAAAATTAGAACTAGTGTTGAAGGAACTCAATAATATGGTCGTTGATGTTTTATTTTGTTTTTCAAACAATAAAAACTTTCAGAATTAAAAAATTGATTTTGTGATTCATATCATTCTAAGTACCGAAAAAATCGTTTTTTTCAATAATATCATCAAAATATCATTCACTGACTACATTACTAGCACACAGGGATGGTCGAGAGTTGTAAGTCACTAGGCCCTTGTTCTCAACAAACTGTTGCGCTACCTAATTTATTTATTTAAATATCAAAATCTAATTCTTAATAGTATTCTTTTTTAAGAATTCTTTTGTTTTAACCTAATCTACAGCTTTAACACGATGGATGTATCCACTTATATCCATAATTTGTATCTTTTTTAAGTTAAAACTTAAAATCCTGATCACAATTTAAGAAACGAAACCTAGACTGGACGAGTTGAGCATACAAATTACTACATATTACTATTCACGAAAAATTAAGGCTGACACGCTATACACACGAGACTAAATCTCTTGATTTTGACGAGACCGAGTCCGAGTCCTATATCATTCCTACTCTAAATGAGTTTTGTCAGAAAATCGGCCTTTGCCATTTGTTTTCATGCACTTCAATGCCTTATTAAAGAGTAGTGTTCTAAAATAAACTAATTTAAGTTTGAAAATAACTTTTATCTCAATTCATTTTTTTTTAATGATTTACATATATCAAACACAGGTATCAAAATGTTAATTATTTTTTGTTAAGTTTATAAACAAAAGGGAGTTGTGCTGTTGGTCAACATTGCGTTTTCCCACCATTCTTATCGTGATCCTAGATAACGACTATAAGTTAATTTGAAAATAACACCCCACTTCACAATGCTCAGTAATTGCCCTAACGCTTAACAGTGTACGCTTATCAAGCTTTTGCTGATGTCCATTGCCTATCACATCCATCAATCTTTTTTATGATGGCTGGGTAGAACTAGAGCAGAGCAGGGAGCTGGGGGTTTGTTCAACAATGACACAATAGTAGCACAATGGAATGGAATGGAAATGCCTGCCAAATGGTCGTTAAATGAAATGTCACTTTTGTATTCATCCACATCAACGCGAGCAATTCAATTTTTGCCACATAAATCTGCCCACAATATATGTACAAATAAAAGATTTTCACTTGTTAAGAACTGTAAATAAATAAACAGTTCAAATGGGTCGCAGGTTCTTGGTCTTATGTTAAGGTCTTTTGAAATATAAAAAATTATACTTTTTAGCCAATTGTCACTTTTGGAGCTGTCATATCACAAGCTGTTGATCACAATAATGAGTCACCGAAATCTTGCTATATTACACCTTTACAGCCAATTCCTTGACAAAGTTCCAAAATCAATTTAAAACTCAATCTAATAACTCTTAGTTTATCTTTAAAATTTGTTTTTTTTTTTTAATATTTAAAACTTGAACATTTCTTCACTTTTTTAATTTCCTTAAAACTCACTTTGTAAATTTATTAATGACTTTTAAGGACTTAGATTTCGGTTTAGTGAAACAAAGAGCCGTATGCATAAACGGTAGCAAATGCTTTTACTAGTAAATTTTAATAGTATTTACTACTCTACATATGCATAAAGACATAATAAATACTGGAAAGGTAGTATTTACTAGAAGAAAAGTATTTACTGGTTTTGGATGAATTTTTATAGTAAATACTTATATTGATATGCATAAAAAACTAGTACGAACTTTTCTTTCTAGTATTTACTGCAATTTTTTCAAGTTTCTAAATACCAACTTGAACATTTACTAGTAAAAACTTTTTCATGTTAAATGTCAACAGTCGCAACTTTCCTTTCAAGGCAATAGGCTTGCAGAGCATTTATTATACGAGTAATATGGTAGCTTTTTTCTCAATGTTAGATCTGAACAAGTTTATAAAGAGCGAAGAACGCCCGGGAATAATAATAACGTTGAGTGGCTAAGCGAATATTTTATGGGTAACATATTTTTTTTGCAATTATGTAATTGAAGCGGTTGGGTGTCAAATCGCCCAAAACCGAATCGCCCAAAATGCAAAAAAGCGAAAAAATGTCAAATCACCCAAAAACTTTTTTGGGAGATTTGACATTTCAATTTTTTGGGCGATTTGACATAATGTCAAAATGCCCAAAAAAAATAATTTTGGGCGATTTGGTGTTTCGGCAAATTTAGTTGGCCCTGTGTCAAATCGCCCAAAACCAAATCGCCCAAATCTGAAAAATGTCGCATCGCCCAAAAGTTTTTGGCAATTTGACGCTGTGACAAAACGCCCAAAAAAGAAAAATGTCAAATCGTCCAAAGTAGAAATGGTCGTTTTGTCGCAATCCAAAAATACTAACATTTAGGGTTCTTTTAAAAAATCGCCCAAAATATTTATTGCAATTAGACCAAAATATAAAAAAAAAACAAATTTTTTCAGTATTTGTGTCAGTTCCATACCAGTACAAATGTTATTTTTAACATAAACCATTCGATCTAAAAATCTCATTATATTAATGGCACCGTTTTCAAGAAGCGCAGAAGCCTCCATTATATTTTTGTTTCTCTCTATATCGATTTTTTTCCTTGATTTGGTACCAGTAGTGCCACTACTTTCTATAAGCATAGAGAAATTACGGCTTCTCATAAATTCCTCTTCTTGAAGGACTTTAACAAATTTAAAGAAATTGCCCTTTTTGGTCAACATTCGTTCAAGTATACTATTGTAGCCTTCAATATCGGATGTTGTCCTTGTTAGCTTTTTAAAAACTGATAACTGTAGTGGCCCGATCTAAAAGTAAGTACATAATGGGAAAAAAACACTTTGAACGGAAATGAAGTAATTAAATGTGTTTTGTTATCGTTTGGACTTAGTTTTTGTTGTATGCTTATGCGCGAGGGCAAAACGGGGCGCGTGCAAGGCGCGCGTCGCGGAGTGGCGTCGCGGACGGGCGTCGCGGACGGGCGTCGCGGAGGGGCGTCGCGGACGGGCGTCGCGGAGGGGCGACGACGCGGATGGGCGACGCGCCGCCACCCGACCGCAAAGCGCGTCGCGCCGCCCCCCGGTGGTTTCATAGTATTACCTTTCACAAACATGATTATTTAAGTAAATTTATATTCATTTACATACCTTTCGTATCCAAAACTTCTCATAATAAGCCAAAAAGCTGTCAAAATTATTGGAAAATTCTTCCGAAAATAAAAAAAAAAAAAACATTATTTTATGAGGATAATTCACCAACTTGTTACCACTTCGAGTAGTGTTTTTACACTGTCTTATCAGGTAATGGCAAATATTTCTCTAATCATAACTCATTCATGGGGAGAAGAACCAACATTCCGATGTGCCCGTTAATGTAACTGTTACAATTCTTCTTGAACATAATTTTTATCCCAATTTAACAAAAGTGTCAAATCGCCCAAAAATAATGCTAAATCGTCCACGCCCACTCTTTTTGGGCGATTTGACATTTTTGTTTTTTTGGGCGATTCAACATAATGTCAAATCGCCGAAAATTTTTGGGCGATGTGACATTTTTAAGTTTTGGGCGATTAGGTTTTGGGCGATTTGACACCCAACCAATTGAAGCTAATCAATTTATCTCTTTTACAATAAAAAATCTCAAGGTTCTCAATCTGAAAGAAGGGGAGGAGCAACGTTTTCTTGAACGTATTTTGAAGTCTTCAGAAAATACAATATTATTGGCAGACGAGGGATATGGAATTGTGCCATGGCTTGTGACACCATTCAAAAATCCAACTAATAACATCGAAAAAGCTTAAAACAAATTCCATACTAAAGAGAGGGCATAATAGAACGTTGTGTTGCTCAACTGAAAAGTCGGTTTCAAATCCTACGAAAGTGTTTACGAGTCAAATTAAAGAAAGTACCAACTTTAGTTTCTGCATGCTTTGTCCTGCACAATATTGCGAATCTTTAAATGACAGTGACGACTTCGCAATTTCAGAAGGTGAAGGAAGGGGAAATGAAAGTGAAGTCCACACTTCAGAAAATAATGCTTCTGTACTACAATTCAGAAGATTTAGATAGATGAGGAGAAATGAGCTTGCAGAAATGGTATACAATACACAATTGAAGAACTACTTTTTTAGTTCCTTATTAATGTTATCCTACAAACAAAAAATTTGTAAAAGTAATTTTGAAAACTTAACATACCAGGTGTTCTTAAAATTGATGGGTTTTGGTCAGCATTGATAAGCTGTAAGAAAATATGTCCCCATTCTTTAAGCTGGTTGGTTGGTTTATTTCCCTTTGATTTAAGGTCCGATTTTTTTCCCGTCAGTCTTAATGTATTTACCCTCTTCCTTAGTTGGTCTTATATACCAGTCTTGGCTTGAAACTCATGAATAAACAATTTTAAGGCCTCCGCCTTTGCTTTTTTTTATAAGAGGCTGTTGAGATTTGTTAATAAGTACGGCATACTCTTCTAGTGTTTTAACAAACTCTAAGGTTGTTGAACCTTCTCCTTTTGCCATTTTTTGAACTTCGAACACTCACTTTTATACTCTTAAAAATTGTAACACAAAAAATTGTTTACAAAAGAAGAAAATTATAGAACGGTAATTTACACAACAAAGAGAAGCATAGCATTTATTTAACGCATTTATGTAGGTATCTAGTATAATATTATTTTTATTACTTTTAGATGAACTAGTAGTATTTACTGGGATGAATCCAGTATTTACTGCTAGTTCCTACTAGCTAGT
Organism: Eupeodes luniger; assembly: GCA_951509635.1. NCBI lineage: Eukaryota > Metazoa > Arthropoda > Insecta > Diptera > Syrphidae > Eupeodes > Eupeodes luniger. The sequence goes on along the minus strand of OX608073.1, from coordinate 313,432,091 downwards.
AGAATCTTAGGATTATGCATACCGAATGTAGTAAATAGTATTAGTTTCAGCTTCTACTAGTAGTACTAGTATTTACTATAATCTTTTACTACTAGTAATTACTTTTGTTTTATGCATATGCCTCAAAGTTCTAACAAATAATAAACTACTTTCATAGCACCCGGTAGAATTTTTTGACATACATACATACATTTCTGACATTCTATAGAGTAATAATATTGAATGTTTGTCAGTTTCGATTTTAGTTAACCAATGTCATTAAGAAGTTTTATTTTTAGATTTTCAATAAAATTTTGTATTATTTGATTTTAAAATGTTTTAGTTCTAATACATTTCTGAAGTGCTTGCTTTATGTTTTATGTTCTCTTGTTTAGTCAGAAGCTTACCATTAAAACCTACAAACATTTTATATAATTACAAACCTTGTCCATAACTACATATATTTTCTAACAATTTATTATTATTGTACATACAAAAAATTCGGTGACTTCAAATTTAATAAAACAATATTACCTAATCATTAACTCGTTCAAAGAGTTAAACACATTGCTAAACCGAGGTCTTGAACTTGAACTTGAAGATCTAGAAAATGAGATGTTGTATCTCAAACTGAGATCTAAATCGAAGTTCTAACGGCCGAGAACTTAATGAAGAAATGAGTTAGAACTCAACTGAGTTTCAATTTTTCAATAAATCGAGTTTTAGAAACTGGAACTTTGTCAAAAGAATTAGCCGTAAGACTTTTTTCTTTGAGGCCACGTGAAATATAAGGTATCCTAATGTTCCATTATTAATTCAAGACCCTTAAGATGGAATTATGAATCGAGAACATACAACAGCAAATGTGTGAATTGATCATGGGAAATTTGATGAAAACGATACGACTCTTCAACCATACCATTGGCGGACTTTGGCTAATAGCTAGATTTTCGTTTTATTAAATAACCCATTTATTGAACAATTTTATAACTTAACCTTATAGAGGAGTATTATCGATTTTCATTGGTCCTAAAATACAAGTAAAACAGCTAGGTGACATTTTAATACTGTAGATCTTGACATTAAGGTTTGCTACCATATTTCAACACTTTGATTAAAATCTCAACTTTTTTTACGAATGCAAGACTGGCCATAGGAGTCTGTTATGAAGGCAATTCAGTGAACAAATCAATTCGCTGATGGCTGGCCAACAAAAAAAGCAGCTATTGAATATGATTTAATAATACTGGACAATTTTGAAGCCTATTTGTCTTTATTGTATTCTGTAAAAAGTGGACAGAGAAAGCAACTGTGTCAATGCTGTGTGACTATCGATTTTGAGTTTCATGAAGGAAGGCTAGCTAGTAGCTTTACATATATAAATACATATGTATGTACGTACATACGTATTCAGTTGTTTCCAATTATTCGTAAAAACAAATTAAAGCTAAAAAAGAAACGCCAGTACTCTGAGCTTTCCCCCATTCTTTGGAAAATTCTAAATGTTTTCTCCTTTTATACCGAATTGAACATTTATATGTGGATTCCTATAGTTCGATTTAATTTAGAAAATGCTCAGAGGCTTTCATTTATCATGAAAATATTATTAATAATTCTTTTTTTTCGTCTTTTATATTTTATGGTCCACACCACACAGTCAAATAATAATAATAATTGCTCAGTGTTTTTATAACCATTTTTTCGTGAAAGAAATTCCCATAGGCTCTAAAATATTGCTGACTAATATTTTTTTTTTATAAGTCTTTCAAGGTTTTACATCTTCTTCATATTCATAGTACATATATATACATACATATGTTATGAATGCATATGTACATAAAAATTACATACGTGCGGGAATAAATTTCCTTGAGGCGTTTTAATCAAGAATATTTATAATGTGTAATAACTTCTTGATGTGGCTATTTATTTCAAAATTATTCAGTATAATATTACAATCGTATTGCATTTTTTATTTTATTGTTCTTTTTGAAGATTCAAGGAAAGATTTTTAAGATATTTGCATATTTTACATTAATGTATCTTAATTAATAATAGAATAACACACATCATCAACGTGTGTTATAAAAGTTCTTCGAAAAGGAGTTCCTTTATTAGTTTTGAAAAAAAAAAAAACAATTCTCAAAACGAATACGAAAAAATCTTAAAGGTGGCCAATTTTTGTAAAATAACAAATAAAAAGGTCATATAACTTTTACTTGCTTGTGGGGTACATATCGTGCCGTTTTCGTATTGAATTTGAACAATTTTAATTAATTAAAATACAGTGATGGAAAAAATAATAGAAACAAGCTTCGTGTTCATTCTTTTTAGCACATTAAAATGTATTTGTGAAGAGTAGGAAAATAAAACCTACACAGATAGATTTTAAATAATTTATTTCTTAAATGCAACATTTTTTTTTTTAATTTAATAATGGGAAATAGTGATAAATAGTAGACTTATGATTATTATGTTGTCTTATCCTGGAAAAAATAATAGAAACCAAATTAAAATTGTACTCTTTTTGTAGCCAGAAAGTAACTTAACGGTAAAACTCCGGTGGACTTCTACCAGGAAAGAAATGGTCTCTTATTGTTCTAGCTGTCACTGATCCGTTTGATTCATTTTTGAGTTGTCTTGAAGAAAGAAATGGTTTCTTCTTACATATTCTTACAAATAGTGTATCAAAACGCAAAGAAGTTTGTCTTTTTCTTCATCTTGTTTCTTCTTTAGGCGTGAATGTAAAGTTTCAAATACTTTCTTCTTCGAACAGTTTAAGGTTTTTGCAATTTCAACCATCGTTTTTCCAGCTTGTCGTATAATGTAATCCACGACCCATATATATTAAAATTATAGATGACTTTTAAAAATGTTGTTAAGTATGGAATATTAAACATCTGACAAACTTATAAACAAACTCAAAACGCCTATTTGCATAAAAAAAAATGATCCTTAAGTTAGAATAACAGTTAAAGTAGCTTGTTTCTATTATTTTTTCCAAGCGAAATCATCATTGGCATCAAACTTTTTACCGTTAAATGAAAACAAAATGTTGTTTCAACAAAACAATTTTCCAGAGAATTATCAGGTACTATTAAAATATAGAAAGACTAACGACAAAAGACTTAATTGCTAAAAAAAATAACTTCCTATGGGAAGTTAATATTGTGTATCGAAAATGATGAAGACACTTGTTCCTATTATTTTTTTTCCAACACTGTAAATTAGTTGGCGCAGCAACAGTCCGTTGAGAACTAGGGCCTAGTGACTTACAACTCTCAACCTTTCTGTGTGCGAGTAATGTTGTCAGGGATGGAGGGGATCTACAGTTTTGAGCCGTGTCCGAACGGCTTATTTTAGAAAGCACTTTTCTTGACAAGAGTTACTTTTGGAGGATTAGTCAATTTCTCTCAAAATGCAATATCCGTGAAAAGTAACTTAAGATGGCGCAGGCAGGGATTGAACCCAAGACCTCTGACATGAAAATCCTTCACACTTTTTTTTTAAATTAATTTTATTTATTTATTCTTAAAGCTATGCAACCATTCATAAAGCTGGCCTTACTATAAAGATTACTTACATTACAACTTACCCACTGACACCATACGGACACTCTAATTTAAACTATAATGCTTAATTCTAATGCATTTCGGCCCCTTAATTGTATTTTAATTTCATTAATTTTTTATTTTTCAAATTAAAAAAAAAAAAACTTATTTGCAATATCTTTTTTTTTAATATATGTACTTAAATACTACTTAAAATTTGGTCCTTAAAATAAAGCTTTATATTAACTAAAACTACCTATTCTACTAAAATTACTTAAAACTAGTACAACCACAGCAGCAATTCTAACTATTTGTTTTGATTTTTTATTTCACCTTCACCTTGTCAATTCAGTCCCGTTTGGACACAGCCCTACTGAACCGAGGGAGCTCTGCTCCGTCTTGTGCCATGACGTCCCTGTTGTAAAGGAGTCGCCTATCAACAGTTCTTTGTCTGACGTAGCAGATTAGCGGAACTGCCAATCTATCCTGTATCAGACCGCATCTATTTAAAAAAAGGGAATAAATCTGGTGAAATGAAGCCGCTCAAGCGTGTACTTTCAAATTTCAAAATTCTGTTGATTCTAGCCCCGTTTTGTAGGTCCTCGTTGGAATAGTAATGAACGTAGGAAGATTCGGCTGTTCGATTTAAGCCGGTACAGCGTCGTAAACACTGACGCTCTAACACCCGAAACTTCTCCATCTGGGAAGGGGCAACGTTGAAGCAAACAGGACAACCATAAACGATAATCGGCCGTATACGGGCCATTAAGTAAATTACCTTCACGCTCACTCTGGGGTCAAGGTGCTGTAAAACAGCCGTTAGGGCAGAAATAAGGCTCCTCTGGCCCTAATTAGAGCAGCATTTATATGGTTTTCGAAATATAAATACTGATCTAACCAGATAGCGATGTACTTCACTAAACGATAACCATCTTGCGCCAATTCTTGCGTGTATTCCTCATGGCCCTAGCCAATTGCAACGTAGTGAAACAGAATTGTCTCCAAAACCTTTATTTTTAGTTTCCCGTCGTCGCAATATCGCTGAATCTTTTCAAAATAACGCTTCAAGAGAATTCTTATAACCTCAACCTTTCGGCCCGTTCTGTACGCAATTAGATCGTCGGCTTACGCATTTGCCTTGGTTAGACTACTTATCAGAACGCTGCTGGTAATAATGCTGAAGAGAATTGTCGAATTCACAGCTCCCTGTTGAAGACCATTTTTAATTTGGAATTGTGTGGTAGAAGTTACATTTCCACTTTTCACAACAAACTTTCTACCGCTAAAGATCATAGAGCAACATAACAATGCACAACAATGGTTTCCTTATCTCATTTTTAGATAAAGAGCCTCTTAACATACGGTGTTAAAAGCCTTTTCCAAATTAACTGGAACAGCACCTGTGTATTGTTTTTATGATTTATTCTATTGGATATTAGAAATGAGTTCATACGCAGCATGAATTCATTCACGACCCACCTTGAACCCGAATTGTTTCTCCGGAATTATTTTGTCGTTAGCAGCGCACTTAGTCAGAGCCCAATTGATGATCTTCTCAAAAACTGATGGTCGGAGAAAGACTTATCGACCGAAGATTTAAAGGTTGGAGTTGTTATTTCTCTTCCGGTCTTCCAAAATGCACAGGATAATATGCAATATTCAGTGCATTATTGAAGAGTGTGGTATAAATGTCAATTGCCTCCATCAGTAAATGTCTTAGTACAACGTTGAAAATACCATCGACACCTGCTAACTTTTTGTTTTTTTTCAGTTAAAGATGAGCTGGAGCACGATCTTCGTTATTTAACAAGGGACTTTGTCCCGTTTGCTCGGCGAGTATGGCATTTGCAAAGAAATCGTAATTGAATCGCATAAAACCTCCGCTCTCAGATGACTAAGTGATGAAGTAAGGCTTTGTTTTCCACGATATGATTGGGGCGAATGCTAACATTCACCTTGTACACTTGCTGGAAAGCAGCTCCCAATGCCTCCAACCTTTTCCCTCAGATCTTCAACTAAGTAGAAATCATCTTCAAAGATGGCTTCTTCTGGATCTAATTGCGCTGTCATAAGTACGTCTCTGTCCTCTTCAGTTCTTTGGAGTTTTAGTCCTACGCACTAACCATCACGCCACGGGTAATACTTGCACAAAAGAATGAAGTTTCTATATATTCTAAAAACGTATCCTTTCATCCATGCTGTTTTTTGGTATTCACGTTTTTGAACTAGCTGCTGAAGGTTCTAAAATAGCCATACTTAGTCATTTTTACAAGATTGTCTTTTGCTTTTCATCTCAAGTGTATAGTTCACTAGCCGACCCGTGCTCGCGTTGCTTCGCAAATTGTAACCACGAACATTTTTTGAATATTAGTATTAGCATATGAAAAAATTTCTCAATGGGACTGAGCATATTTTCTACAATAATATTAATTTTAGTTTATATGAACGAAATTTTTGTCTATTTTCTTCTTTTCTTTCTTTTATTCATACCTAGAAACGTTTTTTTGCAACCGAAAAATATAGTTTGCGGTAAAAAAAAAGGTATGAGTGTGTAAATATCCATAGACACATTTTTTTATTCATCTGCTCATGTTCAGTGCAGTGCAACTGACTTAACCTACCCACATTTGTGTGCTCTTTTTATCGACGTCATTGTAAGTACCTTCTTCGAGTTATGTATTTGTGAAGAAAATTTTAACTTAATTTCAGTTTTATTGTTCGAGCAAGTGATACAAAATTGGTAATTCAAGCTATTATAATAGAACTTTTTTTATTTTTAAATTGGAAGAATTATAATCTATTCACTTCCTCGAACCAGAAAAATAAAAAAGATCTAATTTTTCTTTAGATAAATCGGCATTTCATGTGCACAGCACTGTAGTTAATTAAATGTCCATAGTAACTCAAAAAAAAGAGCCCACACTGCTCAGCAACGTGACGATAGAATTAGAGAAACAAAAAAATAATGTGTGTGTGTAGGTTAACAATACAGAAAAATTGAATATGTAGGTAGGTAGGTAAGAGAAAAACGTAACTATTAAATGGAACACATATTAAGAGAGAAAGAGCATGGAAAGAAAAGAAAATTAAAAATTTTGGAATGATAATGAAATGAAACAAAGCAGCGACCTCGCGATTGTGAAGGAATCTAATTTCCTGGATAAAATAAATTCAAAAAGTTTATAATTTTATAATTTGTTTCTCAGGTTGTATGTTTAACTTAGAAGTGATTTTAGGCTTAAAATTTGCGCAACAATATTGACTTTATGAAGCAATGCTAATCTTTGTCCATTATTGTATAGGTTTTAAGATATGAGTGGTTGATTAAGTCAACTAATGAAAAAAAATGGACAAAAAATGTAAAATTAATAATATTTAAGTTTGACAAATAATTAATGAAAAAAATTAAAGCCATAAACACTCTCATAACAATATAGAAAATAATAAAATATATTTCAAATAAATCGGTTGACTACTTTCTGAGATCGTGCGTTACAAACTTTAAAATGGTTTCGCTTTTATATAATAGTATAGATATAACTGTTAACATAATTCTCTAGAAGTAATTATATCCATTCCAAAAAGCGGTATACACAGCATCAAAAGATTGTATATGAAATCTAGACGGTTTTTATTATCATATAGAATCACTTATACACTTATATAAAATTGTTTGTTAAAAAACTGCTCGCGCGACTAAGACAATCATTATACACATAAACACTATACACATAAATACATTTGTCTCTTTATCAAGATTAAAAATATTTTCGCCTAAAAATATAAAAAATTAAGTTAAAAATTAAAAGAATATAATACCACTAATAACCGACTAAGTCATAGAATTCAAATTTATTCAAGAACATTCTGAAGTAGAATACAATATTTTCACGGAAATCTTTTACCCTTTCGGTCTAAACTGCTTCATTCTAGAACTCATGTATTCATAATTAGCAAAACATTCCTTTGCAAATAAATCTCCTTTTCTTAACATTGTTTGAAATCTAAGGAAAATTACATGCTATTTTTGGAAAAACAAAACAAAAACAAAAATAAAATATTAATGTTTGCTTAATTATTTAATTTCCACGAGACATTACTATTTGATTGATTAAAATCATTACAAAGACAAAAAGCTTACAAATTAATGCCACTCCTCAGCTCCTGAGCATGTTCAGTTCATTGTACATGCAGTCTTCATACATTTTATTTTTACTGAATCAAACAAATTAGTTTTTTGAAGAAGGTACATAGTCTTATCGCGTGTTAGAAGCCATTATACTGGAATTTAGTTTTGCTAGTCAGATTTTAAAAATGATTTCAACACGATTTGTTTATTAATAAATCGTACAATCAATGTGGACATCATTTATGTTCTATGAAATTAGACATTCCTGGGGTTATTTTGCTGAATTAAATCTAAATACATAATATTGATGAGTATTTTCATCAAATAATCGTCATCAAATCCTAAATTAATATATACCACAGACATTCTTTGTCTCTTAATATTGATGAAACTAAAGCCTCCCTTAATTGAATTTAAACTAACCAATTTAGTTGCGGTTGTGGTGAAAACTTTGATTCGTCACTTTCACCTTGACCTTGTTAACCCTAACCAGACCTTTTTGGGTTTATCCAATCATAAATAGTCAAATCGTAAAAACCACAAAACCAAAAACATTGGAATAACACAACAAAACGGAACAAAAACATTTTAGCCAAAGTATTCTATTAAACGTTTAGTTTTTAAAGTTGTTGCAATTTCAGGCCTATTCAAGGATTCAACCACCATTCACTGCCACTCTTTCCAGGTGGCATACTCAACTCATGGCACACCGGCACCTGACACTTGGATCCTTTAACGCCCACAAATCATACTGAACAAAGCTTTGTGTGAAAACCTTTTCTTCACGTTTCGCTAACTCAATATGGTATATAGTGGTTCCGCATTCGGGAGTGTGTCGTGCTCGTGTGTCTTGAGCCTTGTGTCGTGTCGTGTGTCGTGTCCCGTCCTCGACGTTTCTAACTGCTTCCATTTCCAACCCAAACCAAGCACAGATATAAGATGATTTAAGGCCCTCATGTATGTTCGCCCATGAATTCCCTGAAAGCCTCTTTTGTTTTTATTTTCGCTTTTTTGGCATAAATATTTCCTTGCGGTGTCATAGACATATTTCCATTAGAGGGCAGGCTTTATGTTTCAAAAATGCTTTTCCAGAAAGAACTAGATGACAAGGCTGTTTTTTTATTTGTATTCGTCTCCTAACATAAATATCATTGTGATGAGCATAAAATGGCTGTAATACCCGTTCTAGCGTTCATAACAGGGCTGAACGAATTGACGCAGATGAATTTATCTATGAGATACGAGTACACAGAACTACAAACCTCTTCTAGGATACGAGTATATTCGAATCACTGAACGTTAATTTGTTCTTGCTCCTTTTAGGTCGAGTTCCTGGTTCTTGTATAGATACTTGGGTATGGTTTTGTTTTCGTTTCCGTTCTCTATCTTGTTAGCAAGTTGAGTATTATTGTCGAAAGGAAAATCTCCGTTTAGTCATTCGAATGGTTTGGATTACTAATGCTGTCTTTCTCCATTGTTGTTGTTGTTACTTTTTTAAAGATATAATGCCCCTTGTTTTTATGCTCGGCTTAAGAATATGAACCCGATGATAATACAGATAGAAACAGGACTCGTTTTGTAAATAATGTTTCCTCTTCTTTTGATTCTCCTTTTCCTTTTTGTTGTAATTTTATTTGATATTAAAAGTCCTTAATGGGGTGTTTAAGGAAGCTGGAGGCTCATGGTGCTTAGTGGTTTAAATTTAATATGCTCCTACACCGATAAAGAAATTTCTAATTTAATGTTGCTTAGTTCTATTGTAGAAAATATGTGATTATTTTTAGATCAAAATCCTACTTAATGTTTAAATTGAGCTCCTAATGTGATGTGGGGATAGAATGCTTATCTGCCTAAGAGCCTTATCTGCTGAAAAATAGAAAATCGGAATGGCCTTTTACTAAACCGAATATTACATCAACTGCTGGCCCTACATCGTTTTGGAGTTAACTAAAATTTTGCTACATTTCCATGGAATTAAGTATAATTTTGGATTAATTTCGTACGTTTCACAAGAGGTGGTTGGTGACGCACCAACCGAGAATATCGAGATGTTTAGTGCCATTGAAGCAAGTTCCATCCTTGTATAATGGTAAGGGGGGTATATCTCGCTTTTACGATACAAGACAGCATTGAATTTTTGAAGCATTAAATTCCACGCGGACCGGAGCAATGATGTTTAGGTCCGAATTTAATAAGCTTATCACAACATGAGTCTAAAAACGAATATGAAAAGCTAAGAGTACAGCGAAACAATGTATTGCATTAGAAGTTGCAGGCAGGAGATCATTAATAAAAAAGAGAAAAAGTGTTGGAGATAGAACAGAGCCCTGGGGCACACCAGTATTCATTTTTCAGATTTCAGACTTGAACCCATTCAATACTACTTGTATTGAACGATCCGAAAGGTTAATTACTAATCCAATGAGGGAGGGTTTCATGAAAATCAAAAGAGCGTATATTCGATAAGAGAGCTTCATGCCAAATTCTATCAAATGCTTTTGAAATATCAAGTTCAATAACCTTACTTTCTCCAAAACCATGTACAAATTTGCTCCATTTATAGATGAACCATGAGCTTTTCAGTGGACCTATTTCTGCTAAAGCCGGTCGTTAAGAAGCTTTCGATTTTCGAGATATTTCTTGAGCTGATAATTATTCTTCGTTTCAATGGCCTTGGAAAGATGGGATGTAAGTTCGATCGGTAGATAACTAGAGGGTGAGGAAGATTTACTTTCTTTCGGTGATGGTCAGGAAAAATTCTGTTTTCCATCTGCTCGAAACAAGTCCTGAGGAGTAGGACAGATGAAAACAGCTTACGCAGTGGTTTTATTAGCTCTGAAGAAAACATCTTGAGAACAATAGCGGGGATACCATCCATACCAGGGCTCTTGACACAGTGCGAGTGCGAAAAAAGATTGATCCCATAGAATTACTAACGCGTTGAATTGGTGGCGAACTGCCTAGCAAAGATATTAGCTTTCTTTAAAGAGCTAACAAATAGAGTGTCATTGACAACGAGCGTAGGAACCGAGGAAGAGAAAGAATTGCTCATGTTTTGTACAAATGACCAACGTTTGTATTGCCTTTGGGACATTGCAGTATTTTGTGCCGTAATTTTTGAAAATGTATACATTTTGTCCGTCGAATATGGGCGTTGCACACCTTCCTGAAATTTTTCCGGCTTTCCTCAGTAGGGTTGGATTTATAACAACGGAAACTTAGTTCTTTTGCCCTAATTAATTCTTTACAGCTGTTTTCCTGTTCGGGATAAAAGTTCTCATTCCCAGAACAATCAAACTTGTGATCATATCAGCGCTGGCGTCAACGTCACTATCGAATAATCATAGTGACCAGTTAAAGAACCTTAAATAATTATTGAAACCGTATCAGTTGACTTTCTCGTATTGCCAAACAGTATTCTTAGGAACGCTTTCTTCAACTGGAGTGTTTTGGCACGAGAAATTTGAAGATATAACACAATGATTAGATGGGCCTAGAGGAGATGGAACACTAATAGTGCACTTTCCAAGGTCGGAGGTAAGAAACAAGTCAGGAGAGTTTTATGCTTCCACGTCCAATATTCGAGTGGGCTTGTTGATCAGCTGATAGTTAGGTGGTTGAACTCAGCGAAGATCTCAGCACACACTTCTTCGGGTGTTGTCTGGCCGGAATATTGAAGCCATGAAGGCTTGTGTACATTGAAATCGCCCGTAACAATGATTTCAGTGCTAAGATAGGACGAAACAATTATTTGGATGGAATCCAGAAGTTGATACTCTTTATAGGTTAGGGCTTCGATAAAGGAAGCAATTATTGTGAATGATGTCACACATTGGTTCTTTTCACATTGTCTTCCTCTTCGGCTCTTACTCTAAGTTTTGGTCGTATGCCTGCAAAGTTTGTTACAGGAACGGGAAGGGTAGCTGGTTGGTCTTTATTCCACAATCCAAGAACTTTCTTTTGACATTCCTTAACACATTTTGCAAATGGTTTGACTTTTTTGTAGCTGTCTCTGATGAGTCTTTGAAAACATTAAAAGAGCACAAATGATATGGAAGACTGTTTTACCTGCAGTTTACGCATGTTTCGTCAAACTATACCCATATTAGAATAGTTATTATATTTCTAACTTTCAAATCCAAGCTTCTTTTGACTAAGTCTTAACTCAATAGTAAATTCTTTTGTGTTCAATTTATCCATCTGTTTCTCTGACCCACGTACCTGTTTCTCAATGTCGAAGTAAAACCAAATCTATGAAAGCCTAAATTTTTGTTTGAATTTCTAAAAATAATAACTTAAAGATACAAATTTTTAAGAAAACTTTCAAAAATATAAATCCTTTTTTGTCATTACAGAAAATTTCTCAATTTGGCTATCATTGAAGAGGGCAGCTATGAGAAGGATGTTGTATTCTATGTAAATATTGGCGAGCCCCAGATTGCAGCAGGTAAACAAAAACATTATTCCAAAATAAATTATTAATTTTATAAATTACGTAAAATTTGAAGAACAAATTTTGATAACTTTCTTATCTAAAGTAAATACATTTATTCTTATATTTTGCTTCTAGTCTCTACCACAAATTTCAGTAAAAATTAAATTTTTATAAATAATTTATTATTTATTTATGTTTTTATTAAACACAAATTATGTTTGAAATTTATTTATTTGGAAAAGAGAAATAAACATGACATAGTCTCACAAAAATATTTATATATCTATCTATAAATAGAGTGCGACCAAAAAGTGCAAATATTTTTTTTTTTTTTTTGTTTCCTTATTTTGATTTTATTAATTTGTTTTATTCAAGCCTTTGTATTATTTTTATAATTTTAATGTATTTTATTGAATTTATAAATTGATTTTTATTTTCTCCCGGATTGTTTTTGAGTTTGAGTTTTTTCACAAGTAAATAATTCTTAGAGTAGTTGAGTTTACTTTTTCCCAATCACTAAATATTATTTAAATTTTTTAATATTTTAGTCGCGAACATTAAAAATCAATAATTAAAAAAGTTTTTGTTTTAGTTTACAAGAAATCAAAGGTTAAAAATCAAAAATTACAATTTTAAAAGTTAAAAAAATGTCAAAATAAAATCACATGAGACCACTTAAAGAAATAACTTAGGCAATGCACTTCACAAATCCGCTTTTTTCTGACAAAATGTTTCATTTTCCAAGTGCACCCTAAAAACTTTAAAATATTTTAAATAAATTCTTCTAATTCAATCTTTTCTATAAATAATTTTGATGTCGGTAATTTAAACATGAATTGATAAAAACAAAAAACAATACATTTTTTATAATAAGAAATTGATATATTTTTATAAACATTAAAGTGATATACTAAATTTTTAAACCCACAGACACGGATAAAAAATCGGATCCATTTAAATTTTTGACTAAATATTTTGGTACGTAGTGTAAGAGTGTTCGTATTACAACAAAAATACAAAATTCCTGTGTCGTTTATATGTTTTTGACGTTAATCCACTCAAAAAAGTGTCTGTATTATGGAGACGGTATAATCACAATTTAAACAAAATAAACATTAATAATAATTAATTTTTTTTAATTATTTTTAAATTATAATAATTAAATTGAATATAATAATTGTTTCTACTCACATTCAAAAATATAATTGTGCAATTTTTAACTCGTTTTCTTTTATGTTTTCCTTATTTGTTCATACATTTGTTTAAATTTCATCAATAATTCATTTTGTTTTGTCTAAACATTCTATTTTACTCTCTGCGCTTTTTTGTCATATTTTTAAAAACAATTTAAGAACAAAATTTAAAACAACAATAATTGTTTTTTTTTTAATATTTTATTTATACAAAAAATCAAAGAAAAATATTTAATTTTTTAACTGAAATTAACATTTTTGGAACATTTTCGGACTGTGAATGCTTGTTGCGCTTGTTTCACTATGGGCTTCCGACTATATCAATCCTATATTCGTACATAATCGTATATAAATATGACAACAAATTCATCGTAATAATTTATTATGTATATCTATACATAATTAATGAATATATTTGACACACTATGTAATATTTACATAAATGTATAATAAATTGCGTTCCAACATAATTTGTATAAAAATCTTTATGTAATACAACTCGAATCACAAACAAAACTATAAATAAACGCAATTTTCCATTGTCTACGCTTCTATAAATCAAATTTGTAAGTAAATTTCATAGACAGAATTGTTCAATAAGTTAATAGAGTTTTGTTGATCGTTACGAATTTGAAAAAATTAAAAAATTAAAATGTTATGTTATATTATAGTCAATATTAGTTTATACTCATTGACAGTTCTATAAACACTCATTCTAATAAAAAAACTAAAATTCAGTTTATAGTTTAGTCACTTAGAATATATTATTAGTTACTATTTTTTAATATTATTTTAATGTCGGTGTTCTAATGAAAGATAAGTTGGGTGATTTTTAAACATCATCACAAATTTTGTATCCTATTACCTTTTTCTTCCAGATCTCTAAATACAAGGTGTCTGACGGCAGATTTATATGTTCAAGATTAAATTTAAAACAATCTATTTGATATATTGTTTTATTTGAAACATGAAACGACACACTAATAATGCAGATTTCAATTTTTGAACATTATGTCATCCAAATGTCTTCCGTCGAGTTCCATGCACTGTTCAAAACCGAGCCTTGTGTTACGCACCACACCCTGCAGTAAACTTGATTTAATTGCGCTGATTTCTCGAAGAATGTTTTCTTTTAGGTTTATAGAGTTCGGGGTTTGTTTTTGTAAACTCTCTCTTTGAGGTAGCAGCACACAAAAAAATCCATTGACGTCAAGTCAGGGGTACTCGGTGGCCACGGGATGTCCCCAAAGCGACTGATAAGTTTTTGAGGAAAAGCTTTATCGAGTTTCTAGCCGTTGTATCTTCTCCCAGCATCTCCCTGTTTTGCCTTGGGTCTGGTAACCCGAAGGGCTACCTTGGCTACAATGAGGTAGTGGTCCGAGTAGATGTTAGCTTCTTGTAAAGATCGGTCATCCATGATGCTGGAAGCGAGTCTAACGTCGATCGCAATATGGTCAATCTGGTTGACTGTAGATTGATCTGGAGAACTCCAAGTTCCTTTGTGGATGTTGAGGTGTGGAAAACGAGTACTGGCTACCATGACGTTTCGCCCCGCAGCAAAATCGATGAAACTGCATCCGATATCGGAAGTATTGTCGTACAGGCTGTTTTTTCCGATTATTCCACCAAAGATGTCTTCCCTTCCTAGCTTGGCATTAAAATCGCCCACAATTATAATATCGTTGCTAGGACACTGCTTATATGCTTTGTCCGCAAGAGCTCGAAAAACATATCCTTGGTGTTATCATCCTTCTCGTCTGTGGCGGTGTGTGGGCATATTAGTCTAGTGTTGCCGAATTTAGCCTTGATGTGATCGTGAGGTGCTCGTTGATGCACCTATAGCTCAAGACTTGTTGCCTAAGTCTGACTCCAAGGACAAAGCCGCATCCAAATAAGCGCTGTTGGTTTTCTCGGTAGCAGTCACCATAGTAAATATCGCAGTTTTTCATCCTCTTTTTACGTGGTCCATCCCATCGTATTTCCTGGATGGCGGTGATGTCTGATTTATAGCAGTCTAGGGCCTCCGCTAATTCTTCAGCTACACGTGTTCTATTAAGAGACCTAACATTCCACGTGCATAACCGAAGTTCGTACTCCTTATTTCGTTTGCGTGGGTTGTCAACAGTAAATCGGTTGGTATCCGAGGCTTGTTGGTGCATCGCAACTGGGTTTTTTTATGTGGTCAGGAAGTCACACTGACGCATTACCTTCAACATCAAGGACCACGTCCTTGATTTAATTCCAAGGGCAAGAGCCAGCATAACCGCTCCTTGTATGCTTGCGCTCCGAAAATGTTGTAGTCAATCTAACTGGAACTGTAGACGCCACCGTTGATTTCATCTCAGGAATTATTTCGCTGCCGTCTGGATAAAGGGAGGTGCCTTAGTGGAAACACTCTCTCGTTTGCAATCCCCAACAACTTTCCACTGTGGTTGGAACCCAATCTCCACTTAAGGTACTAGGCACCCGATGTTTACCAGTGTGCCAGTGCGACATCGTGACTGAGAAATCCGCACGATCACTGATTCCAATGTCACCACTCCCCCCCCCTGCACCGTTTATTACTTTTTGAAATAATCGTATTTAAAAACATAGATCTGCCGCCAGACACCAGACCGGATAAAGCTTAAAAAAAACAATTGAAAAAGTAAAAAGTTAAAGTTAATACAAAACTTGGCAAAGTCCTTAAAACTAAATATTTCAAAAATAATAAAATATTTTAAAAAATTAATAAAATAATAAAATAATAATGTAAAACTAAATATTTCAAAAATAATAAAACAATTCAGGTTTTGCTGTTAATTTGTTGACACCTTTTATTAAAAGCAAAGGTAGCTAATCGTACAAAATAAACCATTTTAGAAATTTAATTTGTGTTTAAATAAAAAACCATTTGCTTTTAAATAATTTGGATGTCCAATCTTTATATTTTTTATTTTGTAAAAGACTCAAAATTCTTAAGTGACTGAACTACATAGTAACTACTTGAATAAGAAATTTAGATTTCTTATAACTTAACAGTTCTGTTAAATGTTAATGGCTTAATTTTGTGTTGGTTCTTCTCATCAAACTAACATTACATCGTCGTTGTTGTAATAGATTTTTTAAGTTCCATATAAAATAATAAGCTGAAAATATACTTATATATCTTCTACTAGATACTATGCATAGTATATTTAAATGAATGATAAATTTTAGATCAACGAGAATGCAAAACTTTAGCTATAAATGTGTTATTAAAAAAGAAACTATACCAACTTCGATTGAAATGGGCTACTTTTATGTGGTACGTTGATTTTTAAGCTCCTTTAACCAACTTAAAATAGAAGGAAATTAATAAATTTCCAATAAAAAACTAATATAAAATGCTTTAATTATAATAGTTTGAATATTTGTTGAACAAATTAATTTAAAAAAGGTGCAAAGCTCATTATTTATTTCTTAATTCACGTGACGTAATAGTTTTAGTTCCGATAAATCAAGATAACGTTAAGTGTAGAAACTTTAGTTTATGAAATTATTTTAAAATAAAATAACACCACATACATCGTAATAAGCTGTTTAATATAGTAATATAATAGTTTAAGTCCCTTACGAAACGTGAAAGACTGATTATGTAAATATGATTGAGATCGTTTAGATCGTTATAGAAGAATTCTCCTAGGTAATTGAGCTAGAGCAGGGCATGTACTGTTTCCTTCTTTCTCATTCATACAGCTTCTTCAAAAGTTATTTGAGAATACGCATAGCCACGAGGTGTGCTTTCCTATTAGACAGTGCACCGATTATTAAGCTTGTATCCGATCTGCTAAGAGATAGCAAGCACCTTGAAAGCTTTAAATCTAGTTTAGGCCAAATATTTTTCGTAACCGTACACGTGATGACGTTGTTCCACCTGATGTTCGCCTTACTTATAGCGTCTTGCATTAGCAATAGTTAACATGTAGCGTTTGGTATGCCAGCATTAGCCAAACGTGGTAGAATGGGTTTTACAGTACCATTTCTGGCGAGTTCATCTGCCTTACAATTTCCTGGAATGTCTCTATGACCAAAGGTGAATATTAAAATGTTGTGGGTTATCGACAGTTATGGACTGTAGTAGAGTTTGTAAAGACAGATTCTAGAGATTTGATAGCGGCCTGACTATCTGAGAAAATGCGGATATCAGATGTTTATATCACGTTTTTTTTTGAGCCAGGAAAAGACTTCTTTTGTCGCCAAAAGTTCCGCCTGAAACACGCTACAATGATTGGGAACGCTGAATGAGAGACTTAATTTCAGTCGTTCAGAATTCGCACCTCCACCAATCCCTTCATTTGTTTTTGATCCTTCTGGTTAAAAGTGGATTGAATCATCTTCCAGGAATGCCCTATATTTCCAGAAAGAACTGAAAGGTATAGAACTCTGGAAGTTTATGTCAAATTGCAGTTGGGGGATGGTGTAGTCTATGTGTTTTGGAATTGATTTTAAGTACTTAAGAATAACGGAGTGGCCAAAGTTGCAGAACTTGCAGCTAACTATATCAAGAGGTCTTAGGTAGAGTAGGGTGTCCAGTGCCGCAGATGCGATCGTGCGAAGCTATCCGCTTAAACATAGGCAAGCTGAACGTTGGACTTTATTTAGTTTTTCGCGGCTTATAGCTTTTTATAAAGCAATCCACCATTCTCCCACACCGTACACTAAAATCGGTCTGATTACCGATGTGTATAAGCAATGAGTAATTCAGGGTTGTATAAGTCCCATTTTTTACCAATAGCTTTTTTGCAAAGAGAAGAGAGCTACAGTAGCTTTTTGTCTCTTTCTTGTACATTACTTTTTCAATTTAGTTCTTTGTCTAAAATAAGACTTTAATTGGATACCTTTAATGAGGAAGAGGGTTAACAAATGGAATTCTTTAATTCCTCGAAGAATTAGTTTGTCTTAGGCGTTAAAAAAAAATAAATAAATTGGGTGGCGCAGCGAGTAATGTTGTCAGGGACCTACAGTTTAAAACCGAATCCAAACGGATAATTTGAGAAAGCACTTTTCATGACAAGAATCACTCTTGGAGAATTTGTCAATTCCTCGCAAGAGGCAGTAACCGTGAAAAAACTTTAGATGGCATAGGCAGGGCTTGAACACAAGACCTCTGGTATGACAGTCCAACGCACTTACCATCATGCCACGGGTACTAAGGCGTTTTGTAAAAGTTAATTTATGGTGTTAAGATGCTTTCCTTAAACCTCTATAGCAACGTCATCCGCATAGGCCATCACTCTGAAACCCTCCGCATCCAGACCAGTTAGGATTTCATTCACCACCAGGTTCCAGAGCAGACAGAACAACACATTGCGGTGTTCCTCTACTAACGAAGCTTCTATAGCAGAAGAGTTGCCCAATTTTGAGTTAATTATTATGCTAGTCATCAATAAATGCATTAATTCCCCAAGCGAACTCTCTACGTTCAGAGATGTTAGTGCAGATGTGATTGCAGATATGTCAACGTTGTTAAAAGCGCCTTCGGTGTCAAGGAAAGCAACCATAGTGGACTCTCTATGATAGAGGAAGTATTCGGTTGTGCGTACTAAGGTGTGTAACGCCATTTCCACCGATTTGCCATTACAGAAGACATGTTGAGACATAGACAGATGTCTTGTATTAATACTTGCCCTTAAATCGATATCAATCAATCTTTCCAAGGCCTAGCTGTCTTTTTAGAACAATATATCACTTTTAAATGATTAGCAATAACATTATTAATCCATCACCTGGAGCTTTCGCACATTTACGGTAACGTAGGTATCAGTTTCGGATTTAAGAACAAATGGGAAAATCCCTTAATTACTTACCACAAATGAGCCTCATATCCGAAAATATGGCGCTCTTTAATTTTACCAAACAGTGTGAGAATTGTGGAAATAAATGTTCACGATTTGTATACATTGTTTTGATATAAGTCTTAGGATGGTTAGGATTTACCAAAGTGGTGATTTACCAAAGTTTGACAGCTAGTTTAAAGTAACAACCTTAAATTTGAAGAAACTTTAATTGCATTTGAAGCTATTTTTGTACAATATTGTTGAACCTTATCTGGGTAATGAAATTTGAACTGCAATAAGTTCAACCTTAAACTCAATATACCAGCCCAGTCTATACATAAACAGTCAGTACAAAATGTTAACGATGTGAAAAAAAACCTTCCTAAACAATTCCGTCATTCAATACTTTGTTTTATAACTCCCTCCAATTTACTACTGAGCCTGAAAAGATGAATCCCTGGTATATTTTTTTCTCATTAATTTCTCCTCTGTAGGGAAATTAAAATTCCTTAAAAGCTTTTTGATCGTAAATTTAAACATAATTAGGCATATTCTTCTGCAGAAAGAATAAAATTGCTTCTATTATACACCCAAAAATATATTTATGTACTTATGTCTTGCAAAAGTATTTTGCACAAAGAATATACACGTTAATCCATTTCTCATGTCATGAATATTCTATACTAGCATCTGCCTAGTGCCCCATTATCCAAAAAAGCTCAATCTTCAAGGATAAATGTTTTCTTATAGCCACACCACCACCTGTCACCTGTAGAGTTCCGTTTTATATATGCTTTAAATATTGTAGTCCATACCTGGTAGGATTTAGAGAATCACCTCAAATCACTCACTCATCGTGTTAAGCATTCAATGTCCGCATGCAATCAAAGAACTCATTTCCCTAAATTAACACACACAAAAATAAAATCATTTCTAGCTATTAAGTGCTTGCCGTTATGTGTTGCTCTGTGGCATTGTTATAGTCCTTGTTAGCAGAGGCTTTTAATTGATGTGATGTGATATGAATTGTTTTGAAGTTTGAAAATAAAATGGAAAAAATAAATAAATTGAATGCAGCACGCACCTTTGTGATGCACAAATTGCATATATTAGAATCTCATTTGAAAATGAGCGCAAATCATGTGGGATTAAAAGCTCCTTTAGTGCGGCAAATCTCATGTCACCCTTTTGGCTTCCAGCATTAGTGCAACTCACAGCTTTTTTTAAAAACAAAATAGCAATTACACGATGTTTTCCTTTCACAAAATAAATTCCATTCCCAAATGTTTAAAATTAATTGTGATTTTCTTTCCCGTTTTTTTGTTGTTGTTTTTTATTCAAAAACATTTCAATATTCAAATAACACGATGAAACATAATAAAAAAACAAAATATCAGACGATGAACTGGCAGGACTTATACAAGCAGCAGAAGCTAAACGCCCAGAGGAGCTGACAGAAGAGGATAAATTAGCCCTCTTAGGGCGGCCAAAACCAGGAGACTGTGTTCGCGCACAACTGCGGATCAAAGAAAGTAAGGAGTTCAAGGTAAGATTTGCATTAAGACATGGATACTTTAAATTCAATTTTAATTAAAGTACTCTCTGTTCACTGAGACTAAGGTAATAATAAATAGAAAGACGAAAAACCAGAAACGGGTGAGCGAATGGAATAGAAGTGTTTAGATTTTGTGTAGTTTTATTTTTGTAATTGTCCTTCAACTACATGCATATAGAAGCACGGCCAAAGGCCAAGTATTTCACTTTCGCAGAAGTATTTCACTTTGTTATTTAATTTTATTAAAAGTAAAGATAATTAAGTACCAAACAAGTATTTAACAAAATAAGAATTCATTTATTTATAAAAAAATATGTAAATATTTATTTTCTTATAATTAAACCAAATGAAGGATATTTAGTGTAATATTCCAAAGATTGAGTCCTAAACATCCTTTTTTACTATTTCGACCCAAGTTGTATCCCAGTGAAATCGAGGTTTAAGAAAATATTTGAAACTCTGTGATTTTTTTTTTCGAAAACACATTTTAAGATGAAAAATGTTTCACACATATTTTTGATTTCTCTTTCGTTTCCCTGGTCTTGAACAATTTATTGAAAAAGATATGATTTTAACCCAATAGTTCGTTTGTAAAGCTTCAGTTAGGTGTTTTTAAATGCTCATGATGATCATTTTTGCTTTTGAAACTTTGAATCGAAAAAGTACTTTTTGTATTTACTATATCTCAGAAACCTGAAAATCTAATAGACATTTTAAAAATTGCATTAAATTTTCGACAAAACTATGCTGCGAAAAATATTAATAATCGGTTTCGAGAGCGGATACATTTCATTCAATTACTATTCATGAATTATGTAGTTTTCTTAAATTAAAAATGTGATGGCATTCCAAACTTCAATATTTAGTTTGAATATTGTTATTCCTTACCTGTTCTACATAATTCTGAAAAAAAAACACTTAATTATTTATGCTTAAACTTTTTTTGAAAAAAAATTCAAAAACGGGTTGAAATTAATTTTTGTTTTGATAATAATCAGTTTTCCAAAAAAGGTCATTAAGTATTTTAAATAGATTAAAACATTTTTAGAACTTCGTAAAAATTTAAATAAAGACTCACAAGTCATAACTAAAAAGAATTTCTAGAAACTAAGTGAGAAAGGTACTAAACAAATTTAAACTAGAAGATAAACTTCTGGACTTTTCAAAATCTTCATAAAATTTGATATTAAGAACTCGCAGTCTTCCTCTACAGGGATTCGAAGACCTACCGGGCTGGAGCGTTGATGTACATTCCCTTTACATGACTCAACAATCTAAGTAGTTCGACTTTTATTGTTTTAACCAAGTCAGTTTTCCTGTACAGTTCGTCGTTGTATCTTCTCCTCCTCTCTCCATCTATGCAGACTGGACCAAAAATCACCCGAAGAATTTTTCTCTCTAAGCATCCTAAGACGTTCTCATCTTTCTTTGACAGGGTCCAAGCCTTAGCAACCCATAAATGAGAACCAGGATGATGAGTGTCTTATATAAATGGTGATTCTAGATGCTCGAGAGAGGACTTTACTGCTCAATTGCCTTCTAAGTCCAAAGAAGCAGCGATTTGCAAGAGTTATTCATCGTTTGATTTCAGCGCTGGTGTCGTTGTCTGAAGTAAAAGTAGACAATGACCTTAACTATCTCAAACTTATAGCTGTCCATGGTGTTGTTTTGTCCAATGTCCTTTTCTGATGACAGCATGTACTTGGTCTTGCTCTCATTGACCACTAAACCCATCTTCTCTGCATTCTCCGTAATGCCCAAAAAACGCTCCACTGACATCATGCTTTGATCTTCCAATTATGTATGTTAATATCATCGACGTATCCGAGTAATTGGATGGACCTTTGGAAGATTGTGCCTCTAGTGTTGGCGGTCGAGTTTTGCACAATTCTTTCCACAACGATGTTAAAGAATTCGCATGACAGCGCATCGATTTGTCTTAAACCTTTTTTGACATCAAATTCATCGGTGAGATCTTATTCGACCTTGATGGAGCAGCGTGAATTCTCCATCATCATTGCTTTGTAAAGCTCTTCTCTATAGATACTGTCTTACGCTGCTTTAAAATCTATAAAGAGATAGTCGGTATTGATTTAAAGTTCCTGAGTTTATTTCCAAGATCTGCCGTAATGTGAATATTTGGTCAATGGTGTTCCTGTTCTGAAACCACACTGATAAGGACCTATCTGGTTGTTGACGAAAGGTTTCAGACGTTTACATTATACGGCAGAATGGATCTTATATGCAATGTTCAGGAGACTGATGCCTCTGTAGTTGGCGCAATTCAGAGGGTCTCCTTTTTTATGTATTGGGCAGACTATGCTGAAATTGCACTCATCGGACATGCTTTCTTCCGACCATATTTTGCAGATAAGTTGATGCATTCTCCCTACCAAGTCATCGCCTGCTGCTTTAAATAATTCGACAGCGATCCCGTCAGCTCTAAAGCTTTGTTTTACTTTACTTTAGATATAGCTATCTTCAATTCGTCGAGGTCGGGTAGGTGGAATTGTTGTTCTCCGTCACCTAGATTGAGTGGTTCTATCTCCCTTACAGTGGAATTCGATTCATCATCGCTATAATTTGGAGAAGTGGTCTTTCCATATTCTTAACATATACTACGGTTTCACTACGGTGTTCCCTTGATCGTCCTTACAGTCTTCGATTCGTGGCTGGTACCCTTGGAAGGTTTGTGTACCCTTTGATAGCTTTTCATGCTCCCTTTTGGATCTTTTTATTCTCCCTTTTTTTCCATCTAAGGAGCCAGTGCTCGTCTTTTCTCTTCTGAGCTCGAGAGCAGCTCTGGTCCTTCTGTGCAGCGCTGTTTTGTATGTCTATTGCTTAGCTGCGTGCGCTTGCCGGCATTCGTCGCCAAACCTGGGGTTTCGCTGTGGTGGCCGTTTGAAACCTAGCACTTCAGAGGTGGCATCTCTGATGGCTGCAAGGCAATGTTGCCACTGGTTTTCAGTGCTTAATGCAGGCAGCATATGACTTCTTAAGAGGATGCTCGAGACTCGATCGGAAAAGTACATGGCAGTCACTTGCGATTGTAGCCATCTAACGCATAATCTTCTCGGTGTACTTCCTTGTCTTGGCTTGGATCGGGATATCCGTAGCCGTACTTTGGCTACAACGGTGTATTCGAAAGAGTCAATGTCACCCCTCGGAAAGTTCAGACATCCTGTATACTGAAGAAGTATTGTGTGTCGATCGAAATGTGGTCAATCTGGTTGACAAATGATTGATCAGGAGATTTTCATGTCCCCTTGTGGATATCAAGATGTGTGAACTGCGTACTATGTATCTACCAGAACGTCTCGCCTCGCAGCGAAATCGATTAGCCTGAATCCGTCGTCAGAGGTGGTTTCGTGCAAGACATCTTTGTGCCACCAAAGATGTCTTCTCTTCCTAGCTTGTCGTTAAAATCTCCTAAGACAATTTTAATGTCATAGCCAGGGCACTGCTCATACATGTCTTGTCCAAGACCTCGAAGAATATATCTTTGGTGTCTTTATCATTCTCTTCTGTTTAGGCATGCGCGCATATTAGGCTTATGTTGGCGAATTTAGCCTTGATGCGGATTGTCGTGATACACTCGCTCACACTGTTGAAACAACAAATCCACACCCAAATAGACCCTGCCTTTATTCTTGGTAGCAGTCGCCGTAGTATACATGGCAACATTTTAGTTTGCGGTTGCCCGGTCCATCCCATCGCACTTCTTGGATGGCGGTAATATCTGTCTTGCAGCAGGTTAGGGCTTTCGCTAATTGTTCGGCTGCTCGTGGTCTATTAAGGGACCTAACATTCCACGTACAGATCCGAAGTTCGTTGTCATTATTGTTTATTTCATCGGTAAGTTCGTCCGTATCCGAGTCTTGTTTGTGCTTCCCAACTAGGATATTTGTACGTCATCAGGAATTCACCTCGACGGCACAACCCCCAACCTGGAGGGACAGATCCTTAGAATAACTCCAATGAAGGGGAGCCGGATAGACCTCTCCTTATAGGCCTGGGCTCTGAATATGTCGTAGAAGCCCTATAAGGTGTTAACTAAGTTGTTCAAGCTAACTGGAACTGTAGACGCAACCGCTGATTACATCTTGGAAATTCTTCTGGATAAGGAGAAGTGCCTAAGTCGAAACACCCCTCCCCCTCTCTCGTTTGCTATCCCCGCAAAAACTTTCCACTGCGGTTAAAGCCCAATCTCCAGTTGAGGTACTAGAAACCCGATGTTCATCGCGGGGATGTGAGAGTAGGAGTTGATAGACAGAGGTATTTTTTTGAGAAAAACCTGTGGACGATTGTGTCCTCTTGTTTACCATTTGAACATTAAGCTTTAAAAAATACCATTTCAATGATTTTTTATAATTTTTAAAAAGGTTAAATAACTTGACCTGATGGAGAAATTATAAGATCGAATTTCAATCCAAACAACAAAGAATTATTTGCATTAGACAGCAAGCTTAATTTTGCGAATTAGTGTAATCTTAAAGAAAAAGAAATGCGTCTGGAGTTATTTAAAACAAGTAACAGCATTTCCCAAAAAATGGTCGTACTAATGGATTAATAATGTTCTTCTCAGTCCAGATCATGGCTTATTGAGACATTTTATTCGAGCTCAAAGTTGAGTTTAAGTATTTTTAAAACTGTCATTGAAAATTCGGATACATTTTTGTTCATTAAATTGATCTTGTTAATGGTTGTGACTAAGTCAAAAATGTTTTTACAAGAACAGAATGTTTCGATAGCATCCCACAGGGTTAAATATTTAAATTGCAGAAGTAACTTTTCGATTTTGTTTATAACCACTTTATGTATAACTATTTAATATGATTTAATTAAAACACAGTTATTGCACTATAAAAGATAAGAATGAGTATTTTTTGAAAAATTAACCTAACTTTTAAAACACGTGTATTCTTCCACAGAAGTTGTGATTTAGTTTTTTATTTGCTTAGGTTCATATTTTAAGTTAGGTATTTACAAGCTTTTTTTCCCCGACACCATTTTAAGTCATGTGAATAGATGTTTTATTTTCACAAAATGTTCCTTGAATATATTTTACTAAAACACTTGTGATTTAATTGCCACTTTAGCCAGAAAATACCACATAAAATCATTACCTCATCTCTTTTAATGTTTTTGAATATGTATGTATGTACGTCTACGTAAGTAAGGTATACTTAAATTAAAAATTTCACCATCCATTTTTAAAGGCTTAAGAGGCACTTATTTAACAACTTCTTCTCATGCATGCCTCCCTGTATTTTTGCAAAGTGTTCATCGTTATGGTACAAGTCGAGTTCGAGTTCGAGTATACCTACTATGTACCTTTTAAAAAACATAAACACTTCTCCAACAGAAGAATAAGTATATTATTTAAAGTTTTAAATTTCAATTCAGGGGTTTTGTGAAGGAAACCACTTGTTAAATTACATGCTTAAGCTCTCAAGAGCTCTTGTTAGATGACAAAAGGGTGCAAAATGGGCTTTGAGTCCTACCATTAACCATACCCAAGTTAAACTCCTCCAATAACACAAACAATACAATACAATATACAAAAAAAGGTATAACCTCTGATGGTTTACCTCTATAGCTCATGAAGAGAAGATATTCTTTGGACTGTTTCAAAGGTAACGTCTTCGGGTAAATGGGATCACTTTGTAGAAGGAAATAGCTTCTTTTTTTTTTTAAGTTTAATCAGCAAATGTTACGCCATATATAAATATATATATGTTAGGATTGTTCTCAAAAACATTCTTTCTAATGCCTTCTTGGTGTTATATAATTTTACCTGAAAGTTATACCACAAACACTTTAACTAGCAGAAGTACAGGATATGCGTTCACTCTATTGTTATGGTTAGGTTAGTTCTACGATGATGAGGATGTGGAATTAAAATCCCCTGTACGGAATTTTTGATGTATTGTCCAGGAGGCAGCGTTGCAAATGTTTAGATAATTTTTTCACCTCAAATAAGTCAATCTTGTTTTTTGATTGTGGTAAGGGTTTGAAAGTCCTTGTATTGAATATTACTTGCAAAAATGTGTAATGATCACATAAAACTGGCTTAATTTCTTTAAAAATTGAGTTTTGAAAGGGCAAGTTCCAATATTTGTCAATTATCAATTGAAAGCGTTAACGATTCTATGGGATGAATCTTCTTTCGCACTTTTAAGCATCTTGCACATTAGCTACCAACTGCGAAATGCGAACAGTGGATGTTCGCATATTTTGACTTTTCTTTCACATGAGCTTTATTTCTATTCGCAGACAGCGACGAATTGTCAACCCTTTTCTCCATATTTTCCTCAGCCAGGTTAAGTTGAGCGCGAACAATTTATTCGTTGCAGTGTGGATGGTATGTGGAACGCGAATAGAGTTTGACAGTTCGTAGCAACCACACTGCAATTCGTTACTAACAAATTGTTTTTACAAAATTGTCTTGTTTTAGAGAACAAAATGCAAATTTTATTATCCTAACATTATTGTCAATTGGTTTCTTATAATTTAAATGTGTTTTTGTTTGGAATTGACTTTTTGAAATATGTGAAATCACGTTTGTTCGTCCATTCGTTCATTCGTTGTTCGCTCTCATGTGCAAGGTACTTTACAGTTGCTAGTAGAGTATTTAAAGATCTTTACATTCACAAATCGGCTGGCCCAAATAGTATCCCTGCTATTGTCCTGAAGAGGTGTTCTTCAACGCTGACAAAATTACTGTCCACAAGCTTTTCCATCTGTCCTATTCTCTTGGTCTCTTTCCGAGAAGAAAGGTGAATCCTCCTCTCCCTCTAACTATCCTCCAATTGCACTTACGTCCCTTCTTTCCAACGTCATGGAAACGCTGATCAATTTTGAGCTAAGGAAATAACTTGAAGAACGAAAGCTTCTTAATGACCGGCAGTATGGCTTTTGTATCAATATGTCCACTGGTGATCTCAAAGTAGGAAAGTAAGACGCAATAGTCTTACTTGATATTTGAAAGACATTTGATAGAGTTTGGCATCAAGCTCTCTTATCGAAAATGCGTTTTGATGAATCTCTTCTTCGTTGGGTAAGTAATTGGCTTTCGGACTGGTCAATTCAAGAAGTATTGGACGGGTTCAGATCTGATACTTACAAAATAAACACTGGTGTTCCTCAAAGCTCCGTTTTGTCTCCGAAACTTTTTCTATTTTTTCTAATATCCATGGGTGGTACTTGCATCAAGGACACTGAACAGCTTTCTGTTCTAGGTATGTTCATCACAAACCCCTTGATGTGCTAAATGTTTAGGTTTTCTCCCAGGATGCAAGAAGTTTTTTAACCCTTCTGATCTGGCTTAAATGAACAAAGCTTTTATTCGCCCAAAACTCGAGTATAATTCCAATATTTGGGTAGGTGCACTAATAACGTACTTGAGTCTTTTAGATAGAATTGAAAAAAAGAGCTTTCTAAATGATAGGCGATCGTTCTATTACTGAGACATTTTTTTTTCTTGAACTCTCTTTTATCGATATTTTTTTTTTGAAATAGCTATTTGTACTCCTCGCCTCAAACAATTCAACCGGTATTACGGTACTTCTAGGAATGCTCATCAGTTTACCCTTGAGCCCAACTTCGGTCGTAATGTTAAGTATAGGGATTCTTTTTTTAGCCCAACGTCACGAATGTGCAGACATTCAAAACTAATGTGCATGGACATCTCCTTTCAGTTAATTTCCTCCCTTTCTAATTGTGTATAAATGGTAAAAAGAACTAATTTCTATTTTTGATTCAAGTATTATGTACTCCAATCAGAAAAAGAACCTATATTGACACTTAAACTTTGCAACGCTACCTCTCAGGTTATACGCGTTTTAACTAGTGCACCTACCATGAAGCGTGTACTTTCAGATATAGCAAATTGTTTCAACGGACTACTAAAGAATACTGCTTGTTCTGTTTCGTTTTTCTTTTCTTTTTTTTTTTTATAGAATACTGTAGATAAACTTGTCCAGAAGGCTAATGCGTCGCTACTCCTGGGGACCTCAAGTTGGAAGGAACAATTCACGGAGGCACTCACTGTCAGTGCGGGTAGGAAACTTAAAACTTGCTATATTTTTTCTTCGTAAAACTATATCCTAGAGTAAGAGCTAATTTTGTATATTAAATTCAGGAGACGATGACGAGGGTGAAGGTGGTGGAGGGGAAGAAGGTGATGAGCCTTCACCAACATGCGGCGATTATATCATGCATTTTCTAACGGTCTTTTGGAAAGTCCTTTTTGCATTCATCCCACCAACAGGTAAGACATATAAATATTATAAGACTTTGGAAGCGGCAAGTTAAAAATATCGGGTGCAGAAAAAAATCATATAAACTTAAAACGTTGGCAGGATAATAATTATATGAAAACTTTAAGTTTGTTTATTTTTGTTTATGATTTATAATATAATATGCATACAAAAATTTATTTGAGATACATGGGACTTATTTTTAAGGCGGATATTTTGTATAATTTATTTTGTTTACCCTTTTACATATTAAATTTTAGATATCGCCGGAGGATATTTGTGTTTCGTCGTATCAATTACGTGTATAGGTATAGTAACAGCCGTTATTGGTGATGTAGCATCACATTTCGGTTGTACTTTGGGTATTAAGGACGCAGTCACTGCCATATGCTTCGTTGCTCTAGGAACAAGTATACCTGGTGAGTATGATTCTGTTGGTATTAAATTCATAGTAAAAAAAAAAACAATAGAACGCATGTATTTCAATTTGTAAACCACATTCTGATACATGTGAAGGATGGGCCGTCTGCAGTGGTTTCTTTTAAGATCTTAGGTTAGAACAACAATATTCACAAAGAAACTTGGAGTTCTCCAGATCAATCACCAACCATATTGCGATCGACGCTAGACAGGCTTCCAGAATCATGCATGTCCGATCTTTCCGAGGAGCTAACATCGACTCGTACCACTACCTCGTTGCAGCCAAGGTAGCACTTAGGGCCCTTTCACACCAAACGAATCCGCATCAAGTTGAATCTGATTCATCATCTCCACTCTTTCACACCAGCTGAATCAACCTGAGTCATAAATCGCACTTATTTTCTTTAACTTTTAAAATTAATAACTACACCTCCATCTCGTATGGTTGTCTGATTCGTCATTTCCACTCTTTCACACCAGCTGAATCAACCTGAATCATAAATCGCACTTATTTTCTTTAACTTTTAAAATTAATAACTCCACCTCCATCTCGTATGATTGTTGATTCAAGAATCAAGGAATCTGACAGGTTGAATCAAGTGCGACCTCGAATCAAACCTGATTGAACCAGATTCGTCCGGTCTGAGGGCGAGAAAAGAATCCCTTCACATTTAAACGGAGCGCTCGAAGCCGAATCTTGGTCAATCAGATTCAACTTGATTCGGAGTGATTCTGATTGATTCGGATTCGTTTGGTGTGAAAGGGCCCTTAGGGTTTCCTGACCCAATGCAAAACGGGGAGATGCTGGGAGAAGATACAACGTCGAACGGCTACAATCACAAGAGGTGGCCAAATCTTTCTCCGACCTTGTCACAATCACAAGTAACCTCTTTCGAAGTTCTCTGCGGCCAACACAATGTATTGAGAACCAGTGGCAACATTGCCAAGATGCAATCAGAGAAGCCGCCTCTGACGTGCTGGGTTTCAAGCACCCACCAACAAGAAACCTTTGGTTTGATGAGAAATGTCGGCAGGCAAATGCAGCCAAACAACAGGCACGCAAAGCGACGCACAGTGGGGCAAACAGGGAAAAAATTCCATTTTT
Source organism: Eupeodes luniger (assembly GCA_951509635.1). NCBI lineage: Eukaryota > Metazoa > Arthropoda > Insecta > Diptera > Syrphidae > Eupeodes > Eupeodes luniger. Next base: position 313,401,665 of record OX608073.1, on the reverse strand, counting down.
TTTATTTATTTATTGCGATATTTGATATGCTATTGTTTTCATTAATAATCAGAGAAAACAGTTCTTATTCGTTTTCTTTATTTCATTTTCGTTTGTGGCTCTGAGAGACTTAGGAAGTTCAACAATATTATTTTACACAAAAATCATATGTTTTAACTACTGAACATTTTCGCTTGCTGTGGTTTTATTTGTAAAGATACAAGTATGAAACTCACCACATTTGTAGTTCATATAGTACAAAAAAATACAAAAATATAAAATAGCCCACATTTTCAAAATATAACATTAATAAAAATAATAGAGCGAGTGAGAAAAAATAACCAGATAATGTGAACTTTTGTAAGCCTACAAAAAAAGCTCCGCTGAGCTCCGGTCTAAAATTGTAATTTTCTTGAAGCTTATACTATTACCTAATATTCCTATAAATTTCACTGACAACTACAGACAACTGCCGAACAAAGTAATAAAAATAAAAGTTGAGAAGCGACTTTTCAAAAGGCTATAAAATCATTTTTTACTTTTTTTAAAACTAAGTATGAAGTTTTGTTCTACACATTCTAATGCAAAGTAAAGGTGGTTGAAGTTAACTTAAAACAAAACTGAACCCTGTAAATCGGACTTTGAAAACAAGCGAAAAACTGAAATTGTAAGGAAAATTACAATTTAGCTTTATTTTTTTTAATTTTCTGAGAAATGACTATAAGTATTTATAATATCTTTTGAAAAGTCACTCCTCTCTTCAAAAATTAAATTGCAGTCTGCACTGCTTTCTCACCGTTATATAAACATTGAAAGTTTTAAATGTCACAACAACATTTTGGTGGTCTATTACAAAAAAAGTATGAATTTGTGGTAGACCACTATGTTGTTGTTGTTGCATTAAAAACTTTCAAGGTCAATGTTTCGAAAGCAATGAAGAAGAGAGTATATGTAGTTGTTGTTATATTCAACACCTTTAACAACAACAAACAAAATTGTAAAGTGTAGGGAGGCCCAAAAAAGTAGAAACAAAGACTATAAAAACTACCGCCTTCATTTTACAAGAAAATGTTCCCGTAAGGCCACGAATGAGAATGTATTGCATAAGCTTCTAGAGTTTTCAGATCCCTGCATAACGTACATGAGACCTGAAACCAAAAAAAACACCTTCCTTTCAGTGACGAAGCACTCCAGTTGATAATGTGAGCCAATAATTGTTTCCTTTTTACTTTTCAGAATTAAATGTAGTTAAATTGAATTAATATTATGCTTAATTGAATTGAACTAGGTTAAATTGAAATTAAATCTAACTAAATTGATTAAAAACACTGTACTTATATTGTGAATTTTATTATAGAATAAAATCATATATTATAATTATAATAACATGAAAATAAAATGAAGTAGAGAAAAATGGAACATTCTTTCGGTTTTTCCCCCATTTCTTTCTAAAAACAATAACATTTGTTAAAACGCTTTTTTTACATGTGGGTTGAATTTTTCACTGGTTGTTCTGTATACTATCCTCTACGTCTACATGTCTGTAAAATTTCATAAAAATCGTTCAAGTAGTTCAAATTTTATTGAACTAAGAACACGTCTGTTCAAACAAAAATTAAAGCTTTGTATTAAAACAAGAAAAACTAGGCAGGGTATCGGGCGGAGACTAACAGTGTAAATTTTCTTATTATTGACTATCATTCCTGAAAATTTCAAACAAATCGGTTCATTGGTTTAGTTTGTATGGAGTTTTTCCGCTCTCCCATACAAGTTGCCCCACTGTGCGACGCTGCATACAAGAACGAGAGGTGCTCATGAAATTTAATGAGCAGAAGAGGAGAGAGGAACATTGACTTCTCAGAAGGAAAAAGAGAGAGCATGAGCAGCGTGCGGTCGAAAATGTTGAGGGGTTCAAAAGCAGAAATGAAGTTCGAAAGTGTTAGAAGTAGGCGAAACAAGTAATAGCACAAGTACATAAACCTGGAACCGGAGGGTGCAAATACGAGAGTGGAAACATCAAATTGGAACCGCAGTCAATGATGAGGATATGGAAAGGCCACTTTTGCAGACTGTATAATGGCGACGACGAACCGAATTCCTCTGTCAGCCAAGATGATCCACGACGAAAGCTAACAAATCCCGTCCACCCTACTTAGACGAAGTAAAGATTACCATATCTAAGCTGAAGTCTTACAAAGCCTCTAAAGCAGATGGCTTGAATGTCGAGCTCTTCAACACAGCTGGAAATAATTTGGTTAGGACCATGCACCAACTTATCTGTAAGATATGGTCGAAAGAAAGCATGTCCGATGAATGGAACTTCAGTATTGTATGTCCGATACTGAAAAAAGGAGACCTATAAACTGCACCAACTATTGAGGCATCAGTCTACTCAACATCGCTTACAAGATCTTCTCTGCCGTAGTATGTAAACGTCTAAGGCCCATCGTCAACAACCTGATATTTCTTATCAGTGTGGAATGTCTAGTCGATCAAATATTCACATTACGGAAGATCTTGGAAAAAATCCAAGAACAATAATTCGACACCCACCATCTCTTCATCGATTTCAAGGCCGCATATGACAGAATCTACATTGACAAGCTATATAGAGTCATTTCTAATTTTAGCATCCTTGCCAAACTCTTCCGTTTGTGTAGAATGACCATGGAGAATTCACGCTTCTCCATTAAGGTTGGACACAACTTGACTGAACCTTTCGATGTCGAATAAGGCTTTAGAAAAGGTGATGCGCTGTCATGCGATTTTTTTAACATCTTCCTTAAAAGAATAGTACAGATCTCCCACGTCAACACTACAGGCACTATCGTTCAAAAGTCTGACCAATTATTCGCATAGGACATTGACCAAATCGGAAGAACTCAGCTTTATGTCAATGGAGCTTTTGTGAGCACTAAGGCAGAGGCGGCAAGAATGATTTAAACGGTTCATGAGAGCAAAACAAAGTGCACTCTGTTATCAAGAAAGGACCTACAACACCGACAAGTCTCGGTCAAAACGTCACCATCCACATACGTTACTTTGGGGTAGTTAAGGACTTTGTCTACCTAGGCTCCTGAGATCAAACGAAGAATTACTCTTGCTAACTGCTGTTTCTTTGGGCTAAGAAAGCATTTGAGTAGAAAAGGCCTCAAGTACTTAAGTTCAATATCGTCGTAAACAATTCGTAAGCTACAGACCGAAAACATCAATCAGGTCTCAAGTAACACAATGGGCTACTGCAAATCCAGTCGGAATACCAAATTGACCTACTTTGTATTCTATAATGAATGTTTGCTCCTTTTCTAACTATTAAATAGAAAAAATTAAATTTGTTTGCAATTGCTAAAGAAAAGAAACCTTTATTCGGCCCACCCTTTACTTGTACTTGTACCCTATATTCTTTCAAGGAAGATTAATATTCATGTGATTTCCAAATTGTTGCACATATGTCTGTTTTTTTCTATTAACTTTAAACATGATTTTTCACTTCTAGAACCATTCTTCATTTTGCTTAGTGTTTTACAAAAGCCTTTATTAATTTTTATTGCAACTGTCAAATTTCAATTATTGATAATTCATAAAAATTTGAATTTGGCCTTCATTTATAAATAAATTAAGTAATTTTACGGGGTTTATTATTAACTTATAAGTTAGTCAGAAAATTTTGAATCGTTCCTAATTATACCAAATATCTAACAATTAATAATTGACATTTGCAATAGGAATAGATATTTTGTTTTTAGTATATACGTATACAACCAAAGACATTTATACGCAATTTAAATTTTAAATTGATCTTAACTTTTTAGATACGTTTGCTAGTAAAGTAGCAGCCATTCAAGACAAACATGCCGACGCAAGTGTTGGCAACGTAACCGGAAGTAATGCTGTAAATGTATTCCTTGGAATTGGTGTTGCGTGGACAATCGCAGCGATATACCACGAATCCAATGGCAGTAGTTTTTATGTTCAACCTGGAAGGTATAAATATTTTTCACAATTTATTTTTATTTTGTACAGTTTTAATTAAAATATTAAAATTATAATTTTTATTACTTTTCTTTAAAACACAACTTTTAGTCTAGCATTTTCTGTGACGCTATTCTGTACAGAAGCATTAATAGCCATTTGTATCCTGATGATAAGGCGAAACAACGCCTTCGGTGGAGAACTTGGTGGACCAACGACTTGCAAATACCTAAGCAGTGCAATACTCTTCTCTCTTTGGATAATATATGTGGTACTTGGTAGCTTAGAAGCTTATGGTATTATTGAAGGATTCTAAGTCATTATTAAATGAAAAACAAACCAAAAATTTAAAAACTGATCTGATGCAACAAACAACGAAAGAAAAAATAATTATTATATTGTTGCCCATCTATGAACAACACAGCTCTATATTATGACTTTGTATTATTAAATGTAATTTTTAATTTAAAATACTTTAAGTGCTAAATAAGTTATGTTTTCATTGCGAACAAAAAAACTAATTGTTATATTTTAGATTTATTTATTTTTATCGATGCTTTTATTTATGTTTATTCATTATCTTATATTTAATTTGTTAATTAAATCGAAAAACAAATAAAACAAAATCGTAAAATAAAATAATTTCAGTTTCAAAAGAAAATTTCAAAAAAAATGCATATACTCAAGTTTCAATTTTAGTTTTAAATTTAAGATTTTTATATATCCATATAAATGAAAACTTCTATCTATCTTTCTACAAACACCACGCAGACATAACATAAAATAAAAAAATAGTTAACAAGATCTACATATATATAATAATAATCCAAAAATTTTCTTGGACTTAAGAAATTCGAAAATTTAAGTTTTTCGAAACAAACAAAAGCTGTTTTAATACTTACATACATAATAAGTGTATAGAAATATATTATCGCAAGAAAAATGCATTAATTTAAGTATATACCTCAATAATTTAAAACAAAACAACAAGAAGAAGAGATTTTTATATTAACATAAAATATTATTATTATTTTAGAGTAACTTTTTTGTTTTGTTAGTTTTTCAAAAAATAAAAGAAAAATAAGTAAAATAGATAAATATGCTAAGATAAAATAAGCTGAATATTAGTTTCTTTAAACAATATATTAGCTGTCAATGACACATAAACTCCGATTTTATCTAATTTTTTTTATTGCTTTCCTGTTTCATAGTAATGAATTTTAAAGGGTGTCCCACAGTTAACGCCACAAAAAAAAACAAAATAATCAGGTGATTATGATTTTTGCTACCATGGAATACAAAAAACATTGTTAAAATGCAACGGATTCCTGATTTTTGTATTTTGTTTAAACAAATACAGTTATTAGTTTTAACTATTTTTGTTTTTAACTTCTCTGAGGAAGAGGAAGTTATTGTAATCGGTCCGATTTGTTGAATTGAAAATGTTGACATTTTTCGACGTTTCAAGGTCCCTAAAATCTAAATAAAAGATTTCTAGAGAGATTTCGTGCATGCCTGTGCTCGTACGTCCGTACGTTCGGGAAGCTTTTTTCGTCGTCCATATCTCAAGAACCAGTGGAGATATCGACTTTGAATAAATTTTGCTATACAGATAATAATACAGAAAGATGCAGAGAAGACTTCAAAAAAATTGCGTGTGTCTTTTTTTTACTATAGCAAAAATTTAAAATATCTAACGAACCAATAACACAATTAAAATTTTATTCTATATAATGTGACGTCATACAAAACGAAAAAAAAAACGTTTTTTTTTAAATCAAAGAAAAAATTTAAAAAAGTCAACTGAAATATTTTACGAACAAAATTGATTTTATCTCCAAAACGTAGAATAAAATTTTTGATATCTGGTAACATTTTTAAGAAAAATCGAATTGACAGCTTTTTTAACAAAAAATACAAACCTAAAAAAACATTACTAAAGTTGATAAAAATTGATTTTCGACTCAAATATCTCTTCAAAAATTAAAAATTAAAATCGAAAAATTGGTAAAAATTGGTGTTCTATTCTCCATATGTCGTGAATAAATAAAGGTATTGACTTCAAAATGATTTCATTTTATGCTAAACTTTCTAAGAAAAAAAACAACAGTATTTATTTATACAAGAAATAAAAACTTTCAAGAAATGCTACTAAAATTGGTAAAAATTGGTTTCCGACTAAAAATCTCGTTAGCAAAAATAGATTTTGAAATCTAACTATTTCATCATTATGCAAAATGTTGTTGCTAATTTTTAGTTAATTTTTTAGAAAAATTCAATTGTCAAATTTTTTAACAAAACACGTAAACCTACAAAAACAACAAAATACTGAAAAGAAATGGTTTTTGACTCAATCATTAGGATAACAAATAAAGATATTGACTTCAGTACTTGTATCTCCCAAAGTCTTAGAAGAATCGACAGACGGGAACGGATGGGAAGTTATCAGAGTGAGTCGCATCCCAGCCTCTTTTTAGTTGATTTCGCAATTTTTTTTTTCAATTTCGGCATTTTACAAAAACTAATAGACAAATTTAAATTCTGAGGAACCTGAACTCCCATTTTAAAGTGAAATTTCATTAACTTAAACAAATTTAAGAACATTTTATTTTCGATAGCATCTATTATTTAAATATTAAACATATTTTGCACTTGAATTGTGAAAATAAATTTTGTAAATTCATTTATATTATATTTTTAATATTCACAATGATATTCATCTATTAAACCATTTTATTTAAATTAGTTTCGAGGTTTTTAAATTTGTTTACGTAATCGAGGTTTCTTCAAGTGAAAACGCCGCTAAGTGTCAACAAATTTGCTGTTTCTCTTAAACTTATTTTATCGTCAAGCTTTCTACTTTGTAGGGGTATTCTCAAATGACTTTTGCAGAAGCTGTGTGGATGAGAAAGAGGGGGAAACAGTTCTTCATCTTTTCTGTATATGCCCTGCTCTAGCTCGAAATCGCAATGCCTACCTAGGAGAATTCTTCTATAAAAATCTAAACGATCTCAATCACATTACCATAATCAGTCTTTCAAGTTTCGTAAGGAATAAAACTAGTTTCATTAAGGATTAAGCTCAAAACAAATCCTCAATATCAAGATGAGCCAACAAACTGGCCTTAACGTGCCCTACTCCATCCCGTACAGCCACTTTAACCTAACCTTACCCTACCCTTTCTATTGTATATATTGGGTACAAATGCCCAAATATAAACATTAGTTATTTTTAAAATTGCGATTCAATAATTTTGACTAAAATTTAGCTTACAAAGGTAATTTCGTATTGATGTTGGTTAATTACTAATTTTGAGTCGAAATATCTCAAAATATCTTACAATACCTCACTTGTTTATGTAGCTCCTGGGCAAAACACATACATTTTTCCCTTCTATGCGAAATATAAAAAAATTTTAATTTGGCAACAAAAATAATTTATTCGTATAGTGAAAAAAGAAAAGAAATATGTGTGAACGCTAGAATGTATGTATAAGGATCGGATAGCAATAAATTATGTATATTATTTTTTCCAACCTGAAAATAAATTGAAATTTCCTCAAAACCAAATTTTTCAGCTAATATATTGTTTAATAAATAAAACAATCAATTTTTCAGCTGTCTTGTAAATACCATTAATAAATATTTAATCAAATACACTTACATAACAATTGAGCCAAAGTTGATCACATTTAAGAACATACTATAATATTAAAATAAACAATTTAAATAATAAAAATTAAAAAAAAAAACACCTAAAATGTTAACACTTTTAAATCTTTCTGTAATGTCATAAAGTCATTTTAAATCTAAACAAAAAAAAACAATTGTAAAACAAAAATAAAAAACAAATCCAAGGTGAGTGTGTTCCTTTAATAAATATTTATACATTTAAATTAAAAAAAAAAACAACCAAACAAATTGTCCAAATACATGCATATTTCTTTTACTTTATCATAAAATTAATTAAATAAAATATCCACTTTCATTCAAGTCTGATTCATTGAAATCATAAATATTTAAATAAAATTAAAATAAAATAATGAATTAAATGATGTCAGAAAATAGAATAAACATTTCCCTTTGTATATAACACAACAGTCAATATAATCAACATTTAATTAGGGATTGTTTTTGTTGGAGTTGCGGTAATAAAAGCTCTTATTTATTATTTAAATTGGCTCAATAATGTTTACCTTTTTATTGAGAATTGTCATCAAATTTTCAAAATCAAAAGCCATGTTTAGTTTATCTTTACTAAAAGTCAGTTTGAATCGTTTATCAAAACTCCACCATAAACATCCCCTTAAACAGAAAAGACAATACAAATCAAAAATGGAAACAAAATAAATTTTAACACATAAATTCATTAAAATTATTATTTAAAATAACACCAATTAACAACAGGAAAATAAAAATTAAAAGAAAAATACTATCACATTTTGTTAAAGTTAATTTTTATTTATAAGATTATTCTAGTCAATAAGTATAATAAATATACACACATACATAATAGTTACTGTTATTTAAGTTAATTTCATTTAAATTTTTAGAAAAAAAAAAACAATTGAAGTCTTCGAGCATAAGTTTTATTTTTGGAAAATTAATAACAAATATTTATCGTATTATGTAATGTATTAAAACAAAGGAATTATAAATGAAAATAAAATGTATATCATCTCCATATAGCAAATTTGTATATATATTTTGAATTTTATTAGATAGAGCTTCCAAATTATTATTATGAATGTGAAGAAAAAATATACGTTTCATCCTTTGAACCTTTTGCAAAAACTCATTAAGAATAAAATCCTCAACGCTAGAAAAAATTTAACACAAGCATAATTGGTATTTGAGATGAAAACTACAAAACATTAGTTAAACAAATATAATAAAATTACACTGATGATTTATAGCAAAATATATTTTATATTTTTATGAAAGCAAGATCTCGAGATTTAACAAGAAAAGAATAAGAAACAAAAACAAATAAAAATATATAAACAGAGATACAACGTACAATGTAGCGCTTTCGTTTTTGTGATTTTGTTTAAAAACAAAAAATAAAATATAAAATAAACTTAAAAAGAAAATAGAAACAAATTTTAACAATAGCAAAATGCAAAGAAAAAGAAAATAAAATAAAATATAAAATTTTAAATTAAAAACAAAAAAAAGAACGTCCTAAGCCAGCCATATAAGTAATGATATTGTATTAAAAAAAAAAAAAAAAAAAATAAAATTATTTAATTGATATATATTTATATATTTTTTTGTAAACGATAAGTGTAACAGTCTATATATATATATATATTATATATTTTTGATCAGTAAAATCTATAGTATCGTTATTATATACCATGTTTACATTGTTGATTTGTAAATTGCATAAAATATATGTATATGTATGTATTTCAATATATTACATTTAAAATAAGTTAGTTAAACTTTATGTGTAATCAATGTACACACAATCCGTGTATAACTTGAAAATGAAAAGTACTACATTAAAGTAATTGTTTTTGTTTCTAAAATCGAAAAATGTGTTGTTTTTTTAATTTATGTTAATTTTAAAAATTGGATACAATTAAACCCGCTTTAGAGGAACAACTAAACAACAACTAAAAACTAAAGGCGGGTTTTTCACTAAATGCAGTTTAATCAGAACTATTTTATTATGAAAATGTGGTGAAGGTGAAAAATTAACAAGAAATTAAAGCTTCCATCAAATATTTTATTTTAATCCATCCAAATAAATTCGTCTTTCATCCTACAAAATAAAATTTAGAAAGGATTCCAAAAATTATAAAAACTGTTATAACTTGAAAAGAAAGCGGAAACGAAAAAAACACCCCTTGAGTTTTTCTGCTTAAAAAATAGCCTCTGGAGAATATGGTAGTCTTTTCTGGAGACGACTGTGAGACACCCTATATATAGAAACCACAGAAACCTAAAATGTGTTTAGTTTATGTTCATTGCTAATCTATAAGATTCATGTCCATTGCCACAATTCAAAAAGTATTTCTAAAAAGAGATATTTCTCAAAAATACTTTTCCAAAAGATTTTGTTGTTCTGAACTAGAAACAAACCTTATAATTTCTGTATTAGATTAAGTTTTTGAAATATACATCTTTAAAAATGCAAAACAAATTAAAACAATGTTTTTAGGGCCCTTAGCAACAAAATTTTTGATTGTAGGTAGATAGATTTCAGTCACAAGCAGCCCTTGCGCGACTCAATTAGAGCTGGAAAATACCGTTTTGGTAACATAAAATCGCTTAAATAATAATAAAATAAAGATATAATATGACGGATTTATCTTGACAAAATCAGCAAGAGCCATTTCGTGTTATTCAAAAAAGAAATCAGGTATTTGATTTTCATCTCGGAAAGTTCATCAAGATCTTTAATTAATTCTTTTCCAAAGCTTAACATTCTTGAACCAGCCAGGGCAGGACATTTACAGAGAAGGTGAACCACAGTTTCCCTTTCATGTTGGCTTCCGCAGCTACGGAAGTGTGTATTTTGAGGAATATTGAACTTTGTTACATGCTCTCCTATCGGTCAAATTGAGAAAATTTTGCCCTTCATAGCTCCATTTCCATCAATGCCACTTTGACCTGGAACCCAAATAAGAGTGGCACGGAAGTTGATGTTAAGGCTGGATAATTCAACCCGACATTGTTGGACCAGTAAAGAGGAAGAGGTATAGGTAAAAACCATCTCAGAGAGCTTGAACTCGATGCCGTTCCAAACCGCTAGCAGACCTTTGCTGTTGTGTGAGAGCTCAACCACAATCGATAATTGAAGGCAATCCCTGACAACCTCACTTAGAGTATGCGATTGCGCTGCTCTGGGAGATGGCGCAATACCTTTTTTCACCCGACCGTCTAGCTTTCTCTTTTTCTCAACTGGAAGGACCTCTTCCTGAGATCTGATACGCTTAACGGCTTTTTCTTGAGTAGCCAAAAGATTATTGTACTCGTCGATAACCTTTTGGTACTTTATTTTGTGCTCAGCGTCCTTCTCATGAATTGTTCCGGCCGCCTCATTTTTTCAATTTTGTCAAGAATGAAGGTGGCTCTGTTATACTGTTTTTTGAGAAGAATGCCAGATGACTTTTTATTTCCACGAGTAGCTTTGCAAACATGATGGTTTGATTTGGTTTTTCGGTTTAGGAAGCATAGAAGCACTATGTCTGGTACTCTCTGTGCTCCCTGAGGTTTTGGGAAGCATTACAGCACCGGAAGTTCTAGTGATATTAATACTCCCCATTACGGTCTCCTGGTTCGTTGTCGGCTGGTTTGCCCCTCAGTCTTTAATTTTGTACACGCTCACACCACCACTTAAAATTAGGTACCCCGTATTTTGTGTCACAAAGTTAGAGGCCAAACTTCTTTTTAATTTAACGGATATTTTTTAAGCATCAGAATTGTCATTTTGGGAGTAAGAACAACCCTCATGAGACCCCTTTAAATCCCGACAAAATTAAACTTGTTGATGAAGGCGTCGTCGTCGGCTCATTTGTCTTTAAGTCCGTAACCTGTGCCAATATTCCCTGATTAGCATATGTGTACACTGTACATATTATGTTTGTAGAGCCAAACTCTTGCGGTGATCTCAAGAAATATGTTCGAAGCTGACGCCTGAAATGTATAATTTCACTCCTATGGACTACTTTGTGTGGAGGTACTTCAAATTACTGGTTTATTATGATAAATCTGCAAAGAGTGATGCTTAAAATAATATTTAAATATTAGCGGCCCGTCCCGGCTTCGCACGGATAGACAAAATTAGGTACAGATATTTAAGTTATAAGCATGCTAATTAAAACGACCACGAATCACTAAATTAGAAAAAATTGTATGCTTATCTTAAAGCCTCCCTGTACCCTACGTTGGCTGTAGTATTTCTAGGTGGCAACAAAATGTATTAATTTTCAGGAGATCCTACTCGAAAAAGTGCCACATACAATTTCCCGTAGGAAAAGCACTCTTTCCTAAAGTCGATACCAACTATGGAAAAAGTTTGTCCCTGGGATTTATTTATTGTTAGGGCAAAGGATATTTTTAAAGTGATCTGTCAACTTTTAAAAGATATGGGCAAATCAGTTGGTATCATTGGAATCCGCAGAACATGTGCGAACTGACCAGCCACGGGACCTGTAATGATAGTTGCTACAATCACATTATCTCTTAATTCTTTGATCAATATTCTTGTACCATTACACATATTGGGTGGGCTTAAATTTCTTAAAAGCATAACAGGTGTACCTAGCGGACAAAATTGTGAATCTAAACCATTCTCAGATCCCCTTGAACACACACACAAAATTTCATCAAAATCGGTCTAGTCGTTTAAGAGAAGTTCAGTGACATACACACTCACAGAAAAATTATATATATTAAGATTAAATGCTATTCGTCAGGTAATCAAGCCAAAATTATGTTCATTTCAATGAAATCATAGTTATAATTCCTATTATGCCTAAAGCTATAATTCTCTATAGCTCTAAGTACATATATAATCTTAAAAAGTTTTACATTTAACTTTTTCACAGAACCAGAATTTGTTCCCAGGTTAAACCAAAAAGACATTTTACTAATTTTCTAATTCAATGTTTAAGTTATAGTTCCAACAAAACATGTTAGTATATTTCGTAAGAAATATTATAAACATATGGTTGTGGTCAATAGCTATGGTAAGACATCTTGAGGTGTAATTTATATACATTTTATTCAAAAGCTTCATTTGTATCAATTTGTCCAACACGTACGACGACAGTAAATGTTTGAATGTTTGTTTTCTTTATACTATATAATAAAGATATTAAATTATTTCGGTGTTAGATAAAATCTGTTACCACAAACTGAACAATGCAAATGAAACTGAGAATCCGTGTATGTTCTGTGCTTTAAAAGTTAACAAAAAAAAAATACCTACATAAAGTAAATAATTTATTCTGAATAATACCACAAAAAAGCCATATTATATATGTTTAAATGATGTAACTCAAAATGTGTTAATCCTTACATTCTATAAACGAGAATCCTATGCCTTGCTTTTATACTCCATGCTCCATACTAATTGTAAACATTTACATTTACTCGTCGCATTCAACATTCAACAACCCCTTTGAAATCATTACCATTTCTGTGGAGAGGTACATAATATATACTTTAATGTATTTTTGCCAAAGCCAAGGGCAAATTCGTAGTCAAGCAGGTATTAGCTGAAAACATTTGCTTTAAATTCAATAATGCAAAGCTATACTTTTTTTAGTTAATAGACACAAATGTTCAAATTGTAGATTTTTCTACATAATTTTTATCCGAAGCAAAACTGCTTTGAATTTTTTAAGTAATATTTTATTTGATTCAATCAAACTTCGTCTAGCAAAAAAAAATAAATAGTAATTTAAAATAAGCATTCAAAGGAAATATTGTCACTTTGGCAATTTAATGTTTCAAGACACACCATTTCTGGAATACTGCAAGATCAAAAAACTTGCTTGGTCAGGAAAAATGCAATAAGTTAGAAACCACATTTCTTAATATTGAGGCGTTTAATTATCTCAATTTTAAAAACGAAGAAATTAAAAATAGTGACCAAAGAGTAATGAAACTAAGAGTTAACTTAGATATCGGGAATGATTTTTCGACAAAGGAGAGTTTTCGATTAACCAAAAGTGCCATCGAATTTGTGTTGCTTAAAATTATAAATAAACTACAATTTAAATAGCCAAAGGAATATGTGTTTAAGTCCCTAGAAAAAAACTTTTGTGTATTTGTGTTGCTTAAAATTATAAATAAACTACAATTTAATAGTCAAAGGAATGTGTGTTCAAGTCCCTAGAAAAAAACTTTTGTGTACACTACCTAATGCTGGGAATGAAGCCCAATATCACGGTGTTGCATCTTTGCACGGAATAAGCAAAGAATCCGTCTGCAGAGTAGCTTATCGAGTGTCGAACTGTAGCTGGATGGTGAATTGTACCATTATAGATACTGATTCACCAATTTTTTTCAATCTATAAATGATCCTAATAAACAGTGAAACAGAGCCCTGGTTGAAAGTATTTGAGTGTTTGGTTTTTAGGTATTTTCTAAGAAATAAATCATCTTTAATTTTGATCCTTCTCCAATTTGACATTATTTATAGAAGATTTAATAATTTACCTTACTTTGATACTGGGAAGCTGTTAAAATTGAAATGTCAAACAACAGCAGTTTTACGGCTCACTATTTCTGGAGTAAAATAAGGGTACACAAATTAATTGCTCAGAGAAAATGCAATTAGCTATAAACTTCATATATTAAGATTGAGGCAAGTTATCAATTTTATAGAAACCTAATTTTAAAGGAAAAGTTGTATTCCTCGTAGAAACGAAATGACAACTAGCATGAACAAAGCAATTTTATAACATGGGTCAGTTTAAACCGAAGTATGCTAGTACTATCTTGATGATAAATAATGTCAAAACAGAAGTTACACTGTTTAATGTAAAACGAATTTGTTCTTAGAATATAACCAAGAACTAATAAAGAAAGTTTTTTGATGAGTCCAAGTGAGAATACAGGGACAATACGCTAATATACCAATAGCATGACATGTGTTACTATTATCTGCATTTCTTATAAAGACTAAAGAGAAATATAGAAAGTAAATGGAAACTGTTACATCAATTGATCTCAATTATTTTTGAGCATTTGGTCAACTAATTTTAGCAAGTTCGCTTTTGAACCGAAATATAAATCACTATAATTATTTTACATTCTTTATACTCAAAGACGTAAAGGAAGGCAAATAAAATTTACTAATACAAAAAATTAAGTGTAACTCATTTTTTTTATTTAAATTCAAAATGCATCATTTCAATATAATTGAGCAAAGAATTGTATTCGAATATTTAGAATCGCTGGGTGAAATTGGAATTGAAACTAGAAACAAAATTTGAAAGCACAAATCAATCCATTCCAAGAACTGGACGAACGGTCTGGTACTGATTCTCAAAAATGAACATAATCAAATTGATTGATATAATTAAAGATGACCTTAATGATGATGCTAGGGGTGAGAACATTCCACCAAATATCAAGTCATGGCTGCTATAAGATACTGAGGTCGTAATGAGGTATGAAAAGAACGTTTGTAAAGTTAATTTTTTTCCGCAATGATTCACTTTCATTTAAATTTAAGTCAACCGACTTTGAGCGTTATTTGCTTACGACAAGCGGCAACGTTAGCATCAAAGTCGAATACCTACATTAGTATGCCGTAAACAACTTCCCAGCATGTAACGATTATGGAACGCTTCAAAATAAATGGTTTTTCAAACGTTATTGTACCCACATCAGAATACAAAAACAGTGAGTAGAAGCTGGGCCATTTTATGTCAACAGAAAAGGTTATTACGTTTACATGATTTCAGAATTTTGAATGAATCTTTATTAAAAGAACGTTTGAACAACATTAACTTTTGGGACGTCTTCGGGTTAGCGGTGGTTATAAGTACACTTATTTCCCATACAACAATTTTAAATCCATCTTCATCCGTTGAAGTACATTATTTCGGAGTTTTTAAATTCCGATTACGATTATTTCGGAGTTTTTAAATTCCGATTACGTATATTGGTTAGGAGAATTAAGGGATCCCTAGACAATATTAAAACCATAGTCGTTCATCATAATCTTGCCATCGATTTCAATGAACCACTTGGTAAAACTTAATTTTGTTTGTTTTTTTCCATCAATCACTAAGCTTCTTCTTTCCTAGACGACGTTAACACTTAACAGTCCTTAAATAAGAACATTGTAACTAATTCGTCTCCAGAAGCTATAGTTGAACTCAATAGCAACATTAACTTTCATAGAGCTTTTATTCTGAGGTATTCCCAAACAACTAATAACTTAAGAAACAACACATTAAAGTTCTATCGCTTTTATCTCATTTTGAAAGTTTAACAAAAATTATATAATATAATTACATTAAAAGCAAGTTCATGCGACCTAGTCGTACATTTCATTTGAAATAAATCGTGCTATCTCTGTATTTGAATGACTTGGCTGAACAGATTAATTATGCATCTCTCGCCAGCGCAAGCGACAAACAATTATTATTAATAGCTCGATTATGTCCAATGAAGCGGTGCGCTTCTAGAAATCTTCCTCCGATAGCGTATGATGCGAGGACAAATAACTAGACCAGATAGATGGCGATCCCAGTTTGATTTACGTTTAACAATTACTTTATCGCCTAAACGCCAATATTTACTTCTATATTAATGAAAGTATTTATCAAACGAATAATTTCACTATCCGTGTGTTATCCAGTGGTTAGGGTACTTTTATTAATAGGGCTGAGTAAGTGTGCTGCACATTTCAATAGCTTGATAGCAAATTGGCCTTTTATAATGAAATGTACTCAAAACGCAAATGAAAATGGTTCTATCATCAGAAAAAAAAAATAACGTCTTTATAATGCAGTCATCTTACATCGAAAGAGGGATCCTGGTGATGATGACTATGGCGACGACGACGACGCCATTTAAGGCTTTACAGTTTTCAATTAGTATTTTGGCGGTAGTAGATGGGAACATGGTACAGAGGCACACACATGGGAGTTGCCTTGAATAATACCCCCATCCGCATCCGCATCCTTATTCAAAAGTATGTACTCTAATGTACATTGTACCTACGTACAATATAGTCTTTTTGTCATTTTAGTTTCTAGACAAATTATCAAGTTCATGTAGCACAAGGAATTTCCTAGTCACATTATCAATTTTATTCCATCAACCATCGCACGCCCGGAGCACAGAGCCCATCATGAGACCTCTCCGACTCAGGAAGGCACATGTTTTGGGCGTTTGGGGAAACATCTGTCTAAGACTGCTTCATTCTTTTGTCATCAACTCTCGGATCCAACATCAGTTGTGGGAGGAGGGGCGGTGTGGCGCATTTAATGGGGTGCACGTATTCAGAGACATGCGGTAGAGATAAGATTGTTTACTACAGGAATTAAAATCTCTAAATGACATTTTCACCAACCGAAACTGAACTACTATTCCACAGCAGAAGCCTCACCACTCAAAATCACCAGCCAGCAAGCATATCGAGTATGAGTTAGTGCCTAAAGATGAGCAGTTGTTTTGTTCTGCCTGTCTCTCCCACTTACGCCTTGCAAATATAAATATATCACTTTGTTGGTTTTGAATATAATGTTGACATAGATGCGGGTTGCTTTTATACACAACAACAAAAAAAAAGATACTTTTCACTTATTTCATATCAAGTGTTAAATTTTTTTTTATTTCAAGACATGAATTGTGTGTGAGTGATACGAAGATAAACTGGGAAATAGATAAAAATAAGATAAATTAATATTCAGTGGAATTTTAATTTTGTGACATAAAGGTGAAAAATTAAACATATTTTTATATTTAGAAGTTAATTATACGAGTTAATGGCTACTGAAACAACCAAACTCTTATCGGGATTTGTTGTAGAGGTTCCAATGGATGATGATTTGTATGAAGCCTTGGATGAAAGTCAGTAAGTATGTATGTAGTTATATCCAAAGTGAAACTTTGATCTAACTATTTTTGTTGTAAAAAAAGAATTTAAAAAAAAACGGCTTAGAATTCGCACTAGTGCTCTTTTATCTTCATGAATGTAACATTCCCTTTTTTTTGTACCGGGTGTTCTTTTCAGAGCTTGAGAACTTTGAAAAATAATCAAGACAACAAAGTTGTTGGAAAGATTTGTTTACTATTATAATCAGGTAGATATCTTCAAGGTTAAATAACTGAGATTTACAAAGTACGTACATACCTGTATTCGATCAGTTTAATGTTTCACTACAATTCCAATAAATCTAGCGCAACGATGCTGCCAGCGGCGTGTAAAAGCCACCAAACAGTCAGTTAAATTGTATGCAATGGTGATTTGTAAATTAATTGAGGACTGTTTTGCTCCATTTACGACAATTTTGCTTATTGCTTTTTACAGTTGTGTTCACAAAAACAGCAGTGTTTTCAAAATATAACAATTAATGTTTAACTACAAAGTTATTACGAATTTCAATTTACTCTATACCAAAAATTAAACTATTTTAAGTGTACTATCTTAGGAAATGCAAATCTTGTACTTAAGAAACAAAAGAATATAACTATATGAGCTAGTATAACATCTTAAGATTCTTCAGTAACATAAGAGTACAAAAGAAAACCGCATTTTCCATAGTAATAAACAATTGTTATTACCTAAATCGTGTGTTTATTTTAATAAATTATGAATAGTTTGTGAAATAATCATTATTCTTAATGGGCGCATCTACCACGCATAGAGTTAACCAAAATCCAACACCTCTCCCCTGGTATAGAGGTGCCAAGGGCTTCTCACAACTGTCCACAAATCCTCAACATTTGGACATCCTTTTTAACACTCCCATACAAGTTCTCAATGGCATTCAGGTCAGGAGATTGAGAAGGTAACTTGCTCTTGTTGATTTTTGCGTTTTGAGGTAGGCTTTAGGTAATTATCTTGTTGGAACACCCATATTACGAGTGTTTCCACCTCCGCATATCATGGTTAAGGGACCTATAATTGAGAATTTTGACGTACTATGCAACAGTTAAAATAAAATACCCTTGGTAGAGTAAATCGGACCAACTCCATTATATTAGAAATATGATCAAAATATAACTTTTGTTTCCACCTAATACGCCCGTCTTAACGGTTATCGCGGGATCATTCGCTGGGTTTTAGATGTCCTTAGGTCCTCCCAGCTATTCATGATCACAAAATGCATTTTTTTTGATTTAATTTCCACAGAGATTATTCCTTAACATAATCTAAATGCGCTTCTGCGAACATTATTCTGTTTCTTACAGAGGTGTTCTTTAAGTTCATCTTTTATATGAAATGTACTCATTGATGGCTTCTGTTTTACGAAATAGAGATTTTGTAGATCATCGGTCATTCGTTTTGAATCACGGGTTTCAGGATTTTGAATTTTATTTTGCATTCCATAAAATTTTAAGAAAATATCCTCAAACATCTTAAATGCACTGTTAAGTCTTTACCTCCAAATGCGATGTTTGTATTAAATTTATTTTACGTAACTAAGGATTTACCAAATTTTTTTATCAAATGAAGATTAAAACCAAAACTTACCAAAAAATGCGATAAAATAATTTGAAAAATGGTTTAGTATCTTGTAACACAAGAAAATAATTCACTGCTATTTTTTTGAACAGTGGTGTAAGCTTGAGTTATTAAATAAATTCGTGACTTACTTGCATGGTTAGCCTAGATTAAAAGTTATACTTTTTAAGAAAGAGTTGTGTTGTTATTTTTGAAAAAATGCATGAGTATTGCTAACAAGAAATGAGTTTCGTCACAATTTTTCGAAAAAAAGACGAATTTCTCTATGAACTTTCCACAATTTCTACAATTTGGAAGCGTTTTTCTGAAAGTAAACGATTTATGATAAATTGCAAAACTTTAACTAAAACAGAAATTTCAACACTGTTCTGAACCTGCAAACTTTAGAAACTTCTCATGCAGTTAAAAATAAAACAACCAACAACATTTCGTAGTTATATTAAAATTTCCTGCCTGACGTTTTTGTTTTTAAATTATTAGTTAGTAAAAATACAGAATGGTATTGAAATAACATCTTTTGTTTTCATTCTTTTAATTAGATAAGGTGAGGTTGTCGAACTTATTTGCAAGCAAATGAAAACAAAAACAGATTAATTTAAATAATCAATAAGACAAGAAAGATGGCAATTGTTTCACATTTCAAATTAATTAATTTTAAATGTAGACTTCTCCTATTCATGTCCATATATTTGGAAACATAACATTCAAAATTTTGAACCCTAATGTGAAGCTACGAACACCACAGTGATCAGTTGGAATTAGAGGACTAAATTAGTGCGAAAAACCCTACGTTACATCATCATTTTCTGTGTGGAATTTCCAGCCTTATGGACCTCTCCAATTCCATGCACTGGTATAACGAGGTGTATTAAACATTAAAAAAAGAGGCTGGAATGCGACCCACAATGATAATTTCCCATCCTGTCTGTCGATTTGTCTTGCTTAAAAGTTTGTAGGTTTCCTTGTTGTGTTAAAAAAGTTGTCAGTTGAATTATTCTTTAAAAATTACCAACAATATTTTGAATATAATGAAATATGTAGTTTGATTTCACAATAAATTTTTGTTAAGGAGATTTTAAGTCGAAAACTATTACCAATTTTAATAGCATTTCTTAAAACTTTTTATTTCTTCTATAAACAAATCCAAATGAAATTAATTTGAGAGATATCGAGAACCGAACATCGATTTTACCAAATTTGCGTATTATTTTTTGTAGATTTTATTTTTGTATGAAAAAACGGCTGTTGGATTCTTATAAAAAAATTATTGGATTTCGAAAACAATATTTAATATTTTGAAAAGCTATTTGAGTCGAAAGTAAATTTTTACAAAGTTTTAGTATTGTTTTTTTTTATGGTTTTAATTTTTTGTAAAAAAAAAACTGTCAATTCAATTTTTCTCAAAATTTTACCAGATGTTAAAAACGTTATTTTTCGTTGCACAAAATTATTTTGGAGATAAAATCATTTTTTATTCGTAAAATTTTCGAGGTGACAAACATTTGTTTTCAGTTTTTTTGATTTATAAAAATAAAAAAAAATTTCAAATCGACAAATCGGACCCATTACAATAACTTCCTATGGGAATTTAAAAATTTGTTTGCTTAAAATTTGTTATATTTTGAGTTTAAAGTCTATACATTTCTCTAGAATCTATCTAAAAAATAAGACAAAACATTAACCACTATTAAATTTTTGTTACTTTAGTCTATTTTAAGTTTTATCCTGAAATTGTTTTATTGCCAAAAAATTCCCCTGAAATGCTTGCTTAGTTTTTTTTTGGAGGCTCTTCGGATTCTTTATTTTTTGATTTAAAGTGAAATTTTTAAACGATTTTTAGACCCCAGGTGTATAAACTCCGATTAAGGATAATTGTTACTTTTTATTCGTACTTTTCTGTTGAATCATAAATCTAATTTTGTTTAAAAATAAAACTGTCCTAAAACCATTTTTTGTTTTCAGAAAATTAAAAAGTCTAAGCCTTGAGGAACTGATGCCATTTCAAGATGATCCTTGGTGGCAAAACGTCCGACGGACATTCTTCTTTTCATTTTGGATAACTTTAATATTAACATTTACGAGTGCTTGCGTACTTTCTGTTCTACGGCATGGATCTTGTGAGGCAATGAAAAATGAAACGAACAAATCATCGACAATGATGAATTCAATTATAACACTTTCAACTTTAATACCTACGAGTACAAGTTCAGTGTAGTTCCAAAGTGATTAAAATTATACATAATGTAGAAAAATAAAAGAAAAACCTTATTTTTAATCTTTATTTCAATGTTATCATTTATATTGCTGTGCATCCGCATCTTATTTGCATTGCATGAAGTTTTCGAAAAAAATCTGCCATAATTTAAAAAAATATTGCATCATCAAAAGAATTATCAATCTTTCAAAAGACAATACTGCGATTACAATTGGAAATATTCTTTATCTTCGAATGTACTTGGCGATATTTACTTGACCAACAATTAAATTGACACTGTAAATATTGTTTATGGTTCATGAAGGATAAATAAAAATAAAATGTAATTTTTGCATAAATGTAAATACAATATGTATATTTGATTTCGACATCAACGTACATATGTAGGTTGTCATAATAAATCAATTTTATTGTTTTAAAATGGTTTTAGAAAATAATAAAATACACTTGTTCCATAGGTACCTAATACAGTCACTATTTTTAATTTATTTTATTTTTATGATCGAAAAATGAAAAGGCATGGTTGACATTGTTTAAAAAAGGACGAATTTTTTTTGCTTATGCGAACTTTTTGGTGCATATTCAAAAAGGGTTATGTTAAAAAATTAGTCGAATTTAGTTTTTTTTACGAAATTATTGAGATATTTTGATTTTCATCAGAAGAAACTAGTTTCTAATTCTAATTTCTGTTCGATTTCATATCACTTGTTCTTTATCGAGAAACACGCGTTACTTCTTACTGACCTGCCATCTTTAAGACGTGATTGTTTTTTAAAGCATAAGACGCTTCAAATGTTCAGCACCGCCAAAGTTGTGAACAACTTTGATAAACTGTTAAACTGCTGCCTCATTACATATTTTAGCTTCTAAAAGTGCTAAATTTCAGCATTCATTTTGCGAACTTTGTATTTTTCTCTTCCTTTGTATTTTATAATATAACGTAAGGTGAACGATTTATAAAATAATATGTTGCTAACAACATAATCTCGTAATACAGTCGATAAGTCGGAGAAGGCCTCAGGTGGAGAAACCTGAGGTTGAATTCTTAAGGCACATAGATTTTGAAGAAAGAATGAATTTAAAAACAAAACATATCCAATATATCGACGGCTAAACTTCATCCTGTAGGTTATCCTACAGTGATTACCTTATATATGTATATTCGAATTTGAACCAAATTAAAACATATGTATGTCACATGATAGCTAAAAAGTTTATTATAGCTGTCCTCAGAATATTTTTGTATTTGGGAGTATATTCTTTTGCTTATATCAAGTTGAAAGTTTTTTTAATGTCAAATTTCAATAGAATTTTTTAACCATTTTTTACCATGGATTCAATTTTGGAAGTCCAGCAATTAGTGACGAAGTTGGTGAAGTTCGTCAAAAATACATTTGTTTTGCTGGAAACAAAGGATGGTGTGTAAAATCTGGTACTGCAATATCATCATTTGACATTTCCGGAGATATGAGCTGCCTGAAAAATTAGTATGATGAGTGCTAACTAGATATTGCATCAGCAGTTGTTTGTGAAAATGGCACGTTGAAATCTACTTATGTATCTTAAATTATTAACATTGACTGAAAAAAAAGACTATTGTTAATTGGTGTTAGAAAATGTTCAATTAAATGGTGTAGGCTTAAAAGCTTTTTGCACTTCTAAACAAATAGCCGCCTGTTTCTTTGCCATAGCATTTCTTTGCAAGAAGTCTTTGGGAAAGTGCAGAGAACTTATAAAAAAATGTCAAATCTTTTTTATCATGGAAACGCATACGGGTTTAACAAGTAAAATTTTAAAAACTGAAAACAATGGGCGCGTTCACTAATGTAGTCACTACGTAGTGATGTCATTCTATTTGGCTACTTCCAACTACAAAATGAGTAATGTAAGTGGAGAATGATTTTGACGTTTCACAATCAGCTGTTCGATAAAGACACAAGAATTCAAAATGAAATAAATTGTTCAGTATTTAAATACAAACATAAATCACTCAAATTTTGTCTTAAATTTGATTTTATTGAATTTAAAAACACAGTTATCAAAGCAAAAATGTTTCTTATTTTATATATGTATTTGCATTTGTCAGTAATATGATAGGATTGACTAGCTTTGTAGTGCAATTTTGCATTTACAAAGCTAGTTAAATTTTGACTACGTAGTCACTAGATTTATGAATGCGCCCATTCATTTGATTGATGACTATCCAACGTACATACACGGTTGCCAGTTTGGTCTTTTAAGACCAAATTTGGTCATTATTTTCTCACTTGGTCGCATGGTCATTTTTTATTCCATTTGGTCCTTTTTTTTAAGAAATTGAAAAAAATAACTCTAACTATTCCTTTTATAATCTCAAAAATAAAATACATACCTAAAGAATTTTGGGAAAAGTTCAATTATCATAAAAACGCTTCAAATGAATATTGTTTTCAAAATTTAAGTTAGTTCGTTTATAACTTGATGTTACTTCCTCACAGCTCAGCTGCTGCCGAGAGGAATTTTTTTGAATTAACTTTGATAAAAACGAAAGGCAGACTTAATTTGGGTACCATTAATAATATAATGCTGGCCAAAGAGCGTCAACATGACAAAAATAACCATAGCGTTTGGTCTGCAAAAACATTTTTTTTAAGTAATTTTATATGAATTTTATTAACCGATAGTATTCGATCTCCCGACTTATTTGATCTCCTGACATAAAGTTAACATATTGTGATCTTAAAAAAAAGAGGCTGGGGTGCGTCCCAAACTGATAACTTCCCATCCCGTCTGCCGATTTGTCTTGCTTAAAAGGTTTGTAGGCTTTCGTGATTTGCTAGTTGTTAGTTGAATTATTCTAAAAAAAATTAAAAATTACCAACAATATTTTGAGTATGATGAAATAGTTTGATTTCAATATCTGTTCTTGTTAACGAGATTTTTAGTCGAAAACCAATTTTTACCAAATTTTCGTAGCATTTGCGTACTACTTTTTGTAGATTTTATTTTTTTTGAAAAAAACTGACTGTTGGATTTTTATGCGCAATTTACGGAATGTCGGACACAATATTTTCTGTGAGATAAAATTAGGTTAAAGCCAATATTTTTTTAATTTTTGAAGAGATACTTAAGTCGAAAGTAAATTTTTACCAAGTTTTACTATTGCTTTTTTAAGGTTTTTATTTTTTGTAAAAAAATTTCAATTCGATTTTCTCAAAATTTTACCAGATGTAAAAAACGTTATTCTTCCCGAACGTACGTACAACGCACGCACAGATATCTCTCTAAAAATCTTTTATTTAGACTCTAGGAACCTTGAAACGTCGAGAAATGTCAAAATTTTCAATTCAAGAAATCGGACCGATTACAATAACTTTCTATGGCAAGTTAAAAGCCATTGCGGACACAAATTATTTTGGTCCTTTTTTGGTACACATGGTCATTATTATTTTCAGCTTTGGTCATGCAATTTTTTTTCAAGTGGCAACCGTGCGTACATATCCTTGATATTAAATGTAATAATTTTTTTCTTTATCACAAACACCATATTTCTATAACACCAATTTTCTGTACTACAGGAAAAGTTAGAATTATATAAAGCTTTGCTAAGTTGAAAAAAATTATTGGAAACACATGGAAAAATGTATTGATAATCTTGGAGAATGCTCAAAAACATTAAAACCATTTAAAATTAATTATTTCTTATTATTAAATTGGTATTGTCATTAGTATTATTTATTGTTAGAGCGGAAATATTAAGAGCAGCTCTTATGTAAACATCTAAATTAAAACTAATTCTCAATGTTAAATGAAGTTTAAGGGAAAAGCAAACGGTTCTCCCAAATAAAATCAGTTCAATTTTGAATCAATATAGAATTCGGCCTCTAACATTTGACTAATTTAATATGGTTTAATTATTAATTACTTACTTACTTAAGGTGGCGCTACAGTCCTGTGTGAACTAGGGCATCACCCAACAAACTTTTCCATCTAGCTCGGTCCCTAGCTAGATGTCTCCAGTTTCGCGCCACCTGATCCGCGGTCTTCCTCTACTGCACTGTCCTGGTGTGGATTCG
This sequence comes from Eupeodes luniger, assembly GCA_951509635.1. NCBI lineage: Eukaryota > Metazoa > Arthropoda > Insecta > Diptera > Syrphidae > Eupeodes > Eupeodes luniger. Next base: position 313,376,276 of record OX608073.1, on the reverse strand, counting down.
AATACTTTCCGGACCTGAGCATTGGTTTCCAAGCACTCTACGTCACCCATCCATCTTAGTCGTTTGGCTTTTAACCTTCTGGCTAAGTCTACGTCGCTGTACAGCCCGTACAGCACCTCCACTCCCAACACTTTGGTCCCTCGCGAGAGGGCTCATTAACCGTTGAACCCAATACTCACAAAAGCCCCACTGACATCACGCTGAGTTCTTCCGAGTATGTCAAGTCAATTAGACAGACTTTTGAAAGATAGTGCCTCTAGTGTTGACGTGGGAGCTCTGCACCATTCTTTCAAGTACGATGTTAAAACAATCGTATGACAGCGCATCACCTTTTCTAAAGCCTTTTTTGACATCGAAAGGTCAGTCAAGTTGTGTTCAACCATAATATGGAGCAGCGTGAATTCTCTATAGTCATCCTGCACAAACGGGCGAGTTTGGCAGGGATGCCAAAATTAGACATGGCTCTATACTGTTGTGGTAAAACCCAAACATTAATAAAAAGTAAACAATAAACATTTATGAACTCGGTGCATGTCAACCTACATATGTTTATGTTGAGAATGGGCAGCCGTCACCAAGCGATACCATCGGGTGTTGACCTGATCATGTTACACATTTCATAAGTGGGTCGCTATGCACCAAGTGCATTACAATATTTGTTTATATTGATTTTTGTTTATGACTGCACTTACATATATGCTTCACATTGACTCAGAAATTGGAATGCATTTAACGAAATGCAACGAAGGTTTATTTTGTCAAATAGACATTTAATTCTTACGTCATGTGAAGAGGTGTATTTGTAGGTCATAGGCAAAAGTCAATTCATGTTCCAAGAGTGTGATAAATATATGTTGAAAGATTTATGAAATTTTGTTCAACTAGTTTTAAGTATAAATAGGAAAGATTTTGGAAAATAAAGCCAGTCTAGTTTTCCACATAGAACAAGACTCATCTTCTTTTTTTATTTTCGGCTGGAGTGCTTAGACTATACTCGTTCCAAATCGTGCATTTTAATGCTCGGACAAATAAGCGGCTCTTGTAGCTAAGAAAGTAATTTACGCTTGGTCTCTGAAACCTATACAATACAGCTCGTCCCTGTAGATGCTGTCATATGCGGCCTTGAAATCGATGGAAAGATGGTGGGTGTCGATTTGATGTTCTTGGTTTTTTTCCAGGATCTGCCGTAATATGAATATTTGATCTACTGTGGACTTTCCTGCTCTAAACCACACTAATAAGGACCTATCAGGTTGTTGACTACGGGCTTTAGACGTTCACATATGCAGAGAAGATTTTGTAAGCGATGTTAAGTAGACTGATGCCTCTATAGTTTTTATTAATTATTAATAATTAATAAGATTAGATAAAGTTTATTTAGCTTAATTTAGCTATTTTTGCAAGTTTAATAATAATTTATCTTATTTTTAAACATTTTCTTAAATTTAATAATAATGTAATATTTCTTTCAGTTTTTTTATTATTTGGAAGATCATTGAAAATTTGTACTCCTTTATAAATTAGCATGTTTTGAGTTTTTAAATTTCTAAAATATTGGACATTGAAGTTCTCATTTGTCATTTCGTTTTTAATTTTACCTAAATATAAACATTAGTGTAATAATGACAATTGTTTGTTTAATGTTTAAACCTTTGAGTTTATCAACATACTTTGAATTGGTGTCTATTCATATCTGCTTCAGTATATAATTGGACGCATTGCCTTATTTTCTAACCTTTGTAACCTTTCCTGTTCACCTACAGAACACAACGATAGCATTGTTGGACACTACTTAAAGTGGGGTAGGTATTGCAATGGTATTATAAATATGTATTGCCACATTTTTCTATTTGGTTGATTTCATTATTGTAGTTTTGTCTACATTTAACATTAATGTACCCAGCTCATCATCAACAAAAAAAAGTATATGACTATTTATTTCATTTCTTTTAATATCATTTATATACAGTAAGAACAAACGTGGGCCCAGGATAGAACCTTGTGGTACTCCTAGATTTTTTTCTAAAGGTTCATATTACAGCAAATTCGCACGCATGTTTTTGCCTAAACCCCGACATGAATACATAGGGAACAATGTAAACTCAGACTAAATGACCCTATGTCGTAATTTCAATAAACCCTTAAGTGCTATCTTCCCTGATAGGAATGAATGGGTGCACAATGTCCCACACATATATACTGACGGATCTAAAACTGGTGCAGATTTGTTTTCTGAGACACTCAATCCTGCCAACTCTTTCGGACTCCCCCTTCAAAGCAGTGTCTGATATTTTGGTATATGATTCTGTTGGTTATGGTTAACAGGAAAAAAGTTATTAAGGATTTAAGTTGAAAAATTCTGTTAAAAAGTGTTAAAATGCGTCTGGGAAGGGGATGGCTGAAAGCAAAACGTCTTGGACACACATTTTTACAATCAGGAAAATTTTTCTGATTTTTTGATGTATCATTCATGTGGTTATCATTTCGACCCAAAAAGTTGAATTTCGCGCATTTTGGTGGCCGTCTGGCAAGGGAAAGGCTGAAAGCAAAACGTGGACACCCTTTTTTGACATCAGGGCACCATCCCCTTATCACTTCGACCCCAAAATCGAAAAAATGACCATTTACGAACGCCTACCCCCGCCCCCGGCTGAAAAAAAACCTGCCAGACGGTTGATTTTGGCATAATGTTGCGTATATCTACACATACATGTATATATATTTTGGTTATCACTCCACTCCCAAAATGTTCATTCTTCTTAGCTTATTAAATACACGTCCATTCACCTCGGATTTCACTCAATTAACGCAAGGTTAGACTTCAAATCAAAACAAAATATTTTCTTTTAAAAGTTTAAAATAGAAAAATTCACTGGATCAAAGTTTCGTAAAAAACATTAAATTTATTTCTTTAAAAATTACAAGAAAAAACTATAAACGTAAAAATATACATTTAAACCTATAATTTAAAATTTGGTGGCATTGTAGAATTTACCACTGTCATTACTCTTATAAGAGTTTCACTTTTAGAAAAAGCCACTGCAGTCAAATTTGTCGATCGGATTTTTTCCTTCCATGGCGAAAAATTGAAATTCCTTAACTCTGTGCAATTAGCAAAAATATTTTCTTCAGAAGGGCGACGTTCCATTACGAGTACTCGTGTCCGATCAATTGCATCAGAATTGCGACAGATTATTCGAGCTAATTTAGTTTTGTATATCTCCTTTAATTGACCTTGAAGAGTAACAAAATGAAACAGATTTTTAGAAACTAACTTATGGGAGATTTTTACAACTTTCTTTTAACTTACGAGGAGTAAATACTTGAGGGCCTACTTTGCGCTCATACCAATGAGAATCGCCTTTCTTTATCCGCAGAAATTGATCTGAAACGATACAAGTAAGAACTGGTCCAAATATTGAACCCTCAATTGGTGGTTCACTCAAAGCTCCGGTGTAGAAGTCTACATCGTCAGGAGTTCTGAAATAATATTTACAAAGTATTAAAATAAATATAAATAGATGTGAATAATTAAGCAGAACAAACGCATAAATTTCCCGGATAGATTTGAGTGATTCCGGTTCAATAGAAGCTTCCATATCTTTCCAAGTTTTTATCGATGGAAATCCACAATGCTTACGAAATACCGGATAACTCGGAAGACCATGATCACGACCTCTTTGAATATTCAAAGAAACCAAATCCAAACCGCATATAGGAATACGATCCTCAGCAGTGGTGGTGCCCTCAAAGAGTTTTTCCGTCAGCTCTATGGAAAAAAAACGATCAACTCGGGACACCGGGTTATTGATGCTCAGCTCGATGGCTTTATCGATGCCACGTTCGGGCCATAGGGAGTACGGGTTAAAAAGCATCTTATGGAGTTCTATCGATCCTTGAGTGGAATTGTCCTTTGTCGCTTGAAACAGGCTCTATAAAAGATTTGTTTTTACTTATTCATTTCACTGTATAATCTTCTTGAAAAACCAAGCTTACCGGTAGAAGAGTATGTGCAAATCTGAACGCTGCACTTGCAAAATTATTCGCGATACTTGCATCTACTTTTGGATCGTATGTATCCACATTAGATCGTGGATCTGAAGTTATCCCAATCTTTGCGGCTAACTTCTTACCCAAAAGAATCGGTAGGAACTCATTGTAGGTTATGTGTTGCATTTGTGCACCTACTATTTTTCGAGCTTCCTGGAAAACTGTCTCATCATTCCAATGGGGATTTTCAGCGTGCAAGCCTCGAGCTAAATAATTGTGGTGCCTGGCAAACAACAGGTGCATTGAGGTGAGTAAAAGATTCTCGTTGGAACGATCATCTCCGGACTCGAAGCAGTACTTGCCCATAGAATTCATCTCTTCCTGATTACAACCATCATCTGGATTGGTCGATAGTGGAAGAAGTTCTCTTCCATCATGGGTAATATACATTCTCAGAGTTCCATTCCTCCTCGTGCGCAGTGACATTTGCCTCTGTTCACTGTTTCCGTAAACTACTGAACCATCTATGAATGAAGTGGCTTGGTTGAGCTGCTGACGTGGCCCGTAGATCCCAGTCGGTGCAGCGGCGGATCTGACGAAGTTCATACATGTGGCATTGTACAGAGTGTAAAAGGGATCACTGCGTTCCAAAGGCACAGGAAAGCATTCTGGATGAGTGCTCAATGGAACTGTACAGCAATTAATAGACTCGCCGTCTTGAGAAGTAGTTAAAGCAGTTGCCGTTATATCGTGATCTAGAAACTGACCGAACACTGCCAACATGACTGTGAAATTCGAGTCAGTTGGATACGAGGCGCGGTGCACTTGAAGTGAAACCTGGCGAGCCGATGGAAGTTCCTTTTGCGTATGCGATTTCCTCGGTGCTGAAATACCATCACTGTAGTCTGGAGCAACCTGCCGCCGATAGGGAATGTAAGCGGCTCCATAATACCTTGGATTGCGTTTATTATTACATGTGCCGTTCGCTCGACGATATTTCTCTGTCGGATCACACTTGACAAAATGGGTGGGATCATTGAGATTGATCCGAGGTCCATTTCCGATGTTGCTTCTGCCCGGTCGCTTGGTGTAGTTGAACTTCTTTGCTATTAACAGTGTAGCATGATATTCAACATAACCACGTCGTGCTAGCTTTCTTGATTCAGGGGTTGTGCTTATGGAACGGTAATGCCGATATGCTGGAGTATTCACAGGCGTTAGAGAAATTGTTTCCTCAAAAAGTTCACGGTCTCCCAGTGCTCTCACAGCAAATTCTTCAGCTTCAGCTTGGAGGGAGGCATTTATTACTGGGAACTGCCAATCAATAACTTTCTCATCCGGTATAGGGTCGATTATATCCATTAGCAGAAGGAACAGTTCTGACGAATTTAAGGGTACATCATCTGAGTCAACAAGTAAATGCACTGTTGATGAATTCGTATACGGATCATAGCTACTGAAATTTGTTGCAATGATAAGGGCTAGAATAATCATGCCACTGTAATAAATATAATATTTGGTTACTCGATTGTAGATTGTTATTAAAGTGAATTGCTTACAGAAATACCGTCCACATGCAACATTGGAATCTCCTCATTTGACTTCTGCGAGAACGTGAAGGGACTCCAGGAAAAACGTACGATGGACCAGTTGGAGGTGCGGCTGCCATTGCGGCAGCTGCCGTCAATGGTGTGGTTTCAGTCGAAGTGGACATAGTGTTTTGCTTTAAAATTGGTGCTGAGACATAAAACAAAACTTAAATTAAAGCATATTCAAATAAAATCATATCTCAAATATATCACTGGATTTTGAAAGTATAAAAAGATATTCTTTCGAACTAAACATTCGGCGTTAAAGCGAATAAAGCGAATGAAATCTCCGCTATATTATGGTATCCCACAAGGATCTTCATTTTCAGAAATGCTCTTTTTAATAGCGTTCAATGGAGTTAGTAATATTATAAACAAATTCTTGATCATTGTTTGTAGGCTGGGAAAGATATGATTTAATTTGTACGTGAAATTGTATGACTGGGATCGACTAAACAGGTAAATCAAATTGTTTTAAAAACCCACAGCTCTTAATTTGTTGGTTGTAAAGGGTGTTTTTTAGACTGTAGTTTTCAAGAAGAAATAAAATACATGTAATTTAATGTTATCGCCAAGAATATTACTTTATCAAAAAATAAGGGTTTGCTATTGCGAGGTTCAGACGACATAAGGGACTTGAAAGTAAGGCAAGTTTCTAGTATCTGATTGGCTAGCTGCAAAAAAATTGCCTTCCAATTAGTCAAGAAAAATCTCCCTAACTATCAAGTCGAGTTTACTTCTGTCAAAATGACAGTTGATAATGTTTATTCATTCAACTGAAAGCTGAAATTTATTATTCTATGATTTATTTATTTTCTGCACAACTTCATTTAATGATTTCTGTAAAAAGGTTCCTTGTCAATTTGCAAAAGAAATAAATAATACTTCTTTGCAATACAGAATACAAATCGTGATGGACTTGTACATAGCTTGCCTGAGGAGAGTTTTTTAGACAATAATCTTTTTGGTAGCTTTTGCACTATGAACTTAAAATAGAGGTTTGTGAAGTAAAGTTCTAAATTTAAAATTCATGAAAAACTAACTAGTTACCTAAGTCAAAATTTACGTTCCCAGAATGAAGTTGACTGCAAATAAATGCCCTTATGTTGTCTGGACCTGCCCAATGTTACTTTATCAAAAAAATAAGGGTTTGCTATTGGGCAGGTTCGGACGACATAAGGGACTTGAAAATAATAAGACAAGTTTTTAGTATCTGATTGGCTAGCTGCCAAAAAATTGCCTTCCAATTAAGGCAACTTTATTGGAAAGTTGACTGAAAAGTTAGTCAAGAAAAATCTCCCTAACTATCAAGTCAAGTCTGGTTATGTTAAAATTACAGTTGATCATGTTTTTTTTTCATTTAACTGAAAGCTGAACTTTATTACTTTATAGTTTATTTATTTTCTGCATAATTCTTTTTAATTTTTTGTGTAAAAGGGTTCTATGTCAAATATTAAAAGAAATAAGTAATATTTCTTTACAATACAAAACACAAATAGCGATGGACTCGTAGCTTGCCTGAGGAGTGTTTTGTAGACAGTAATGTTTTTGTTAGGTTGTGAACAGGGAACTGAAGGTAGAGGTTAGTGAAGTAAAGTTCCAAGTTTGAAATGTATGGCACTTGAAGAACTAACTAGTAGCCTTGGTTAATAATTACGTTCAAGGAATGCAGTTGACTGCAAATGAAGTGAATTATGTTGTCTGAACCTGCCCATTATGTTTTAAAAAATGATTTCGGGCAAATGGCCGGTCTCGACTAAATTCTAACCGAGAGGCAAAACTTTTTATCACTTTTTGCCGTATGGGCCACATTAACTCGCCGAATATTTTCTCATCTGCACAAAACTTCACATAACCCCAAAAAAATAGTTCAGCGGTGTCAAATCCCACGATCTTGGAGACCCACGACGAGTTGCTTTAGTGTTAGGAATGTAGAGCTTCAGTCTGTAAATAATTGAAGCATTTCAACTTTTCAAGCTTAACCATTTACAATAAATATAATTAGAAAAATCATTGAATTGAAATTTATCTTCCAATCAATGTTGACTTCGTTTATGCTAAAAAATCTTGCCCTGATACCATCATTTGATACCAGATCGATTGTAAACTAAGATTGAACCGCTGCTTATCGATTTACACTTCCGAAAAGTGTTTATTTAGCTATATTATATGGAAAAGCAAACTTTAATCTACCAAACAAAATGTATTGCATCATGGTTATGTAGTATTAGATCCTTTGAGCTACGTTATCTGAATAAGGATAATACTCCAAAACGCATGTTCATGACAATCTTCAATAAATATTTTCAATGATTTAATCACTATGAGATTATCCATAAGAAAATCTCATAGTGATGGTTTGAAAACATCATACATAACACGTAACCACTGATAATGAAGAATTTCGGATACACGTCTCTTTCCGCAAAAGCACTAGTTGTCCATTAAGTCTGTTACGAAAGGACTTTTGGTTATATGCAGCCTCTCTGATCAAAAATCTGAATAATAAAGGAATGGAAGTTCAAAATCATGTGATTCCCTATTCATAACCTCATCAAGTATCAATGGCAATCAATATGCAGACAAGGCGTCTAATTCTGCCAGCAAAACACCAACGCTTTTGATTCACACTTATTGTGAGAAAAAAATTTTACAAATAGTAAATCCATAAGTCATAGACTCCTAGATTTACAACTTGACGAGCTATAATCACCATCACTCAAACATAAACTGGAATAAAACTCAACTTTTCCACCTTCGTTAGGGAGAAACTTTAAGACCTTCTAACATCAGGACCTTCTAACGAAAGAAAATTATCCAACATCCACGAAATCCTTAAAACTTTCAACATAACAAGATAACAAATAGAAAAGATTTTGATTTTAAATTATTATGTATCACAATTGTCAGCCCGCCGAAAGCCCTTAGAGCTTGTAGTCCTCTTAACCTAGTACTAACAATTTAAAATTTAAGACTAAGTAAGGCCCTGAAAAAAAAAGACTAATAGTAACCGTGGCGTGATGGTTAGTGCGTAGGACAGTCATGCAAGAGGTCTTGGGTTCCTTTGTCTCCTAAAAGTTTTTTTCACGAATGCTGACAAATCCTCCAAGAGTAACTTATCATGAAAAGTGATTTCTAAAATTAGCCGTTCGGATTCGGCATATAAACTGTAGGTCCCTTCCATCTCTTACATGACTCGCACACAGGAATTGTTAAGAGTTGTAAGTCACTAGGTTATCTACGGACTGTTGCGCCACCTAATTTCATTGTTTTAATAAAAAAGACAAGTCTGGGAGCATTTAGTAAGCTTGACCTTTAGACCAAGGATATACTCGTATTGCGACCTCCCGAAATAGGTTTTAAGAGTTGGAGAAAAATATTCATACCTGAATTCCGTAAAACCAGTGTAAAGTTTGTCATGAATTAATATTATTGGGTTCCATGTGAAAATCAAATACCGGGAACGACATCTTAACCAACTTATATCTGATGGAGTATTCATAATCTTATATGAATGAAACATAGTTTTAGTTGAACAAACTTTTCCAGGTGGCTCACAGCCTTTGTAGAAACAAAAATGTAACTTAATAGTTTTTTTTCTAATTTTAATTACAAAAGTTAGCCACGATTGACTCAACTAATACCTAATGAACAGCTACAAGTTACATATTAATTAACTGGCATAGAAACATCCAACTGTTATGTGACACAGTTTCCAGTTTTGATTTCAAATTATTTTTGTGTATACATAGACAATTACAAACAAGTCTTAAATATGAAACCTCAAAAAGTTTTTTTAATTTTAACAATTGAATTAAAACAGAAAATTACAATATACAAATTTATTATTTACTAAATTTTAAATAAGGGAAACCGATAACATAGAATACTACTCAAGGTATCTGCATTTAACGGTTTTATTATAAACACTATCAAAATCCAACAAAAAACAACATTTTAAGTTAAAGTTAGAATTTTCTTATTAAGAAGAAAAATGAAAATGAAAACATGAAACTTAATTTCCATTCACTTTGATTATTCCCTAATTGAGAAACCACTTATTTACATATGTTAAGAAAACATTTTTATTATTTAATAAACTACAAATTAATTTTCACTAACCGAGCGAGTAACCTAACACCAAATGCTATTCCAAGCCAAATGGTATCGACAATAACCGACGACGAGGAGCGACGTCCGTCTCGTGATAAGTAACAATCTTGAATGCATCAAACAAGCACAAATTACAAACTAAGATAGATATGTTTTTGCATCAGTTTTAGATCACTTCTAAGGCTTCTACTCCACATCTACCTCAACTCTAGGCAGAATGTGGTTAAGGTGATGCATATGAAGATTGAATATAAAATCACTCCCATACGCTAATACTTATATTTCAACCAACCGAAGAAATGGAATGAGAGAATAGAAACAAAAATATTAAAATAAAATAAAATATGCAAATAAACTTTATCCACATGCACGTCATACAATGCTCAACCAACTTTGAAAAAGATACAATATCGAAAGAAAAAATAATAAATAAAGTCATTGACTTTGGTGGTAGGAGAAGACACACAAACAAGGCTACCATTAGAGTTAGGGGTTGCAGAATACAATATTGACATTATTTTCCTGGTTCATTAGAGTTCAATTTAAATCAAACAGTATGTAGGTTATTAGTTGAATTTTATATTTTAAATGAAATAAAGAACTTAAAAAAAAACACGATTGACAATAACAAAACAGACAGATATACTTAAAACTCTACAACTCATTCCTGATCCATGCCCTTTTGAAAGGAATCTGTTATATGCTCGTATGCAAGTTTTATGAGGTATTGGAATGATTTGTCTTGTGTTAAAGCACCCAGGTCTGAGCTGTTTAAGAATTCATCAATTGATGGCAGGAATTCATCAAAATCTCCATCTAAAAAAGACAACAATTGTATTGAACGCAACTTTAAAATATTATAGATAGAAAACTTACCCATTAAATAACAGACTTCTATTAATTTAAAGAATATTGTATTTTGCAGATAATCCAATGCTGAATTCATATCGTAATGAGTCCAGGAATCTCTCAAAATCGCTGCACACCATATCTTGTGGCGGACATCACACGGATCATCTACGTAGTTAAGCAACTCGATGGCTTTACGGAAATCAAATTCATTGGCAGTCTCATTTTCTTCTGATATAAAAAGCTTAAAAAAAAGATGAGATAGCTTGTTTTTGTAGTAAACTTTTTTTTGTTTTTTAATCTAATAACTTACATTGATTATTTCTTCTGCTTTTAATACTTTGGGATTTTCGACATCATAGCCATATGATAGCAAAAGTTGTTCATTAAGCTGCTCCTGATAGTCTACTAAGTTGAGTTCTGCATTTATTTCGGTGACTTGATTTGAGAGGTCTGAATCGGCGGCTAAGGATGCAAGTTTTGCTAACGATAATATGGACTAGGAAAATATGAGAAAAGGTTAGGATTTCTAGAATACTTTAATTAATTAAAGAAAAAAACTATATTGAATGAAGAAAAATAACAAATACTAGAAAAAGATAAGTGAATTCAAGAAAAGAAAATATGAGGTATGTTAACGTTGCTTCTTTGAAACCATTTTATGCAGTCTCTGACATGGCGGGTCAAACTTTCTCTAGAAACAAATATCAAACTACAACCACAACAAAATTTGACATTCTGCTTGAACAAATCCTTCATAGTGAACTTTAAACTAAAGTTCAAACCTTTTGGTAGGACGATATTGGACAGGTTCAGACAACATAAGGGACTTTATTTGTATTCAACTTCATTCTTTTAACGTAAATTTTGACCAAGGCAAGTTTTTAAGTGACATATGTACATTTTAAACTTGGAACTTTACTTCACTAATCTCTACAAAACACTCCTCAGGCAAACTGCAAGTCCATCATTATTTTTATTTTGTATTGTAAAGAAATATTACTTATTTATTTTCCAATTTGACATGGAACCTTTTTACACAAAACGTTAAATGGAACTGTGCAGAAAATAAATAAATCATAAAGTAATAAAGTTCAGCTTTTAGTTGAATGAAAAAATCATGATCAATTGTCATTTTGACAGAAGTAAACTCGACTTGATAGTTAGGGAGATTTTTCTTGACTAACTTTCCAGTCAACTTTCCAATAAAGTTGCCTTAATTGGAAGGCAATTTTTTGGCAGCTGGCCAATCAGAGACTAGAAACTTGCCTTACTTTTTAGTCCATTATATCATCATCATCATGCAGATATTGGAAAAGGTGATTGATAACTGCATTAGAACAAACATACTAGTTTCGTCAGACGAATACGAAACCCAAACTATTTGGAAATTACATCGCTGTTGACAGTACCCTCAGCTTCTCATATTCGTTTTTAGATTCTCATCCTTGTTCTTCGGATGTGGACTACCAACGGCAGTGTATGATACGCTCATTAAATTCTGATCTTGACAGCATTGTCCAATGGGGAATCAAAAACCGTGTAGAATTTAATGCTTCGAAAACTCAATGCTGTCTACTGTCACAAAAGCGTAACCTTCCCCCAATGGCACTATCCATGAGTGGTACTTGTATCGAGGAGACTGAACAGCTATCAGTCCTAGGTATGTGCATAACAAACCACTTGTTGTGGAGTGATCACATATTTGACATCGTCAAAAATGCTGCTAAGTGTTTAGGTTTTCTCCGAAGATGCAAGAAGTTTTTTACCCCTTCTGATCTGGCTATAATCTATAAAGCCTATATTCGTCCGAAACTCGAGTACAATTCCCATATCTGGGCAGGTGCTCCTATAACCTTCTTGAGTCTCCTAGACAGAATTCAAAAGAGAGCTCTAAAAATGATAGGTGACCGTTGTCTAACTGAAACTTTTGTATCTCTCGAGCACCGTCATCGTAAGGTTGTTTCATGCCTGTCATTATTTTATCGCTACTTTCATAAACAATGCTCTAATGAAATAGCCAGTTGCATTCCTCCCCACAAACAATTCAACCGTATTACCCGTTCTTCTGGGAATGCTCATCAGTTTACCCTTGAGCCCAATTTCGGACGTACTGTAAAGTACAGAGATTCTTTCTTTAGTCGCACTACACGAATGTGGAATGCTTTACCAGACTCAATGTTTCCCAATCATTACAATGTGCAGACATTCAAAACCAATGTGCATCGGTATCTCCTTTCTAATCCTATCCTCCCTTCCTAATTGCTATCACCTTGAGTGCGCGTATAATATAAAAAAAAAAAAATAGATTGCAAACATCTATCTATAAAGGGGTTTGAATACCTTTATAATGATTAAACACAGTGCGAGCAAGTAGGAAAGGATAAGATTAGAAATGAGATACCGATGCACATTTGTTTTTAATGAGCGGGAAATATTGACGCTAAAGAAAGAATCCATATACTTAACAGTACGTCTGAAATTTAACTTAAGGGTAAATTGATGAGCTTTCTAAGAAATACGGGTTTTATGGTTCAATGGTTTTAGGGGAGAAAAACAACAGGCTATTTCTCTAAAGAATTGTCTGTGAAAATATCGATATAAAAAAGATAGACATAAGACCTTGCGGAGGTATTCAAGAGTACCAAATGTTTCTATAATATAACGATCGTCTATTATTTAAAGAGCTCTTTTTTCAATTCTATCTAAAAGACTCAAGTACGTTTTTGGGGCACTATCCCAAATATGAGAATTATACTCGAGTTTTGGACTAATAAAAGCTTTGTAAATTATAGCCAGATCAGGAGGGGAAAAACCTAAACACTTAGCAACATTTTTGTGAAATATGTGATCACTCCACAACAAGTGGTTTGTGATGTACATACATACATAACTAGAACTGAAAGCTGTATGAAGGAATTAATGAGCTTATCATGTCGTGCAAGAAGCTTCATGCAAATCATGAGAATGCAAACCAAGTGTTCTGAAATGAAAGCTGATGGAGTATCAATATTTATGGGGCGGTTGCACGACACAAGAGAACCGAATTAATAACTACCAACAAAACAACATAAGCTTGCATTCTTTGTTTATGAATGAACGGAGCAGTACCTAAAGGCTTCATATTAAGATTAGCTAAAAAAAGGAAATTGGGGCATGAAAATTCATAAATTTTGTTGATAGAGTCTTGGTTTAAAAGTCCGCAGTGTTAAATCTTCTAGACTTACTGAAGAATATTACTTTGACAACGAATTTAAAGCGAAGTTAAGTTCCAAGAAAGTGTAATAAAAGCAGTAAGCTCATATTCCATATTATGTAAAATGGACGTTGGTAGCTAGACAAGCATAATAACGTCTCACTTTATTGGTTACCTGGGCATTTTGGAGTCCAGACCAATGGAGAGCAATCCTTAGCAAAAAAGAGAACCACGTATGACTTAGCTAGGCCAGACCAGCATTGCGATATTGCAGCAGATGTGCACAAAAACAAAATTAAAACAGAGCTTTGGATTGAACTCCCCAGACTAAGACATGCTAAAATACGACTTGGGAACTACAACCATAATATTTTTTTATCTGTTTCACTCAAAGTATAAAAAATCTAAGATTAACTACAGGGTTACTAAGTGATCACAGCAAGTTGACGCTTCGGCATTCGAAGATTAGAGAAGAATGTTTTTTTTTTTTTTGTTTTAATGAGAACGAGAAGAGTTAAATGTTATAAAAAAAAATAATTTTTTTAAATAATTCATTGGAACATGAAGAATCTGCTGGATAAGGCACATCTCAAATCAAACAAGGAAATACGTTTTTGACTCTACTTTTTAAGCATATGGTTGTTAAACATGGCAATCGACAAGAGCAATAAAAAGAAACTGAAATCTTTCCAATTTTGAATTTGAAATTATCTTAACAGAATATTCACAAAAATCTAAGATCCTAAATTTTATTTAAAGTTGTTTTTGAAAAAACAAGAAGGTTAAAATAGTAATGGGATGGACACTTATTGTCCCAAAACAAGAATAGGTATCAAAAAAAGTTTAGGGAGACCATTCAAGCGGTGGGGAGACGAAATTCAATCTTTCAATCCTTTCAATACACCCAAAATACTTAAGTTCCTCTAATAAACTATTTTGCAGAGAGTATTGCAGAATGAACAACTTATCCAGCCTTTTCTTTAGGCGGGACAATAGTTGTCAAATTCGTAGTCCGTCAGTAAATAAACTATTTAATCATACATTCACTTCAAAAACGAAATATTTGACTGAGAAATATTTAGCTCAAATTTTAAATTTGCAAATGCATGCAATAGCCACATAGACTATTACATATAGGTACGAACGTTCACAGCTTAAAGAAGAAATTATGTATTCTTATTATCTTATGAGTTTCAACCCAAACATAAATGTAAGTGTATCATTTTTCAAAGTTCAACTGAACTAAAAAGTGGTGTCAAATAACATATTCTCATTGATTTACCTTCTTTCGTTGAACAAATTCGGTCTCATCTTGACCCAATTGGAACAGAATTCCAGCAGCTCTATCAAAATCTCCATTAAAAATCAATTGAATCCAGCCAAGTGATGGATGATCCCTCAAGAACTGCGACAACGCAGCTTGATTGCCCTTAAAACGCTCAAAAACATCGCCTTGTCGATTTTGTCTCAAATGCCAATTGATAGCAAATTGTGAAAAATCA
Source organism: Eupeodes luniger (assembly GCA_951509635.1). Taxonomy (NCBI): domain Eukaryota; kingdom Metazoa; phylum Arthropoda; class Insecta; order Diptera; family Syrphidae; genus Eupeodes; species Eupeodes luniger. Next base: position 313,361,037 of record OX608073.1, on the reverse strand, counting down.
TATTCCTGATACTTTTCAATGTATCCATCTAAACGATCTTGGTTGCCAGTTTGATCACAAATCACAACCAAACTTTGGAAATCGAGGTACTTCTCTGCTAACTTAGCTGCTAATTCATATTGACCTTCATCAACTAAAAATATAAAAAAGAAATTATAAAAAATAAAAAAATTCAAATGTTGTCAGAAATTTCTTACTGAGTATCAAAATTAATTCTTTTCTTTGTGATTCATATTGCTGCAAAAGAACCCCGTATTTCTCATTGTCTTTGATGCTTTCCAAGTAGTTCTTCCTTCCGTCGAGGACAAAGTCAATGAGTTCCATAATTTGTTGATAGAGTTTGTATTTTATTTCGGGCTCTCCCGTTGACTTGGCTCCATATTTTACAGTAATTGAAATCAAATGCGTCAGTGAGTCCCGTAAACCATTTTTCCCCGACATTGCTGTCCAAGGTAAGTACTCGTAAGAATTACTTTTGTCTGCTGGCAGAATATATTTGGCCATGCTTTGCTCCCTGAACGATATGACTTCGTGTAAGATCGATAGTATAATCGCATTTAGGTCACACAAAAACGCCGCAATGGCCGAGGATTGATGATGGGATTCTATCTTTCCATCGGCAACTTGACAAAGAGCCTGAATAACATCTTGAAATTGTGTCAATCTGACATAGAACAGATCCTGTGAGGTAAGATTTCCGGATGGGAACTCTTTCCACTGAGAAATTACAATTTCCAAAGCTTCATCGATGAGCTTGTTGTGTCTGGAAATTGTAAATATTGATGCAAATTTTCGAAAACCTGTCACAAAGTTTTTCTTACTTGTTATGAGCTAATTTCAGGGCAATTGCAGCGATAATTTTCTCGTTGATATCCGAAACGACATAACACGTTGGCTTAACTAGTCCACGATACGAAACCGCATTCAACTGGAATTCAAATTTAGAATGAAACAATTTTTAATATTAGATTTTTGTGGACTTACCTTATCCCAAAGACCAGTGGAGTGTAAAAAGTCAACAAAATGGCTCAAAGCCATGTTCTTCTCCTTCAACTGACTTATAATTTGAAGTGACGAAGAACTACCCAGGGAGTGTTTGAGATTTCTCTCGACTTGTTCCCAACGTGGATCAGCAGCTGGGATGTCTTCAGCCAAGTCCTCAGCAATAGCTACAACGGTCCTATGAAAATCCATGTTAAAACCTTAAAAACAACTAAAAACCCAACAAAACTATTTACTTATCAAGTTGCCCATCCAACTCATCCAGTCCAATATCAGCCGGAACCAGATCCTTCAATATCGACGTGCACATGGTGTTGTTTCGTTTGATGTGATAGATAAATGCAGCTTTCAACTGACTAACTTCATCTTTGTTGTCGTTGAAAATCTCATCCGGATCCAGTTCGTACATTGACAGACTATTCAAGTTAACAGTTTGATTGATGGCGGTATTATTTAAGGAATCGGAGAATGGCGGTGTGAAGACATCGGGAGAATATGATGAGTTCAAAAAGTCACTATTATCAAAGTCCGATGGCGAAACACACACGAGTCCATGGTTGCGACTAAAGAAAAGTGGAATATTGCCACAAACAGCTGCACTCAAAATGTGATCGTCTTGCAGTTGGAATTCAATTTTTTCCGCCTCCAAATCACCGCCAGTTGGGTTAAGGAGATTAACGGGGTATATTGTTTTGTCGCAGTATAAATAGGCATAGGATCGACAGATTATGAAACGAAGTTGCAAGCAATTTACTTCCGTTCCAGTGCTGTAGAATTGTGAAAGTTTCAATGGAATAAACGAACCAAGACGAAGGTACTCCGGTTCTTGTTCCAAAATAACTAGAAAAAATAAAGTACAGCATTATTGTACCTGTTTTTAAAATGTATCAGTTATAGACGCATTATAATGTTTTTCACAGTCATCTGGGGCCTTTACTTATTATTCTTTTCGTTAATGACATTCCGAATGCTTAAAGTTTACATGATGGTAGTTTTTTTTAAGTAAAGTTAGTTATACCTTAAAAGATGTTTTTACTTCATTAATTATATCTATATTTTAAACGTTATCAAAAATAAATGTTCGATACACTATTTTACCTATTCCAAAAAGAAATTTATAGAGCAGCAGTCCTTCCTGCGGGATTCTTAGAATAAGGAGGTGATGTCCTGGTAGAGTGCATACAACACCTCATCCACCAAGTGTGTGAAGAGTAAAGTATACTCTACGACAACGACAAGGGATATACCTCCTTAATGTTGCTTGGCTATGTGGACGACCTTCATATTATCGGCCGCTAAAAGCGATATGTTCTAAAATCACTTACAACTATAGCTGAACAGGTGAAAAGCGTTGGCCCTGAAGCCCATTTAATAACAACAAAATGAAAAGCGTTGGCTTTAAAGTGATTGAGAGCAAAACAAAGTATATCCTATCAAAAAAAAAACATAATCTGTTCATCGCCTAGGACAAAACATCATTGTTGGTAGTAGTAATTTCGAGGTTGTCAATGAGTTCACCTACCTCAGAACAAATATCAATTCCACGAACGATACCCTAGCAAACCGCTGCTACTTCGATTTTGCCAAACAAATGGGTTCAAAGCTCCATTTTTTGAAAAAGTGTACTTTATACAAAACTTTAATTTTACCAGTTCTACTTTACGGAATCGTCAATTTTAAAATAAGATTGAGAAACTTAATTTGGTCAGAAGGCTTAACCTTATATAAGTCAAGGTGTATCTTAATAGATCTAAAATCTTTAAAAACCACTAAAAAAGAAGGAATTCACTGAACTTATATAATTTTATTCCATTTTCTATGTTTCATAGAGAAATTAAAGAAACAGAGGCGTTCTCTTATTCGTTCCATTCATTAATAGGACAATAATTGAATGAATACCCTTTACTCGTTCTTTAATGCAACTTTATTTTTGATTGTGAAGGCGACATTCAAATGGATTGAAATGTTATTAAAGTGATGCTCTTAGAAGTGACAGCAATTTTTTAGTTTGAAGGTAAACGTATAAACAATGTTCAAAAACGGTTTTGTTGAGATATTAGAGTTCTGATATAAAACATTTTAAAAGTTATCAACAAAGAAATAATGCCTATTGATGAATAAACCAATAAATTTGGGGTTATGATGTTGTGTGAAGTTTCCAATCAAACTCACCAACATGCAAAACTGCATTAACTTAGTCGTGGGAACATCAATTCGCAAGCTCAACTTAAAGTATTTAAAATTAATGTTCTCAATATGGGTTTGGTTCTTTATTGGGACTCGACATCTCATAAGCTTTTTTTCCCAAATTGGGTAGTCCTTTAAAACCCAACCAACCGAACAGACAATGGTAATTAGTGGAAGTATAGTTTTCCGTCGGCTTTTTTATATATACTTCCACTAATTACAATTATTACACAAATTGGTCAATACTCAAAACTCAACGAACAGACAATAGTGACACATAGAGTTGAAGCCTATACTAAACTAATAAAAACATCATAAAACAAAGTGGTGGCTTTGTATAAAATATTAAATGTGCAGTGAAATGTTTTGAGAGTCTCTCCCAATAATTTTGATTTAAGTTCCCCTACATAAAAGCATGGGAGCAAAACGATCTTCGATGCTATAGAGGTAGACAATTTCCAATAGAAATGTTAAGTTCGTTTCTATTGAGGGTGAAAAATTTTGTAACCAAATGTAAGAGTGCTGCTCAGGAAAGATTTCCTGCTATTTCAAAAGCTCTAGTTACGAATTGTAAGCAAGAAATTGGTATACAATATGTTCTAATGTCTAAGGATATAACGGTAAATAAATTGTGTGAAAAACTTTAAAAAAAAGAGCTTGAAACCAATAGTTTAAATCATTACAATGTACCTGTAATTTTTTTCATATGAATTCAAATTTTAAAAGCAATGAGCGTACCTAAATACAATCACAGATATCAGGATTGAAGAAAAAGGCAGAACCCACGATTTGATACAAGCTTTCAAGTATACGGACATAATAATGTTAATTGCAGTAAATTTCATAGTAGACCAAATCATACATCGTGAACAATAATAATCAATTTTAGGTCGGGATTTATTATGTAATTACACGAACATTGAAGGCCCAAATCGACTTTTGAAGTGAATCTGAACAGCTAATTTGAGAAAGCACTTTTCATGATAGCACAGGCAGGGATTAAACCCAATATCTCTAAAATGACAGTTCTACGTACTAACCATCACGCCACGGGTACTACCTAAAAATTGAATTGCCTTTTGTTAAATCTGATACAGTGATACAGTTGTTGAAAGAATCAAAGACTCCAATGTTACGGTTTCTTACTTAGAGTAAAAATATACAAAAACCGTTTATGTTCGTAGTTCCCAAGTTCTTTTCTTTTTACCTCCTTTTCTTTGATGTTCAAATGGTAGACATGTGCATTCAAGAGGACACAAGCGTCCAAAAGTTTTTTCTCAAAACCCACCTCTGTCTATCAACTTCTACTCTCACCTCCCCGCGATGAACATCGGATGCCTAGTACCTCAACTGGAGGTTGGGGGGCAACAAACGAGAGAGGGGGGTGTTTCCAATAAGGCACCTCTCCTTATCCAGACGGCAGCGGAGGAATTGCCGAGATGGAATCAACAGTGGCGTTTACAGTTCCAGTAACACCTTATAGGGCTTCTACGGCATATTCGGAGCCCAGGTTTATAAGGAGCGGTTTATCCGGCTCCCTGTCTTTGGAGTTATACTAACACAACACAACCCATCAGGTTGGGGGTTTTGCCGTCGGGGTGACTTCCTGACCACGTAAAAATATCATACTTGCGAAGCACCAACAAGCCTCGGATACGGACGGATTTACTGATGACGAACCAAGCAAACGAAATAAGGACAACGAACTTCGGATCTGTTCGTGGAATGTTAGGTCCCTTAACAAACCACGTGCAGCCGAACAATTAGGCGGAAGCCCTAAAATGTTACAAGGCAGATATTACCGCCATCCAAGAAGTGCGATGGGATGGACCGGGCAAACGCAATCTAAAAGACTGCGATGTATACTACGGTGAGTGTGAATTTGTTGTTGGAACTCGACTCAGGCAAAAAGTTTTGAATTTCAACAGTGTGAGCGACAATCCGCATCAAGGTTAAATTCGCCAACATAAGCCTAAAATGCGCGCATGTCCCAACAGAGCAGAAAGATGACGACACCAAGGACATATTCTTAGAGCTCTTGGATAAGACATGTATGAGCAGTGCCCTGGCTATGACATTTAAATTGTCTTAGGAGATTTTAATGACAAGCTAGGAAGAGAAGACATCTTTGGTGGCGCAATCGGGAGATACAGCCCACCCTCCGACGGATCGATTTCGCTGCGGGGCGAGACGTTCTGGTAGCTAGTACGCAGTTCACACATCTTGATATCCACAGGGGGACATGGAAATCTCCTGATCAATCATTTGTCAACCAGATTGACCACATTGCGATCGACGCACGACACTTCTCGAGTATATACAGGATGTCCGAACATTCCGAGGGGCCAACATTGACTCGGACCACTATCTCGTTGTAGCCAAGGTACGGCTACGGATATCCCGATCGAAGCCAAAACAAGGAAGTACTGTGAGAATTTTCGACGATAGACGGCTACAATCGCAAAAGACTGCCATGTACTTTTCCGATGGAGTCTCTAACAACCTTAGATGGAAAAAAGGGAAAATAAAAAGCTTCAAAAGGGAGCATGAAAAGCTACCAAAGGGTACAAAAACCTTCCAAGGGTACCAGCCACGAATCGAAGCCTGTAAGGACGATCAGGGGAACATCGTAGTGAAATCGTAGTCTATGTTGGGAATATGGAAAGACCACTTCTCCAAATTATATAACGACGGCGATGACGAATCGAATAGAACCACTCAATCTAGGTGACGGAGAACAATAATTCCACCTACCCGACTTTGAAGAAGTGAAGATAGCTATATCTAAACTAAAGCAAAACAAAGCTCTAGAGCTGACGGAATCGTTGCCGAATTATTTAAAGCAGCAGGTTATGACTTGGTAGGGAGCATGCACCAACTTATCTGCAAAATATGGTCGGAAGAAAGCATGCCCAATGACTGCAATTTCAACACAGTTTGCCCAATACACAAAAAGGAGACCCTCTGAATTGCGCCAACTACAGAGGCATCAGTCTCCTGAACATTGCATATAAGATCCATTCTGCCGTATAATGTAAACGTCTGAAACCTTTCGTCAACAACCAGATAGGTCCTTATCAGTGTGGCTTCAGACCAGGAAAGTCCACCATTCACCAAAGGTCCATCCAATTACTCGGATACGCCGATGATATTGACATAATTGGAAGATCAAAGCGTGATGTCAGTGGAGCTTTTTTGAGCATTACGGAGAAAGCTGAGAAGATGGATTTGGTGGTCAATGAGAGCAAGACCAAGTACATGCTGTCATCAGAAAAGGACATTGAACAACGACGCCTTTTTTAATGTAGCGCACACAGAAATTATTACAACTACGAAAGATAGGAAAATACAATAGAGTTTAAGCGGAGTTTTGAATATCAAAATAGAGTTCGGTAAACCAACACATTTCATTATGCTCCAAAAGCACTTATGGTATTTCTTTTGATAATCTTCAAGGCATCTGTAACCTTATCTTGTTTTTTAATATTATTCTTATTATTACAATAATTTAATTTTCTTTAATATTTTTTAATTTTAAAATGTTATGTTTTTTGTTGACATTTTAACTATGTCCTAAGTTAAGCTTTCTTGCAAAAAGATGTGGAATTTAAAATTAAGCTCTTTACAAATCAAACTAAACTAAGCTAAACTAAACATTCCACATTCTTGATATGAGGCTAAAAAACGAATCCCTATACTTGACATTCACATAACGTAGGAAATGGAAATCAAATTTAACTGATACAAAATTCTTGGAACTGCGGCAGAATTGTTTAACGTGGAAGGCATTTGGCTAATTCGGCAGAACATTCTTTGTAGAAGTGTAGGTTATACAAACAAAAAATACATGAAACATAATGTGATGTAAGAGTTTCGGTTATTTTGTATCACCTATAGTTTTTAATCTATTCTGGATTCGGTCGAAAAAAGCTTGTTAAAGGGGTACCTGCCCAAATGGGTTAATTTCATTGAAGTTTTGGGTGAATAAAGGCTTTAAATTACAACCAAATAAAAAGGGTGACAAATGAAAAATAAGAGTTCTTTCCTTGGGTAGCTGACCATGCCAATATTTTGGTGTCAGTGGAGTATTTTGAATCTACTTTCTACCCATTTTCTGAACATTAATTTCCTCCTGGAAGCTGCTATTAGGCTTTCTACTATCCATATTAATGTATGTATAAGGAGTTAAATTCTGTTCCACTCTTTCAGATGTTGCAGCTTACTATTTGATTTGAGAGTACAGGTAGTTTACTTTTGCACTTTTCTCCTCCTTAAAATTTTATTTGTTGATTATGCAATCACTTCAGAAGTAAAGATTCATTTGTGAGGACAACTTGCAAATTAAGGCCCTTTCTCAATAACCGTCTTCTGCGTTCCCTACTTTACAAATCTCAATATGATATCATTTATGTTTCCCACGAACTATGAAACTAAACTCTCTTATAAGGGTTTATAACTCACCTATGGCATAATGCATTTGAGGAGTATGCGAAGTGTTAACAGCTCCTGCGAAGACATACACTTTTCCTTCGGATATTTGCATATCAAGCAAATTGATTTCGATCTCAGTGCTCTCAGCTGCAAGAGAAGAAAAGGAAAATACTTTAAAATATAATTTTATTCAAAATCATACAATTCTTAAACTCGAACCCCTTCCATTCCAAAACTTCTGATGAAATTCATCACGAATTTTGCGCATAACATCGTTTTCCTCGAACAGAAGTTGTTCGTTGCCATTATTCGAAAAAATCCACTTTTGAACCCATCTATCGGCCAAAACGATGACATTCCATTCGTTGTCGGAAATCTTTTCGCTATCTACTTTTACAAATTTCTAGAAAACAACAAGACCTTCTTAAGAATATGATAAATATTGAGGCTTTATTTCGATCTTACATTTTCTTTATCGTGTCCACTATTCATTCCGATTATAATCGAAGCAAACTTCTTCCCAATTCCACCGAAGAACCCGGAAGGAGCCTTGACGGTGCGATGGTGAATAACATGCCTGCCATTAACCACTTGCAGTTGAAGGAAGAGCAGGTTGCATGTGGTGGTTACGAGGAGGTATCCCTGGGGAGGAATCGGCAGTAGGAAGTCGAACTCTTGGCCATCTAGGATTCCATTGGAGTCAATGGAAGATCCATCGTGCGCAATTGACGGCCAATAACGAACATCTCCAGTTGGAGACACCGCCAGGCATGAAGCCATTTGTTGGCCATCTGGTTGAAAGACTGTGACCAGCGAAGCCTTGTGTCCAATATCACAATGAGGCAAAGTCAATTCTCGACATTGTGCTGTTGTTGTGCGACGCTGAGGAGTCCGGGACAGGTCTTTGTATTTTGGGGATCCCTGCCGATTGTCCTTGTACTGCCAAACTAACAGACGTCTACCATGAAGAGCCTAAAATGAGCAACATCTGTAAAGTTTGTCAGGTTGGAAAACAAAAATCAAAAAATACCCATGCCCATCCGTTGCTGGAACAGTTTATGGAAACACCGCAATTTCTTTCGCTAAAGGTGAGTGCCTCATTGACAAGAACCGGCAGTTGAAAGCCAAAACTTTCCACGACATTGCATTCGGATCGTATTCCAGCTAAAGATTGAGTTGACCGCCCGGAAACACTAAATCGACTAGAAGAGGGTTTAGGTTTTTGGACATTTTATGAAAGAAAGTCTAAATGTTTGTTCTCATACCCAGTATTGGATCCTTTCTTAATGCCGCCGACGCCGCCGCTACCACCCATCGACTTGCGTCCAGAAACAATCGAACTTGCCGAGCTTTGACGGGTTCTAGACCCAAATGGACTTCGAGACACCCCGCCAAACAATTGATTGTGTAGTGATTTGTCCATGATTGTTTTTTATTTCTAATCAAATAACTTAAATACAAATTTTCTTAGCTTATTTTTGGCGGTTTCTCAAGACAGATTCAATTCGATACAAACTTTTGTTGATTTGGGAAAGTTAGGTTATATTTTCAAAACCAGATGTCAAATTGAATTCGCTTTGAATTTGATGGACTTTTCGCTTTAAACAGGGATGTGTAATGAAGTGGCATAAGACCTTGGCCGCATTGGACAAATTATTGAGTGGTACACATTATTGTTCCGACATTGAGAGTCTGGAAGAATTGCTGAATTATTTTGAAAATTACTATTATTGTTATTACCAGAATATTGCAATCCAGTTTTGTTAACTTTTTATTACTGATTGATTGTTTAAATAAAACACAACAAATTCAATAGAATGAGTATAATTTTAGCTCATAATTTAATGTCATCTTGTTTCAATTTTAAAGCACTTCTTATAGCATATCTGGTGTCATTTTATCAATAAAGCGTCAAATACTAGCTTCTAAATATCTAAATGATCAATCGTTGTTGAGATTTCATTAAAAAGTCAACCTCTTGAAAATACATGAGGAATAAACAAACCACGAATCATTTCAGTCTTCAGTGTAATGTAAAATCTTCACATTACCGTGAAATCAGTGTTTTTTTTCAGAATGTCAACATCAAACATTTGTTTGCATACTATTCAGATATAAGCCTCATCGCTAAAGCGATAATAGTGCGAATTTTCGAAAGAAATGTCCCCGATTTGTAGATTGTGATGTGACCAAGTGAACTTAAAACAAAATTTTAAACACAATTTATAGTTAGAATGGCAGTTAGTTTGACAGTTTTAAATATCAAAACTTTTATTTCTTTTAAAAAACACTCGATACAATCGTGGTTCATTATTCGACCCGTAGCTTATTTAATACGGTTCAAACAAAAAGTTTAAATTGACAATGTATAAATTAATTTTAATAATAAAAACCCATAAGGAATAAGGGCGAATAATGCCACAACAACAAAAAGAAAATCAATATTGATGGATAATCGTGATTTTTTAATGGCTTTAGGTTTTCTTCGTCCCATACATATATGCAATTTTTGTTTATTGACGAAGCCTTCCAACCGGAATTAACCTTCATATCACTAAACACTGTCCAATGGACGAAGTTATCTTTAAGTTCTGAGAAAAGATTTACATTTTCAAAGCAAATTTCCACAATCGGTAAACTTTATTCTGTATCATTGAATGATACATAATGTATTGCCAGACCTTATTAAACAGAAATGTCAACATATTTGACATTCTCAACTGTCAAACCATAGACAACAACCACAAAAACTTTGCAAGCTGCTAAAAACACTCCGTAGTTAGTCATGGCTGTACTACTAGTCCTGAATAATTATTCAGAGTTTTTTTTCCGATGTAAATCAATAAATCTGTATCCCTTTCATGGATGGCAATCCTAATATTTGCACTGAAATTAAAATATGATGTTTTTGCTTACTGACGAAGCCTTTTAACAGGAATTGGGTTCCAAATCACTGACTACTTTAAAATGAACGAATGCTCTTTAAGTTCTGAGAAAAGATTTACATTTTCAAAGCAAATTTCCACAATCGGTAAACTTTATTCTGTATCATTGAATGATACATAGGTAATGTATTGCCAGACCTTATTAAACAGAAATGTCAACATATTTGACATTCTCAACTGTCAAACCATAGACAACAACCACAAAAACTTTGCAAACTATTAAAAATCACTCCATAGTTACCCATGGCTGTGCTACTGGTCCTGAATAATTCAGAGTTTATTGATCGATGTAAATCAATAAAGCTTCATCCCTGTCGTGGATGGAAATCCTCATAAATCATATAATATTTGCACTGAAATTAAAATATGACGTTTTGGCTTACTGATGAAGCCTTTTAACCGATATTTGGCTCCAAATCACTGAATATTTTAATATGAACGAATGCTCTTTAAATCTGAGAAAAGATTAATATTTTCAAAGTAAATTCCCACAATATGTAAACATTGTTCTGGCGCTAAACTATTCATTCCACCTTACTAAACACAAATCTTAACATCTGTCAAACTGGAGACAACAAGCACAAAATCTTAGCATGCAGCAAAAAACCACAGTAATTGTGCCACTTGGACTGAGTAATTAAGATTTGTTTGACCAATGTAAACCAACAAAGTTTCATACCAGTCATGGATAGCCATCCTCACAAGTGATTTAATATTTGCACTGGTATGAAAATATCATTGTTTTTAACATGAAACGCAGAATCTACACGAATCTTTCAATTTTCTAGTTGTATACATAAAGTCGGCTACATAATCCGTTAAATAAGTTGAGGACAGATTCAGAATTCCTTCAAGGGACCCCGTAATTGATTAGACTTTTTTAAAGAAAAAATGAAAAATGCTGGACCATCCATTCATTTTTTGTGTTATGTGTACACACGTACTTTATTTCTCAAAAAAATCACATTTATCGAATCTGAAAACTTGTTTTCGGACAAGGCATCAATTCAGTTTTGGTTTAAATTCCAATAACCTACTTTAAATTAATGGAAAATAGGGTCTATTTGCCCAGTTTATAGTTCTAAGGCTTCTGAGAATTTTCTCAGACGGATTGACAGAGCACATAAGCGCACCATACACAGTTCAACTCAATTTTCAACTGAATCAAATCAAATGTAAATCAACCTGAGTGTAGCGTTGTCATTTCATCGAATTGACAGTTGAATGGCTGGTTGAAGAAAAATCAAAAGATTTTGATTTTTTGAAGTTGAATATAAAGTCCTCCAACTGAATTGAACTGCATGTGGACGAGTTGGTTGATTTAGTGTCAAAACATCGTCAGTCGAATTTTTTAATTTAAAGCAAGTTGATCTACTGCTAAAAGGACTCTCAACGCGAACACAAATATTTGGAAAGAAATTTTCCAAATAGTTCAAAATCATCCAGCTATTTGGAAAATAAAAAGCGCCGAATATCGGAATAAAATGAAGAAAAACCAGGCATGGGATTTAATTTTGGAGAAGTATAAAGAAATTGACCCTGACGGTACCATGGCCACAATTAAGAACAAAATAACTAACATCAGAACGTTCTACCGATTCCCTAAGATTTGGAGCTGGGGGAGAAGATGATTATATTCCGTTGTTAAGGTATTTTTACGAGTTGGATTTTCTTCGAGACCAAGAAGAGGCTTCCGAAAGCGTCTCAACAGTAGATTTCGAAGTTGAGGCGTTAAAGGTAAATATTTGTAAGTTGAGAATTTTTTTTCAAATTCAAATTCAAATGTGTTCTAGGAAATTCGGCCTAAACGCAGCAAGAATAGTCCGAAAAAAGATTTTCAGCAACAAGCCTGCTCTTAAGTCGATGAACAAAAATGACGATGAAGATAATGCAACCATCCATGCAAAGTCCTGGGCATGTCCCTTCAGGAAACTTGACCCTGAGCAACGGCCTTATGCAAAAAAAAGCATTGAAGAAAGTCTCATTCTTGGTGGACTTAAACAACTAACATTGCATTACATTATATCTCCATCAATGCCATCATCATCAAGAACTACAAATAGCTAAACATTTTTCACCATCGCCACCCATTTCCATATATCCTATGTCCAGTTCATCACCAATACAATACCATCAATCACCGTTAATCCAATCATAACATTTCACATCATCACCTCCATGCAGTTCATTACCACACAAAATATGTCTATTTGACCCACCAAGGTAGTCAAAAAGTTGCTCCCAGAAAATGTTTGATTTTAGATCAAAATTCCCTGAGAACTCAAGAATGAAAATAAAATAATATTCTGGATTCATTAACCCAAAACAAAGAAGATGAATATTCCAGAATATTCCAGAACTTTTTGAAGACAGAGAATGTTGTTAATGACATTTTTGTTACCTACACTTTTTTTTTTATTATTAAGAAATGAATAAATTGACTTAAATGATTGATACATATATTGAGTTCATGTATTAACATAATTTGTTGCGGTTTTTTTCGCGATAGTCGTACATTTCTTGATGTGGTAAGTTCCAGACCTATTAGAACGTCTTCGTTGGACGATAGAGCTTCATAAACTGGTCCATTTTTCGTTTCAAAAAGTTGTGGAGAAAACAACAAGCCAAAGACTATCTTTGTCGCTTTTTCGGGTCGCAAGTTAATGGGATTTAGCAAAATTTGGAAACGGTGAGCAGTGACAAGTTCTTCAGCATCTGGCAAATGGATCGAACCGCTTTCTAACATTTGAAAAATTTTGTGTGCCCAAAAACTCCAGCATCGGAGTTTCGGCCATTTTTTCCAACATCCACCATCAAAAATTCACTTTTAGCAACAACGATGGCCATTAAAACGATGTTAATGTCTTCTTGTAATTGAAGTAAAAAGATCCTGAATTCGGTGGCTTGCGTATTTCGACGTGCTTTCCATCAATTGCCCCAAGACAATGTGGAAATCAACTCACATTAAAGAATTTTTCGGATTCAATTTTCCAATCACCAGCTGTTTGGGGTAGCTAACAGACTCAACTATATTGGCATCAAAAATCTTAATGACAAGGATTTAAAAATTATGGAGAATGGAGTGAGTAGGCTGCAAAATATAAAGGAATCCTATGGTTGTTTTATACCAGCATATTCTCCATGGATGGGAGCGTTTGATACAATCTCCCAAAAAATATTACCATTATTTTATTTTAAAAAGAATAACTCCTCATGCATGAAGACATGTTGCGAAACGCTCTATTCAAGGTCAAATTAATCGTAGTCTTTTAACACATGTTGCGAAACGCTCTATTAGAGGCTCAAGGTCAAATTAATCGTAGTCTTTTAACACATAGAAGATCTCAACATTTGACGTCTCAACTTGTGAAGCGGTATAAAGAATATTTGCCAGATATCACGGAAAGGATCAAATGGAACCAGAATACAAAGAAAATTCTGTTCATCTTATGTATTTACCAATTTCTAAGTTTGTCGTTCTTATACAATATTTGTGTTTAACTCTAATTTATTATAGAAAATAAAACCGTACAATATCCAAAAATATTGTTAGTTTTTTTTCTTGGACACGATTTTTATAATTGGGAAGTTCTTTAAACATTACAACAATAGCCGCGTTTTATTATCACCATGATCTGATCAGGATCAGATCATGATAATAAAACAGCATTGGATCATCATATTTTTTATTATTTAAAGTTTGGTAGCAGTGTCAAATTCGTTCTTTTAAAAGTGACATTTCGAAGCAAAAACAAAAACAAACACATACCAAAAATGGAAGCTCCACAACTTTTGAAAATGTTTTTGCAAATCACCATTGCACTCTCAAACTCAAAGCATCCAGGAACGCTTTGGTCTCACATGTAGTCCAGATTCTTTTTGACCTTTTAATAAATGTGACACTTAAATAATTTAATTTAGAGATTACTTACAATTTATTTGAATATCTTTTCTCCCATTTGTGCTGCAGCTTTTCGATTTTATTTATATTTTTTGACATTTAAAGCAGGGTTGCCCAAAGAACATTTTGCTCAATGATTTTTTTTTGTTCCTTTTTTTTGGGGAAAATAATACCCATAAATTATGTCAAATATACATTTCTTTGGACTTAATTATTTTAATTTCACCAATTAATATCTAGTTTTGTTAAAATATCTAATTATTTCTTGGATTATATACCCAATAAATAAATATAAAGCTTCTCGCTTTCTATTTAAAAAATATTTTATTTCAGTCAAATTGAAATGTCTATATGGCAATACAGGTTTTATTTAATTTGTTTGCAATGGTACCAACATTTACATGTGAAATTACAATGATAAAGCGCTCCTTGTTGTGAAAAAAAGAATTAAATTTTGGATCTCAAATTGAGATCCATACACAAAGCAGGATCTTGTGTTGTTGTTGTAATGCATGTAAATTCATGATCCGGATCAGATCATGGTAATAATAAAACGCGGCTAATATTAGCTAATCGTCCTTTTTGTATTGTTCAATAGAAAATTCGAAGCATACTGAAATCTTTGAGGTCTTTGAAATATAAACTGGTCAATTGTAAAATAGGAAACTTTAAATCTTTTCATTTTCTATGAAGAAAACATTACTTTCCTCACATGTGGTCTTTCACTGTTGTTTCCTCGTGTGAAAGTGCATTTCGTGCTTAGAAAATGAATCAGTCCAAACCCACCAAAAACTGTAACCCATGCCCAATATTCACTCTCTCAACACATCCCTCACTGCCTTACTGCCCCACTGAACTCTACCCATGCGAAATCAAATGACACCTCTGTCAGTCCATCGACAAAACGCGCTCCAGCGGCTATTTTCTTCGCCGCTGCCAATCGACTGTCAAAAAAATAAAAGATTGCGTTCTGCAACTACTTGTCTCTCCCCCATCAATTAACACGAAAATACAAATTTTTCGCAAAAATTCAAATCCACATCCCCAAGACTACATCATCAAAACTCAATTAAAACCAACCGCAACTCCCGAGCAACCCAAATTCCCATCAAATCACAACAAACTCAAATTGAAGAACTTTTTTAAAAAATCACAATTTGCAAATCGTGTCGTCGTCGCCTAAAGACCAAAGAAGAAAAAGTCTGTCTCGCGAAAGAAAATTGACTCCGTGGATTCATTCGTTTTCGTTTTGTACTCGAATCGAACCCAACGAATACGAAAAATTGTGTGTTAAATTCTCGGCACTCGGCGGCAGAGGCACCAAGCTTACATATAGAAAAATTTCCATGGAAAAAAATTAATTCACGGAAAATAAATCGAAATCCACGGAAATCGGAAAAGGACTCGAATTTGGCAGCCAAGTGTTCCAAACAAATCGGATTCAAGAATTTTTTGTTAATTTACTTTCGTTTCGGGGGGGAAAACTAGAATTTCCTGTTTTAATAAAATTTTTTATCATAATTCGATTTTTCTTCTTTGCTTTTTCGATCGAAAAGGAAAAATTGTTGCGAAAATTTTCTTCTGCATTCATCGTCGTTGTCGTTGTCGTTGCTCGTCGTCGTCGTCGTAGTCGTGGTCGTAGTGGAAAGTCGTATTCGTTGTCGTTGTTATATCGGTGTCGCGAGTGTTTGAGGATTTGTGTTTCCGTGTGAGTTCTGCTGTTGGCTGCTGGCACTGGCATCCATCCTTGTTCCCTCGTTTTGTTGTGAACTGAACATTGACATCGTGGTAGTGCACCTTTTGCTTTTTGGGCAAGAGCAGCTCTTTACGACAGCGACTTTAACGGGCACGGATTGTCAATGCGTGCATCAGCTTCGGCTGCCTCGTGATTGCCACAGTGACGACAGCAAAATGTCTGAAATTAAGCGAGTCGCCTTCACCACCATCAGCAGTAGCGTCAGCAACAGCAACATTGGTACTGGCAGCAGTGGCAGCGTCAGTGGAAGCGGCTCTGGTGCACCTTCGCTGTCTGCATCTGGAGGAAACGGAGCCATCTCGGCGATGGCAATGGCGACTTCGAGTGCGGCGCTCCATAGGTTTGGTGTGCCGGATCCAGTGACGTCACAGAAGTCCGGCAGCATTACAGCAGCTGGATCGACGGGAACAGGAGCGGGAGCGGGAACGACGGGGACGTCAAAGCAAAACAAGACCATCCGCCTCAATATGGAACTGTTCGCCTCCAATTCGAACTCCTTCCCGGAATTCAACTACTCCAAGTTGATTCATTTGGAAAAGGTTTGTTTTATGTTGTTGTTGTTATTGGTTTGTCTTCCTTTTCGTCTTTTAGTCGTTTTGTCGTTTGGTTTGAGAATTCGAATTCAGAGAGTTTGTCGTTTTCGTTTTCGGGCTTCAGCCAGGTCGCCGTTGTCGTTGGCGTTGTCGTTGGGTCGCGTCGGTCGTTGGGTGTTTTGTTGGGCCTTGTGCGGTGCGCGCCTCCTCACAGAGATTGCTGCGTCTATTTCGGTTTCAGTTTTGTTATCTATCTTTTCGTTTTTGTTGTTGTATCACTTTTTTGATATTAAATGCACTCATCTGCTTCTTGTTGCTTGTTCCATTTTTCCATTTTATTTTTGATGTTTGCGCGTGTTGAATGGGCAAGGAAAGGGTAGGGTAGAAACGTGGGACACGGGTAGCAGCTAGGTAGGTAGGTTTAGGTTCTTTAGCTGGAGGAAAACGAATTTGGTCGAAGAAATCGAATTTAAGTTGAGGGTGGTCGATCGCCCGGTCCCCTGATACCGCGGTCTATGGTCGATGCCTTCGCCTTGTGCCTTGTGATTGGTTCGGTATTTGGTTGAGTTGACGTCGTCGGTCGTCGGTCGTTGGTTTTGGTTCGCTTTGCTTAGCCGTTGTGTATGTGCAATGCTGGAGACAATTTCAATCTTTTTTTTTTTAATTAAAATTGAATTGAAATTTGGTTGGTGGGATTGAAATTGGGTTTGGGTTTGAGAACCAAATAGTCAGAAAAGAGAATGCGGAGAACAAGCAGAGATGATGTACATAGATTCGACGAGATTCGATGTGTGGAAGAAAGGTGACGGCTGACGATAGCGTCGAGATACGTTAATGGGGGGGAAGTTTTCTTTTGTTTTCCTCTTCGTGTAGTGCACAGCACACGGTCATCTAGCATTTGGATGGGAGGAGTGGAGTGGAGTCGTAGTGGCGTTGGATGGAAATGATTTGATTTTGTATTTATGAACTCGTTGGATTACTGCTTTGTTATGAATGATGCGTTGTTGTTGGGAGAGTGTGAGGCTGAATTATAAAATGTTTTGCGTGTTGATTCATTGTGTGTATGTGTGTGTGTGTGTGTGTGTGTGTGTGTGTAGACACATGTTTTATTTAAGTGCATTATTTTGGAACGTTTGATTTGATTGATTTACGAGTACTTTTCTTTTGGGGTAGATGTAAATGAGGGTGGTTGATTTAGGTTTTTTTTTTTGTTGTTTCTATGGGGATGTTATTTTAAAGGGTATACATTGAGTTTGTGTGATTTTTATTTTTATGATTTTGCATTCATGCAGAAGAAGAAGGGTAGGTAGGTTTTAGAGGAGATTTGTATGTTTTGTAGTGAAGATTTGATTTAATGTATGTAGATATTTATGAAATGGTATATAAATTAGGGGAGGATAACCTCTTTTCTTTATGGCAATGGAATTAAAGAGAAGTATTTGAAAAAAGAACATTTAATATAAATAGTTTTTTAGATGATTTTCAATGTCAAGCAAATTTGTAATCAAGTTTTGAATGAAAAAGTCTTTTTGAAAAGAAAAAATAATAATATATAGGTACCTAACCTAATGCATATGGTCGAGGGGTACATTCAATAAATAAATACATTGTATATGTGTCACGCTTAAGTGAATAATTAGTTGTTGCCTTTTACTTGTAGGTATATGGAATATTAGAGGCTACTTATTCAAATGTATAACTCAATTTAAATATCAATTTTAAAAATAAAATCAATAGGTTTTTGAACAACAATTAACAGTAAATAAATAATTGATTACCCGTAGCGTGATGGTTAGTGCGTTGGACTGTCATGCGAGAGGTCTTGGGTTCAATCCCCGCCTATGCCACGGGTACTGCCTCTCCTCCAAGAGTAATTCTTGTCATGATAAGTGCTTTCTCAAGTTAGCCGTTCGGATTCGGCTTAAGACTGTAGGTCCCCTCCATCCCTGATAGCATTACTCGCACACAGGAATGGTTGAGAGTTGTAAGTCTCTAGGCCCTAGTTCTCAACAGACTGTTGCGCCACCTAATTTATTTATTTATTTTTAAACAATTGATAAGAAAATTTATAATTGAAATAATTATAACTAAATTGAGTTTATGCTATGGCACTAAACAAATGTATTAATTTTCTGGCTTATTTTGATAAAATAGTAATTAGCAGTATAATTTGTCATTTAACGGAAAACTACTCGTAAATATTGGACCCAAATAAGTACTTAGTAGGTACCTGGAAATTTACATTAAAAAATTTTTTAATGATGATTTCTTTTGACAGTTTTATCTCAAAACACGTTTCAATATTCATTGTAGTATGTAGATAAATGCAAATGTTGGAAAAAATGTGTTATCAGTATGACTTTTATAACTAGTTTTATTTAAAATAAGTAGGCAAGGCCGTATATAGGGGGGGGGGGGGATGTGGACTTTGTGACTACTAATGACCATCGCACTGATTTTTCTGATTAAGTATTAAATATTTCCAAAACTATTAAGATTTAGATTTAGATTAAACATTTTATTTCTTAAAATCCAAATAAATACAATAAGAAAGAACAGAAATAAGTGACAAAAATATTTTTTTGCCACTCTAAGAAAAATTTTACATTTATTAATTAAAATGGGTGGGGTGACCCTTAGAAGAAAAATTAAAAAAGAAAGTTAAAATATCATAAATTTATGTAATGCATACAGAAATTAAATTAAATTGAAGTTAAACATTTCAAGAAAACATCAGGTAGAACCATTTACAAAAAATTCAATACTTTCATTATCAAGACTAAGGAGCCAATATTTAACTTGTTTCATAAATAACAAATGAGAAGTTTGCATACTGATAGAATGAGAGAGTCTATTAAATATCCGACATGAGGAAAATTATAAAAATTTCTAAATGCGGTTGTTCGAGATACCGGTATAGAAACTTGGTTTAAAAAATTTCCACGTAAAATATAACTATCAATTATTCTAAAATTAAGATTACCTAATCTCTTAAAGAAAATTTTTAGTACTTTATAACAATACATATGTCTCACTGAAAGAATTTTCAAATCTCTAAATAGTGGAAAACTAGGGTACAGGCGAGGCTTACCACATATTTTCTTCAGAACACTTTTTTGCAAAACTAATAAAGGTTGTATTTTGTTATAATATGAACCTCCCCAACAAGAAATTCCATATTATAAAAAAATTGTTAATAAATTATAAGTAGCAGTTTGGAAGAGCAAACTTTACGCAAAAAGAAGAAGTTTCTAAGAGTGCACTGAAAATATTGTCTAAGATTCTCTGTGTGGTTATAAAAACTCATTCTAGAATCAATTATTAATCCCAAATACTTGAATTCATTAACTATTTCTAATTTAAAGCATTTATCGCTTCAGCTCATTGAATCCGTAAATATTATGGAAGTAACCATAGTATTACAGGTGTTAAAAAGCTTGAATTTTGGACACTCAGTAGCATGGAAAAAGAGATCAGCATCAACAATCTTTTGGCCAGACAAACTGGAAAACATTATCTTGGTTTTAGAACTAATCATAAATTTGTGCTCTGCAAACCAGATTCTTAACAAGCTGAGATCCCAATTTATATCCGATATAAGATTCAGACAACTATCTGTACCATACGAAAAACCAACATCACCTGCAAAGGCTGTCAGAGAACCCTTAAAAGACAAACTGAATAAAGAAATAATGTATACCAAAAAAAGTATTGGTCCTAAAACCGAACCTTGTGGAACTCCCAAATCGAATGTCTTTATATCACTCCTAATACCATCAAATTTAACTATTTGGGCTCTTAAATTTAAATAAGATCTTAACCAATCACTAATGAATCCTCGAAACCCAGCACTTTCAAGTTTGCTAATCAAAATTTCGTGATTAACCATGTCAAAGGCTTTTGATATGTCAACAAACAATCCGGCTGTATTCTTTTTTCTATCAAGACTTACAAATATTCGAGAACAGAAATGTAACAACGCATCTTCGGTTGATTTATTGCTTTGAAAACCAAACTGAACATCACTGAAAAATGTTGTTCTCTTTAAAAAGCTCACCATTCTATTTTTTACAGCTTTTGTCGCAACGGTATGGTACACCACTTGATTTAAAGTAATCAATGTCCTCCTTCAGATCTTTAACACAAGGAGCGTGAAAATTAGATAGGCAATCCTTGCACGATATTTTGGATGCGGAACCTTTTTTGATCACCTCCGCACAAACTTTACAATTGATCATTATTAAATTCGAATAGTTTTAACTTCTCTGATAATATCTTTCAAGTAACAATAAGATGCGCACCCCACGATACTCTACGTATGACTCTACCATTAACTAAAGAAATATTATAATTTAGTATGTAGGAAGGTACCTATTATTTTTATTAATTTTATAAGAAATATATAATACATATCTGTACATTTTCAATCTTATAATTAAAACATAAAGCATTACTTCATTGCGAAGATCAATTATCAACCAGTTGATAAAATTTAATTTAAATTTGAGGCCAATATTTTTAATTTTTCAAAAGATATTGAAGTCAAAATTAAATTTTTACCAAGTTTTAGTATTGTTTTTTTTAGGTGTTTATTTTTTATAAAAAAACTGTCCATTCGATTTTTCTTAAAATTAAACCAAATGTTGAAAACAATATTTTTAATAAGATGAAATTAGTTTGAAGCCATAATATCAAATTTTTGAAAAGATATTTGAGTTGAATATAAATTTTTACCAACTTTTAGTAATGTTTTTTTTTAGATTTTTATTTTTTATAAAAAAATTATAAAATTATTTTAGAGACAAAATCATTGTTTGTTCGTAATCTATGGTAAAAGACCAACCACTCAATTTTTTTGAGAATCCTTTCTGCGTCTTTCTGTATTATTATCTGTACTTAGTCAAGCCATAAGTTATGTTATACAACTTTAAGATCACATTGCTCATAACTTCCAATAGGAATAATACCGTTAACTATTTTTTCGAAACAAATGCTCTTATTAGTAAAGATAGAAGCTTGTTTGGTTTCAGCTTTTGATCGGTAATAATAGAGTGGGTCGTTAAAGAAAATCAAGTCGCGATAATCGCATTACATAAGTGTGGAAAACCACTTAGTTTATCGCAAATGTTTGTTTATCGTGCCATAAATGTTTTGATGAATTGTCAAGAGTAGAGGACAGACCAAGAAGTGGTCGTCCACGCGTCGCTCGAACGTGCGC
Source organism: Eupeodes luniger (assembly GCA_951509635.1). NCBI lineage: Eukaryota > Metazoa > Arthropoda > Insecta > Diptera > Syrphidae > Eupeodes > Eupeodes luniger. Next base: position 313,339,064 of record OX608073.1, on the reverse strand, counting down.
AAAAGTTAAAGCTGTACGTGAACGAATTCGTAGGAATCCTCTGCGGAAGCAGAAGATCATTTCCAGAGAATTGGATATATCCACATGAAAGCCTATCGTCGAGCAACATGACATTTTCTAACTCCAAGTCTTACAAAAATAAGACTTGAATTAAGCAAAAAGCTTTTGCAGTGGCACGCGGTTAATGGACATGAAAATTTCTTGTTTACGAGTGAAAAAATCTTCACATTAGAGTAAGATTATAAAAAACAAAATGATAACATTTTTGACGTCATCCAAAGAAGCTAAACGTGGACACCACCCCGCTCCTGTAATGGTTTGGTGGGGGTTTCCCATAAAGGTGTCACATCATTGCATTTTTGTGAAAAAGGTGTGAAAACCGATGCAAAAGTGTATCAGAAGAATGTTCTCGAAGGTGTTGTTAAGAGATTAACAAATACTCTCTTCAACGGGGAAAGATGGGTCTTCCAACAAGACTCTGCTCCAGCACACAAAGCCAAAACCAAACAAGAGTAGCTTAGAACAAATATTCCGGATTTTCTTGCGGCTGGAGATTGGCTGTCGGGAAGTCCAGATTTGAGTCCATTGGATAACAGTTTGTGGTCCGAACTGGAGAACATGGCCTGTAAGACTTACTTACTTACTTACTTAAGGTGGCGCTACAGTCCTGTGTGAACTAGGGCCTCACCCAACAAACTTCTCCATCTAGCTCGGTCCCTAGCTAGATGTCTCCAGTTTCGCGCTCCGAGTTGGGTGAGGTCGCCTTCCACTTGTGCGCGCCACCTGATTCGCGGTCTTCCTCTACTGCGCTGTCCTGTGGGTGTGGATTCGAAGAATTTCCGGGCCGGAGCATTGGTTTCCATGCGCTCTACGTGACCCAGCCATCTTAGTCGTTGGACTTTTACCCTTTTGGCTAAGTCTACGTCGCGGTACAGCCCGTACAGCTCGTCGTTCCATCTTCTCCTCCACTCCCCTTCGATGCATACGGGACCGTAGATCACACGAAGAATCTTTCTCTCGAAACGACTCAAGGTGCTTTCATCCGCTTTTGTCATAGTCCATGCTTCTGCACCGTATAGCAGGACGGGGATGATAAGGGTCTTATATAGCGACACTTTGGTCCTTCGAGAGAGGATTTTTCCACTCAATTGCTTTCTTAACCCAAAGAAAAAGCGGTTAGCAAGAGTTATTCTTCGTTTGATCTCAGCGCTGGTGTTGTTTTCTGCGTTTACAGCGGAGCCTAGGTAGACGAAGTCCTCGACTACCTCAAAGTTACGTCTGTCGATGGTGACGTTTTGACCAAGACGTCGGTGTTGTAGGTCCTTTCTTGATGACAGCATGTACTTTGTTTTGCCCTCATTAACCGTTAAACCCATTTTTGCCGCCTCTGCCTCAATACTCACAAAATCCCCATTGACCTGACATTGATTGGCCTGTAAGACTCCCCATCGAAATTTGGATAGGCTAAAAGCTGCTTTGATAGCAGCAGCGTCATCGATAGCCATCGACACAGTGCGTGCCGCTATAGACCAATGGCCACAACGTTTGAAAGCCTGCATTATAGCTAATGGCGGCCATTTTGAGTAAAACTTTTTTTCTTAAAACTTATATTGTGAACCAATTTAAAAATTAATTTGATGATATAAAATGTACTAGATTTTTTTTATTGTCCTCTTCAAATGTAACAAAACTTATGGCTGGACAAGGTATAACAAAATTTATTTCAAGTTGATATCTCTACTGATTGTTGAGCTATGGACGACGAAAAAAACTTCCCGAACGTACGGAATTACGAACGTACATACACACACATGCACATACATCTCTCTAAAAATTCTTTTATTTAGACTCTAGGGAACTTGAAACGTCGAGAAATGTCAACGTTTTCTATTCAACAAATCGTACCGATTGCAATAACTTTCTACCGGACGTTAATAATGGTTTTATGGGGGGCAGCACCCTTTTGGAATAAAACAAACATATGTTATTTATACCGCAAAAAGCTAAGTTGATGACTTAATTAAAAGTCTATGTTTTTCCAAAAAATTAATATTCCGATGTTGAACCAACAAAATTGTGTATATTTGTATTTTACTACTGTTAATTTTGGTCTTAAAACAAATGCCAAAAAAAACCTCTAACGTGAATCTTCTTAAAACCTTTAATTCATGTTTGAACACAATCGACCTCAGTTTAGGTCTTAGGGGCGAAAACAGACAGACCAACGGAATCGCGGGACCCACTTTTTTACCTGCTCTACCATGGTAATGTTATGATTGATTATTATTTATTAAACAAGTCAACAAAAAACAGAGCCTGCATTTGTTTCACAATTCGATACTATTCGATATGCCCTTAATTAATATATAAATATGCATGCAAAAACCCACTAAATTTTGCTTTTCTTCTGTTGATAGAATTAATACCGTTCTCGAAGCTTATATACAAAAATTTAATTATTTTGTATTTGAAGGCGCTGTAGAACGAAGACCGTCAATTACAGAAAATACTTTTAAGCGACATGAAAAAAGAATGTTTAAGAATCTAACAACTCTTTTTTACTAAAATGTAGCTTAACTTTTAAACGATAGCAATGTGTGAACAATTTTTTGATACTATTTTTTACAAAAGACCAAAATTAGTTATTTTGAACTAAAAAAGTACAGTATTCGATAGAATCTATAATATCAGTTTAACTAGGATTTCCGGAACGGTTAACTATTTGCATTTTGAATTTTCTTGTCATGAATACATATTGTGGGTCTCTCCATGTCTGAACTCGCACTCAGGAATGATTGATATTTATAAGTCACTATTAATTAATTAATGTCTTAAAATAGTTGTTTTCGATACAAACTGGAAAAATAGTGCATTTTTGTTCCTATCCTACCCCACCAATATTTATCTAGCTACGAGTCAAAAGCAATAGAGTCAAGAACAGTTTGAAAATTGTAAAATATTTATTTTCATCATTAATTTACAATTACCTAATCTTTATGCTTTACCTACCAACTACGTTGTAGAGCACAATAAGTTAGGCGACACAAATTATATCTGATTTTTGTGGATGGTCTAAAGGAGTTCGATCTCAGTCTATTCAAGTGAAAGATAGGATTTCTTTGAAAAATCTAAAATCTTATTAAGTAGGTATGTATTAAAATAGATAAGAAAAATTGCAATTGCAAACACAAATTAGTTTACAATGTAAATTTTAAATTCATTAGTTTTATTGTATGATTTTGATTACATTAAAAACTTAATGTGCTTCACATATTTTCTACCCTCATTTAATAATTCTTAAACAGACACCAAAACTGCATTCTACATACAAAAGTATTATTTACGTACCGTAAATTAAAAAGTACTTACAAAAGTCAGTTTGTTACTTATTTATTAACAATAAAATTAGTTATTCAAAATCAATTTGATTAGCTATGTTAATTAAGATAATTAAGAATACCTTTATATAGGTAAACAGTTAAAATAGAGCAAAAGATAAATAATTTTCCTATCACGTTTTTGTTTAAAATCATACATAACAGCATTTGAGCAATTAAAAAGTTCTGATTTTATTTTAAAAAAAAAGTTGCTGCCTAAATTGACCTAATTAATATTTCATGTTTCCAACCTCGAGCTCTACAATCAAGAAAAACCGCGAAATGCTCCCGCTTTTTGTGTGCGTTTGTGATTTTAACCTTGAAGAACATTTATTAACACAATAATTATAAATATTATAATACCTTTTAAAGTTTAAAAATGTACGTTAATTTGAGTCTAAGATTGTTTCTTTACATCTAATGGTCTCCATTTACAAGTTAGCTAAAACACGTTTTGTTTTAAAATAAGAAAACGAGTTCACAGTAAAATAAAAAAGGAAGTTAGATTAAGAAAAAAGAAAATAATGGTATGCGCTGGAAGCTCAGTTTTTGAAAATCAAAGATTAGAAAACTGGGGCAGCACCTACTTTTCCAGATACCACTTTTCTCAAGAATCCAAAAATCCATTGTTGAGTAATTTTATCAAATTAAGTTATTAATTTATCGTATCATCATCAATGGATAAACATAATCTGTTGATGACTACAATAAACAATAATTATACAATTATATATTATTGACAAAATGTAAACAAATATTCTTAACCATATTTCTACTCATTTGAAGGTCTACTTCATGATGAATTAAATTAAAAAGTGATAAAGAATGAACCCCTGAGTTATTCCTTCCATAGTTCGTCCTTTCATAAGTCATCAAAAAGAAAACGTCCCTGTTTTTAAGATTCCTCTCAGGAACATAAAAATGCATAAGGGCTAGTAAATCCAAAGATTTTATTTTGCCATTGATAATGTCCTTTATAAAAAGAACTCTTAAGCATTCGTTTCGACTTTTTAGAGACTCCAAATCTATGAATGCTCATCTAAAACTATAGTTGGGCAAAGGTTTCAACCACCCTAAGTTCCTCAAAGCAAAACGCGTGAATCTTTTTTTAATATTTTCAATCCTGTAAGAGGTGTTTTGATAAAAAGTTGACTATCTTTGAATACAATTGTGTTGCGCTTTAAAATAACCTAACAACAGATTGGCTTTAGATATTATGAAATTAACTTATTCTGTGTCAAAAATGACACCAATGTCCCTTATTTCCCTTACCACTGAAAGATTTTTATAACCGAGACTGTAACTGAATGTGATGAACGAAAGGCTCTAAATAATGTAAAGCTAAAGCTTGTAGATAACCAAGACCTAGTGACTTACAACTCTCAACCATTCCTGTATGTGAGTTATATGAGGCACGGAAGGGACCTACAGTTTTGTGTGCCAAATCCGAACGACTAATTTGAGATGCACTTTTCGACAAGACTTACTTTTGGGGCATTTAAGAATGCATCGCTATGGACAGTAACCGTAAAAAAAAACTTTTTAGGTGGCACAGTTTGAAGTTAGACCTCTGCCATGCCAGACCTACGCACTATTCATCGAAAACTATTGAAATTTCTGGAATTGTTGTTAACTTAAACGTCTTTAATGATTAAAAATAATATCGAAATCCTCCATCTCAAACTCCACCATGTAATAATGCAACTCATTGGTGGTCAACCTAATCTTATATAGATGCAGATGAAGGTCGTTTTCCAAAATGTGATGAACAAAACTTCGTGACATACGAATACCTAGTTGTTGTGAACGACGCACGGCGATCAGACTTAAGTAGACTCATTTTAACACTATCTTGCGCTATTGCTACGTTTATTGATGATCGAATGTTTCTCTCATAGCTGGCTTTCATGTCCACAGTCGCTTGCCAAGGCACATTGTTTCGTACGAAACTTTTGGAACGTTTTAGGGACACTTTTCGCACTTGTAGGACGTTTTTACTATTGTTACGTGTTGTTCAACTGTTCTCTTTAAATACTAAGTTATAACGAAATGTATGGCTACATACACTTTATAGTCGTAGGTTCTTCAAACAATCTATCTATACTGGATATTCTCTTGTATATTATCACATTTATATCAAAACTCATGAATCTCACTATTTAATGTACCCTTTAATTTATATCAATTTTTGTTTGTGTTTCAGAAAAAGCTCAAAAAGCTTAAAAACAACAACAAACAAAATGGTTTCTCGGATCCATTTGAAGAAAACGATGATGATGTTGCTCGAATAGCTAAAGAATTAGAAAAGAAGTACGGAACTGCCTATGCGAGTGGAAGAGGCCGAAGCAAAAAGGACGATTTCTGTGATATCGGCCTTGGATATGATGAAAATGACTCCTTTATTGACAACACAGAAGCGGTAAGTTGAGTTCACACTAACCTCTCAAAATAGAACACAGAATTAAAACCCACCTTTTTATTTTTTATTTTTTTTAGTACGATGAAATAATACCAGAAGAGGTTGAGACTGTGGAAGGAGGTTTTTATATTAATTCCGGTGCATTGGTATTCAAGCACCTTTCGAGTACGGAAAAAACAGATGAAATAATCAAAATGCCAAACAAAACACGAAAGAGAGCATTATCGTCATCTTCTGAAGAATCTGGATCGTCTGACGATGAAAAAGATGGTGACAAAGAAACCGATGGACCAACAGCAATAAACGCAGCATCAACTTCCGCAGTTGCCAATACCCAACAGAGTGCAGCTTCCAAAGTGAGCACTAGTAGTAGTAAGCAAAAGACTGTCCTTCAGTCGGAGAAACGCCATAAGACCTCTTCCGACAAAGAGAGCAGCGATAAAGAGAAATCATCAAAGAGTAAATCATCAGCAGCAAGTTCAACAGCAACATCTTCAGTTAATTCTTTGGCCTCTGGATCGCCCAAAAATGAAGACATACTTTCAGAACCAAGCTCAAAAGACAAAGATAAAGACAAGTCGCGTGTAGACCGAACGGTTAAAACAACAACTGTAAAAGATATGCTCAAAGCAAAGAGAGATAATTTCCTCAAGATGCAAGAAGATGAACTGAAGACTAAAACATCAAATGGCGATGCTAAGGCTGCAACATCCACCGAAGATGCGTCAGGGTCTGACTCGTCAAGCGACGAAAGTGATTCAACTCAAGAACCCAATGCAAAGAAGTTAAAGAAAGGCTCTGAAGAAGATAGTGATAGTAAGTCCATAGCTCGAATTTCTTTCTTACAATTCTAAATATTACCTTTTTTCGTTTTAATTAAGAATTGCGTCCCAGCGATACAGCGTTACCAGACCTTGCCGATGAACTTTTGAGGGACGTACAAAACATAAAAGATACTGCCAAAGCTAGTAATCGGACTGGCAAAAAATTCCAATTTGATGAAAAACTTACTGATATATTTTTGAGGTATTTATTTGATTAGAATCTTGCAAAGGAAAATGTTGTGAATTAAAATTATTTATTTTCTTTCAGTGTGGACGAAAGATGTTTGTGTTTGGATAAAAATGTTAGAAATAACGTTTTTGCGCATTTGGAATATCAACTTTCACTGCCCAAATATTTTCTATTACGAAAAGCTAAACAGTTGCGAATCAATCAAGAAAAGACAAAAACTAAAAAGGCTTTTGTGAAACTTCGGAAGGCAGTTGCTGAAATAATGCAAAGTATTAATCAACAGTATCAGGCAAATCTAACAAAATACGAAGATTTTCAGTGAGTATTTGGTGTATTATTTATTAAATGTGAAACTTTAACGGCAGCGAATGATAAGATTTACCCCTTAATGGTTTACAAACTTAATGCTATCTCCTATCTTAAAATCCGAGCAGAAAACAATTCTGATTAGTTTCTCACCTCTGATACACAATCTGCTAATTTTTCATGTCATGTATCTGCTAATTTTTCATGTCAAACAAATCCAGTTAGAGAAACGACGTCTAGGGGGACCATTCGTCAGTACGAGAAAGACAATTGGGGGTGGTATTTGAAGGATCTTCAACTGGTTACTTTGCTTCTTCGTACTTGATATATTAAAAGCATTTAACAGCGTTTGGCATTAGCTTTACTTATCCTAATACTCTTTCTTTTAAATAGAAATTTTCTTTCAAACCGTTTAATAAAAAATTGTTTTGTACGGATTCAAATCTGAAATCCAATATCTAAATAATGGTTCCGTTTTGTCCCCGACTCTGTTTTTTACTTTTAAAAATGATCTCGTGTCTGCAACTTTTAATGCAACTACTTGTCACGCTGACAAGCAATTTATATTAATTTCCACTCTCACAACCCCCTCTTTGGATTTGGAAATGCAGTGACCAAAAATATGATGACAAGCTCATAAGATTTATATTTAAGCAGTGTTGTACAATGGGGAATACAAAACAGCGTGAAATGTTGTGTTTCGATAATCCAACTCTGTCTTAGCGAGATAAACCCCATTGCCACTTGATATGAGTTGCACTTATTACTTAACATCTCGATATTCTTTGTTTGTGCATAACAAATAGCTTTTTGTGGAACGCTCAGAAACCAGTCGTTACCAAAAATGCCTTAAGATATTTAGGATTTCAGAAACAATGCAAGAAATGTTTCTCTCCTTCTGATATGACTAAAATTAACAAAACCTCTTACGTTCAAAACTTGAGTATAACTCTCATCATTGGGCTGGTGCTCCAGAAACTTACTTAAGCCTCTTGCACAGTATTAAGCTTTTTTAATGATTGGTGGCAATGAAATCATAGGTATGGTTAGGTTGAAGTGGCTATCCGTGATGGAATAGGACACACTTAGGCCAGTTTAATGGCTCATTGTAATACCACATGAATCTTAAGGCTTTCTCCTAAGCTCAATGAAACCAGTTTGAGTCCCTTACGAAACGTGAAAGGATTATTATGCTAATATAATTTAGATCGTATAGATCGTTATAGAAGAATTCTCTTCTTGCGTTTTTGAGCTATCGCAGGGCAAGAACAAAGAAGGTGAAGAACTGTTTCCTCCTCTTCCTCGTCCATACAGCTTCTGCTGTATGTTATTTGAGAATACGCCTAGCCGCTTGGCGTGCTTTCCTATTACACAGTGCCCGGTTATATGCCGAGCTTATATGCAATCTGCTTAGAGATGGAAAGCACCTTGATCACTTTAAATCTAGTGTAGGCCAGATGTTTTTGTGACCTGACACGTGTTGATGCTGTTCAACCTAGTGTTTGCCTTCTTCATACCGTCCTGCATTAGCAATAGTAGCGATCGGTATGCCAGCATTTGCCAAACGTGGTAGAATGGGTTGTATTGTACCATTTCTGGCGAGTTCATCTGTCTCACATTTTCCTGGAATGTCTCTATGGCCTGGCACCCAGCAAAGGTGAATATTAAACTGTTGTGTCATCTCCATTAGAGAACATCGATAGTTATGGACTGTTATAGAGTTTGTAGAAAAAGAGTCCAGAGATTTGATAGCGGCCTGGGTATCTGAGAAAATACGGATATCAGATGTTGATATCACGTTTTATTTAAGCCAGGACAAGACTTCTTTTATCGTCAAAATGAAATCATTAAGCCAATTATAAAACCTGGTAGTTTCTTTCTTCTTGCTTTTGTACCGTAATGACTATGCTCTAGTGAAGTAGCCAGCTATATTTCTTCCCTTAAACTGTTTAAAAGTAATACACACACTTTTTGGAATGCCCTTCAGCTTACCTTAGTGCCCAGTTTCGGTCGTACGAGTTACATGCACACTGTCTTTATCCGTCATTGAGCGGATTTTGCACCGAGGAAACTAATGAGACATTTTTTTCCCGAAACGCATTGTTTGATTCGAGCTGTAAAGAGTTTATAAAGGTTAAGAAGGTAAGTTTCCTTTGTTTTAGGGCTAACTTAAATGAGGAAACCCGGAAAAAGTTCAAGCACGTTAGGAAGACCTGGTATGACCAAAAATTACGGCAAAAAATACTGCAATATCCCAAACACGGTAAAATTGTTGGTCTTTGTTAAAAAAACATGAGAAATTCTTCCTCGGTTCCTACGCTCGTTGTCAATGACACTCCATTTGTTAGCTCTCTAAAAGCTAGGCATTGCTCCGCCAATTCACCGCTGGCATTGAGTGTTATGAATCCGCCCGCCCTTGAACGCGCTAGTGGTTCTATGGGACCAATCGTTTTTCGCACTTGTACTGTGGCGAGAGATCTCAACAAACATAAATCCGCTGGCCCGGATGGTATCCCCGATTTTGTTCTGAAGAGGTGTATTTCAACGCATGCTAAACCACTGCGTAAGCTTTTTCATCTGTCCTACTCCTCTTTAACCGAGCCAAAGCCACAAGACTAGCCTCTCACTGGGATTCTTACAAAGAACCTCTAAGAATTTATAAGAAGGCACTAAGGAAATCTCAGCGATCTTCCTGGCGATCCTTCTGTGGCACGATAGAAGAAACTTCTGAAGCCTCCAGGCTACGAAAAATTCTTTCAACTAATCCAGCGATGCCAAGCTGTCTGAAAAATGCAGACGGCTCCTGGACAAATTCAAGTGAAGAATCGCTGAAATAATCATATTCGTTCAAGTTTCAATATAACAAATCCACAAGGTCTGATCACAAGGGACAAGCTACAATGGGCTCTCAACAGCTTCGAATCATTTAAATCTGCAGGACCAAATGGAATAGTACCAGCCGAACTACAAAAAGCATCAGACATTATTGCACCAATCGTTGAGGCAATTTTTACCAGTTGTCTATATCTGGTCCATATTACCTCGGCATGGAGAGAAGATAAAGTTGTTTTTATACCCAAAGCAGGTAAATGGCCGCAAGTCAATCCTAAAGATCTACGACCTATAAGTCCATCATCATTACTTCTTAAAACCTTAGATTGATTGATATCCATTTAAGGGCAAGTATTGATACAAGACTTCTGCTGTCCACGTCTCAACATGCATTCTGTATAGGTAAATCGGTGGAAACAGCGTTACACACCTTAGTACGCACCATCGAATACTCCCTCTATCATAGAGAGTTCACTATGGTTGCTTTCCTTGACATCGAAGGTGCTAATTCATTTAATGCTGACTAGCAGAATAATTAACTCAAAACTGGGCAACTCCTCTGCCAGAAGATTCGTTAGTAGAGGGACACCACAAGGTGGTGTTCTATCCCCTCTCCTCTAGAACCTAGTGGTGAATAAAATCCTAACTAGTCTGGATGCGGAGAGTTTCAGAATGATTGCCTATGCGGATGACGTTGCTATAGCGGTTTCAGGAAAGCATCTTAACACCTTAAAAGAACTCTTACAAAATGCCTTAGACAGACTTATAGTTTGGGCTGATCGGTGTGGACTGGGTGTTAACCCACACAAAACCGAATTAGTCCTATTTTCGAGGAAATACAAAATTCTCTTTGTTAACCCTCCCTATATTAAAGGAATCCAATTAAAATTCTCAGATCTGGGTCTTATTTTAGACAAAAAACTAAATTGGAAACGCAATGTACAAGAAAGAGTCAAAAAAGCTACTGTAGCTCTCTTTTCTTGCAAAAAAGCTATTGGTAATAAATGGGGCTTACAACCCCAAATTACGCATTGGTTATACACATCGGTAATTAGACCGATTTTATGTTTGGGTTTCTTAATGCGATGCAAAAAGTTTGTATCCCCCTCTGATCTGGTTGTTATCTACAAGATTTTTAAACGTCCAGAGCTTGAGTTCATTAACGTGCGTCGCTTGAACATCGTTGTAAAGATTCTTCTCCAACCCTTTTTCAACGTTATTTTAACAGTTTTTTAACTAGAAAAATAGCCAGCTGCATTTCTTCCCTTAAACAGTTCAACCTTAATACTCGCGCTTCTAGGAGTGCTCATAACTATTCCCTCGAGCCTAACTTTGGTCGTACTGTCAAATACAGAGATTTGTTCTTTACCCGTACTACGCGAATGTTGAACGCACATTGTCATGGCAGTGTTTAAGATGCCATTTCCCATGAGTGTAACTTGCACCGAGAAAACTAATATCCTTTCATTATTCGGTATTTTCATTACATATCATCACTTGTGGAATAATGACATATTCGATGTTTTCAAAACTAATACTGTTAATATTGTTTGGATTTCTCCGATGATGCAGTTGCATTCACTCCTTAAACAATCATACATTAATACTTGCATTTCCAGTCATTCCATCAGTTTGCTCTTCAGCTCAATTGCGGACATTCTGTCAAGTAAAGAGAATCTCTTTTCAGCCGAACATCAAGAATGTTGAATGAAATTAAAATTAGTAACAAAATAAAGGCCAAAGGTCCTTTATTTGTAAGCCTCAAATAATTTGTGTGCACCTATTTAGTATCCCAGCAATCTCAAACCGTCTGTCAATTTATTTCAGTTCTTAGGATAAAAAGTCTATCAAGCCTTAAATTTATCTTTAATTTTTACCTTCTGAAGTTTTTAGTACCCAAAAAAGAAACAGTATTTGTGATTATAGTTTTCTCGCAATTTTGTTTAACCAACTTAGATTTCTTTGTTAATGTGTTCAATGCTATGTTTTTCTTAGATCTCTTCATCCTGGAGTTGACGTACATAAGTTAGAGAATGCTCCTAAAATGCCTAAAAAGAGATTCCAATGGAATGATAATTCAAGGTAAGAATTTATTTTGATTTAAGAACCCGAGAAAAAACAAAATAAAATAATAAACCTTTATTTGCACAGGACTCTACTGTATGATCTCTATCAAGTGCGCTGGATGTCGTTTACAGTTCTGCGCACCCGAAAAGAATCCTTCGAAGATTTTGTTACCAACTTCCTTAAAGACAAAGTCATCAATATTTGGCCAAGTGGTTGGATGAAGTTGGAAGAGCTGAAGCGAGAAATCGAAAAGAAGAAGAACGCACCTAAAAAACTAAAAGAGAACAAAAAACCCGATGAATCTCGAACAGCACTTAGTTCGACGGAAAAATCGAAATTACTCAATCAAGAATCGGCTGTTTCCACAAGCAGCAAGTTATCAATTAACACCACTGACAACCATGCAATGGCGTCTTCAAGTGAATCCTCAAGCGCCACCAATCTTAAACCAAATGATATGACGAAACTTTTGCCGACGGCGGCGCACAGTAATGCTTCTGCTGAGCACTTGCATTCATCGAAGGCTTACTCCTCGTCCTCTGGAAAATTGCATCGTTCGTCGACGAGCAGTCCTTTGAACCTTTGCAGTGGCCAAAGTCAAAGCGGCTCGAAGAGTGATAAATCCGCAAGTGGATCCGTAACCAATAACAACAATAACGCCAATCCAAACCAAAATCTAAATAGCAATAGATCATCCACCGGCACCGGTATTGTAAATATTACCAAAAACCCTATTGATCTGGTTTCTCCCTCCAAACGAACTGATCACAGCATAAACAGCATAATGTCATCGCCATCGTCAACTTCCTCATCGGTATCCACCACTCCGCAGCCGCAACATTCCGCCGGTTATCTGGGTAACTCACTGAATGTGGACAACAACACCCACGTGATTAATATTGATAACTTCAAATCCGCCTCTGAAATAATCAATACGTCCAACCAGCTCATCAACCACACCACCGGCAAGTCGCATTCGCTGAACGAACGTCAAAAAGGAGGTCGATCGTCGGCTCTGGATATAAATTCGCACAACCACTCACCCTTGAAGACAGAATTCATTCGTCGGGACAGTAGTAGCGAGTCGGATGGTGTTGAGATAGTAGGCGTCTACCAAGCTCGCAGTAGCTCGCACTCATTGCCCATTGTCAGCAAGAACAAATACAAGAAATCAAGCCATCACGGAAGTCGAAGCGATTCACCAGGTTTGCATGACAAACTCAAGACTGCCACCACTGTTCCCAAGAAATCACTCGAATGCACGGACTTAGATGTAAATAAAATAATGAAAGCTCTAAAAGAGCTCGAGGTTAGTTTAAGACTTTTGCACATCCGAAACTTTTTTGTAATGGATTGAATATTCTTTTGTTTCAGGAGCTACAACAAACTGGCAACTTTGTGCCTGACATATCGGCTTTTACGAACAGCAATCACAATGCAAACACATCACCACTTGCCTACGGAAAGGACTTGACCCAATGACAAGAGTATTATAACCCCACGACAGCTGTTCTACTCTCATCACTCTATGAGAACTTTTCCTCGCGCCTTTAGGGCACGAACCAGTCACATGGCCCCTTTCAATAGAGGCAACCTACGATTAATGCGTCCGCAAAAATCTAACAACCCTTATCCCCCAACTTATTTTTTGTTTAGATTTAGTTTCTATCTATATCCTATACTTTTAGAGTTTGTGATTTTCTTTTTCTTAATTATAACCGCATACAAATTATACATGAATTTCGCATTCCTTTCGCATACCCAATTATTATTATTTATTTTATTGTTTTGGTCCTTGTTGCGTTGGAAAAACCGAGAAAAATAGAGAAAAAGAAAAAAATGTTTTTAGTTATATTTCCGTGAGCATCTCGCTTTAAAAATATGTTTGTTATATCAAGAGAAAATTAATTATTATTATTTAAAAATAAAACAAATTTATAAGATTATATTATACAAAGAAAAAATGATAAAAATAAAGAAAAAAAAAACAAAAGGAAAACAAATTGTAAAAGAGAAAAAGAAACCACTTCTTCAACTATGTAAAATGTTATGAAAATTATTTACTAAACATTAATACATTTTGTAAAGATATTTATAATTTAAGGAATAAAACATTTAAATGCATTAATCGTTTCCGATGTTCCCAAAAGACAAAAGTTATTTTGTTCAAAAGGAAAAAGAAAGTAATTGTTGTCTCAAAACAAACAAGCAGCACATAAGTCCACTCCCAAGAAGAATTGTAATGTAGGCCTATATCAAATATTTTGTTAATAAATCGTCTATGGAGTCGTAGTACATTGTAACCATGTAATTATTATGTTAATTATTCATGGTAAACAAAATAGGCTTCATCAAAAAGTAAGATCGTAGCCGAAATAATGGAGGATAATTATGCATTAGTAAATTATCATTGAAAATGAATATCAGATCATATGAAATGTGATTTTCAATGAAATACACCGATGAAATCTGGGAATGAAGTGGAGTTCCATTTTCTTTGCAAAAATAGTGGGGGTAACAATTTAAGGAAAATAAATAGCAATTGATTTGATTAACACTCTCCCCTATTGCGACTGTTAAATACCAATTGATAGTTGATAAAAATTGAAATTTGTTCTTTTGAAAATTCATTTATTAAAAAAACTGACCCACTTTTATTTGATCATTACACATTTTATTGACATTGAAAATAATCTCGTAAATTTTCAATTATCAAAACTCTTATCAATTTTCTAATTAATATTTGATATTTATCAACTATTGTTTATTTTTAGTCGATACTCGCAATAGTTGTGATTACTAAACATGCGAAAGTTTTGTTGGAGTGTCCTAAATAGTGAGAAGGAAATATACTTTTAAATGTAAATAAGGAGTGAAGAACTTAAAGAAATTATCAGTAGTACTTTTATAATTCTCTAAACGTTCTTTAACGTCTTCAGGGTTAAATGGTTACACCGTGTATAAGCGTTTATTAAGGCTCCTTTCAATGTTGCATTAAGCCCTATTTAAAAAATACAAATTTATCAGTTATATAAAACCAGGTTAACACGTGTAGTCTAAGAAACGTAAAAGGAATATCTACCCTCACCTGTTATTGGAATACGAATATTGCAACATAAGAGTGAATTTTTGAGTTCAATCACACTCATCTGTTATTTACAAACATCATGTATAGGTTCCGCCAACTAACTTTTTTTTTCAACTAGTTCTTATTTCGTGAATGGTAATACTTAGCTCATGTCTAATTTAACAGATAATTAGTTTTATCTTTCCGCTAAACTAATATGGTCGTGTATACGCTTGAGTACCCGTGGCATGATGGTTAGTGCGTTGGACTGTCATGCCTGAGGTCTTGGGTTCGATCCATGCCTATGCCATCTAAAGTTTTCTTCACGGGTACTGCATCTTGCGAGGTCTTGACAAATTCTCCAAGAGTAATTCTTTTCATGAAAAGTGCTTTCTCAAATTTGCCGTTCGAATTCGGCTTAAAACTGTAGGTCCCCTCCATCCCTGACAACAGTACTCGCACACAGGAAAGTTTGAAAGTTGTAAGTCACTAGGCCCTAGTTCTCAAATGACTGTTGTGCCACCCAATATATTTATTTATTTTACGCTTGAGCACCACTTAGAGAAGATGCCGATTTGGCCAAAAAAAATCATCTTTTCAGATGAAGCTCATTTTGATCTTGGCGGATATGCAAACAAGCAAAATTGTCGCATTTCGGGCACAGAAAACTCACACGCATACATTGATTGAGTGCGGATTTGGTCCAGAGGCAGAATTGGACCATTTTTCTTCCATGAGCAAGGAGTGGCCGATACAGTCAATGGCGATCGTTATCGGGCCATGTTCAACGAATTTTTGTTCACAAAAGGAGGGGGAGGATATTGGCAACATTTGGTTTCAACAGCATTTTCAAAAACAAAAAAGTTATTTATTATAGAACGAAAGACCATGGCATAATGATAAAAAAAAATTAGGGTTGCCTACTTCTATCCTAGCCCTATTGAAAGGTTGGCTGGTTGGAGGTAGATTTTAGTGCCAAGCGAGGTAATTTAATTCTATTTCGAACAATATAGGGTTGCCTAACCAAAACCTGGCATGACTTAGGGTTACCTGCATTTAAAATGTTAATTCTCAGTAAGGGGCCGGTTATAGCTATCAGTAAAATCCATCAGTAAAATATTAAACAGGAGGAATCTGAAATGTTTTACTGATGAGCGTTTATAGCAATCACTAAATTTACGTCATTAAATGTTGTTTTCTTTCGATCATAACATCGAGCTTCGCGCCTCAGACAATTTTTTTTCTGTTGCTTTCATCAGTAAAATTTTTAATGATGTGATCGGAACAGTAAAAAATTGGAACACCAACAGTAAAACGAAATGGAATTTTTTTTGGCTTTTGGCAGTCAGCTGTTCAGTAAAATGAAATTTCATCATTAAAAAAATTAAAATGGATTTATAAATTAATTAAAACTTTAAATGCATTGTTTCTTTTTAAAAAAAATACTTGAATATAGGATTCATCTTATTGCATCAATCTTTTGCTAGAAATAAATTTGTAACATGTTCAAAAACTAAAAACAAAAATTTTACTGATGGATTTTACTGATAGCTATAACCGGCCCCTAAGCGTAGGAAATTGATCTCATGTGTCTTATTATGAGTATCAATTTGATAGTCAATACTTTCTATCAATTATTTGATAAGTTGGTATTATGGGTATCAATTTGTAATTTTAGACCGATTGTGAATATTTATCAAAAGTTCATTGTGGATGAGTTTTATTTATTTTGTTTGACGTTTCACATATGAAGTATTTGTTGTTTGTTTGGCCACTAACGACAAAATTCTTTGTGCAAAAATTAAGTTACTCTTATAAAAAAAAATACTTTGTTTCTTAATATGATATTCCTTTATTTAAGAGCAGAATAGTAACCAACAGAAATCAGTTAGAAAGAATTGTTTAGTTGATGGAAGAGAGTCCGAAGTAATTCACTTAGAATGACTGCCACTGCTGGTTGGCCATGCCAATATTACAGTCATTTCCAACGCTCAATTGGTAACTTCCTTGAGAAAAGAATTTTAAGACGGCTGCCAATTAAAGTAGGTATATTATTGGAATGGAATGTTGTCTTTTGATTGGTTTAAGTTTATTATCAATATCGTTTAATACCTCCAGGGGCCTGAATCTGATTATGAGGTTCGCGGCGGATCGTTTTCAATTCGACCTTTCAAATTCGACTCGCCTCGTATTTCCTTATTAGCGAATTCGCGGCGAAGCGAGAATAGTTCTTTCTATATTCCAGTGATTAAATACTTTTGGTTTGAATTTTTTTTCCCATATTCCAGTGATTTGACAGCTTTCCACAAATTTTGTTTTGATTGAATTTGTGAAATTTGCTGTGATTTATTCAAAATTTTATATTTTATTGTGGATTGTGGATAAATTATAAGAAAATTAAAATAAAGCTAACTCACATTTTTAAATAGTAATTACAATTAAGAAAGAATCCACGAAATCGAACAGTGAACACTCTTTCGCCTGTGTATCTGCCAAAAAAAAAGCTTTCGGATTTCAACTCGCCAACAAACATTATGACATTTCAAATTCGCCTTCGAATTCGTTAATTGGTCGAATTCAAAACGAAGAAGGCGAAAGCGAATGCAATATCCCATAATCAGGTCCCAGGAAGGATTACTTGGAAAGTCTAAAGTTTTGAATGAATCCACAACTGATTTTTATTAGAAAAAGCACAAATTTAAAAAAAAGTTAAAGTTAAAAGTTCTTCCAAATCTGAAAAATCCCGTAATGCTCGGTGGATTTTGATTTGCTGATTTACATTTTCTTTATCAAAACTTCTTTCAAAAAACAATTCTATCGAAGTCATAACACTTTTCAATTGGTATTCCCTTTTAAAAATCCCAAACAAATTATTGTTTTTACTTTTAAACCAAGAATTTATGGTTAATAAGAAAATTGATTCACTGTCGTTCACAAAATGTCTATAATTGATAATCATAATACCAACTCATTCAATTTGTTGATATCTACCAAGTATCTTAATTATAGTTAATAGCTATAATAGGGCTGTTAGTCGCATTATGGTTTAAATAAAAGGTTATTATTATCGGTCTAATAGCATAAGGTTTCCTTACCAAAATTTGGCATAGCCTAGAGCTAGAGTTGCCTACATTTTTAATTTTAACACTTTGGTAAGTATATACAATTGATCCCATGCGTAATTGAGTCAGGTATTATTTTAAATGAAAATACATTAAAATATTTATCTAGTAGCAAAAGGTTGCATAACCAAAAGTGTGCCCAACCCAGGGTTGACTGCATTTGAGATGTTAAGTTAATTTTAAAACAATAAAACAATATATTCAAGGCTAAAACAGAATAATATATAGTTTTTAACAATACATTTTTATTTCCTAGACACTGTTCAAATCTTTTTAGTACCTCACATAATTTCCGGAAATTCTCATTAGTTATAAGATGACTTACATATTATGAGCCTTGATAATATTCAATATGTATTAAGTTTCCAGTAGTAATATTAAAAAATGCGATTTAGACTAGATTTTTGGTGCTGATTTCGAATCCAAACTTCGATTTTAGCTACTACATAAATGTATGTATCTGCTCCAATAACAAAAATCATGTAATTTTTTTCAATTATATTTTCCCTTGTTTGAAAGACCGACTCAATTTAAAATCAAAAACTTACTTTTAAACCGTTTTGGCTTCTTCTGTTGGGATATTTCAAGAAATGTACGAACATATTTAAACTAAGTATTGAATTTTCAAAATCATCAAAGAATAGGAACTTTAAAATTGAAATCTCAAAAACCTGATGCGGTAGTGATTTTAAAGGATTAAAACTAAGAAAGTGAGAAACCTTTGAAAAAATATGACTTCTTTTCCAAGGACGAAAGAAAACATGTTTATAAATAAAGATTTTATTGACTTACTTACTTACTTAAGGTGGCGCTACAGTCCTGTGTGAACTAGGGCCTCACCCAACAAACTTCTCCATCTAGCTCGGTCCCTAGCTAGATGTCTCCAGTTTCGCGCTCCGAGTTGGGTGAGGTCACCTTCCACTTGTGCGCGCCACCTGATTCGCGGTCTTCCTCTACTGCGCTGTCCTGTAGGTGTGGATTCGAAGACTTTCCGGGCCGGAGCATTGGTTTCCATGCGCTCTACGTGACCCAGCCATCTTAGTCGTTGGACTTTTACCCTTCTGGCTAAGTCTACGTCGCTGTACAGCCCGTACAGTTCGTCGTTCCATCTTCTCCTCCACTCCCCTTCGATGCATACGGGACCGTAGATCACCCGAAGAATCTTTCTCTCGAAACGACCCAAGGTGCTTTCATCCGCTTTTGTCATGGTCCATGCTTCTGCACCGTATAGCAGGACGGGGATGATTAGGGTCTTATATAGCGACACTTTGGTCTTTCGAGAGAGGATTTTACCACTCAATTGCTTTCTTAACCCAAAGAAACAGCGGTTAGCAAGAGTTATTCTTCGTTTGATCTCAGCGCTGGTGTTGTTGTCTGCGTTTACAGCGGAGCCTAGGTAGACGAAGTCCTTGACTACCTCAAAGTTACGTCTGTCGATGGTGACGTTTTGACCAAGACGTCGGTGTTGTAGGTCCTTTCTTGATGACAGCATGTACTTTGTTTTGCCCTCATTAACCGTTAAACCCATTTTTGCCGCCTCTGCCTCAATACTCACAAAAGCCCCATTGACATCACGCTGAGTTCTTCCGATTATGTCAATGTCATCAGCATATGCAAGTAATTGGACAGACTTTTGAAAGATAGTGCCTCTAGTGTTGACGTGTGAGCTTTGCACTATTCTTTCAAGTACGATGTTAAAAAAATCACATGACAGCGCATCACCTTGTCTAAAACCTTTTTTGACATCGAAAGGTTCTGTTAAGTTGTTTCCAACCTTTATGGAGCAGCGTGAATTCTCCATGGTCATCCTGCACAAACGGACGAGTTTGGCAGGGATGCCAAAACTAGACATGGCTCTATACAGTTCGTCCCTGTAGATACTGTCATATGCGGCCTTGAAATCGATGAAAAGATGGTGGGTGTCGATTTGGTGTTCTTGGGTTTTTTCCAGGATCTGCCGTAGTGTGAATATTTGATCGACTGTGGACTTTCCTGGTCTAAAACCACACTGATAAGGACCTATCAGGTTGTTGACGATGGGCTTTAGACGTTCACATATAACGGCAGAGAAGATCTTGTAGGCGATGTTAAGTAGACTGATTCCTCTATAATTGGTGCAGTTTAAAAGGTCTCCTTTTTTCAGGATCGGGCAAACAATACTGAGGTTCCATTCATCGGGCATGCTTTCTTCCGACCATATCTTACAGATAAGTTGGTGCATGCTCCTAACCAACTCATCTCCAGCTGCTTTAAAGAGCTCGGCATTCAGGCCATCCGCTCCAGCGGCTTTGTTAGACTTCAGCTTAGATATAGCAATCTTTACTTCGTCTAAGTCGGGAGGACGGGATTGTTGGCTTTCGTCGTCTATATTGAATGGATCATCCTGCCTGACAGCGGAATTCGGTTCGTCGTCGCCGTTATACAGTCTGCAGAAGTGGTCCTTCCATATCCTCAGCATTGACTGCGGTTCCACTATGATGTTTCCACTTTCGTCTTTGCAGCCTTCGGTTCTAGGTTTATGTACTTGTGAATTTCGTTTCACCTGTTCATAAAACTTTCGAACTTCATTCCTGTTTTTAAGCCTCTCAACATCTTCGACCGCACGCTTCTCATGCTCTCTCTTTTTCCTTCTGAGAAGTCGGTGTTCCTCTCGCCTCTTCTGCTCATAGAGCTCATGAGCAGCTCTCGTCCTTTTATGCAGCGCCGCTTTGCGTGCCTGTTGTTTAGCTGCATTTGCCTGCCGACATTCCTCATCAAACCAGGGGTTCCTAGTTGGTGGTTGCTTGAAACCCAGCACGTCAGAGGCGGCTTCTCTGAGTGCGTCTTGGCAATGTTGCCACTGGTTTTCTATACATTGTGTTGGCGGCACAGAACTTCGAGAGAGGTTACTTGTAACTCGGTCGGAGAAGGAGTTGGCGATCTCTTGCGATTGTAGCCGTTCGACGTTGTACCTTCTCCCAGCATCTCCCTGTTTTGCCTTGGGCCTGGAAACCCGAAGTGCTACCTTGGCTACAACAAGGTAGTGGTCCGAGTCGATGTTAGCTCCTCGGAAAGTTCGGACATCCATGATGCTGGAAGCGTGTCTGGCGTCGATCGCAATGTGGTCAATCTGGTTGACGGTAGTTTGATCTGGAGATCTCCAAGTTCCTTTGTGGATGTTGAGGTGTGGATACCGCGTACTGGCTACCATGACGTTTCGCCCCGCAGCAAAATCTATGAGCCTGAATCCGTTGTCGGAAGTGTTGTCGTGCAGGCTGTTTTTCCCGATTATTGCACCAAAGATGTCTTCCCTTCCTAGCTTGGCATTAAAATCGCCCAGGACGATTTTAATATCGTAGCTAGGACACTGCTCATATGTTTTGTCTAAGAGCTCGAAGAACATATCTTTGGTGTTGTCATCCTTCTCTTCTGTGGGGGCGTGCGCGCATATCAGGCTAATGTTGCCGAATTTAGCCTTGATGCGGATGGTCATGAGGCGCTCATTGATGCACCTATTTTATTGACATAAACAAATTTTTGAACAATTAAAAGTAGTTTCGATTAAACTTAAAAACATGACTGTTAGAAAAACAAACTTCCATGTTTAGACAAAGAGAAACCTTAGCCTTTTGAAGTGAACTTAAAAATGTGTGAATGATTTCAAAAAAATATCTGGCTGCGTATCAACTAATCAGAAAATGGCCATTTAAATACATACCTAATATTTCTTTCCACAACGAACTCCGAGCCTAATACGAATTATTCGTTTTCAAAATGATCATGTTTTGATATTCATAGTTTTACTGGGATGAAACTTTGTAAAGAAAAAGTGTTGAATCGTATTTTAGTTTTGCTTTTGCCAATCAAATCATTTAATTTAAAGTTTTCTCTTGATTCAAAACCGCTCTATGGAATGATTTTCGTGTTCTTGGATATCGCTTATTTGAACTTCGCAATAGAAAGTTGTTACATCTCAAATTCAAATTATAAAAATGTAACGTTCATTTTTGTATTATTCTAGTACATTGTTGTACCATTTCCTTTTTCGATTCATTGGAAATTTAATTCGGCAAAAATTGGTGTTGGTGTATTTTGTTCTTTCTGGTTTGTGTCTTGGCTGTGCGAACGAAAATAAAATCGGAGCTAGTAGCTTCCGGTTTTGTATACTTAACCCTTTATTGCATGGCTCATAAAGGCCCAACCACTTTCTTGTGAATAATTTTTATGTTTTTTAAATCTTTGTATATAAAATTTAATTCATTATTTTTTTTAAATAAAATAAAAAGCGAACAAATTCCGGAATTTCAAAATTCACTAATTAGGATCGTTTTCTACGGATGCCTGAACGATAGCGATATTTTAGACAATTTTACCAACCCGCTGTCTTACTGAGAAGGTATTATCACATAACGAATATGTATAGTCAAATTTTTTGAACTAAACTTGTTATTGCTGTCCACTGGGCAAAAATTATGACCGAATTTTTGGAGTTCATGCTCTTAGGTGCCAATTATAGCTATCATTGGTTTTCATCATTGAAAACGAACATTGGAATTTTTTTGACAGGTCGTTTATAGCGATCATTAAAAATTTCTATCATTGAAAAAAATAACTGATTGAAATCCACCGAAAAAATTTTACTGACGGAAATCTATCATTGGGGTTGTGTGAAATTGGAACAAAAATCAGTGGAACGACTCGTTTCACTTTTGAGCATAAAAGTATCAGCTGTTTAGGAAAATGAATTTCCGTCCGGAAAATACAAAAATACATTTTTAGCGAAAAATAAATGCGCAATTGAACTTTTTTTTTCTCGAAAAAATTCTTTGTGTGATTTCCGATCGATCAGTATATAATTTTTATTTCTAATCAAAGGAAACACAGTCAAATATCTATTTAAGTTTTTTCTGGATCGATTTCAATGATAGCTATAACTGGCCCCTTAAAGTTGCGGTCTACAAATTATAATTTCGGTAGACATTTAATATAATTTGCACACGTTACTATTTTGTGTAATTACTTTACCATGACGAAATGTTGAGTTTACTATATACATTTTTGATCATGTTAGTTCGATGATTAGTTAAAGGATACGTTCACAAATTAAAGTCAAAGTTTTGAAGTCGCTATAATAAATAAATAAATAAATAAGGTGGCGCAGCAGTTCATAGAGAATCAGGGCCTATTGGCTTACAACTCTCAACCATTCCTTTATGTGAGTCATGTCAGGGATGGGGAGGACCTACAGTTTATATGCCGAATCCCAACAACTAATATATGAGGAAGCACTTTTATGACAAGAATTACTCTTGGAGGATTTATCCAAAGTGACAAATCTGGTTGACCCCAATTACCTTACGCTTTTGACTTCAATTAGTTTTTATATTACTTACTACATTGTGATGTCCTACGAAATTTGTATTACAAGTACATACATGTGTAAAATAGGCCACAGGCTCCGTCACTTGCCTAGTCAGCTGGATGCTAATGCCTATAATATTATTGGACAGAGTCACATAGGTATGTACATACACTTCGTGTCACATGAATAGGGACAAGCTTTTTTCGTTTATTATTTGCCGATATTTCTTAAACCCCTGGGTTTTTGAAAAAACACAATTTTGGTATGAATTGGGTATGTAGTAAGTTTATATTGCAAGCAAACATTTTTGGATTAAGTTGATAAATACAAGTTTTATGACGGTCATAAAAAGTACCTGTTTTTTGTGTCACATGGATAGGGACAAGATCTAAATTTATCTGGAAGACCCTTTAAATTAAAGAAAATATTAACAAATCTTATGGTTTAGGTAAAAACTTTAATGAATGAATTAAAATAAGTTTTAGTAATGTGTGCTGCCTCCTGATTTTTGAATTAATTCAAGTAACCTGTGGTGTATGGATTCATAGAGTGTTCTCAGATAATGAACGAAATTTGGGCAGAGGACCGTTTTATAGCTTCAATAATCTCTTCGGTTTTTTGGTATTGCCGTCCACCTTTGTAGACTTTTCTTGAAAGCCATCCCTAAACGTTTTTCATGATGTTCAGGTCAGGAGAATATGGGGGCCATGGTAATAGGTAAACATTTTGCCCTGAATTCGTTGTCCACCAAATAATTCAGAAAACTGCGGAAAAGCTCGTTCCAAAATCGATTTTTAAGTGATTGCCGCATACATATGTATATTAGTTAATGAAATAAAACTCTTGTAAATACAAATTTGTGAAAAAGACCACAGGGAGCACAAGTATGTAAATATTCTTCCGACATCATGGCTGACAGAACATTTAAATATTATTAAATGCTGTCCAGACATCAATCATCAATCAAAGTAAGGCAAGTTTCTAGTATCTCATTGGCCTGCTGCCAAAAAATTACCTTCCAATTAAGGCAACTTTAATGGAAAGTTCACTGGAAAGTAAGTCAAGAAAAATCTCCTTAACTATCAAGTCAAGTCTACTTCTGTCAAAATGACAGTTGATCGTATTTTTTTCATTCAACAGAAAGCTGAACTTAATTTCTTTATAATTTATTTATTTTCTGCACAACTTCATTTGATGCTTTATGTAAAAGGGTTCCTTGTCTATTTGGAAAAGAAATAAGTAATATTTCTTTCATTGCAATATATAAATTGTGATGTACTTGTAGCTTGCCTGAGGAGTGTTTTGTAAACATTAATGTTTTAGGTAGTTTTTGTACTGTGAACATTAAGTAGAGGTTTGTGAAGTAAAGTTCCAAATTTGAAGTTTATGACACTTTACTAAATAACTAGTTGCTTTGGTCAAAATTTACGTTCAAAGAATGAAGTTGACTGCAAATGAAGTCCATTGAAATGAAGGGATTTGAAAGTAAGGCAATTTTCAAGTATCTGATTGGCCAGCTGCCAAAATCTTGCTTTCCAATTAAGGCAGCTTAATTGGAAAGTTGACTGGAAAGTTATTCAAGAAAAATCTCCTTAACTATCAAGTCAAGTCTACTTATGTCAAAATGACAGTTGTCAGTTGATCATGTTTTTTCATTCAACTGAAAGCTGAACATGCTCTATGATGAATTATTTATTTTCTGCACAATTTCATTTAATGTTTTGTTTAGCCTTCTCAAATTGGAAGTTAAATAAGTAAAATTACTTTATAATACAAAATAAAAATCGTGATGGACTTTTAGCTTGCCTGAAGATTGTTTTGTAGACATAAATGTCTTTAATAATTTTTGTACGATGAAGTAAAGGTAGTGAAGGTTAGTGAAGTAAAGTTCTGAGTTTGAAATTTATGACACTTGAAAAACTAACTAGTTGCCTTGGTAAAAATTTACGTTCAAAGAATATAGTTGACTGCAAATGAAGTCCCTTAAGTTGTCTGAACCTGCCCAATATTATACTTAAACTTATAGAATTGAAATATGACTTTAAAAATAAATAAAAACTCATTTAAATCAATATTTTACTTTATATTTAAAACAAATGCATGGAATAACAGCTCCAGAACTCATATGGTCCAATATTCAGCAACTTTTTTATATATATATAAAAAAAAACTTATTCATTTGGACTTTTCCTTGCAGCAAGGTTCCTTTTTTTCAGCACCGGTGCCGCTGCATCCACATTTGCCAGCATGGTCACACTTGCACCTTTCATCACACTTTTCGGCAGTGCACTTACAATCTGTAAAAACGAAAAATGTTTCTTAAATTCATGAAAAATCAATAGCGCATTAAATTAGTAATAAAATCTCTCAATTCAAACATGAAGGAGCTTATTTTTCTCCATATCTATGTACATATTCTTAATCAATCTTACCAGAACCGCATCCACCGCAAGGCATCTTGAGTATGATATAATTTGCAAAGATTGAAATAAATTGATTTAATAAAGAAGTATTAACTATCAACTTGACCGGTCTCTAAAAATGCTCTAATTGCGAACTGCTATCTATTGAAGTCTGTGATAAACTGAATGATATGGCAAACGCTAACGCATTCAATTTCTCGAAGTTTGCCGATTTAGAGATAGAAGAGATCTGCGCAAGACTTGACAAGAGTCGACATCGACACCATAATGATGATGATGTTATTATTTGGAAAGAATGCAATGTTCAATTCTTTTATGTTTTCGTCGGATTGAAGAAGGGTGTCGAAGTGGAAAGAGGGACCATCTCAAGACCCAATGATATGTTCAAGATTTTAATTGACATTCCTTTGTGTTTGATTGCTGCTGTTGGTATTTAATAAGTTATTGATAAAGTTATTTATTTCCTTTTAATACCTTGAGTCTGCAACAACAAGAACCAACCTTTGGAATTTCTTATTCTTATAGCAAAAATTTGTCTGCTCAATTGTTTATGATACGGTAGCAGAATTTTTAGGAAATGCAAAAACACGAATGCTAAAATGTTTATCTATGTTCTTAATATTTTGGGTCGAGGCCTATAGGACGCTTTAAATATGCGATGTTTTTTTGTGAGCTTGATAACTTTATATAACACTGGTCGATAAAATTAGTTTTTTTTTTCTTTTTGTACAAATAAAACAAGACTTTTTTAAAGGATTAAGATGTCCTCAATTCGAATCTAGCCTTAAGTTTTTCTGTCACATAAGGTTTTAAAATATGCCCCTTTAAAAATGCCAAAGGAAACCAAACACGGAGTTCTTAAGCCTTACTTAAAACTCAACATACCCCTTAACAATAAATTGTACGATGATTTTGCATAGTAAAAATCTTTGTTATTTTAGTATATTGCTTAGTTTGTGGACATTTTTATTAGTTATGAGTCTTTTTTGACTCTATATGAAGTTTTGAGCAAACCTTGAATTTAATACTTTCATATAGTTTTAAAATATGCGCTTGGGAGTTGTTTTTTAGTGCCGATTTCGAACCCGAGCTTTGATTTAACTATCTGCTCGAGTTTTAAAAATACCCTTTTTTAACATTTATATTTTTTTAATATTTTCAAAAACTTGATATGATAGAATTGTTTATCAATTTTAATCTGTTTTGCCATTTTCTGTTGAAAACCGTTTTAAGCCCAAATGGTTCTAATATTATTGCCCTTATATTATGTCTCCTCGGCTACGAGTTACATAGTCCAAATTTTCAATACTTTTTCCAAAAAAACTGCTTGCATGGCGTCAATGGTAGGGCTTAAATATTGGCTCCCAATGTCTCAAGAGTTACTGGGTTGTCGGTATAAACCAATTTCTTAAAATAGATAGTTTATAGGACCACTTCTGGAAATAAAATTGTAACTTCTGGAAATAAAGTTGTCAAGTAAAGTAAATTTAGCAATAAATTGATGGCTAAGCGCCTAAGAGTGTTCAGTCCGTATGGGTCGATAACGCTCGCTTTTCGAAGTAAAAATTAAGTTTTTTTTCTAAAGAAATAAGAACCGATGATGACGCATGTAAACTGCACTAAACAGAGAGAGAACGGTTGGAATTATTCTACATTAAAAAAGCCAGCGGGTGTCAGCAGCTCAATGAAGAGATTTCTAAACTTGTTAGTTTCCATTATTAAAATTATAACTATTTTCTGCAAGTCATTCCATTCTTTTTATTCAACAACTAAGATACCGGGATCATGTACATATATATCCAGTGTATTATTGTATTTGTATCTAAGATAGAGTTCATTTTCGAAATCAGAATCTTTTAAGTTCTAATTTTAATTTTAAAGCAAGGCTTGGTATTGGAGAATAAATAATAGCTTAAGCTCGAATATTTTAGTAAATGATACAAAATATATAGCTATTTGTTAAAACATTTTCAGGGGCTTTGAAATAAATAAATGAAATTTTATGGCGTAACAGCTCGTGAAGTGTGAAGAGTGTTTCCATCTCTGACAACATTACTCTCACACAGGAATGGTTGAGATTGAGAGTTGTAAGTCAATAGGCCCTGGTTCTTCATGGACTGTTGCGCCACCTAATTTATTTATTTTATTTATAACAGCTCGTGAAGTACCAGGTCCTAGTAACTTACAGCTCTTAAAAATTGCTGTGTGCGAGTAATATAACGAATGAACTGGGACCTACAATTTTTATACCGATTCTAAACTTCCACTTGGAGAAGCACAGTCCATGAAAAGAATTACTTTTGAAATATTTATCAATTAATCCGTTCCTACGCATTCCTACGCATTAACCATCACACCACGAGAAGGTACTATTTTAACTACATACACATATATTGCTTTTTTGAACAACGTTTATTTATAGTACGTTTATGACAGAATACAAACATTTTAAGACAACCAAAAACTGTTTAGAAATCAGTCGGAACTTTGCGATGATGACTGAATAAGAAGAAATCTAAGTAAACCACTATTATAATATCGTTGAGTTTTACAAAAGAAAAATGTTTCCTGGAAAGAAATGGAGCCAAAATTCTTTTTCTAAAACTCAATTTTCTGGACCCGTATTACGAAACGCGAGGCAAAATCGATATCAAACTACGTTATAAATTTTGGAGTATATGGAAAACGACAGCCAAAAGCAGTCGCAGATACGAAGAATTAACATCGTTATACAAAAAAGCAACTAAAATCGTAATCTCAAGTAACGATAACGTGAGATTTTTGACGTATATCAGCTAGGTTCTACATTTCACTTTTACTCGAAATGAAATCAAATCACAATCGATAAATTGAAATTCTGAAAATCACCTTTATTGAAATCGATTTCATTTTTTCAAAATTAAAAGTGAATTTCCGTGTTCTAAATTTGGATTTTTTCGATTTTCAAGTGTTTTGGTATTCGAATAAATTAAGTTAGTGTGATTTGAATTCGACAAGAGAAAATTTGTTTAAAAACAGTAATGTTTTCACTTAAATGAAATAAAACTTAACTTCTTTATGTAATGCACTGTGAGAAGTTGTAACTTCTACTCTTGTAGTCAAGGGAACGGACAAGGCATTTAAAATGATTTTTCAGCACGATAAATGTCGTCTCCATATCACTTCAAGTAAAACAATGTTCTTTTGAAAAGTGAAACATTCAAAAATTAAGATTTGACACCAGAGTTTTGCCGAAACGATATTTCGGAAATTGTTGATCGAAAAGAATCACAAATCTGCACCTAGCTGTTATGTGCATCAATACAATGCAAATAAAAACTATGTAGTAATATTTAATATTTATTTTATTGAAAAGCACAGTACAAATAAAAACATAAGAAATTATACAAACTATGACAGTCAAGTGAATTATTTAATAACTGATGTAACATACATACATATGTCAGCTACTTTAATTTACTTGAAGTGATTTCGAAAAGTATTCGAAGTTATGAAATTGAATGAAAACAATTTCACTCGATTTCCAATTTAAATTTCGATTTCATTTCACTCGATTTTGGAAACCTAGCTGTATGTTAATTTGTAATACTGTTTTTCTGAAGAGTACATTATTCGAAAAGATAACTTCAAGAAGCTTCATAAGAAATATGTAGGTAAAAACATA
This sequence comes from Eupeodes luniger, assembly GCA_951509635.1. Classification (NCBI taxonomy): domain Eukaryota; kingdom Metazoa; phylum Arthropoda; class Insecta; order Diptera; family Syrphidae; genus Eupeodes; species Eupeodes luniger. Next base: position 313,309,432 of record OX608073.1, on the reverse strand, counting down.
ATAAATAAGAAAGGTTTTTTTTATTGCTAAGATTATTTTGTTTCACTTACGTAAAATCTATCTGCGCTTGGCCATGGAGGAAATATATTATTAGGATAATATATTTCCTCTATGCTCTTGGCTTTATGGTTAAGCTGACCTACTCATGGTATTCACGCAAAGTGGTAAGTTTAAAAATTGTGCTAAATAAAAAGTTTATACAAAAGTTTGCCTTAAGTCCTTTCAATTAATTTAATTAAATGACTGTGTAATTGAATCAGTTCTTCATTAAACGTCAAATGTTAAACTTTATAAATTGTTTTTTGTTCTCACAAAAACTTATAAACTCGTACAAAATTTTAAAGTTTATATTTAAAGAATATTCAATTATGAAATTATGGTTTTTGTACTTTTTTAACAAAAGTGAAATTCTTGTATTTAAAAGTCACAATGACGTTTGGTTAAGTTTATTAGAACAATTTGTGTTATTTTATCCACGAAAATCTTTGAAGAATTTTTAACAAATTGTGTAAACAATAGGCAGGTTCAGACGACATAAGGGACTTGAAAGTAAGGCAAGTTTCTAGCATCTGATTGGCCAGCTGCCAAAAAATTGCCTTCCAATTAAGGCAACTTAAAGTTGACTGGAAAGTTAATCAAGAAAAATCTCCCTAACTATCAAGTCAAGTAAACTTCTGTCAAAATGACAGTTGATCATGTTTTTTCATTCAACTGAAAGCTGAACTTTATTACTCTATGATTTATTTATTTTCTGCACAACTTTATTTAATGTTTTCTGTAAAAAGGTTAGTTATAAATTTGGAAAAGAAATAAGTAATATTTATTTACAATACAAAATACAAATCGTGGTGGACTTGTAGCTTGCCTGAGGAGTGTTTTGTAGACAAAAATAATGTTAGTACTTTTTGTACTATGAACTTAAAGTAGAGGTTTGTGAAGTAAAGTTCTGAATTTGAAATTCATGATCCTTGAAAAAGTAACTAGTTGCCTTGGTCAAAATATACATACGTTCTAAGAATGAAGTTGACTGCAAATGAAGTCCCTTATGTTGTCTGAACCTGCCCAATTTCTTATACTAAATTTGACAATTTACTTAGTAAACGGTAAAGCAGTATTTGTGGGCTTTCACTAAGCCAAGCGGCTTCGTAGTCAAGGCATTCTGATTGGTTACATGCAACTACAAAATGAGTTAAAATTTCCCCTCCGACGTAATGCCGGATCGTAATTTTCACCTACAAAGTTAGTAGACTAGACTCTGATTTTGACGTTTCACAATCAGCTGCTCCGTAAAGACGAAAGAATTCAAAATAATAATAAATCGTTAAGTAATTAAATACAAATCACTCATATTATTATCTTATGGCCCTCATTATGAGTAGCGAAGCGAGCTTAAAAACTTGCGAATTCGATAACTTTGCATTATGAGTTTCGATTCGCTTAAATTAAATTCGCTTCAAATGTCAAAACGTTATGGATCTTGGTTATCGCTAAATTATCATTAGCGAATTGGCAAGTTCAGGTGACATAAGGGACTTGAAACAAAGTCAGGCACGAGTACGATAACTTTGGCGACAAGATATAATGTTTACTATGGGAGGGGGGGTCTATCTCCCCCCGTTTAGGCGGTAGGGGCAATTTAAGAAAATTGTTATTTAAAATGAAAAAAATTAATTAAAAAATAACGGTAATACTTACAATTAAGTATCATGCCCTTTTTTAAAGCCAACAGTGGGATCTGTAAGGGGGTTCATGCTGCCCCCCTGCAACCCCCCTGCTTGGGCACACTATAGGATTTGGGGTGGGTGCGAGGTGGAGTGGGTGCAAGGTGGAGTGGGTGCAAGGTGGGGAGGGTGAAAGGTGCGGTGGGTGCAAGATGGGGTGCATGCAAAGTTTCTTTTGCATTTAAATAAGCTGGAGTTAAGAAAAATTAATTTATCCTTGGTATATCTTAATCCATATTCGATTATTACTATCAAAATAAGACTACGTTAATACTTAAGCAAGGAAAAAGTAATTTAATTAAAATATTTTGTTTGGTAATTTTCAATTTTCTCAAGAACTAGAAGACATAAAGTCATCTAGTTTTCAGTTTTTGATCAAAAACAAATAAGAGCAATGAATTCTAAAAAAAAATAGTAGATAATCTAAAAGTTTTGAAAAATTACACTTTAAACCATATTTCAAAAACTTTGCATAGTTTTGACTTGATTTAAAAACAAGCTAATAGACAAAAGTGTTGGCTTTAAAAAAAGGTATAATACTTAACTGTAAGTATTACCGTTATTTTGTAATTATTTTTTTTTCCATTTAATGTACATTTTTTTTTAAATTGCCCCTACCGCCTAAACGGGGGGAGATAGACCCCCCTCCCATAGTAAAAAATGCTTATTTTTAACTGTTCTATACAAATCCGTTATTAAACTTTGTCGCCAAAGTTATCGTACTCTCCCCCAAAGTCAAGTTTCTGGTATCTGATTGGCTAGCTGCCAAAAAAATGGCTTCCAATTAAGGCAACTTCATTGGAAAGTTGACTGGAAAATTAGTCAAAAAAAATCTCCCTAACTATCAAGTCAAATCTACTTATGTGAAGATGACAGTATTGATCATGTTTTTTCATTCAACTAAAAGCTGAACTTTATTATTCTGTGATTTATTTATTTTCTGCACAATAACATTTTATGTAAAAAGGTTCCTTATTAAATTTTTAAAGGAATAAGTAATATTTATTTAAAATACAAAATATTAGTCGAGATGGACTTGTAGCTTTGAGAAGTTTTTTGTAGACGATTATGTTGTTAATAGTTTTTGCACGATTAACTGCAAGTAGAGGTTGGTAAAGTAAAGTTCCGAATTTGAAGTTTATGACACTTTACCAACTAAATAGTTGCCTGGGTCAAAATATACGTTCAAAGACAGCAGTTGATTGCAAATAAAGAACCTTATGTTGTCTGAACCTGCCCAATGTTCGCTAATTTAACGGCTCAAAACGTCAAATTCTATCGAATCAAAATACCTATATAGCGAATTCAGAGTTTTCCGTTTTTTTGTTAAAATGAGTGATAAAAGAAAAAGGTATTTGCAAATAATTTTTATATTATAACAAAAAAAGAAAATGGAAAATTCATCAAACAGCAACCAACAAGATTATTGGCAGAGTTTTGCAGAAGAACTGAACACTCTTGGACCTCCGTTTCTTGAAGGAAAAGATTGGCATAAGGTTTGTTGATAAAAATTTGTAGTTTCCATTAAAGAAGTTTTTATTTGCAATATGTTGGATGTTGGCAAATGGTTAGACTACAATGTAAAACTCCACATCTACTGGTGGAGAACCATACTCTTTGTATTTTTGGAGCAAGCTTTGTATTGTTTGGGGCAAGCTGTGGACAGACTTCTTAGTCTGAGCCAGGCAGTTAATCCACAAGAAAATTGCTTTGGCACACATTCACAGGATTTACTTTCAACCGATGTGACGACTAATTCTGAAAAACTTCAACAAGATATTAGTATCAATATCAACCTTGAGGCATGTGAACAGGTTGAAGGATCTTTTCAACAAAACTCATTGATGCCAAGTGCAACGGACGGCGACCAAGCCAACAGAATCATCTGCATAACAAAGTTCCTTGCCAAATCGGAATAGACCAACAATTAAAATGCAAGGGAACGATTCAAGTTGTTGCAAACACAGACTGGGACCCAGGCAGATCTTTTAGATGTATCTTTATCCTTTCTTTCCTCTTTCTGTCATAATCGTTATCTTCAAAAAACAAATCAACGTTGATTAATATTATCATTGTTTTTTAAATAAATAAATCAGAAGATAAAAACACGACCTGTGAAAAATAAAATACGTTTCATTTGTTTTTTTCAATGAATGTTGGCACCATTGATATTTGAAGCGAATGGCTAAGCTCGATAACGACTGTGTTGGGCAAAATTTAATTGCAAAGTACAATTAAAAATAACAATTAATTAATTGTTAATTGTGATATAACAATTAATTAATTGTTAATTGTGACTTTTCAATTAACAATTAATTAATTGTTAATTGTAAGTTTTTCAATTAACAATTAATCAATTGTTAATTGTTCTTGCAAATAAATTTGATTATAATATAAGAAGGAGGAGTAGCTACAGTCTGCGAGGTGATAACAGAAAGACAAGGACAGAAGAAACGTACGTGGCCTTAAGTTTGAACGAGAGCGTGGCAAGTGGCAACAAAAGGGTCATTATTTGAGAGTGTACAGTGAAATATGATAATTAATTGTTAGTTTTAATTGCTTCTTACAACAATTAAAAATATTAATTGCAATATTTTAATTGTGTCTCGCAATTAACATGCGTTAATTTAAATAAATTAATTGTAATATGCAATTAACAGATTAATTGCAATTAAAATTAATTGCAATTAAATTAATTGCAATTAATTTTTCAATCAATTACTAAGATAATTAAAATTTTAATTAATTAATGCCCAACACTGGATAACGATAATACTATCAAAAAAGAAATTCGCTTTTACATTCGAACTTCAGCGAACGTTCGCTTCGCTACTCATAATGAGGGCATATATGTATGTACTGTATATATTCGATTTTATTTAATTTAAAAACAAAACAAAATATTTAAAGTTCTTAAAACACATTGAGCAGGTTCAGACAACATAAGGGACTTCATTTGCAGTCAACTTCATTCTTTGAACGTACATTTTGACCAAGGCAACTAGATAGTTTTTCAAGTCTCATAAAATAAAAATTCAGAACTTTACTTCACAAACTTCTACTTCAAGTTCATAATACAAAAATTACCAAAATCATTATTTTCTACAAAACACTCCTCAGGCAAGCTACAAGTCCATCATGATTTGCATTTTGTATTTTAAAGAAATATTACTTATTTCTTTTCCAAAATTACAAGGAAAATAAATAAATCATTGAGTAATAAAGTTCAGCTTTTAGTTGAATTAAAAAAACATGATCAATTGTCATTTTGACATAAGTTGACTTGACTTGATAGTAAGGGAGATTTTTCTTGCCTAACTTTCCAATAAAGTTGCCTTAATTGGAAGGCAGTTTTTTGGCAGCTGGCCAATCAGATGCAAGAAACTTGCCTTACTTTCAAGTCCCTTATGTCGGCTGAACCTGCCCATTAATATGACAGTTCCAGATTGTTTAGCTTTGTAGTGTATTTTGCACTCACAAAGCTTTTGACTACGTAGTCACTAGCATTATGCGTCCTTTTACATCATATCGTGAATATCCTTTCCTTTTTATTAATATGATCAATTGGAAGCATTGATGCAACATCCAAAGGCTCTTATTATTTTTCGAAAGTTTTGTATGTTCAAAAGTTTTAAACGTACATTCACACGATAAAGTTATAACTTATGAAATAACAAGAGGCAGCTCATTCAATTTTTAAGAATGTTTTCTTCATTTTATTTTATTGTATAACTTCAAAAAAAAAAAAAATTGATAAAAATGAAAAGAAAATTTCAGAATCTTCTTTTTTTATTAATATATATTTTTAATAATCGAAGCAATCACAAACAAACAAATTCGACATTCAGTTGTTTTATATAAAAAAGTACATAGAACGTTCTTATCAACGCGGAAAACCCAAACCTTAATAAAATGTATACAAAAAATATGTACGTATGAATGTAGGTAAAAAGAAAATCAAAATGGGAAGATTATTGACACTTAGAGAATGCTATCACTTTCTAATTTAAATTAAATATTTGTCTTAAACAAATTAAATATTTTCTTCATTCTTGCATTAGCTTTATCATTCCATTTGCAAAACGTAAAAATTATGTAATTCTGAGAATTTTTTTTTTTTAAACAAAAACCAAAACAAAAACGTAAACTTTAACGTTAACGGTAAATAGAAACAAATGAGACCAAAATGACAGACCTTACCCGGGCGAGATATGTGAGAACGTATTTATGTATGTATCTACTTAAAAAATGAATTCGAGACCAAGGACCTTTGACTTTAGGATCCAGTCTCGTTTTTTCGTTTTTCATGTTTCCTTAAATTGTTTATCTATGAAAATATAGAACAGAAAATTTCACACCATTAATGTACGTTTTACAACAATATTTTCATTTTCATTTTTCATTTTTGTTCCTTTCAATGGATATTCTTTTGTTTTACAAAAAATTCATATACATATATTTTTTTTTAATAAAAAAAACTTCACAGTTTAATAATAACAAGAAATGGAAATTTTTTAAAAGATTTTCAATAATTGTTAAATATATTCTTTTGTTTTTCTAATTTAAGGCTAATATTGTTTGTTTAAAAAAAAAAGAAGTGAACCAATAAGAATTAGAATTAGCAGCCGATTATTTGTATACGTGGATGGAGGAGAGAGCATACATCACAACACGAGCAAACCGTTTCTCATTTCAAACTTAATTCAGTGTTAATTAATTAATTTTATTTAGTTAATTATTTTTATTTTTTTAACGGTGGGCTCTTTTTGTTTTGTCTTCTCTTGGCCTTGCGAGTCGAAGCTGCAGAACTGATGGTGTTGTTGTTATTGTTGTTGTTGTTGTTTGCTGTTGAAGCAAATTGGGAAGCAGCAGGAGGCGCTGAAATGTTTGGTGGAGAATTTCGCTGAAATAATCCAAAGAAACCCCACGTGGATGTTGATGAATCTTCTTGTGGAGTTTTGCTGCAGTTGTTATTGTTGCTCTTGCTGTTGTTAATATGATTATTGCTTATTTTAAGTTGTGATTTCGTTCCGAGCTGCTGAGAAGAAGACGACGATGGCTGCTGATTGGGTTTTCTAATCGGTTGTTGCGGCTGTTGGTTTTGTGATTGTATTGCTTTTTGCCTTGGATAGGCGTATTCTCATGACTTCTTCACCTTGCCGTTTATTGATCCAGTTGATCGGCCACCAACAGCTGCTTCGGCAGCATGCGTAGCCACATGTTGAATACCCTTTTCCATGCATCCCTGGTAGACTGGCTTCATAAACTGTTAAAAAAAAAGAGTTTTAATATTTCAAGTTTAAAATATTTCTTAAAATTATATCCAAGCGCATAAAATGGGGGTTAAGAACAAATAAAAATACACGACTGGATTATAAGAGCTTGGTCTTATATGTACATATAACTTAAGTAGCAATAAGAGAAAAATTGAAATTCAAATATCGTTAAAGCTATTCTGTAGGTTTTACAGTTTATTTGGAGACAGCTAGTGAGTTAAGAATTTAAAAAACTTCTAAAGACGAATTGATATTTTAAAAGTACTATGACTCTTAAGCTACTGCCAAATTTAGAATTTTAAGCGTATTTGGATAACTGATTGTTTCACAAGCGTCTTTTATGGACAAGAGTGCTTAAATACGCTTTAACTAAAATTGGCCACGCATTAAAGAGTAAAAGGCCCATTAACCTATTTAAGAATATGGCGACCAAGTTCTACGATGTACGAGTATTCAATAATATGAAACTTAGAGGTGAATATAATGATTATGAAATTTTAATGAAAGTAAATTAAAATAGAACTTGTATTGTATAATTGTAGCTTAAATTAAAATTAGAGATTTTGGCTTAAAAATTCATCGGAAACCCATGATAAATGTTTTTACAAAGCGCAACAATGATGTGAATGTTAAACAATTATTAAACAAAGGTATAATACGAACTGGTTTAGTGTTAAAAAGACTCGGGTAAAGATACCTAATACAATAAAAGTACTATTCGTTTGTAAAGGAAGATTGGAGTAATTGATTTTTGATTTAATATTCAAAGATTTTTAAGAATTTTTTCAGAAAGCTTAGCAGAGAAGGAGAATTAAGAGCCATTTTCTTCTCAAATTTTTCCTCAACTTTCAACTTTATTTTTCTTCACTTGAAGTTGTCATTCTCAATTCAAGATTTTCTAAATTAGAACTTCATAACTTTCGATTTTTCTCAACTAACAAAACCAAATTAGACTTCTGTTCAGATCTTGTGTTTTGAAGTATTTCCTAAAGAAACAATGTTTTTGAAATTTTTTTAATCTATTGTAAATTGGGAATAAAAGGACAGTGCAAAATGTTTCCACTTAATGGTTTTGATGAATAAGACAACCGCGGTTGTCATGATTGGTGCAATGTTTCGTTCAACGGTGGGCGTTACAGAGAAATGTTAACCGTATTTTTTTTTTACTGAAATTGAAAACATGGTATTAGGCGACCTAAAATCAATCGCTTACACACCAAATTCCCAGATCCTGTTATCAACCATCTTGGCGTTTTCAATTGGCGCCTCAGAGCTTCAAATTGACCTTTTTGGACTTCTTTTTTGTAGGGAGCTCTGAATGAGCCAACTATCTGAAAAAGCTTCAAGAACTTAAGCCTGAAACTATCAACAAGGTTTTGTCAGTTTATATTACTTCACTTTCAGTTTTTATACTGTATGTTTATTTTGTTAATAGTTTTTCATTCCTAAACTGTATATTTTAAATAAAGAACTTAATGTAAAAAGCTTATGGTTCTTCGTCCAATGGTTTCGTTGCTGACTTCTTTACTCGGAATTTCTTTCTTTCTTGAAGTTTGATTAGCCTAAAAAGTAGATTCTCATTTTTAGTCTTCAGCTTCTTTTCTTTTACTTTTCTGCTCACATTGTTAATCCTATTTTCATTTTTAAATCGTGAAATTATGTAATGGATTGCGGAAGGACTTCGTTGCACAATTTTTGCTACTTCTTGTACTGATTTACCGCCTGGCTATGGAACAAATCCAATTTTCTTTTTGATGGCATTATGACGTGGAGCAGCATTAAATTTAAGTATCTTCCGTAATACAAGGTTTTTTGTTTGTTTGTTAATTAACAACTTGAAATTTAGTTTGTTTTTATCTTAACTTAGTTTGAACGTAAATATGTTATAAAATTATGATTAAGTTCAAATACTTCCTTACATTTTCTTAGGTGGCGCAACAATCCGTTGAAAACTAGGGCCTAGTGACTTACAACTCTCAACCATTTCTGTGTGCGAGTAATGTTGTCAGGGATGCAAGGGACCAACAGTTTAAAGCCGAATCCGAACGGTTAATTTGTGAAAGCACTTTTCATGACAATAATAACTCTTGGAGGAATTGTCAATTCCTCGCAAGAGGCAGTACCCGTGAAAAAATCTTTAGATGGCACAGGCAAGGATCGAAGCAATTGCATTGCTAAAATGTATATTCCCTTTGTCCGATTTCGAGGGCGCTTTCAACAACGTTGACACATCCGCTATCACTTCTGCTATGACGACCCTAAACGTCGAATACTCAATCTGTGAGTTGATTAATCTAATGCTAAAAAGCAGGATAATAAACTCTAAGTTGGGGGATTTTTGTACGAAAAGGTCTGTCGGTAGAGGCACTCCGCAAGGTGGGGTACTGTCCACTCTATTTGGAACATAGTGGTTAACGAACTACTAATATCCCTTGAGAGGGAAGGCTACATAGTGGTTGCGTATGCCGATGATGTTGCTATCGCCGTCACAGGAGAACATCCTAATACACTGAGAGACTTCCTCTAAAACGCACTCAATATGCTCACAAGATGGGCTGATCACTGCGGTCTTAGTATTAATCCTCAAAAAACAGACCTCGTCCTTTTTACACGAAAATACAAGATCCCAGTATTTGTACCTCCTTCAATAAAAGGTGTACCACTAATTTTTACCAATGAAGCCAAATATCTTGGTCTGATATTGGACAAAAAATTAAGTTGGAAATCTAATATTCAGGAAAGAGTTAAAAAAGCTACAGTAGCTCTTTTCCTTTGCAAGAAAGCCATAGGAAGCAAGTGGGGTTTTCAACCTCGCATAACCTATTGGCTATACACATCGGTCATCCGACCAATACTTATGTACGGGGTTGCAGTATGGTGGACTGCACTGGAGAAAGTCACATACTACGACAAACTCAGCAGAGTCCAACGCACTGCATGTCTCTGCATAAGCGGGGCATTGAGAACCACACCCTCAGCAGCGTTAGATACTCTCCTCCATGTGACACCCCTTAACATCTTCAGCAAACAAGTGGCAGCGAGTACAGCTATAAGACTCACCGCCTCATCTCAATGGACCAACAACAATGTGGGGCACTCCATCATTTTGAACCTCTTTGGTTCTATAAAAAGACAAAAAACTCCTGGATGACAAAAGCATCCATTTTTATACAGATGGATCCAAGACAAATGAGGGAGTTGGTAGTGGTGTGTACTTAGAAAAGCTTAATCTAAGCATCTCATTCCGCCTCCCTAATGATTGTAGCGTCTTCCAAGCGGAAATTTTAGCGATCAAAGAGGTGCTCTCCTGGCTAAGAGAAAACGTGATATCATCTTCTGATATACGCATCTTCTCTGACAGTCAGGCTGCTATTAAATCTCTTGACGGTGTCTCAACCAAATCTCAAACGGCCCTAGATTGTCGATCGTCGCTTATGGAGATGGCGCAGCAATTAAACATTCACCTATGTTGGGTGCCGGGCTACAGAGACATCACGGGAAATTGTAGAGCCGATGAACTCGCGTCGCGTCATGCCTAATTCACCTGAAAGGGAGGAGATAGGTATACCGATAGCTACATGTAAATTTCTGCTAAAAGAAACAGCTTTTGCTATAGCAAACTCTAGGTGGCACAATTTACCAACATGCGCAGCCACAAAACTCAAATAGCCTTCACTGGACCTAAAGCGCTCTAAAGATTTGTTATCCCAAAGCAGACTTCATATTAGCTCCCTAATAGGTGTCCTTATGGGACACTGTCTTATAGGCAGACACGCAATACGACTTGGTGTAGCCTCAAATGACTTCTGCAGGAGCTGTATGGACGAGGAAGAAGAGGAAACAATCTCTCATTTTCTCCGCACTTGCCCTGCTCTTTCACTAAGACGCAAACTTCATCTGGGAGACTACTCTTTTGATAATCCCAGTGAACTAGCTAAAAAGGATATCAAATATCTTCTTCGCTTTATAAAAAGCTCAAAATGGTTTGACTAGTAAGAAGTAATTCTCTAGATTCATGTGGTATCACAATGGGCCTTTTCTTTTGGCCCAAGTGTGTGGATTCTGAATCCGCAGCCACTTTAACCTAATCTAACCTTTGTCCGATTAGTCGTGGGAGTCGGTAATTTAAAACATTATTTTTGAACTTTGAAAAAAAAAATTAATATTAAATTCAAATCTGTCATAAATTTCTAACTCCTGAGTTGAAAACATCACAACTGAAGATATTGACTATAGAATTGATCAACTGCAGAGTTTGAGACAAGTTGAAAAAGAGCTAAGGGAACGGCTCTGAATATAAACAAAATTTTTCGTCCTTATTTGAATTGTGTGATAGAAAATAATTGAGAAGTTGAATCGTAACAGTTCTATTCCCATCATTTTGACAGACCTATTTCTGATATCATATAAATATAAATACCTTATTTACTTTTCTTGTTACTTATTGACTTAAATTTTTTTGAGTTTCATTTTTCATCTTCACATTTTCCAACAGTTAAACACTTACGTTTTCCCATAAGAACGATGCAAATTCATCTAGCGTCAATCCGATCTCTGTAAATTCACCGCTATATCTATAAATGACAATTGCATATAGTGTTAAAAACTCATATTTAAAAAATTGTTATTTTTTGTATTCAAACCTAATATAAGCCCATAATGCAAGTGTAAGCATTGCAACACCCATTAAAAGGTTGCAGAAATTAGCCAATGTATAAAGACCGACCAATCCAAATATTCCACTTAAAATGTACACTATTACAGCAATGGCGAAGTAAACGGCTGGCGTTCTTGCTGCTTTAAATATGTTCTTACTCTCGTTGTGCGATTTGAAATTATTAAATGTATCTTCTAAATCGGAATCAAGCTGTTCTCGGTATTTTTCGGAGAATTCTTCACCACCCATTTTTCTTTTGGCAGCAAACTAAATAAATGAATGAATCGTGTCTTAATTAAAACTTCTTAAGATTGTATTTATGTATATACATAAGTATCGACTTACGTGGAATAATGCTTTATCTTTAATTCTTAAGTGTTCCGCATCTAAGTGACCTGTACTTAAGTATGGCCTTGTTCCGCCACAAACATCTTCCATCAGTTGAGAATAGAGCTCCTTCGCTGCTGCTACTGCTGTCAAATTATTTGCCTCTGCAGTTGCCTATAATTATATTCAACATAAATGTTACTTAACATTCAAAGTAAATTGAAAAATATTTAATAATACTTACCACAAGCATACTCTTGGGTTCTGGCAACTCGTTGCCTTTGTAAATTGTCATATACGACTTAAAGTACTGAACCAAATCCCTTGCCCTGACCTTTTGGCCACTTATTTCTTTTGTTATAAGATTGTCTGGCGCCAACAGCATTGGCACGAGATTTCTCAAGGATTGTTTAAAATCGGGCGTTATGTCCTTGAGTCTGCCATCGAAGTTGGGATTTGTGGCTACGGTCAGACCAGGATGTGGCATCAAGAAACATGCAATTTCAGTGAAGCATGAACTGATGTGTTTACGTAGTGATTGCAGCTCGGGATGTTGTTTGTCTGACAATTCTAATCTCCGTTTTAGTATTTTCTCCCCGCCCTCTGGTCCGTATTCGGCTTCATATGGGAAACTCCAGTCACGCACCAGAAATTGCAATCGCTGGAAAGGCTTTTTACCAGAGTCGGCTAACGCTAAGCGTCCGTACTCTGTGAACAATTGCAAATGCTGTAGATCATCTTCTTGTATGTTTTGTGATAAATTGTAAATTTGCACAGACGAAACCATTGTGCTGAGGGCGAACACTGTGGCACAATCACGTACTGTACTCTGGCTGTCAAATGCACCCTGGGTGTCTAGCAAGATTATGGCGACTTTCTCTCCATTTGGATAGTCGTGTAAAAATATTTCCGACCACATAAGAATTCCAGTTGTATCACGTTCGGAGCCGCCACGCCATGAGAAACCCGATAGGGGTTCGTTCTCATCGCCAAGCCAATCTGTGACATCATGTTTAACATACTAAAAAGAAAAAGAAGTTGAAGTTAAAGCTATACGTGAAAAAAGGTATTGTTTAGTCTTTTATTTGATGAAGAGTTTGGTTTAAGGTTCACTTTTGAACTTATCTAAAGACAGAATACTGATTTGAAGAAATACGAAATAGTGAGGTTCTCATTGTTATATAAAAGACCTAAAGCCTAAACGGTATGAGGAGGTGTTTGTGATTCTCTGAAATAAAAGTTTTTATTTAAAGGAGCCATTCTGATTTTGTCGTTTCTAGTGTATATATCTCACACCGATTTCAAAGGGTTCGAGAGAGTTTGTGGTTATCAAACCCAAAAAAAGTTTACAAATAGAAATAAAAGACTTGGCCAAAACTAGGAGTAGCATGAAGTATTTTAGATGCTCTTTGCGCATTTCTTCTAAAAAGAAAGTTAAAAGTTTGCAATTCATAAACATAAAAGCTTGTATTGGGAGCATCTTAATCAGCCAGCGCGTGATGTATAGGTTACGTCAGTTACTTGGACGTGGTTCGATCCTCAATGATTTAGTACCACAAAAAAGGAATTTGATGACATATGTAATTTTAACCTTTTGGTAGCACAAACAATTTGTTGCTGCAGTATTATAGGTAGCTAGGTAGGTAGAGATAGCAGTCTCAAGCAGCCATTGCTGCTCGACTCAATTAGCGCTGAAAAACACCGTTTTGGTACCATAAACTTGTGCGGCCTATGTAATAAAAAATAAAAATATAATATTATGACGATCCTAGAGCTATTTCGTCGCATTTAGAAAGAAAATCAGGTCTATAATTCTTTTCTCGGAAAGTTCGTCAAAATCTTTAAGGAATGCCCTTTCGAAGCAAAACCGGCCAGCGCAAAACATTTGAAGAGAAAAAGAATAACAGTTTTCCTTTCATGTTGGCCTCCGCAGCTACGGCTGAGTATTGTGAGGGATACCCAGCTTTACTACATGCTCTCCTATCGGCCAATGTCCGGTACATATTAAAGTGGCCCTGGCTGTAGCATGCCTGGGTCTGCAAAAAAGTTCGATAGAACGGTTTTTGTTATAGGAAGGCCATATTTTCCTGGATATGGTCCAGTCCGTTAGACTGTTCCAATTGCGGTTGGATTCTGTCAGAAAAATTGAGAAATGTTGCACTCCTAGACTAATATTTACCCTTTCCGCAAGTGGGCTATGAAAAACCGATCCTTGTCGGGCGAAAAAGTTGTGGCCTAATTGATAGCCGCCTGGCTGTCAGTGCAGATAAATTTGTTTTTATTTTGGTTTGATTTGAGTATTTTGCATGCTCTTTTGATTGCTAGGAATTCCGCTTAAAATATAGTGGCACAATCAGGTAGCCGAAAAGACTTAGAAACATTTAAGGACTCAGAAGATTCCCGATCCACCTCCGCACTCTATCTTTTACCCGTCAGTAAAGGTAGTAGTATCGAATTCTTTCGTAACTATGTCGTCCTCCCAATCCTTTCTGGCAGGAAAGATGACTTTACAATTTTTACTGAGGTTCAAGTCAGGGGTGCAGTAGACGGTGTCCGTCGCAAAAATATCCGCTGGAATTAGTTCGTTAGTGTTGCCATGCCCATAGTTTGATTCTTTAAGCCTTAGCGCGTTGCACGATACTTAATATTTAATGTGTATGTCTACTGGTAGGAGGTGCAGAATAAAATTTAAAGCATCTGTTGGGCAGGATCGAAGGGCCCCTGTAGTGTCATCACTAGCTATACTTTGAACCTTCCTACAAACCCTATTAATGGTCTAGACATGATCCAGGTCATTTGTTCACATATTAAGTCAATAAAAGTTGTTTCTCTAAACTGATTCTTACGACTTTGGACGTATATTATCAAGACCAGAATGCATTTAATATAAATTCGCGCTTGGTGTTAAAGCTTCATCACAATGTTAAATCCTGGTATTAGGAATTCAGTCCTTTAAAGAAAGGACGGACAAAAACCGTGTGCAATATAGTTATATACAAAAACTTATAGAATTATGCTAATGAACCTGAAAGAAAACAACAGTCGGTAAGATGGTTGATTCAAGACGAATCAAATGCAAAGGTTGTTCGTGTTCAAAGAACTTCCAAAAAAATTATTGTGTGTCTCTTTGCCATAGCCGCAAAGCTTTGGTAAAATGCGGATATTCAATAAATGACCAAATCTTCTTCTTCACGTACTACTAGAACCCACTGAATTTATTTTAAAAGGAAGAACCTTCTTTGTTGTTTACTGTCTTAACCCTATGGTTTGAAGTTCTGTGTATGTATAAAATCAAAAATGGTGCTTTTGAACTAAGCTTTCAAACGTTGTCCTGACCGCAGACGCACAATTATTCCAATTTTCTATCATAATGTTATTTGGTAATAATTGCTTTTTTTTATATAATGTTGTGGCTGTTCCTAGAAGAATAAAGAAGTGATTAGAAAAACTATATGTATTTATGTACTCCATTCCTCGTCCTTCATATGATACGTCTTGTGTGGGTTTTTTTAACTCGTCACAGTGTTGGTCGATCCTAACCTGGAAACGCTTTATGGGAATCCGAAAATCAGGCCGACTGGATTTCAGGAAGGGTTGGTAAAGGCCAGGCCGTGCATCATCAGCGGCCGCCGAGAAAAGTGAATAAAGTGGTGGTAGTGCACACCGAATTTCAGTTCATCGAAGTATCCGGCATGTTTTATGTAAAAAGGTGAGTTCCGGTTACGGTAGCAAGACCACCCCAACATCCGACGAGCTACTCCGCGCACCGCAAGCACGCCGCAGCTACTGAAACGGACATTCATTCCCAATCCCAATCCCTAACCTAGTTCCCATCCCAGATTTACTTGGCAAATGGGAGAGGAATGGGTAAGATAGGTTCGGGCGAGGGAGGTAAATCTGGGATTAGAACTAGGTTAGGGATTGTCGGCCTGATTTTCGGATTCCCCTAAAGCGTTTCCAGGTTAGGATCTAACAACACTGTGACGAGCTAACGAGGAGCAGAAACCCACACAAAAACAGACGTATCATATGAAGGACGAGGAATGAATTACAAAAATACATATTATTCTTCTAGGAGCAGCCACAACAATAATTAGTAGGGATTTTTATAACTTTAATATTCCAGAGATATACTGTGAGCAATAGGAAGAATGAAAAGAGTTAGAAAGGTTTCAGTGTCCATTGGTTTTAAATTATTGAAAAGAAAATGAAAGACAGCACAACCTTCGCGTAGTATGAATAAAGAACGAATCTCTGTACTTCACAGTACGGTTGGGATCATGTGTAAACAGATTGGCAGTCCTAGAAGCGTGAGTATTACGGTTAAACTGCCATTTTAATGGTTTAGTTTCAATACTGCGCAAGCAACGAATCGATTAGTTTACTTTTTTAGACTTATTGTGCAATATGAATAAGTTTTTGAAAGTTTTCTTTTCTTGTTTGCATTAGCCTGGCATTCTTTATTTCAAATATACTCGAATTATATTCAAATGAGAAGAAATAATCATTGACACAAATTACAATTTATTTGAGAGGTGCACACGAAACAAAAGAATAAACAGATGTTAGATTTTTAATAATTATCAGCAGATAAATAAACAACTGATTAATACTCTATATGGATTAAAGTTCAAAACAATGAGTTATTTTTATAACGACAGCGTAATAGCAATTAAACACATGTTAAGTCAAAGTGTTTTATATACTCTAAAGAGGAAACTATGTTAAAAATATTGGTAGTTTTATTTTTGCTTAGGCTATAAAATCTACATCTAATCACATTGAATAGTGCAAATATCTAACCATGTCCTGGGATTGATATCTAAATATTCTTTTACTTGATAAATCCAACTTATTTTTAATAAAAAAAAAGAAAACAATTTTCAATTTTGGAAAACAACTGAGCAGGGACTTTTTAAAAAGTCAGCAACTAATCGACACTTACAGTTTTGAGAAAATGGGCTGATTTTATGAAGGAAGACTTTGTTGCTTTGAGTAATACTTAAGCACTTTTTACAATACTTTTCAGAAATATTTGAAATATTCAAAGATGAATCTAAAGAAAGACTACACTGTCATTCATAAACAAAATATGCAAACCGTTCCGATTGTAGGTACTTAGTAGCCATACATATTTTTCAAAGAGAATTTTGAAAAAAATATAAAAAGACAGGAAGTACGCAAAATTGCATCGAAATAAGTTACATAAACAAAATTTGCTTTAAATAATTTTTGTTTTTCATAAGAAAATATTCACAGCATTAATCATCTTTATGATTTTTCTTCTCTTCTATCTTCTGTCTTACTTACCTTTGAGTACATGTATCTTAGAAAGAAATCCAAAAGGAAACTCTTTCCTTTACGGAATGCTCCCGCCACCGAAACAACGCACACAAATCGATCCTTGATTTCATCCTTGTTGAGTGCTTCAGCAAGAGCTTCATCGTTCAGGATGAATGTGTGATCTTCTGCTGTTGTGATTATATGCAGCGCTTCGGCTGGCATTTTGTTCGTTTATATTTTAAATAAACACCGTTAAATAATTATTTGTGAATCTATAAAAACAAACAAAAAAAGAATACTTTTTTAGCAAATTACTTCACATCACAATTAAAGAAAACAAAAATTATAATTAATAACCCTTAGGAAGAAAGAAGGGTATGTCATGGCCTTATTCGCAATTTTAGTTTTTAGTGCACTTTGCTAATTTAAAATCGACACAGCTGTTTGCGGCTTACATAGACAAATATTGAAAGAAGAAACAGAAGGTAAGTAGGTACACAACCAACACACAACGTCGAACGATCACGGCACGCTAATTGCAAAAGAATATTTTTGTGTTGTTTTTTGCCCACAATTATTAGATTGTTGGGATTGGGAGAGCAAATAACGCGCCAGCAGCGACTAGAGACGAAGGAAGATAGTCAAACACATTTTTTTCACAGCACAGCGATTCCAAAAATAAATTTGAGGTCTTTTTTGATTTTGTTTTTATTTTAGTTGCGGTGCCGTGCCGATGCCGATGCCGCGGCGGCTGTATTTCTCTCCGCTTGCGCCTATCTGTATCTGTCCTAAGTTTTTGACTTATTTATTAATTTTTTTTATTATTTCTCAAGAGCAGCCCAATGAACTTATACTCTTTAAAGTGATATAATATGCTTTAGCGGCAATTAGAAAATGTTTTCGATGTTTTCTTGTTCTTCTCGATGCTTGGGAAGATTGAAACATTTCATAAGGTGGCCAGGTATTGGGTATGAGTCGACGATGCCAATTGATCGTTTGTCATGTTAGCTATGCAACAACGACCCATTCAAGGTCGTCCATGTGGAATAAGCATAATTTTGTTATTTTATTGTTGATCATATCACACTGTACGCAGTATCTTCTTAACATGAGCTCACCTAAAAAGTACCTAGTGTCGTCATTTTAGCAATATTTTGAAACTTTATTAACTATAATAGTGATTATTAATAACCTGGCGTACATTTACAATGTTTCCACTTAATATCTTCTTAAAGTAAATAAGTTGGATGATGAAATTGGGCTATCTTTTATTTTAATGTATGTGTCATATAGAAAATGAGTTAAGAATTGGAGAAATGCATTTAAGAGTGTACCAAAAACGCAATAAGATAAAGCTGAGACGATGCTCCGATTCTTAAGCTTAAAGTTTTATTAGAGCGGAAATGGACTACATAATCGATTTTGGTGAAAGATCATTAATAGTCTATGTAAAATCAATTGCATAAACAATCATTTCTGTTTAACTTCACAAATGTGAAATTAAAGTAAAAATGAATCTTAGAAGAGAAATATATTTTTGAAACCTTTTGTTAATTTTTAGTTTAAAAATCCGGTTACGTTGTTATGCTTGAACTTGAAACTTGTGTGAGTCATTATTTTATCTGGCTGTTAAAACTTTTGTAGTACCCGTGGCTTTATGGTTAGTGCGTTGGACTGTCATGCCAGAGGTCTTGGGTTCATCTTAAGTTTTTTTCACGTTGCGAAGAATTGAAAAATTTTCCAAGAGTAATTCTTGTCTTGCAAAGTGCTTTCTCAAATTATCTGTTCGGATTTGAATCGAAGACCCTCGTGATCGAAACAACCTGGAGATTTAACAAATACGTAAAGCAACTGCCTTCAAGACCAGAACTTAAAACAGGCTCTTCAAAACAGCGATTGTTACCTAGTTACTGAAGCACAGGAAATAGTCGCTGCTGATCGGCCATCATACACAGTAAAATGTGGATTCAAAGTTAGCCAACACAAACCCTACAGAAAAGACCAAGGAAATTAAAGTCCATATCCACTATTTCCCATCAGATGAGAATAACTTATGCGATGTGCGGATGACATACTCATAGGCACGATCGGCCGCTCTCTTTTTTTTAAAATAGTTTTTCACATTGAAGAACAGGCGAAACGGGTTGGTTTTGACCAAAGACCAAATATATGCCATCACCCTACAAAAAACACATACGAGGTGTGTTCAAAAAGTACCCGGAATTTTTAAATTTCTCGGGTCTGGAGAGTCCGAAGGTCAACAAACATTTTTTTTATTGTGTAGGTATACATGCCGCTAAAGTATGATGCAATTTTCAGCTATATTCACTGTTTGCTTTGTCTGTGGTAGTTGCTAAGGTTTGACCTGTTTTTATGAGCTCGGCGATTTTTGCTGAAACTGCTGAATTTTGACCGAAAAAACAATCGCATGAACATCGCTCAGGAGCTGTCAAATGATGTCAACGATGGTCCAAGTTTGCTTGAAAGGGTCATAACTGGTGATGAAACATGGGTGTACGGTTATGATGTCGAAACCAAAGCACTATCGTCCACCTGGAAGCATCCAACGTCACCAAGAGCGAAAAAGCACGTCAAGTTCGATCAAATGTGAAGGTTTTGCTTACTGTTTTCTTCGATTATAATGGCATAGTGCATCAAGAGTTCTTACCACAAGGTCGTACGGTTAATAAGGATTATTACCTTCTAGTTATGCGACGTTTGCGTGAAGCAATCCGGAAAAAACTCTCAGATTTATGGAAAAACAATTCATGGCTATTGCACCACGATAACGCACCTGCTCACTCGTCGTTGCTTGTTCGTAATTTTTTGGCCAAAAACAATACCGTAGCCTCATCAACCTCCATATTCACCAGATATGGCTCCGTGTGACTTTTTCCTGTTTCCAAAGTTGAAGAGACCCATGAAAGGACGGCGTTTTTCCTCGATTGAAGAAATAAAGGCCGAATCGCTGAGAATGCTCAAGGACATATCAAAAAGTAAATATCAAGAGTCCTTCCAAGATTGGAAAAAATGCTGACATAAGTGTATTATATCTGGGAGGGACTACTTTGAAGGGGACCACATTGATGTAAACGAATAAATAAATATTTTTTGAAAAAACGAAAATTCCGGGCACTTTTTGAACACACCTCGTACATATATTGATAGCAGTGACTTTGAAATATGTTCCGATCATCAGCCACAGTGTGAACATTACCTACACAAATCATAATGTAATGGAGATTCGGCGAAACTGCTGCTTCTTCGGCTTGGCAAAACAAATGGGTTTAACCCAAACATGTAAGACAAAGCACACGCTCTTACAAACCCTCATACTACCAGTCCTGCTATAGCAAAGAGGAATCATAGAGTATGGGAAGTCATTGTGTCTCATGCAGAGTCCTTCCATATACAAGTATGTGGACTTTGATGAAGTAATTTATTAATTCGATACAAATTAGAAAATGTTAGTATTTAGGATATACAGATTTTATTTTTGGGTTATTTAAAGGTAGCATCACTAAAAGAGTTCCTACTGAAGGATTTGGTGACATTTTTAAAATCACATTATTGTAAATAACGAAAACAAAAACGATATGATTAATTACAGAACACAATGAAAACAAATCTGATTAAACACTTTACAGTGATTCTAAAAATTATTTATATTATGTTTTATTTAACGAAGCCTTTTTAATGCAATCTCAAAGTTATAGTCGATAATGAGGTATCAGTCAATTCTGCAAGAAGCGGTTGCTTTCAAATGGATTCTATTGATCGATCATCAACGAAATTCCTAACAAAAATAAATAAATCTATCATTTCAAATCATTTATAAAAACCGACACTAATTATGTGTTATTTCCAGATTGGATTTTTATGGATTAAAAAAAACTAACTTTTGATAAACAATTCGAACAGTGATTCGAGCAACCACGGGAATTAAAACGTAGCTAAAATTGATCTCGTTAAAGGGGCCGGTTATAGCTATCAGTAAAATCCATCAGTACAATTTTTGTTTTATAGTTTTGAACATGTTAGAGCCTTGTTTTCAGACAACTTTAAATGCAATAAGATGAATTCTTATGTCAAATTTTTTTTTAAAAGAAACAATGCAGTTAAAGCTTAATTTATTTCGTAAATACATTTAAAAAAATGAATGATGAAATTTAATTTTTACTGAACAGCTGCGTACAAAATGTAAACAAAATTCGATTTCGTTTTACTGATAGTGTTCCAAACATTTCTGAAGAACTGCAAAAAGGAGCTGCGAAGATGGATTTTACCAAAAACACTCAAGTAAAGATATAAATCCTAGGTAGCCATATTGGTTTGCCTATAAAGTATTTCTTAGTGTGCGTGTAATTTCTCCTCTAATTTATGAAATTTCCCCTAAAAACTCAGTAATTGTGTCAATTTTTCTCGTTGAATCCGTCCACATTACAAATACAACAATGTAAACAAATGGGTTTTGAAGGGTGATACGTACGAAGGATTTATATCTTCATATAAAGTGTTTTTGGCTGTAACCGTCTCCTAATGTTAATATGGGAATTCGGACAATCTCATTTGGCAGTATTTTAGGTAGTATAAGAGAGGAAAGATTATTATCTTTCACTTGATAAATGTTCCAATTGTATTCCTCTTGTAGGAGTAGGGATGTCACACTTTCCCAATATTCGATAAGCTGTTTACTCACAGGTGCAACAAAATATAGAACTGCAATTGTATGCATGGCCAGGGATGTTTAAGTGTCTTATTTATTTTCAGTGGCCAGTGAGTAGACTTGTTACTATTCTTAGGGTATTTCTACTTAAATTAAAGTTTTTAGTTTCTATTTTCAAGTTATGTTGTTAGCTGGCTTATTTTGGAGAGTTATATCAAGATTTTTTTGATTGTTATCTTTCAACTTCACGGTAGAGTTCGGGTCCTGTCGGTGCAGTTATCTGTTTCTTGATTTATTTGAACACCAAAATTGCCAGGTACCCCATTAATTGCAACAACATTGGGCAGGTTCAGAAGACATAAGGGACTTGAAAGTAAGGCAAGTTTCTAGTATCTGAATGGCCACTTGCCAAAAAATTGCTTTAAAATTCAGGCAACTTTATTGGAAAGTTGACTGGAAAGTTAGTCAAGAAAAATCTCCCTAACTATGAAGTCAAGTCTATTTATGTCAAAATGACAGAGATGAAGTTTTTTCATTTAACGGAAAGCTGAACTTTATTACTCTATGATTTCTTTATTTTCTGCACAATTCTATTTGATGTTTTATGTAAAAGGGTTCTTTGTCAAATTGGAAATATGAATAAGTAATATTTCTTTAAAATACAAAATTCAGGTCGAGATGGAATTGTAGCTTGCCTGAGAGGTGTTTTGTAAACAATTAAGTTTTTGATAGTTTTTGCACGGTCAACTGAAGGCAGAGGTTGACGAAGTAAAGTCCAGAGTTTGAAGTTTATGACACTTGCAAAACTAACTAGTTGCCTTGGTCTAAATTTACGTTAAAAAAAAGTCAGTTGACTGCAAATGAAGTCCCTTATGTTGCCTGAACCTGCCCATTTTTCTTTGAAAAGCTCGTTCAGTCTGTCAAAACATTCTGACACTAGCTGCGATCAATCCTGTGTTGGATAGGCTAGGATTTTGAGATACCTTATTTAACCTGAATTGAGATAGCTGCCCAAAATAAATGAATTGAGATAGCTGCACAAAATAAATGAAAACAAGTTTCACGACAAGCAGACAAACATTTAGATTTCGAGTTCCAAAACTATTGTAAAATAAAATTTTTAACGCATAATATATTTTACAGGATTTTTACCTAAAAAATTAAAATCAATTTTCTGGCTCTTTAAAATTAAATCCTTACGTTGATTTGTCTATTCTGTCAGATAAACATATATACCAGGAATTTTTTGGATAACTTGGATTCCTTTTTTGACATTTCAGCTGTTTGGGGTAAGTGAAACAATAACAAGAAGTTATAAGGATACCCTTACGCAGTCACTATATTCGAGTTAGTGCTTTGAGTACAGCTTGATTAACTGACATAATGGTTAGATTGGGTACGTTGAATTTTGTTGTAGAATGTATCTCGCCTGAAAAATAATTGTGGGTTGTCTCATTTAAAATAGAAAGATTGGTTCTGAGCCCAAAAATCCTGTATCAGTTATTTCAGACTTATTTCACACATTAATTTACCAATTGAATGCATTTTATTTTAAATTGTAGTTGGTTGTTTTACCAATCCATTTTTTTTTTTTGGAACTTAATTCCTTAAAAAGCGCTGTCGCTCATTATTTTCCTTAAAAGAACAATTCTCACGATATCAAAAATATATTTTTATTCTATCACATCGAAAGGGTTCAGAATGTTTAGCTT
This sequence comes from Eupeodes luniger, assembly GCA_951509635.1. Taxonomy (NCBI): domain Eukaryota; kingdom Metazoa; phylum Arthropoda; class Insecta; order Diptera; family Syrphidae; genus Eupeodes; species Eupeodes luniger. The sequence continues at coordinate 313,285,790 of OX608073.1, read as the reverse complement.
TCTTCGTTAATTTCACTGGTCAGACAGTCTTAATTTATTGTCAATATCAATATCAAACTAATCCGTCTCAAAGACATAAAAGGAAAGATATTTAAAATTGTGACGAAAAGAAAACCAAATCAAAGAATTGCAGATAAAAATATACATTTTCTTAACTCTTCAACCTCTTATTCAGAAGACAAAATAGTTTGCACGAAAATGTGAAAGAACATTGTCTAATATTCTTTTGGCATGTAATAAAGTTTCTCACATCATCATTCAATTATATTCAGCATTAAATTTGTTGTTATTTTCTGCTAATTCACGTAGACAAAAATGATTAACAATAATAAATCGCTAGTAATAAAACTGTCGCAACAGTTCAAGCGTAAAAATAACAAAATTTACTAAAAAATAAAAATTCTCATTTTAATGATTATAAGAGACAATTGACACGCAAATTTTTCAAATCTTCCACAAATATCAAACAAAAAGAAACTCTTTTGATTTAAATTTAAAAAAAATCATTCTATTCCGATTTTGTAGAAAATTTTACTTCGCACTACGTAAGTTCTACCTTTGGACCTACGATATTCGCATTGCACGTGTGCAGCTTTTAAAGTTTTATTAGCAGCATTAAATTGAATTTATTTAGTATAAATTAAATGTGCAATATACAAAATTTTATAATTAATTTTAATTCTATTCTAGCTCTAGAAACAAACTAAAACTAAAGATTATCGCATGATGTTCTACACTCATTCATAACTTTCGAAGCTGCAAAATTACATTTACATTTTTCTTATACACCTACGTAAATTTATGAAGTATTCATTCTTTGTTAACCCATCAAAAAGTTCTAACTTCAATTTAGACCTCATGTGATTTGCTTAATCTTTATATACTGATAAATTATGTTAATCGCCATTGTTTAAGTTTAACGATATCGTGGATCGATATAAAGGTACCTCAACCGCTCTAACAGATTATTACTTGTGCTTAGACTTGCAATATGAATCATAAAATACTTATTTTTGAGTAAGATTCATTTTATTAGCTGATTTTATAAAATATAAGTATTTCAATGGTTTTTATTTATATAAACATGATACCATAACCACCTCAAGGTCATAAGTGTGCAGAATAAACAATTATTGTTGACCGTATTTTACGCAGCAATATATTCTGAAAACATGACCTCAACTACAATGCAGTGTCGTCATTTCCACACCCGGATAAATTAATGTAAAACAAAGTAAAAAAAGAAACAACAACAATACAAAACAACCGATCTAGCAATCAACTGAGACAATGAAGCTTGACCGTGCTAATCGATTTGAAATTGGAAAGTTCAATGATTTATCTTAGCACAAGTTAAAGAAAAGACGACGACGACGACCAACGGTAAGAACATTCGTATTCGATTCGCATCTGATAAATGAAAGTAGGTTGTTGGCCAATCTACCTATATCTGGCAATGACATGACAAAAGGCTACTCGATCGGTTCAAAGTCCTTTCTCTGGCTACTAAAATAGGCAGGTTCTTACTAGGCAACTATACAACAATGCAACACACAATTACTTACCTACAACCTGTGCTGTGCTGTGCGTACTTCTAGAACTTAAGTTTTTTGCACTTTTATGAAGAAAAACGATAGCTAGCGGGGCTGTGGGGCTAGAACATGGAAGACCCCAAAAGGTGAACGAAAACAAGTAAGAACAACACAAACTTGTGCAACTGGTTCTTACATATTTCATTCCATTTACACCGAGACCTAAGAATAAAAAGATTTTGCAAAGACTAAAGATTCGTTCGTTCCCAATTGGGAACATCAGTAGATGCTACAAAAAGGTAAACAATGAAAGCCAATTGTCTGTCTCTTAATTCCCAGGAATTCCAGTGAACTTTCTACTAAAATTGTCATGGAAAAATCCCATAATAGTCGTCTTTTTAATAGAAATAAAAATATAATAACCTGGAACACCCATCTCGGAATTAATTGAATCACATTAGAAGAAGAACGTAGTTTGATTAATTATTCTAAATTCTAGCACAAAAGACCCGAATCTGGGGGCACTGCGCGCTGAGGGGTTAGTTTAGTTAGTCGGCGAACTTATGGAATGGTAACGTGTTTTACTCTTTTTCGGTATTTATTTGGAATTTTGGAATTTGTATTATTTTTTCTTGTATCTATTGTACTTACGTAAAATTGACTTTCTTATTTTGAGATATTTCTCAGTTAAATTTGGTCTGGATTCGATGTGGGTTCAGGACTTGATGACGAATGAATCAGGTTTTTGAATTTTGTTGTAAATTAATTTAGTTGTTTTTCCTTTTTGCTACAAAAAGTAATTTTATTATGAAAAAAACTTAACACGAAGGCTAAAATTTTTGTGACTCGTTTCTCAGCTCGACGGGTATGAAGTTTTATTTTAGCCTTTGTTTTTATCCTAAGTACACATTGGGAGAGAAAGAGATGAGCTGATATTGTGTGTGCACGTCAACGATGAAACGTCATTTAAATCATTTCTGTCAAAAAAATAAAGAAACTGAAAATCGACCATGATGAGGAAAATGCAAGTACAGTTGGAATAAAGACTTTGATAATACGGAATTCCGTACGCAGGTATATTTACACGGGAGTTGCATTGCCTAGAGGCCATGTGTGAAAAGGATTTATATTTGTGAAATTATACAAAAACCGAGTTTTTAAACATTCTTGGCACAAAATAAAAAAATAAAACATTATTTATAAAAGTTATACAATGTTTCAAAGAGCCATAATAAGCTTAATGCTTTGAGAGGTTGAATAAAGTCCAAATAGGGAAATTATAGTAACGAAATGTCATCATTAATTTGATTCAAAAATATTTTCTGCTAATATTTTATCGGACGAATGGCAATTTGTTGTTAGAATTGCTTTAGCTTTCATTTCTTTACTTTTTGAGGAGAACTTTTATAGTAAATAGAGAAACTTTTTTGGAACTTTATATTTGCTAGATATCTGTAAAATTTAAAACAATATTATAACTTATAAAGTTTAGCAAAAACATCAGGAATGTTAACCTGACGTGATTGATTTCGTAGGATTTCTAATTTTTGTGCATTGTTAATTTATACTTACCGAAGTAATATGACTTATCGCCATTTTGTAAAAATTGACTCCCTGATGAAGTAGTCTTTTGTTATGGCGGGCCAACCAGAACCAAGAGTTCCTCAAGTTGACTTGAAATTTGTTTCAAGATTTGAAAGCGAGTAAGAGAGTCAAATTTGTTATGTTTGGTGTCAAAATAAAGCTGATGAGTTGTAGATGTTTTCTAATGAAAAAATACATTATTTTAACCCAGATCTTTCTTTTATTTCATTTTTAATTTCTCAATAAAGAAATCATTTTCAATGAACAGCTTTTTGTGGACTTTACATTGCGGAACACAATCGTTTCACTTGATTTGTAATGCCACCTGTCAGTTTTACTTTCAATGATCGACCCTAACCTCAAATGATAGCTACATATATGTAACTGGGCCCTTAGAGCTACATTGACCTCGATCCAGAAAAATTTTTGAATAGATACATATATGAATGTGTTTCCATTTGGATTAGAAATGCAACAATGCATACGAAGTCATCACACAATTTGTAGGACCAATAAGGAATTGGAAACGTGCATATGTATACAAAAATATTAGACAAAAGTTGATACGTCAACTGAGTTAAAAAAAATATCAAAGTTAATCTTAAGTGACGTCTTAATGGGCGCATTCATAAATCTAGTGACTACGTTGTCAAAATTTAACTAGCTTTGTGAATGCAAAATTGCACTGCAAAGCTAGTCAATCCAGAACTGTCATATTACCGACAAATGCAAATATATAAAATAAGAAACATTTTTGATTTGATAACTTTTAATAATCTGTTCTGTTTTTAAATTCAATAAAATCAAATTTAGGACATAATTTAAGTGATTAATATTTGTATTTAAATACTGAACGATTTATTTCATTTTGAATTCTTGTGTCTTTGTGTAATGTCACCTGTCGGACAGCTGATTGTGAAACGTCAAAATCATTCTCCACTAACTTTGTAGCCGAAATTTGTACACTACGTCGGAGGGGAAATTTTAACTCATTTTGTAATTGGAAGTAGCCAATCAGAATGACTTCACTACGTAGTGACTACATTAGTGAATGCGTCCAATGTTTTGTATTTTGTACGATCACAGCCATGAAGTGTCAAATGCACCAACGTCTAAGAATGAAAACCTCGAAAATTGCTTTCCATAGGTACTCGAAGAATAGTCAAATCTCTATTCACAGCGGGATTTTATTTTACCTTGTATCAACAGTGATTCTGAATATGAGAACAGATTTTTTATGATTCGATTTCTCAAAAATCTGTTTCGCACAGTTTAAAAAAGATGAAAAGAAATACAAAGCCGATTTTTATTTACAAGTCTTTTAAGACCTGGTTTTGAAACCACGTTTGGTTTATGTCATAACAACGAAACTTCAAATTATTCTCCTTTCGGAAAAAAAAAATATGTATTTGTTCACTTATCATCTGTAAGTAATTAGTTTTATTATATTCTTGTACATATTTATTATTTTTGTATACTTACATTTTATTTCGTCTGTGATTTCTTGAAAGTTGTTTATTGTTTTGAATTTGAGTCATATGGAAGTGAGACATAGTTTTTGTTGACATTTCCATCTGTCGAAAAACGAAATTGGCGTTTAAATGGGTCGGTTCAACAATTATTCTCCGAAAAAAAAGTTTGTTTGATTTGACAAACTAATGTTTCCAAGTAGATTTCAATGAGATTTATTTGAAATCTTCATTTGAGGAGATTAAAATTTATATGGTAAATCTTCGAGATTTCAAGGAGATTTGGGACAAATCTAGCTAAATCTCGTTTTAGTGCCCGGTGGAAACGTAGTATTAAAAGGTGTGTTAAAACCACTAGATTCGAAATAGTTTAGTTGTCTCAAATCACTCTTTCTTTGAAATTAATAAAATTTGTTTTTTGAATGATAAATAACACGCCAGTTCAATGTCAGCTAAAACAGTTTCTTGCATAAATTTAAAATAAACTGTATAATTCTGGGTCATTTCTTGAGAAATACACTATGAAACAGTAAATTGTACAGAAATTACCTGCGCTTGGCCTTATACTTCATTTTACCGTTACTTGCCTTTGAAAATTTTAAAAAAGTGTGCGTCGGCCGGGAATCGAACCCGGATCAACTGCTTGGAAGGCAACTATGCTAACCATTACACCACCGACGCAACTGAAAATTTAAAGTAAAAATTTGTATAAAACAAACAAATTTCTACATATTATCTTGACATCCCATTCTAATAAAACGAACCAATTTTATTTGAAGCCCGGTGATGTGAAAGAAAAATCTTTTACAGGAATGATTTAACGAATCATTAGGAATGGAAGAATAGTTTATCGGTATCGAATCAGCGAAATTGATAATTGCAGTGGTTTTTTTGATGAACACTACATCATTCCAACCAAATACACTCTATATGAAGACATAAATCCTTCGTACGTATCACCCTCCCAGTACTTAAACAAACCCAATTGTTTACATTGTTGTACTTGTAATGTGGACGAATCCAACGAGAAAAATTGACGTGTTTTCACGCATACATAGAATATCTACTGAGTTTTTAGGGGAAATTTCATAAAATTAGAGGAGAAATGACACGCATACTTAAATGAGTTTATGAGTTTGATTTCCGGTTTAGCTTGTAGGCAAACCAAGATGGCTATCGAGGATTAATATCTTTATTAGAGTGTTTTTGATTCGAATCATACGCACGATCAAAAACATTCTATATGAAGATATAAATCCTCCCTGCGTATCACCGTCCAAAACCCATTTGTTTACATTGTTGTATTTGTAATGTCGACGAATAAATGTGAACGAACAAATTTGGCTTGTTTCCACGCACACATAGAATTAACTAATGAGTTTTTAGGGGAAATGTCACGCATACTTGAATTACTTTATGAATCAGCTGTTCGCTTTAGCTTGACAAACCAAGATGGCTACTGAGGATTTATATCTTTACTAGGCGTTTTTCTTTCTTAGTTTGGAGCAGAGCCTGAACTGTCAAACAAAAAGTTTTGTTTCGTTTTTTACCTCTGAACGTTCAGAGTTTTAAATTTGTGTTTCATTTTTCGTTCTGATCGTGTTCTGAGCTTGTTCAGAGCGTGCTCTATGAACTCAGAATAAAATAACTAACCGAGTTGAATGCTGAACATAAGCATTTGACAGGTGAAATTAAAAAAAGTCAAGTGTTCGGGTGTGTTTAAAAAATAATTCTGAACGTTCAGAACACGCTTTGTTCAGAGGATGTTCAGAGCATGCCCTATATGCTCGGACTCTGTTCAGAGCTCTATTCTGAGTTAAAAGAAAAACGCGTGTGTTTTTGCGCACGATCTTAACTGTGAGTCATACTTTAACGTCTAGTTGTTTGCGTAACTTTACTTGACATTTCTCTGTTTTTGGTCTTTGTCAAATTGAATTATGGAGAAGTATGTAGGTAGGTATACAATTGATCAGCGAGTTAAGATTTTTGAAGCGATTTATGAAAAAAGATGATTCAAATTAAAATGCAGTTCAATGACTTTAGCTTTATTCGTTAACGAGAAGAATTATAATTTTTGGACAAAAGCGAGAATCCAAGAGTGGTTGTTGAACACGACTACATGCATCCACAAACCAGAGAGAAAAGAACTAATAGAGAGAACCAACTTCGACGGTTGCTCTCTTTTTGCCTACAAGCTGTGATTTGGCCACCAACTTGCATATGTATTAACTCCATATAAAAAAAATGTGGGGAACAAATACTTATGCAAGTTTGTGTGCATACTCACCACGAGAGAGAATAAACTTTTCTCTTTTCTCTCTGCTCACCACCTTTAAAAAATGGCGACCACCTTTGAAACATAAGACTCTGAAAGCACTACAACTATTAGTTTTATTATTAGCTTCGTTTATGCGTTTAATTTTCGCTCAGACTGTTGAAAAATGCATTCCTATTTTATTTGTGTGTACTCGTTGTTTATTTTCTTTACATTACTCACGACATTTCCAAAGTGCTGAAAAAAAGTGATTTAAGTAGAGACTAAATAAAAAGACCGTCAACTTGTTACTTCTGTTGCCAATTTTCATTTAATAAGATTTGTGAATAGGTGATAAGCTATTCTTACTGCTTTCAACTAAGGTAGTGTGTTGGTTTTAAAGGCTTAACTACATAAGCCGAAAAGTACTTTTGTACTAAAGTACAAATAATTGTATTTTCGCTAGTTCAGTGGTTTTGTGAAAAGAATATACAAATTTGTTCTTCAACCAAAATTTAAGTCTTATGCATCATTTTTATAAGTTTTCCAGTTCTAACTATTTATATCTTATTTTTCAGTTATATAGCGACAAGGAAAAATCCGTCAGGGAAAGTTCTAACTACAGTTTTTCTGAAAGTGCATTGTGTCTTATTCATAGATGTTTACTAAACTTTTTAGGCATAAATAAATGCAAATCAAAGTTAAGAGCTAAACCTGAATAACTATAAATATAGAAAATGCTGCGTTCAAGTAATTATTATCGCAGCCAAATTTCATAATTAATTTTGTTGGTGTATAAAAAAGCTGAAAAAGTAATTCATGACAAATAAATGTTAAGTTAACACTAAGTTCCAGATAACAAATAATTCAATGCAATATATTTTAGATAATACAGTAGTTAAGTTACTAGTTAAGGTATTACTATTGAAATAAGCATAACATACATTTATAAAAAACATGTACTCGTTCATATATACATACAAATAAAGTCTAGTCTAAAAAACCTTAACCTTGTTACACATTTTCTGCACACATCCTTTTGGTTGTTAATGCCATCTATCTGTAACTTAGAGAAAAAGAAGAGAAAAACAAATTCACCACGAACTACCGGTATAACTTCTCCCGTTATTTTTTGACAAACAAAAATGTTTTGCTAGAATTAATTTGAATTATAGGAGTATTTTTGTGGATATAAAAACGACAAGATGTTAGTAAAATTAAAGAAAGAAAATCATGAGAATTACAAATATAATAATGAGACTTTAAAAAACATAGCCTTCTTGCCTATCAATAAACAAAAATGAGAAATGTCGCATTTCCCGGAACTGATGTTTTTTTGTGTACTCTTCTCCGAGGTGAAAACATGTATACACCGATACGAATTCAACACGCTATAAAAAATGAGAGTAAGAGGTTTCGAAGAGACGGAGACGAGAAAATTTGGCTCTCTCATTTAGTTTTTTTTTCTCTGCCACAAACAGGGACATCCACAGTTTTGACAGCAATAACGATAAAGAGCATGCTAAGATGCTTTTGAGGCAACTAATCTAATTGTTTTCTTCCACACATTTTTTTAATTTAGTGGGTGCAAGATATATGATGAAATGTAAAAATGATCATCAAATTAAAAAAAAAAAAATGTTGAAATATAATCCACGATCAGATCCAATATGCAACTCGTTTTAAAAGTGTGAAAAGAGACAATCTTACGAATGTTTTGCACTTTTACGCCCAATTCGCTCAATCATTTCCTTTTTATTTTTTCAAATGAGAATAAATAACAAACTGACTTTTTCACTTACTTTGTGGTTCATCTTTTTACTTAAAAAAATCTATTACAAAAACCAAGTTTCAGAACAAATATCAAACATTGATATTTTCTTTAGTGTTGCAACTGACTACAGAAAGTGCATTTTCTATCAGTAAACATATATTTTTTACTTTTAAAATATAAATTGGTCAAACTATTACTAAATTTGTAACATAATAGGCGTTTTTTATTGGTAAATTTATACGCAGCGCAGCAAAATCTTACACACTTAACAACAACAAAGAAATAGTGCGGATAAATAAAGGCAGCAAAAATAGTGCATATAAATAGTTCAGATAAAGTTTTGGAATGCTTGGAATAGAATGACACTTCATCCAGTTCCAGAAATATTTTTTACTTAAAGGTTGGCAGGATTTTATTATTTGGGGGATGCGTTCGTATTTTTCTTGTGCTCTGTTTTCACTAGAATAAAAATAAATTGGTTTGAAATATTAATCTACGATTTGACTGTCAACGTAAATATTCAATACGTTGACTACTTGACATCACCCAAAAATCATCAATAATAACAGTGCTATCTCTAAATTTATTGACGTGTGATGTGTGTTAGGACTCGCCCAAAACCAAAGCGAAACATTTGATGCGAAAACAAAACTTTCGTCATTGGTCGGGTTTAAAGGCTCTCCCAAACCAACGCGAAAGTGGCACATTCGCCGACGCGGCATTGTTTATTTGTCATTTTTGTTATCATTGTGAATGATTCGCCCTGATTCGCTTCGCGTCAGTTATCGCAGTGTATGTTTATTTTGAGAAGAGAAAGTTTAATTGTGGCGCTGAATGTTTCGCGTTGATTTGTCCCCTTTCACACAGGAAAACTGAGTTGCCAGCAACTGGGAGCTTGCAGGCAAGACGGGCTTACGGGGAAGGACAAAATCTCCCCTCACACCCTTCTTTTGGCTTTTTTGGCTTTTAGTGCCTGTCTACATTGGATTTTTAATGCTAGATTTTACATGTTCGTTGTGTCCATACGATGAAGAGAAAATCAATTTGCACATCCCTATCTCACACCCTTGAAATCTATCTTTTTCTTTCTTTCACTCATACAATTAAAAAATCTTTCATGTTGAATCCAAGAATATTGTTTGCATTTGCGCTGTAATCTAACCATCTCTCTCTTTTTCACTCACATATAATCTACCTGTCTCACTGCTTGCACCTAACATTAAAAATTTAATGTGGACAGGCACTCTTATGTCATTTCAATCTTTCAATTCATTTTCAACTCTATTGTGGCTGGACCTGCATGTACACATTAACTTGAACTCTTATTCAACTTTACATAAAAACAACAATACTTTTTCAACACATCCCTTGAGTACGTATTTTCAAAACTGGTTGACAGCTGATTTTGACATAAGTATGATTGCACAGATACCAACTTGGAGATTTAAAATAAGAGTGCATATAATAGTGAACATATGTTTTATTCACACTTTCCATTACTGCACTTACTTTCCATTACTGCACTAGCTAATAATTTACCAATAAAATACGGCTAATATCAGTAGTTCAAAGTTAACGAACAGGCCTAGTAAAACAAAAGCGGAGACGATTTTCAGATAAAATGTGTTGTTGCCTTAAAATGTCTTAAAATCGTGTGAATTTGCGATTTTAGTTAGGTAGTCAAAATTCAACTAGCTTTCTGAACGCAAAATTGCACAAATATATAAGGAAAGAAACATTTTGGCTTGAAAACTTTTAATAATCTCTTTTGTTTTTAAATTCAAAAAAATCGAATTTAACCCATATAATGTATTTATATTTAAATACTGAAAGATTAATTTCATTTAGAATGTTTGTGGCCTTAGCAAGCAACTGATTGTGAAACGTCAAAATAAGTGTCCGTTAACTTTGTAGCAGAAATTTGTACAATGTAGGGAACATTCCAATTCATTTTGTAGTTGCATTTAGACTTCACTACGTAGTCATTAGCTAGTGAATGCCTCCAATATAAAATATTTGCAGATGTCATTGCTAACCGTTATCAGCCGACGACGCGTTTAAAAATGGCAGACGTAGTTTTTAAGAAATCTGGCAATTGATTACAATTTCTTCATTACCAATTACATATTACAAATCTTCGACACGGTAGCAAAATTATATCAGCATCATATCTTGCGTTTACAAAGTATTTGCAAGGTACCAGTTTAATCGAGTCTTGTGCAAGTTTGGAATTCGATCAACCTTTTGAGCAAGCAAGTTCTCAATAATGGACTAGTAAGTAAGTAATTTTTTTTAGGTATATAGGTACTTTTATTATTTATAATATTTAAAACTTAAGATAATAGATACAAAAATCAAACATATTCTGTTATTAAAAGCATTCGGTATTTGTAAATTGCACTCAAAAAGTTGCTTAACATTTTCCATTCACATCCGTTTAGAATTTGAAGTGTTTCTTGCATTTTTAATGTTTGTTTACCAAAGAAACGTATCCTTTGTTGTTTAAATATAGGACATATACTTATAACATGAAAGCAATCCTCTTTGGATTTAAGATTACAAAGGGTACAAAATTGATTGAAGCTGCCGTTGTAAGGACTACCGTTTAAACTGAGTGTCTCGCTTCTTGCTTTAAAGATTAAAGATATTTCTTTGTAACTCAGTGAATCGTTGAAGTAATTTCTATTATTAAGGTTAAAATTAAATTGAGAGTATAACAATCTGCTGTCAGATTCGCAGGCCTTAATAATAAATGCATCTCGTATTGAGTCTTCATTCTTTTGGATAATTTTATAGAGCTGATCTTTTACATTGCACAAGTTGTTTATGTCCATACGTAGCATTTCTCCGCAAGAGCTTCCAATATATTGCCATTTCGCGAACCACCAATCCTTATTCCTCAATTCATATAAAAGCATCTTTTTGGATATTCTGGAGTTCTGAAAAGCGCATATTTTGATTATAAAATCAGCCTGTGCTTTAAGTGTATTTGTCATGAGTTGAGGTAAGCCTGTTTCCAAGTAGATTGCGTAACTTGGTGTGTTGAGTGGAAGATTGAAAAGTTTTTTTCAAAAAATTCCTTTGGAATTTCTCAATAACCTCATATTCCTCTGATCCCCAAACCTGAGAGGCGTAGCACAAGGTTGCTTTCACAACAGCATCAAAAATTTTGTATTTGGCTGATAATTGTACCCTGTCGTTTGAAAAAGCTTTTTTCCATGTTGAATTCAACAAGCTCTGCGAAGTGTTGACCTTTTCTAATAGGTGTTTGTTAAAATCCAAAGTTGAGTTTAACTTGACTCCTAAGTACTTTATTTCTTTAGATATTTCCAAGAGATTCCCATTGTAGAACCATCTATTCCGAGTTTGAGATTGTACGGATCGTGAGAAAATCATCACTTTGGATTTAGCGGTATTGATGGTCAGCCCCCATTTGTTGCAGTAAGACGCCAACCGATTTATCATCAATTGTAAATTTTCAGGTGATTCGGACAATAGGACGAGATCATCTGCGTATAACAAAACATTTATTGTAGAACTTGCGATATTTATACCTCCAGGAAGGTCATCTACTACGTCATTTATAAAAAGCGAGAAGAGCAGAGCGCTGAGCAGGCAACCTTGTTTCACTCCCGTACTTGTAACAAACCATTTTAAATAAGCTGAACCATCCCATACTGCTGCTTTTGTTTCAGTGTACATTTCTTTGATTACATTTATGAACTTCGAAGATATGCCCAGTTGCGATAGTTTATAAAAGAGCGCGTTTCTGTTCACTAGATCGAAGGCTGCTTTAAAATCAACAAAAAACGAGTACACTTTTTTATTCCTTGCTTGAAAAGCTTTTACAATTGAGGAAAGTGTAAAAATGTGTTCTATTGTAGAGTAGTTTTTCCTAAAACCAGCTTGGAGGTTCGAGAGGATGTCTCTTTGTGTTACCCATTTGTCTAGTCTCTCTGCTAATATACCGCAGAAAATTTTAGCTATAACATTCATAAATGAAATGCCTCGATGATTTTCAGCACTATCCAAAGCACCTTTTTTGTGAATGGGAAAAATCACGGACTTTTTTAAAGGAGGACGGGATATCCGCAAATGTAAAAACTTGATTGTATAAAGTTTTCAAGTGGTTGAAAAACGTAGGTGTTGCATTAGCGAAAAACTCGTATGTTATACCATCTTCACCTGGTGCCTTCCCATTTTTGGCTTTATTTATAACAGCTTTTATTTCATCATTTGTTATATCAACGTCTAACATTTCATCCGCTACTAATGGTTTAGCATATGAAAACGCCAGGTTGGAGTAATTGCAAAGGAGACTTTCAAAGTGACAGGAGAGCGTTTCTGCAGATAATTCTGATCCGATTACATGTTTAAATCCATTAATTCCTCTAGCTATCTTCCAAAATTCTTTCGAACACCTTGTTCTTCCAAGAGTTAGCGCTTGCTCGTTTTCAAATTCTGTTTTTTTTTAAACATACATTTGTGTAATGAGTGTTAGTTTCGATGTACCAGTTTTTCAAATTGTAACTATTTGAATTTCGCATCACTCGCAGTAGTGCAAAAGATTTTTGCCTGGCTTTCAAACAATCTTTGTCAAACCATTTTTGTTTGAAACTTGTGCTGGTGTTGAAGTTTTTGTTTAATGTTGAGTTTCTAATACACTCTGTAAGCTGGATAGATTGTGCATCAGTAGATTCAGCTGTCACATTTGCTGATATTAAGTTGTCCAAAAAAATTGTATATGCAGCTGTTTCCTCATTCTTCCATTTAAGCCTCGGTAGCAAATTTAAATTTTGTTGAATGTTAGAGGATTCGGTTGAAAATGTCACTTTTATTGGCATGTGATCTGAGAACGTTTTGTACTCTACTTCAAATTTATTGATTCGTTCTATCCAGTCATTTATTAAATTATAGAAAAGTCCAAGGAGCACAATACAACTCTGTATATTGCTTTTATTGATTACGTCAAAGCACTCGATACAGTTGAGCAAGTAGAATAGAATAGAATAGAATAAGATTTTATTAGATACAATAATTTATAAGAATTTACATAAGTTTTACAAATCTTTTATGACATGGCAAAAGCCGTCTGTCAGATTGACAATATAAATGTAATTTAACAAAATAGTTACTCAAGTTGCCTATAATTAATATAATTAAAATGCTTCTCTTAAAATTTGATTTCGATATCGTAATGCGGATTTTACAAATTTGAAAAGAGCCGACCAATCATTTCCATTCAAAAGATAATTAACTTCTTCCGTTGTGAAAATAGCTTTTCCTAAGTATAGTTTTCGTATTTCTTTAAGTAATGTACATATTCCCACAAAATGCATTATATCTTCACGAGTATTCAGATTACACATACTACATTGGATTGGGAGATCTGGGCGGTGGGGTATAAAATTTAACGGCAGTAACTCTCCGCGTGTTTTAAAAATGGTAGATATTTTATTAACACTCTCGTTATTTCCGAAATAACTTATCTTGCTGAGATCGTGCTCGAGCTTGGGATAATATACTCTGTATATTGAAGATTGTGCTTCTTCGATAAATGATTTGTGCATACTTTCATCCAAAACCCGAAGAATATTGTATAACTCTGATTTCATTTGATGAAAGTTAAACGCTTCTAGATTGAGCGGACATCCGATCTTCTCAGCCAATTCCTTCCACTTTTCAAAACATGACGATTTTTTTTCCAAGGCACAGGTTGCTACTATTTTAGGAAGACGAGATACATTCATGTTAAGCACTTTAAGGATGTAGTCGAAATGTAGTTTCAGTGTTGTGATGTATAATGGTGGAAGTCCAGTTTCAATATGTAACATATAAGTGGGCGTTGACATGGGCAGGTGTAGCACTCGTTTGAGAAAAAATCTAAGCAGTTGTTCGACAGTCTCATACTGGAGGTATCCCCAAACCTGGGCTGCATACAACATAATTGATCGAGCAGTAGCCTCAAATATCTGGTATTTTGCACGTAGACCAATATTTTTATTTTTCATGCAACTGGACCAAGTACAGTTGATAGCATTTTTTGAACTTTTTAGTTTTTCTCCTAAATGAAGTTTCATATTATTTTGTGGCGTCATTACCAACCCAAGGTATTTGTAGTTGTCTACTATTTCTACAGGAACCCCATCAAGTTTCCAATTAAAATTACTACTCCGAAGTCCCTTACCTCTACCAAACACCATTATCTGAGATTTTGCACGATTTACGGTAAGGTTCCATCTTTTGCAATACTCTTCCAATTTGGTAATCATCATCTGAAGTTTTATGGGAGTGTCGGCTAACATCACAATGTCGTCAGCATACATCAAGACTTTGATTAGACTGCCTCGTATATCAATCCCACCATTTAAATAACAAACTATATCATCAAGGAAGAGGGAGAACAGTAGTGTGCTCAAAATACATCCTTGTCTCAAACCCATAGGAGTCAAAAAACTATCCGACATCGAGGTCCCGTCCCAAACTTTTGCTGAGCAATTTGTATACATTTTTTTAGTGTTTTCCACATTTTAAATGGTAGACCTAATACCGAAAGTTTATAAAACATTAAATCTCTATCAACACTGTCAAATGCGGATTTAAAGTCTATAAAATAAGCATAAACTTTTTTACTCTGAGCGCGATTGATATCGACAATAGTACTAAGTGTAAAAATTTGATCCACAGTGGAATATCCTTGACGAAAGCCAGCTTGAAATTCACTTAGTATCTGATGTTCCTCGACCCAGTTGGTTAAGCGCTTATACAAAATACTTCCAAATATCTTGCGGATTGTATTAAGTAGTGAAATCCCTCTATAGTTTTCAACCACGTTTTGGTTTCCTTTTTTGAAAACTGGAAGAATAACCGATGTTTCGAAGCATGGGGGGATATAATCATTTTCATACAATTCATTGAGCTGATGTAAAAGACAGATGGCAAAATCGTCAGAACAATACTTGTAAAATTCGTGAGGAATTTGATCTTCTCCAGGCGTTTTGGCTTCCTTCATTTCAACTAGTATTGCTCTTAGTTCTGTAATTGTGAAAGGCTGGTCCATTTTTTGATCAATGATGTAATTGACGCAATACTGAAAAGGTAGAGCTGACTTCTCTACATTTAAAAGGGATTGGAAATGCATTTTTAAATCCGATGTGGGTATGTTTATACCAATCCTAAGCTTTGATCCATTTAAAATGCGAACTGCTTTCCAAAACTCTTTAGTATTTCTACTCCCAATTATGATCTGCGCTTTTTCTTCATAGTATTGAGCTTTCTTAAACGTACAGATTTCTTTGAACTTCGCTTTTTCTTTGACATACTCTTGTTTAAAATAACAGGTATCGTACTTTCTAAATAGATTAAGAAAAGCAAATACCTTATCTCTCGCTCGTCTACAATCATTATCAAACCATTGCTGTTTAGCTTGAAGTTGATGAGTTCTTTTGATAAATTTCGGCGCTGCTTTGCGAATAACATCTTGCATATTATCTATCGATACTGCTTCTCCTTTCGCATGCAATGCATTCATTTGAGCAAGTATATATTAAGCAAGCGTTAATTAATTAAGCAAGCTGTGGAACCGAAAATTGTTCGTATTCTACAAAATATGTATAATGATAATTGCATGCATTAGAAGAGAAAGTATTGAGCCAATATTTCATACGACATGTGGAGTAAGCAAGGTGACTCAGAAATGTCCCGAAAGTTCAAACGGAAAAATAATGGTTTGAGAATAAATGTCAAATATTTATCAAATCTAAGATTTACAGACGACATTGTATTAATCGCTACAAACAAAAATTAACTACAAATATGCTAAACATCATGTGTAAAATACTCCATCATTTAAATGACCACCACGCCAATTTTTGCAAGCATCGATTATTTTGAGGTCATTTCGACCACTTTTTGACACATATTGGGTGGTATCTCATAACTTGACTAATCTTAGTTTTTAAGTGTTCAAGAGTTAATGGTTTATTTGCATAAACACGGCCCCACAAAAAAAGTCCAGCACCGTCTCATTGAAACCACATATTCTCCAAGTCGTATTCTTCAATAGTCAGCTGGCTTCAGTTGTTGTGTGAGCTGGACTTTATATCGATGTAAAATACGCCATAATGTGCCGTAAGACAGTCCTAATTCCTGAGAGCGACATGGAATCGGGTCTTTGGCAAAACTTTCACTTACAGGAGCGATATTTTCAGTGGTAGAGCGAAACGATGATGCACAGACTTTACAATATCTGTATTCAACCCAGTCTCTTCAAATGTCTTCACAATTTTGCCAATTGCTCGCGTATAGTTGGACGATTATGTAAACCATAATCTCCTCTTAAAGCACGATATGTGGCTGTGGCAGAATCATCATTTTTGTTGTAGGTTTTAACAATTTGTATGCATTGTGCGATAGTTAAGCGACCCATTTTCGTAAATCATAGAGAAAAAAAACATTGGTTTAAGAACTTAGTATAACAGATGTCGAATTTCAGCACTTTTACTACTTTTGAAACCGAAAAAAAACGCATTAAAAAGTTTTAAGACTAAATAAAGCTTGAATAACAACAATTATTATAATTTGCATGAAAAGGGCCACATTTTACCAAACACTTTTCACAGTGAAACGTTGCTTTTTTACTTTGCAAATTACGTTTTACTAAACGCAAATTTGCAAAGAAGAGCTTATTGGTAGTAATTTTAAAACACGGACTGATGTGTCAGTATTATAAGATCTCTCAAGTGCCTGAGGTGAAATCGGCTAATATGATTGATGAATTGTCATATTTGTGATCATCATCTGTAATCAATTAAGAAGAAAAGCATGGACTTTATATAATTCTCTCTGATTTTCTTCTAATTTATTTAAATTTTTTGCCGCCAACGCGAAGTCCAATTTTGTGAAGTACAATAATTATTATAATTTTACAAAAATAATAATTGGCCAACTTGCTTTCAGTCTTTAACCAATCCTTCACTCATTGACATTTTCTTAACAACTTCACTCCCAAAAATTTTGCGCAATGACCAGATAAGATGGACGTCTGAATTTATACATGAATTGATTTTCTGTTCTTTCCAGTTTAATGTTCAAAATGCTAATTCTGTAGAGACTTTTAATTTTCGATCTTATCGCAATTTTAATTCTGATGAAATTGTAAGCCGCACTCGAACTGATTTTTGGAATGAAATTTATTACACTAATGATGTAAGCACTAAGGTCTTAATTTTTAATAGGCTCCTGGAAAATTTATTTAATGAATTTGTTCCCTTAGTCACAAAACATCATCATCATGCATCAAGTTTTTGTCCATGGTATAGTAACGATATAGAAATTCAAATTAGAGATAGAGAACGTTTCTTCAGAAAGTTCAAACGTAATCCTACGGTTTATAACAGAAACCAGTATATTTTTGCAAGAAATAAAGTCACTTCTCTCATTCGTTCATGTAAAAAAGATTATTTTTCTGCTAAACTAAACATATCCTTGGGCTCTAAGGTTCTTTGGAAAAATCTTAAAGAAATTGGTATCTACTCTAACAAATCGTCGTCTGGATGTTCATTGGATCCTGAGCAGATGAGGGCAGTTTATGCGTCACCCCTGAATAACTCTAGGTCGGCTATAGTTGTTCCGGATAATAATGTTGAACTGTTTTCATTTAACTGCGTCGATGAGTATGAAATCGTAAATGCTATTCGAACTGTAAAATCAAATGCAATCGGATCTGACAACATCTCGCCAAAGTTCATTAGATTAATTGTACCAGCCATTTTGCAACCCTTGAAACATATTTTAAATATTTGTTTCTACAGTTGTAAATTTCCTGAGCCATGGAAGTGCGGTGTAATAGTTCCAATTCCAAAAAGCAGCAAGTCACTAGAGCCGTCTGAATTTAGACCTATTAGTTTGTTGCCATTCTTTAGTAAGGTTTTTGAACGGCTTTTGGCTAATCAAATGATTAGCTATATTCAAATCAATCAAAAACTCTCGAAGTGGCAGTCTGGTTTTCGGTCTAAACACAGCTGTGAATCTGCTGTCATTAAGGTAACTACTGACTTTCGATTCGCCCTTGATAAAGATCATCTTGGAATCATGGTACTGCTAGATCTTTCCAAAGCTTTTGACTGTGTACACCATCAAATTCTAATATAAAAGCTAAGTGATAAGTTTAATTTTTCTACATCGTTACTTAAGCTTTTGAAAGACTACCTTTGTAACAGAAGTCAAATAATAAGAACCGAGCTAGGAACTTCAGCTCCTTTTATTGCTCACTGTGGTGTTCCCCAAGGCTCTGTCCTCGGACCACTTCTGTTTTCACTGTTTATCAATGATCTACCAAATGTTATTAGAAATTGCTCAATTCACTTGTATGCAGACGATGTTTTGATGTATAAATTTTGCAAACTAGGTATGATGGAAGATGCTGTTGCGCGAATCAATGAGGATTTAGTTCATGTTCAGGAATGGGTTCAGACGAATATGCTACGTCTTAATACTTCGAAGACGTTGAGTATGGTGTGTTCAAAAAATGATGTTGTTCTTGAAGATATCCCTAAAGTTATTTTGAATTCCCGAACAGTTGAGTTTGTCAATAAAGTAAAGTACTTAGGCTATCAAATTAACAATAAACTCACTTGCTGCGATGCCATCTCGAAAGCTGTTAGACGTATTTACTTTGGTCTACGCTCTCTAAGGACCTCGTCACAATTTCTGAATGAAGATATCAAAAAACATTTAGTCAAAAGCTTGCTTCTTCCTTTCTTTGCTTTTAATTGCTCTGTATAACCTTGTCTTGACTTTGAGTGTAAACGAAAACTTAACGTAGCATTTAACGATTGCTTGCGTTTCATATACAATATACCTAGGTGTGAAAGTGTGTCTAGTGTTCAGTCTACGTTATTGGGGATAAGTTTGAATAATCATTTATTGTTTCGTAATATATTACTTTTACATAACATTATTAATGGAAGATCTCCAGGCTATTTAGGGGAAATGCTTCAATTCGCTCAATCCCATAGAGGGTTACGACTTATTTTGCCACGTTTTCTTCATTCCATTGCTGATCGATCTCACCTCGTCTTTTCAATAAGGATTTGGAATAGCCTTCCCTTTGAACTTCAAAGAATCACTTCACCAACCATTTTTAAGAAAAAGTTACTTGCTTATATTGTGACAAATATCAATTAATCGTCTTCTATACTGTTAATGTTATACCCACTCATTTGTTATTTATTAATTTATTGTATCAATGTAATCCATTTATTATTATACTTTTTTCTATTATATTCTTTTTTTTTTTTTTTCATTATATTACTATTATTTATAATTAATTATGTAACGTATCTTGTCAAATGTATAATTAACTTGTTGAATATTTAGATTCAATTAAAAGATCCTGTAATCTTGATGTATCATGTAAATGCTTATAAATACAAATACAAATACAAATACAAAAATGTAAGTAAATGCTAAAATTCTATTTAAAAAAAAATAAGGAATGAAATGTTTATACATTTAATTTGTTCCACAGATTTAGTAAACGGACTTGCCTGTGATTGTTATTTTCACTTTTATTATTTTCAATTCTAAAAAAGAATTGCTCCTATACAAAAACATTTATTTTGTATGAAAATATAAGAAAAATTAACAAACCGAATTGAAAACCCGCCAATTTTACGTCGATATGATAAAATAGCTGCCACACGTAAAGCCACTAAAATGTGATTGGGCAGGTACAGACGACAAAAGGGACCTGAAAATAGGGCAAGTTACTAATGTTTGATTGGCCAGCTGCCAAAAAATTGCCTTCCAATTTAGGCAACTTTATTGGAAGGGTGACTGGAAAGTTAGTCAAGAAAATTTCTCCAACTATCAAGTCAAGTGCACTCATGTCAAAATGACAGCTGATCTTGTTTTTTCATTTAACTGAAAGCTGCACTTCATTACTCTGTAATTTATTTATTTTCTGCACAACTTCATTTAATGTTTTGTGTAAAAGGGTGAGTTGTCAAATTTAAAAAGAAATAAGTAACATTTCTTTACAATGCAAAATACAAGATGTGATGGAAAAGGAAGAAGAAGACAAAAATAGTTTTTAGCACGATTAACTGAAGGTGGAGGTTAGTGAGATAAGGTTCCGAGTTTGAAATTTATGGCACTTGAAAAACCAACCAGTTGCCTTGGTCAAAATTTACATTTAACGAATGCAGTTGACTGTAAATGAAGTCCCTTATGTTGTCTGAACCTGCCAACTGTCACATTTGACAATCACCTTACGTAGACCGAATTTGTTCTTTGTGACTACCATCTATCACAAATCACCTTAGCCGATTCCACCTTTAAATTTAACTTAAAACTGGGTAAACGAGCATTTTAGCGAATCAGATATAAAAGGTTGTTTTTAATCAAAAACTTCGTACAATTTTTCCTGGAAAATGCTATCCCCTCCTAAACAGGACGCTTTTTCCCTAAAAACTAAATTTTGTATCTAATGATGCGGTTTCAACAGAAAATAATGAAGTTCGAATTTCCAAATGTCAAAATTAATTGAAATTAAGTTCGAAAATGAAAAACTGTCCATTATTCAAATGTGCCTACAAAGTACTACCTTACCTATCAAAATTGTTTAGATATATGTATACATATGGAAAAATAAAAGGATACTATAGGGTGGTACGAGTATAGCATTATTTAATAGCATAACAGCATTATAAGAACACAAAATAGTAATTGAGGTGCCTACATATACAATAGATACACTTTATGAATTAAACATAAATATAAGCCCATTCGAGGACAAAAAAAGGATTAAAAGCTTTGTGGCTTTTTTCATGTTTCATCATTGATTGTTCAATGTTCAACAAAATATCATAGAGGCAATGTAAATATGTACGTATCTTTTTTCTTTTTTGTTGTTGTTGTTGTATCTCTCCCTGCCTCCAGCTATAGCCAATTTGTGTGAAAATCATTGGAGTTTGAATACCTATTTCTTTTTTGCTTGTTTCATTTCAAATGATTGAAAAGCTAAGGGATTTATATTTATTTTTTCGTGGTTTTATAAGAATGTATATTGTATATGTATGATGTGTTTTGTACAAAAAAGCCTCAAGCAATACTATACTGACAGTTTCAGAATTTAAATGTTCTGCATATACAGATGTGGCCAAAATAATAAGAACACAACTTAATTTTTGGTATAAGTATGACTTTCATAAAGGTTGGAAAACAAAAAATTGGAGCACTTGAATTAAATTGAAACAAAAACAATATATGTATGTAATGTAGATAAGTAGATAGATATATAATTTTATTTTCAAAAAGATTTTACAAAAAAAATTAATAATGCTGGTTTAAAATTAGTTTTGACAATAACTTTAAGTTGCCTGTCAGCTTAAAAAGGAAATTTAAAAATATACATATAATCATAATGTAAGCTTATTAGTAAGTAGATTAAGTTACATAGGTTATGAAAATTCATTTATAATAAAATTGCGATATTTAATTGACGCTTTTAAGAAATAATATAAGTTTGGGTAGTAGCAGCCATTAAGAACGTTGAGAATGAGAAAGCATGCAGCTGCCAAGCTTCTGTACGTTTTGAATACTAGGCAGGTTCCAAGGAAGTGTATGGTATTTTCCGATTCATCCATATTACACCATGTACATATTCCATCTGTATCTCTTGAGAAGGCTCTTCCATTGATATAAAGGAGCCCGCGAGCTTCAAAAATGATGGAAATCATATCACGTGAATTGGAGTCATCAAAGTAGTTCTGTATGCCAGAGTACATCAAGTTGCAATATTCATCATGAAATTGAGACTGTGTAGCACTAACTGTAAATTCAGTGCAGTGTTTTTCTTTCAGTTTCAGTAAGAGAATGTTATGTAAGCTGGGCCATTCAAGTAGGTCCATACCGAAGGAAAACTCCAACGAACATCCATCAAAAAGATCCAACCATTCCTCAGCACAGAAGATTTTCTTGTTTATAATGGCTTTCGATAAAATGTTGGGTAATCTATTATTAGGAAGATTTAGATTTCGTCTTAAGAAAGAAAAATGTAGCTGGAGGGACGTTAGAAAACCCTTCGGTAAACCTGTTTCAATGTGCAGAGCATAGTTAGGCGTATTATCGGGTAGTAGAAAGCATATTTCCATGAAGAAACGCTGCAATTTTTCGACTTATTTGTATTCGCGCCTTCGCGGTATCCTCAAACTTGAGCACAGTACAACATAATAGCTTTTGAGGCGGCATTGTATATTTTAAACTTTGTTGAGTATTGGACGGTATTTTCTTGCAGCATTCTCGACTACGTTGTATCGATGGAATGTTTAGATTCTCACAAGCTGTTTGTTAGATGCTCATTCCAAGACATATTGTAATTAAACACTACGCCTAGATATTTTGTATTGATAAGACACATTTATTTAAGAATTATTGAAAAACAAGAAATGAAAGTCCTCTATAGTTTGGCACAACATTTGTATTTCCTTTCTTGAAAAGTGGGTATATAACGAATTTTCTGAAAGATGATGGTAGCGTTGCAGTTTCAAGAATCTCAGTGAATAACTTCTGTATTTCTACAATAACAGATACACATGCATTTTTATAAAATTCATATGGTATTCCATCAAAACCAGAAGTTTTCAGATCTTTTGATGAAGATATAGCAGAATATATATCTCGTGCAGCTCAATGGGGTAATCTAACTCTGGAACATGTTGCTCTGAGATAGTAGCTGAATCATTTGATTGCGAGAGTAAGCTTTCAAAATGCATTTTAAATTCAACTGACGTTGTAGTTTTAATCGACTGTCCGCGTATTTGCCTTGCAATCTTTCACCACACTCTGGCTGAAGAAACAGAGTCAAGACTACTAGTAAGGCTTACAAAATAAGCTTGTTTTTTAGTTTTGCATAAAATCCTATATTTTTTGTTGGCATCATAGAAGTTTCTTCGACATATTTCCAGGTTTAGTTTTCTGAAGGTTTTGAGGTGTTTAAGAGCATTTTTCCTATGAATGTTGGAGATGGGAGGATCCTTGCGCGAAGAGAAACGAAAGAAAGACTAAGCTCTGATTGGATTTTGCGGATGCCCCCAAAACTGAAGGTGTGATGGTGTCGGGATGATTCTCTGGAGATGGAAAAGTTTAAGTCAATGCAAAAGTTTACCTTCGAGTAATGGAAAACGTATTGGAGCCCACGGTGCTAGAGCTTTTTGGGGACACTTGCAGTTTCATTCATTCAGTCAACAGGACAATGCTCCTTGTCATATAGCCGAATTGTAAGTTTTTATTTTTACCATGACTGACTAATATTAAGCTTTAAAAAAACCTAAAACTTTTTTTACTTAAAAAAATATTTGAATTTTTATTTTACTTCGAAGAAAATAATATCGATGTACTAAGTTGGCCTCCCTACAGTCCAGATCTCAATCCAATTGGGTATATTTGGTCTATAATGAAACTTGAGGCTGCGAAGAAGCGCCCAGAGTCAGTTGATGAATAAAAAAAAACTACTTACCCGGACCTGGAACACGGTACCTGCATTCACATGGAAAAACCTATCTCATTCAATGTCTCGCCGATGTGCAGCCGTAATAAAAGCAAGAGGAGGTCCAACAAAGTACTAAGTAGATACAACATGTTTCTGAGAAACAATACAAAAGAAAAAAACAAAAAACTGCATCAATAAATTATTTTTCTTTAATCCTTAAAAATGAGGCAGGTACCTAAAAAAACTCATTTTTCGGTATAATCACTTTTTGCTCCCGTAACTAAACCTCATTAAAAAATAGGTTGTTATTTCAACACATTTTTTGACAAAATTCGAAAACAAATCGAAAAAAAAAGTTTGACCAATATTTTTGGAACGGCACTGTATACGAGAAATTAAATAGTAGGCATTGATAACTCTATGTCACGTACTAAAAATTTAAAATAACATAATAGTTTTTAAGTTTATTTAACTAAGATACAAAATGTTAGACTTTAAGGGAACACAAATAAACAATTAAAAAAAAAGTACTCATAAAATTCCTAATTATTAAATAGTTTGAAACATATTTCAACCCGAAATGCCAACATTAATAAATACCTGCTAGAACGGCGCAGTAGCTCTAAAAATTACTGAATATTTGTATGTACCCACATCTGTACTTCTTGTACCAAAAATGTAGGATATTTTTTTATTTTAGGGTATTTTAAATAAGATATTTATGTTAATCAACCAGGTTTGGAAGGGTTAAGTGGAAAAAACAACTGTTCTACTCAAAAGTAAGAAATGTTCCTATTTTTTTGGTCATAGCTGTATGTATGTATACATATGTATGTACAATCCTACACACAAAATACACATATCTGTAAAAATCTGCGTCCTTTTTCGCAAGAAAAACGAAACAAAAGAAAAAAAAAAAACAATTTGAAAGTCAACGTCAACATAATTCAATTTAATGTGTGTTTTTCCAATGTAAGTAAGTAGGTTTATGTGTGTGTAGGTATATATGCATGTGTGTGCATAGAGATTGGAGCGAATTTTCCCCAAGGCTTTTCCTAAGAAAATAACAATTGGATAACCACAAATCCCCAAATATTCACCTGAGTCCCGTGTGTTGTTAATTTTATGAATAAGTTTTTATTCATGTATGTGTGCAGGTGACGATATAAAGGATCAACACAAACACACATATGTACATATATGTACACAACATATGCAAATCATTCGAAAAAAAAAAGAAAATTATACATACTTTACCTTTGAATCAACGCAATCGTTCAGTGGTTTTGGCAATTAAAGCTTATTCAAACTTAAATAAAAAACCTGACCCTAATTAATAAAGATTTGTGATTTTTGAAATTATGTACTTAACTTTCTTGGCAGTAGGCCAGATTTGAAAATCGGGTTCGGTATTTCAAAAAAGCTTTTAACATAGTTTTTGGGTATCAATCCTTCTTATGAATTTAACTTTTTTATAATTGAGTGTGAAAAGGTTTCTCTTCTGCAAACGCATCACTAGCTGTTTTGAAGGCGTTTTTAAATTGAAGAATTCCTCAATCCATAATAATTTTTAACATAGTTGCGTTTGATATGAGATTCGAGTTAGGTATGCAATAAAGTAGTCTTATCAGCTTTTTTAAGTATATGCAAATATTCAAGTTAACATTTTTATAATTTACAAATAAGGCCAACTGTAGTTTTTCTTAAAACAGTTAGTTCCACAGACAATTTATCCACATAACTCTATCCTTAAAGCCTATGCTGGATACTCCTTAAATCAAACGTGTATACGTGTAAGCTTAAGTTATGTTAAATTGGTAACGAGTCGCAGTACGAGTAAGAACCCGATATTTTCTGATACCGCAAGATCGATGCAGGTAAGTTGCAAAAGCTTGAACTGTTTTTAATCTCAAACCATCACTTTTTTAAAGAGCCTTTTTGGCTTGTAACTTATTTCAAAACCTTTGAAGAATTCTTATTTGTAGAGTTTATGCCCATGCTAGACACTTTGTTAAGCAATATTCACATGAGCACGACCAACGACCAACGAATGAACGAATATTCGTCGATTTTGACATTTCTTTCACATGAGAGTTTTTAATTCGTCGCGAATGAAGTTTGACAGCCGAACACCATTCACCACCGAAACCAAAACAAGAATGATTTTTTTAGGTTAAGTACGCGCGATTATTTTATTTGTTCCGAGTGTGGATAATGTGGAACGCGAATAAAGTTTGACAGTTCGTATTAACTTAAATTTTTTTTGCGACGAATAAATTTGTTTTCTTAAATTTATTAATATATGATATTGAAATGTAAAAGTATGCATCATAAATCAAATAGAAACTATATTGCTATCGTTTTGTTAAGAATTTGTGTGGAAATATGTCTTCAAACGTACATAAACTCACATTTTGTAATTCATTCGTGGTTCGTTGGTCGCGCTCATGTGAATACTACTTTAAGCATCTTGCACATGAGCAACGAACTGCGAACTGCGAACTGTGGATGTTCGCATATTTTGACTTTTCTTTCACATGAGCTTTTATTTCTATTCACAGGTAGCGACGAATTGTCAACCCTTTTCTCCATATTTTCCTCAGCCATCATCTTTCACACAAAAACAAAACAAGAGTGGTATAATTTTGAGGTAAAGTTGAGCGCGAATAATTTATTCGTTGCAGTGTGGATAGTATGTGGAACGTGAATAGAGTTTGACAGTTCGCAGCAACCACACTGCGATTCGTTACTACCAAATTGTTTTTACAAAATTCTCTTGTTTTAGAGAACAAAATGCAAATTTTATTATCCTTATATTAGTGTCAATTGGTTTCCTATAATTTAAATGTGTTTTTGTGTGGACTTGGCTTTTTGAAATGTGTAAAATCACGTTTGTTCGTCCATTCGCAGTTCGCAGTTCGTTGCTCATGTGCAAGGCACTTAAGTGTTGCCGAGCTTGAAGAGACAACTTTTAATGCTTCCACATTAAAAAAAAATCTTGAATACCAAGAAGAGTTTTTATGTTACTTGAAAATATGGTATTTGCACTTCCGTTCGTGACAGTCGATATTTCTAAATGTTTAATATAATATTAACAACAAAAAAGATACAAAAGTTTGGAGCCAATATCTATCTTTGTTCTTATATGTAATTATTCTTGAGATATTCAAATCGAGCATATGTTTTTACAAGTTTTTTGTAGTATTATTTGTAGATTCTTATTTTTGTATTAAAAAAAATTGACTATTGATTGTTGCCAAGGTATTCGGGTCGAAAAATAATTTTTACAAACTTTTAGTACTATATTTTTAGGTTCTTATTTTTGTACAAAAACTATCGATTCGATTTTTCGTTACCAGATGTAAAAACGTTATTATTTATTGCATTCAATTATTTTGGACTTTGGAGGTAATATAATGTTTTGTTTACGAAATTTTCGGGGTTAAAAATAATTGTTGAATTTGAACCACACCTAAACTTAATTTTTGTTTTTTGCATTTCATTTGAGATTTCACAATTTCAGACTAACTAAATTTGAACCATTGAAAAAAAACACAATCGAGCAATGCGTTAAGGTTATTCAGGCTTATTATGAAAATGGGTGTTCAAATCAAAATGCATATCGTGCACTTTGTGATTTTTTCGGTCTTCACGATAGTGTGGCTCGTCTCGTCTCGTCTCTTTGTTGATGAACATTATGTATAAAGACTTAGATTTTCATATACACGCTAACAAGGTGCAATTGATTCAACAACAAAAGCCTGTTGACTATTTCAAGCGTCATCAATGGTTAGAATGGTGGCAAGAAATGTCAACAGTGGATGATCAATTTTCGAAGATGAAGATGACTTCACTGATGAGGCACATTTTCATCTCAGTTGACTCGTCAATAAGCAGATCTGCCGCATTTGGGCGAATGATAATCCAAAAGTTATTGTCGAAAAACCAAAGAGTGACAGTTTGGTGCGGTTTATGGGCTGGCGACATCATCGGGCCGTATTTTTACCAAAATAAGGCCAATCAGGCAGTTACTGTGAATGAAGTTCACTATCGTGAGATGATAACGAACTTTTTATGGCCGGAATTATAAGATATGGATGTAGACGATATGTGGTTTCAAGAAGACGGTGCCACTTGCCACACAGCTGACGAAACAATGGCTCAATGGCTGTGTTATCTTACGTGGTGGAGATGTCAATTGGCCGCCAAGATCATGTGATATGACACCGCTGGACTTCTTTCTTATCATTATATATATTATTATAATATTTCTAATTCCTTTAAAAGGTAATAAAATAACAAGCAAATATATTGCTATTTAAAAAATATTAGACTTTTTTCTTTGGAGCCACGTGAAAGATAGGGGTTATACTCCACTATTTACTCAGAACATTAAAAATGGAGTTCGTAAAACTATTCAGGCGGAAAGTTTTGGAGTGCCCATTTTAAAATTTTTGTTTGTTAATTTTTTTTTGAGGATAACCTCTGATTTTTGGAAATACTGGACGCTCTAATAAACATGTTTAGAGTTTATAATCGCAATTATGAAATAATCGGAAAAAACACAATCCTTAAATAGTATCATACAAATTATGAAATGCATTATCAATCAATTTCAATTGAAAACCTATTCTACAGCAAAAGGATTATTTAACAGTCAGGAATTTGATATAAATTTGATTTTATATATTTTAATTAAAAGTGAAGTGGGGCGTATGAGTACTGCTTTTTTATATCATACGGATATTATTTAAATAATTATTTTCCCCTGGAAAATGCAAAGTATCCAACTTTATAGATCCAAAACCTCGAAATAATTTTTAATTCAAATAGAAGAAAGAAAAGGAATATAAATAAACATTAAAAACGTAGAAAAAATGTGAAATGTTTACTTTTCTATAGAAGGTTTTAGTACATGAGTTGTTGGTAATTTTTAATGATGGATTTAAGAATATGTATATGTTTAGCAACAACAAATGTTGATATATAACTTTAAAAAGTTTTGATACGATATTGTAATTTTTTAATGAAACAGACAAAATATTACAAAAAAAATTCTGAAAATACGCATGAAACTTTGATAAAATATTTAATGTCATAACTCTTACATAATTAAGGATTAAAAATAGGTACCTTTGTAAACAAATTGTGGACGAGAGATTTTTATTTTACGTTTGTTAGGGACGCGGACGTTAGAAAAGCTGAGTTATCAGATGACAACACTCATGTAAATACATTATTATAACGGGTATTTCTTTTAGACCGAGTGGTTTTCAATCTGGCAACCCTTTTTTGGAGTTGGTCGTTTTGACAGCTGTTACTTGATTTGTGCTCAGTTTGGTTTGTCATTTTATAATAAATAGACTTACTCCTGAACAAAGTATGCAAATCGTGTAAATTTATTAAAAATACATTTACTGAAGAAAACTTTTGGTCTACGAAGCCTTGGTCTCCAAGATAGTCCAATTTAACACGGCTGGACTCATTTTTGAGGGGTTATGTGAAGTCACTTGTCAACGCAGATAAGCCCGAGAAACGCTTTGAAAGAAAATATTCGGCTCGTTATTACTGACTATATGTCAGGCCCTTAAGTATTGACCATATTATTAAATTATATGCGTTTTTAATCCTCTTTACAACTGCACGTATATTACTTATAAAGGGTGATTTTTTAAAAGAAAAATGCATGAAATCTTTATTTGAATCGATAGTACGGTCCATATAATTAAATATTTTATGATTATTTCATGCAAATGTTGACCTTGACAGCACCGCTAAGTCCAATTTTGGCATACTCTTTCCAACATTTCGGCCTGTATCTCACGAATAAATGCTTCAATGTTGTCTCCTAATGAGTCAATTGAAGCGGGCTAGACATGAGCTTTACAATAGCCCCACAAGAAATAGTCTAAAGGATTTAAATCACACGATCCAGGCGGCCAATTGACATGTCCCGAACGTGAAATAAACTGTTCACCGAACTCGCCTCTCAATAAGTGAATTGTTGCGCGTGCCACCATCTTGTTAAAACCACGTGTCATGCAAGTCAAGATTTTGCATTTTGGGCAAAAAAAAGTTAGATATCATCTCACGGTAACGCTCTCTATTCACAGTTACGTTACGATTCGCATCATTTTTGAAGAAGTACCCATTGAGACAAAAATGAGCTTCGTCGCTGAACACAATTTTTTGGTAAAAAAGTGGATCTTCGGCCAACTATCCAAGAGCCCATTCACCAGAAATTTTACGTTGCAGTAGGTCGTTCGGCTTCAATTCTTGCACCAGCTGTATTTTGAAAGGCATCACACCTAAATCCTTCCGCAAAATTGTCCACGTTCTTGAGTAACAGAGGCCCAATTGCTGCGAACTGCGACGAATCGATGATTGATGGTCATCATTAACACTGGCCCATACAGCTGCGATATTTTCTTCAGTTCGCACTCTACGTAAGCGTGTTGGTGGTTTAATGTCCAACAATGTAAATTTGGTGCTAAATTTAGTCACAATAGCCCGAATAGCCGCTTCAGTGGGTCGATTAAACTGACCATAAAATGGAAGAAACGCGCGATGAACTTTCTTAACAGAGCACGCATTTTGATAATAAAATTCAATAATTTGGAAGTGTTGTTCGTTTAAAAGATTCATGGTTAAATTGTAGACCAAACTGAAGATGTTTGACAGTGAAACAAAACACGAAATGTGCGTGTGAAATCAAATCTCAATGAAATTATTAATGTTAAGTTGGTATCGTAAAGTTGAATTTATACACAATAACACTAAGAAATTTCAACCCCTTTAAACGACCAAAGAAAAATAAAGCGATCATATTTTTTGATCTATGTTCTGAAATCCAATAAAGTTGACGGCATCGCTGGCAAATAGATTTTTCAAATCAAAGTCCTTATCAGTGTGGATTCAGACCAGGAAAGTCCACCATTGACCAAACTTAACTTAAAATCGATACCCACCAATTCTTTTTGAATTTCAAGGCCGCATATGAGAGCATCTATAGAGAAGAGCTTTACAGAGCAATGTCTAGTTTTATCATTCCTGTGAAACTTGTCCATTTGTGCAGAACAACGATGGAGAATGCACGCTGATTTATCAAGATCGGAAAAGATCTTACCGATTCTTTTGATGTCAAAAAACTTTTTCAACATAGTTTTGGAAACAATTGTGCAAAACTCAATCGTCAACACTTGATGCACAGATACACCGGTGATATTTGCATACTTAGAAGATCAAATCGTTATGTCAATGGCGTGTTTTTGAGCATTGCGATGGAAGCGGAAGAAGCAATAATTAGTGGTCAATGAGGGCAAGAAAAAGTATATGCTGTCATCAAAAACGAACATTGAACTTCGTCACCATGAATAACTATAGCTTTGAGGTAGTTAAGTGCTATAAATTCAGACAATGAGGCCAGCGCTGAAATCAAACATAGTAGACTTACTCTTGCAAATCACTGATTTTTTGGACTTGGAATCAATTGAGTAAGAAAGTGCTCTATCGCGCATCTGAAGTCACCATCTATACGACACTCATCATCCCGGTTCTCTTTTATGGCGCTGTGGCTTGGACCTTGTCAAAAAAAGGAGAAAACGTCTTAGGATGCTTGGAAAGATGTCGATTTTTGCTGGCTCGAGGTCCGTCCGTACCGTACACCTACGTGAGTAAGTAAGCTTTCTATATTATGTATGTTCACTTTGAAATTTATCAATTATCAATTATTAACTGACGTTCCAAAATCATTCATTAGACCTGGTAAGACATGTTTCACTCAGGTATAAAAAAAAATGTATATGATATATAAAATGAATACAAATAATATTATTTCCCGAAATATTTCAGAAAGCTCAAGAAAGCTCAAGGTTACTGAAGTAATTGCAGTTTGAAATTTGACGGACGTGTTGGTTTGAAAAATAACCATGCTTCTTTTGTTCAATTCAGGGGTTACAACGACGACGTTCCATAATAAAGAAGGAAATAAATTATTATTAAGAAGACCAGCGTTAAAATCTAAGCTTCCAATATTAATTAAATAAAGAAAAACATTTATCATAGCCGGAATACAAAAAAGAAAAAGTCAGCACATTAATTAAAATCTATAAGAATTATAACATTGCAATAATCCTTTGCGACGATATCGTACAACACATTTGTACTTGTGCACAGTACACAAAGACTGTACAATCGATATCCACCCTTATTATCAAGTCAATCAGTATAATGAGTTTAAGAACGGCTCAGTGTCATTCATAGAGCCCAGAAGTCCTTTGCGATGCTTTTAACATTTTTCCACTTTCCATTTTCACATTAATATATCTCACGAGATTGTTAGCTGAATAAACAATCAAAAATCTCAATACCATTATTCATAGTGTTTAGGCCAACGCTGTTACTACATACTACACAAAGAGGGCGCCATCGTCGTCGTCGTTCGTATCGTTCCTGGTTTTTCTTTTATAGTCATCGTCGTTCTTCGTCGTCGTCGTCGTCGTCGTCGCCTTCTCATGTTCATAATATTCCAGTTTGTTATGTAACCTTATTTTACTGTAACTGGTAACAGGTGTTTGAAATGGGTTCACGTGAAGAGTTTGTTACGCACCAAAACACAAATAAAGTACGGCATTTCGGCGAAAGAGAAGATTAATGGTGACCATCAAGCTCCTTGTCGAAAGTGGAAATTACCCCCCTTCCCGTCGCGTCGCCTTTACACAAAAAAAAATCTCATGCTGAGGGACACAAATCTCCTTGGTTTATATACAGGGGTTGAGATGTTGGCTGGGAGCAGAGCAAAGAACACAAACCAAGAAGGGTATGGGCTATGGGAATAAGGTCGGGTCCCATCATACATACGTAACCACATCCCTTGCCATATCCTCTGGCAGCCATTTCGCATTTAAATAAATAATCGGTAATGTTTGCTGTTTGCTTTTATGGGACTAGTTAAGTGTTTTTGCAGCTTTCTACCCACTCGGAGAAAAGGATAATAAAAGTGCTCTGGTAAACCTGCGAGTTTTAATGTAAAATATGTTTTTCGTCACATGCCGAGTCCAAATATATACTTGCTTATACCCTATATACATACGTACCTAACAAGAACTAGGATGTTGAGTGACTTAAAGCGTTATTTTCCTACGTACATTTATTCTTTCATATAAGACACATTGTATTATCTTTGAATGGTTCATGTTCCGGGGAGCACTGCATGAATGAAAAATCTATTAAATTTCTATTATTTCTTTAATCGCGTTTCGGATTTAAAAAGGTTGCTTTTATGGTAGACCCAACAACAACACACAATTTGGTTTAAATCTTCTTACGCCCAACTTTAGGCAAGTTAATTTAAATTTAAATTCGTCTATTTTCTTTTGTGATCATAGGCATGAGTTGTTATATTCGTAAAATGGTTGAACATTTTGAATTCCATGATTTCGGATTGTCCGGTTTGGAAAATAATTTTAGGCACACGCACACAAACAGTTATGATGGAGGTATAAGGGCCCAGTTATGACAATATATTAAGGCCAAGTTTAACATACCATTATGTCAGATGTTTGTCAACAGTTTAAGGCCAAATCACGAGGAGCTATATTCAAGCCGCAATTCTTGTGGCATCCTTCATCGGGATTGTTGTAACAAGGAATTTTTATATATAATAATAACGCATTTTTGTGTTTGTTTGCCTTGCCAAATTTCAACTGCCTACTTTTCTTATGTGAAAATAACATTATACAATGTTAAAGACATAATAATAAAAATGATGTAATTTATTCGAAATTTATTCAGAATGGAATCTTGATGTTTTTTGGATTATATGAAAATATTGGCTTTGAGATCTTAGCACATCATTTGTAAATTTCAAAAAAAAAAATAAAAACAAAACAGCAGTGGATGAAAGGTCAACTAATTAGCAAGTGAATTTGCGTAGTTTTCAAGTCGTGAAATGTGTTTGTGTTTGATTTCAGGGTAATTCTTTGAGGCATACATTGATAACTTAAAATGTCCCTTAAAAATTTAAATCTGATATTTTCGGTTGTTTTGTGTCAAGATATTCAAATAGTCCTGTAAAATAAGGCAAACAAAGAGGACAACCACGGAATGAGAAATATGTATAGTAAGCTGGAAGTTTGTCTTAACCATAAACGCTCAACTTTTTCAAAGATAAAAGGCAGAGTAAGAGCAACGCTCAACACTTTTTAAAACTTAAATCGTTTGTAAAAAACTAAAAGTTTATGAAAAATATATTTTTTTTGAAGTAGTTGTAAAATCTTCCAACAAAAAGTACAACATCTAATCAGCATATTAACCGTTTCTATTTCCAAAAATGAGAATGGTTAGGACATGATTTTTTTAAAATCAACTGGAATAGAACTAACAAATTCGGGAAGGAATAAAACTATATGCTTTGATCTTGAGAAACAGAATGAAATAAAACACATTAATTTTCTTATTACAAAATTAATTACAAGAGAACAAGCCCTTGGAGTTAAATCAAGGACCTGGTCCTTCAGGTTGAAGGTCGTGCGTCAGGGTGACTTCCTGACTACATAAAGAAAACCCAGTTGCGAAGCACCAACAAGCTTCGGATACGGACGGATTTACTGTTGACAACCCACGCAAACGAATTTAGGATATGCACGTGGAATGTTAGGTCCCATGACAGACCACGTGCAGCCGAAGAATTAGCGGAGGCCCTAGACTGCTAAAAATCAGACATCACCACCATCCAGGAAATATGATGGGATGGGCCGGGCAAAAAGAGGATGAAAAACTGTGATATTTACTATGGTGACTGCTACCGAGAAAACCAACAGCGCTTATTTGGATGAGGCTTTGTCATTGGAGGTAGACTTAGGCGACATGTCTTGAGCTATAGGTGCATTAACGAGCGCCTCATGACCATCTGCATCAATGCTAAATTCAACATTACCCTGATAAGCTCGCACGCTCCCACAGAAGAGGAGGATAACAACGCAATGAAAGATATGTTCTTCGAGCTCTCAGACAAAACATATGAGCAGTGTCCTAGCTACGATATTAAAATTGTCCTGAGCGATGCCAAGCTAAGAAGGGAAGACATCTTTGGTGGAATAATCGGGAAAAACAGCCTGCACAACAACACTTCCAACAACGGATTCAGGCTCATCGACTTTGCGCCGGGTTAAAATTTATTGGAAGTCAGTACGCGTTTTCCACACCTCAACATCCACAAAGGAACTTGGAGTTCTCTAGTTCAATCTACCGTCAACCAGATTGACCATATTGCGATCGACGCTAAGCCACGCTTCCAGCATCATGGATGTCCGAACTTTCCGAGGAGCTTACATCGACTCGGATCACTACCTCGTTGTAGCCAAGGCAGCACTTTGGGTTCTTAGACCCAAGGCAAAACAGGGAGATGCTGGGAGAAGATTCAAAGTCGAACGGCTAGGTCGACGTTATCTGCCGCCAACACAATGTATCGAAAACCAGTGGCAGCATTGCCAAGACGCAATCAGAGAAGCCGCCTCTGACTTGCTGGGTTTCAAGCAACCACCAACAAGGAAGCCCTGATTTGATGGGGAAAGTCGGCAGGAAAATACATCCAAACAGGAGGCACGCAAAGCGGCGCTGCATAGAAGAACGAGAGCTGCTCATGAGCAGAAGAGGCGAGAGGAACACCGACTTCTCATAAGAAAAAAGAAAGCATGAGAAACGTGCGGTCGAAGATGTTGAGATGTCTAAAACCAGGAATGAAGTTCGAAAGTTTTATGAGCAGGTGAAACGGAATTCACAAGTCCATAAACCTAGACCCGAAAGCTGCAAAGACGAAAGTGGAAACATCATAGTGGAACCGCAGTCAATGCTGAGGATATGGAAAGACCACTTCTGCAGACTGAATAACGGCGACGACGAACCGAATTCCGCTGTCAGGCAGGATGATTCATTCAACATAGACGACGAAAGCCAACAATAACGTCGTCCCGACTTAGACGAAGTACAGATTGCCATATCTAAGCTGAAGTCTAACAAAGCCGCTAGATGGCTTGAA
Source organism: Eupeodes luniger (assembly GCA_951509635.1). Classification (NCBI taxonomy): domain Eukaryota; kingdom Metazoa; phylum Arthropoda; class Insecta; order Diptera; family Syrphidae; genus Eupeodes; species Eupeodes luniger. Next base: position 313,249,647 of record OX608073.1, on the reverse strand, counting down.
TGCTGAACTCTTTAAAGCAGCTGGAGATAAGTTGGTTAGGAGCATGCACCAACTTATCTGTAAGATATGGTTGGAAGAAAGCATGCCCGATGAAAGGAACCGCAGTGTTGTTTGCCCGATTCTGAAAAAAGGAGACCCTCTAAACTGCACCAATCATAGAGGAATCAGTCTACTTAACATCGCTTACAAAATCTTCTCTGCCGTTATATGTAAAGGTCTAAAGCTCATCGTCAACAAACTGATAGGTCCTTATCAGTGTGGTTTTAGACCAGGAAAGTCCACAGTCAATCAAATATTCAGATTACGGCAGATCCTGGAAAAATCCAAGAACATCAAACCGACACCCACCATCTTTTCATCGATTTCAAAGCCGCATATGACAGATTCTACAGGGACGAACTGTATAGAGCCATGTCTAGTTTTGGCATTCCTGCCAAACTCGTCCGTTTGTGCAATATGACCATGGAGAATTCACGCTGTTCCATAAAGGTTGGAAACAACTTAACAGAACCTTTCAAGGTGATGCGCTGTCCAGCGATTTTTTTATCAACGTACTTGAAAGAATAGTGAAGAACTTTCAAAGGTCTGTCCAATTACCTGCATATGCTGATGACATTGACATAATCGGAAGAACTCAGCGTGATGTCAAAAATGGGTTTAACGGTTAATGAGGGTAAAACAAAGCATAGGCTATCGTCAAGAAAGGACTTACAACACCGGTGTCTTGGTCGAAACCTCACCATTGAAGTAGTTAAGGACTTCGTCTACCTAGGCTCCGCTATTAACGCAGAAAATAACACCAGCGCTGAGATCAAACGAAGAATAACTCTTGCTAACAGCTGTGTCTTTGGGCTAAGAAAGCAATTGAGGAGCAAAGCCCTCTCTCGAAGGACCAAAGTGTCGCTATATAAAACCCTCATCATCCCCGTCCTGCTATACGGTGTATACGGTACAGAATCATGGACTATAACAAAAGCGGATGAAAGCACCTTGGGTCGTTTCGAGAGAAAAGTTCTTTGTGTGATCTACGGTCCCGTATAAATAGAAGGGGAGTGGAGGAGAAGATGGAACGACGAGCTGTACGGGCTGTTCAGCGACGCACGTAGACTTAGCCAGAAGGGTAAAAGTCCAACGACTAAGATAGCTTAGTCGTTGGACTGAGCTGCAAAAACACTTCACTAGCTAAGGAAATGTCAGATCAAAATGGAAAGGAAAGGAAATTTCTGAACACACGACCAAGTCATATGGTACGAAATGAAGATATTCGCAATAGAACCGGAATTATAGACTTTATAAATAGAACAAGAAGGCTCAAATGGAGCTGAAAAGGTCATGTTTCTAGACTTTAAGACCATAGGTGGACATAAATGATAACGAAATGGAGATCAGAGAACAAGAGATCAGCAGGACGACACAATAAAAGATGGAGGGACGATCTATCAGAAGTAAGTACAAATTGGTACAACGAAGCTAAAAATAGAAACATTTATGCAACCAGCTCCATATTTGAGCTCTAAATCATGCTCTTAACAATATTTTATTTGATAATAGACATGGTTTGGATTAGAAAACTAGTTGAGCTGAAACATCTTAAAAAAAGTACTTTTTTGTGCTAACATGGTTTTTATCAATATTCATTTATTTTTAAAAACTTAGCGAGCGGTGCGCACTTTCTCGAAAAGAGTTGATTGTGAAAAGCGTTATCTTTTTGATATTATTACATAAACCAAGTTCAAGTAAAGCAGTCTAACGGGCACGGTTTATATCCAGGAACACTGCAATATGAATCGGACACTGGCCCACATAGGACAATGTGGCAAAAAAGTCAGGTATTTCTGTTAACATTCACCGTGGTAATTTTGGGAGCCAACATGAAAATGAGACGATGAATTACTTTGACTGTAAATGTCCTATTTTGACCAGTTCAACAATTTTATCCTTGAGGATCTGAATGAGTTTTACGCTCTGAGAAGGCTTTTTGCTAACGTGTCGTATCACATGACTTGTCATTAATAGGTCAAACAAATATATGGTATCAAAACGGGGCACTCCAGATTCAATTGAGACACGCAACCAAGCTTTTTTTTAACTGTCATCTCTTCCAACCTCTTATATTCTCCAAACTTTAAAAGGATATTATACATACATATGTGTTAGCTCATGACGATAACTGATATAGAGGAATCGGAATTAAGAACCACAAAATTTGATTAGTTTGATATTGAATATTAGCTTACTCCACAAGGAGAAAACATTTTGTTTCTATTTGATAACGAGTATATCAAATTCTGATTTGGGCCAGTATAATTTCGATAAGCAGATACACCCCTGTTTCTTATCGCATATACTGTCCACTAATGGTTTTCCTAATTAAATTGAATACCCACCCAATACAAGTCTAACGAATTATTTTATCAAAACGACTGACTCTACCCAGCGCTCATTACATCCTCAGGCAAGTTAGCTCCTAACTGCAATCCTTTAGTTGTCCACCACTGGGATTATTATACAATCAAAATAAGAGAATGGGTTATGTGATGTCGTATATTATTAGGTATCTTACAGCTTTTGGCAGTAATTAGTTTCTTGTTTTGAAAGTATATACAACCGACCATTGTATTATACTTTAAACAAAACAAATTCTTTAAACTTCAAACACCTTAATGATATCGATTCAAAACGGTGTTCAAGTTGGACTCTCTTTTGAGGAGACTGATTTTGACGTATCATTTGTGTACGTGGGGCAGAAATATGTACACAAAATTAAAAATAGATTAGGATTGAGATAACATGTCAAAATGATTTTCAATAAAATGGCAAGAAAGCATAATTATTCTACTGAACAAAGAAACCACAACCACAACTTTTGAATTTTTAAAGCATAACGAATAGATGATTTTAGATTGAAAATATACCACAGTAGTTTCTGTCCCTAAAATGCTACAGAGGTCCGGCCAATTGCCATTCTCCCGTTTCTCACAAAGGTGTTTGCAAAAACTATTTTAAAGCTGTAACAGAATTACTTATTGATCAAAAACCTCTTAAGTCCCTGCCAATTTGGTTTCGAGCAAAGTGCAGCTATAAATCCTCCTTACTTCTTGTGAATGATGAAATAAGAATCGCAGTAGACAATGAACAACTGACGCTATTAACATTACCCGTGTTTTGTTGGCAAATCTATCCTTAGTAAAGTAGGATTTTACACGAATAACAAAAACAATATCCATAGTAGGAATAACACCGATAAAAGTTAGAGTAGAATCATACTATGGATAGGTTTTTGACATTTATACGAGCCTCGAATGGATCTTAAGTGATTTCGTTCTTAAATGTTGGTACGATTTATATTGCATTTGTATCTCGATGGCTTTGTTCGTTGAGTAGTTGTGCATTTGGAATCATGTGTGTTTTAAATTGAAGAAAAAACCAATCTGTTACTGTTGATATTATTTTAGTTTTGTTTTGTTAGTGAAAATGGACTAACTGGGCTTATTTTGCAAGAGAAAACAATAGAAAAGATAATTAAGTTTTGCTATGTTTCCACCAAAGGTTTATCTCAGTTTAGATTAGATAAATCTTTTTGGTGTTTCCACTGCACAAGAAGATTTAAAAATGATTAAGTTTGACAGCACTTTCTAAAATGCAAATGGTGTTTCGATATTTCTTATGAAGTGCAAGTGAGATAGTTTGATTCGTGTTAAACAATAAAAAACTGAATAGTTCAGCACCATATAAGAATATGCTACCTTCTCCATGTGCATTTTTTTTCTTTTTAAATTTGATTAAAACAAAACTATATTTTTTGTACACAAACATGCAAATAAACAGACCTTAACACATTATCTGTAAAACCAACTCCTCCACACAGGTTTTTCTTAACAAATTTCCGATCCCCGACCGGAATCGAGCGAATCAAGCTCATTTCAACTCGATTCAGGTATATAAAGCTTCAAGCTCGCTTCAACACGACATGTTAATGTAGTAGTCTACATTAACATTCTTGAAGTTTTTATTTTATATCAAATTGTTTGGTTTAAACTTTGAAATCGACTTTTACATTACACAGACGTATTTTCTTGATTTTGATAGTCTACTATCAAAAATCAACTTACACGATTTCACCCCTGGTCTGAATTTCGCTATTTTTTTTTTGGAATATTTTGATAAATTATTCTGGCAAATATTCAGTTGTATCAACTTTCAAATATAAAAACCGGACTACTGCGGATCGTTTGTTTGGCAATTTCTCACTTTACTATCTATGGAATACGATAAAAACGCACTTATTGGCTTATCTCACAAAAAATATTGTTTTTATAAAAATCCAACAGTCCATTTTTTCATAAAAAATAAAATATACAAAAAATAGCACACAAATTTGGCAAAAATTGATGTTCTGTTCTGGATATCTCTTAAATTAATTTCATTCATCCAATTTGTATTTGTTTATATAAGAAATAAAAACTTTTAAGAAATGTTACTAAAATTGGTAAAAATTTGTTTTCGACTAAAAATCTTGTTAGCAAAAATAGATTTTGAAATAAAACTGTTTCATTATATGTAAAATATTGTTAGTAATTTTTAAATTTTTAAGAATAATACAACTGGCAACTTTTTAACAAAAAACATGGATAGACCTGATGGGAAGTTATCAGTATCAAAAGCTTAAAAGGTTATAGAATTTTGTATAAAATATTTAGCTCAGAACTTACGTTTTAGTCGTGGAATCTTTTTTCAATGAACAACTGATGATTTTTGAATCCGAAATAAACGCATTGCACTGAAGGCGTTACATTTTCTTTATATACCCTCGTCGAAGGCTTTTCATTAACCTACTCTAATCTAAGATACTTGATTTAAATCAGAGTATTTTTCAATATTTATTAGAAGCATTCAACGATCGCTGATCCTATGATTGGTTTCAATGATAGCTATAACTGACCCACGCATTTTTATAAAAAAAAATACAATTGTTTAGTCACAAAAATATAGAAAATATGTTCTATCTGTAATTTTTATCTTCTATTTTAGTATCTGCTGCTATGCTTAGCTAAATACTTTTCATTTCAGCTTGCTTTATCAATACCTAGATACCATATTTATTTTATTTCCCCACAGAATCGTCGTTATTCCACAAGGCTTTAACCACCAAACACAAAAGAGCTCTCATATCCAATTTATTATATTTCTTTTTTCAAAATGAATTTCCGGGTGTTATCTCGCATATCTAATCTACTCTGAAATTTTAAATCTCCCTTATCACATCAAATTATCAGGCTTTCAGAATAATTGTAACGCTTCATCGGCGGTGGTAGCGCCAGCTATAGAATTTATCTTCGGTACAGAAATGAAGATAGCTAAAGCTAAGCATAGATACCTCATTATACTCGTTCGTAGCTACTGACTGTATCAATCCACAATTTTTAAAACATCTGTATGAACATTGCAAACAAGAAGTACGACTATAATATGATACCTTAAACTTAATAAACGATCTGTATATACATATGTATGTATGTATATAGATATAGACTTAACAGGCAACCATGTTTACACATATGAAGTTTGTCAGATTGTTGTTTTAATCATTCACAAACAAAATATGAAAAACAAAAATGTCGTCAATTAATTGCGTTCACTTTGTTCGCTTGCAATGTACTTCAACCCTAAAGACGAAGAACCGGAAGTACATCCCCTCAATCTAAATTAACTGTATGCAAACGTATTTCCTCATTTCTATGACCGTACGATATTTATTTGTTCTAGAGTACTTGATTTGGTTCCATGTTGGTATTTGGACAATCTCGTTGCCGAGCTCCAGTGGCGCAATTGGTTAGCGCACGGTACTTATAATCAGTATTTGCAGAGCTATGCCGGGGTTGTGAGTTCGAGCCTCACCTGGAGCAGTTACTTTTTTAAAATAAATTCTTTGGCCTGGAAAAGTTGGGAATGTTCTTAGATGTAACTTGACAAATATAGACAGGAAAGCACACATAAGCTTTATGCTGTTGACATTGATTATATGAAGGGAAATGTTATTCATGAAAGATTTTTTTAAATTAATGACGTGAGAAATATATGGCGCAAAACTATCATGCTAGAAAAATATGTTGGAAAAAATAATTTATTGTCGCCACTCACTAAAATAAACCGTGCGGGAAAAATATCAAGAGATTTACTAACATATTGAGTGTAGTTAATGTTGGCGGATGTTGATTTTGAATAAAACACAAATTGTTTGGGAAATTAATGTCGTTTCCTCACATTATGATAATATTGGTATGATTCAATTATGTATGAAACAAAATTTTGGCCAGTTGGCCGCTGCGACCTCGGCGGCATACCTCTATCCGATGGTCCAAATTTTCAGCGTAAACGATTCTATAGGACAAATCTTCGCACTCGCACAGTTGCTAGAATACTTAAAGATCTTGACATACACAAATCCAATGGCCCGGATAGTATACCCGCTATGAGGTGTTCTTTAACGCTGGTAAAACCACTGCGTGAGGTTTTTCATTTTTCCTACTCTACAGGTCTTTTTCCGAGTGAATGGAAAGTAGTATTTGTCCATGTTTCTAAAAAAGGCGAATCATCTTCCTCCTCCAACTATCATCCAATAGCACTCATGTCCCTTCTTTCCAAGCTTATGAAAACGCTGATCAACTTTCAGATTAAGAAATATCTTGAAGAAAGAAAGCTTCTTAATGACCAGCAGTATGGTTTTCGTAGCAATAGGTCCACTGGTGATCTCATGGTTTATCGCACCGAACAGTGGAACAAATCTTTACATCGTTTTGGAGAAAGTAAGACACAATAGTCTTTCTTGAAATTTCATAGGCATTTGATAGAGTTTGGCATCAAGCTCTCTTATCGAAAATACGTGCATTTGGTATTGATTAATCTCTTCTTTGTTACCTTTCGGACTGTTTAATTCAAGTAGTTTTGGACATGTTCAAATCTGATATCCACAAAATAAACGCTGGTGTGCCCAAGGGCTCCGTTTTATTTTCGACACTCTTTCTTATTTTTATATATGATCTTTTGTCTGAAACCCACTAAATTGTTTCGCTGATGACAGTACTATCTATCAGCTTTTTATATTCTTTTTTAGATTCTAATCCTTGCTCTTCGGATGGAAGCTCATTAAATTCTGATCTTGGCATCATTGTCCAATTGGGAATCAAAAATCATGTGGAATTTAATGTTTCGAAAACTCAATGCTGTCTACTGTCGCAACAGCGAAACCCTCCCCAAACCCATGGGTGGTACTTGCATTCAGGACACTGAACAGCTTTTCGTTCTAGGTATGTGCATCACAAACTTCTTGTTGTTTAGTGATCACATATTCGACATCGCCAAAAATGCTGCTAAGTCTTTAGGTTTTCTCCGACGATGCAAGAAGTTTTTTTACCTTCTGATCTAGCTGTATTTTACAAAGCTCTCATCCACCAAAAACTCAAGTATTATTCTCATTTGTGTGCCCCAATAACGTACTTCAGTCTTTTGGATTGTAAAAAGGCTTTGAAAATGATAGGCGATAATTCTATTATCGTGACAATTGTTTCTCTTGAACACCGCCGCAAGGTTTCATGCCTATCATAATTTGATCGATATTTTCACAAAAAATGCTTTATTGAAATAGGTAGTTATATACCTCCCTTCTAAGTGATCTTCTTGGCGATCCTTCTGTGGCACGATAGAAGAAACTTCTGAAGCGTCCAGGCCAATGAAAATTCTTTTAACTAATCCAGCGATGCCAAGCTGTCTGAAAAATGCAGACGGCTCCTGGACAAATTCAAGTGAAGAATCGCTGAACTTACTATTCGATACTCACTTTCCTGGTAGTTCTCTAGCCGCAACTTGAAATAATCATATTCGTTCAAGTTTCAATATAACATATCCACAAGATCTGATCACTAGGAACAAGCTACAATGGGCTCTCAACAGCTTCGAACCATTTAAATCTGCAGGACCAGATTTGATAATACCAACCGAACTACAAAAAGCATCAGACATTGTTGCACCAATCCTTGAGGCAATTTTTACCAGTTGTCTATATCTGGTCCATATTCCCTCGGCATGGAGAGAAGTTAAAGTTGTTTTTATACCCAAAGCAGGTAAATGCTCGCAGGCCAACCCTAAAGACTTACGACCTATAAGTCTGTCATCATTCTTTCTTAAGACCTTAGAAAGATTGATTGATATCCATTTAAGGGTAAGTATTGATACAAGACGTCTGTCTACGTCTCAACATGCCTACTGTAAAGGTAAATCGGTGAAAACGGCGTTACACTACACACCTTAGTACGCACCATCGAATACTCCTTCCATCATAGAGTTCATTATGATTGATTTCCTCGACATTCAAGGCGCATTTAACAACTTGGACACATCTGCAATCGCATCTGCACTAACATCTTTGAATGTAAAGAGTTTGCTCGGGGAGTTAGTTCATTTAGTTCTGACTAGCAGATAAATTAACTCAAAACTGGGAACTCTTCCGCCAGAAGATTCGTTAGTAGAGGGACACCGCAGGGTGGTGTTATATCCCCTGTCCTCTGGAACCTATTGGTAAACTTAATCTGGCTGGGGAGATTTCCAGAGTTATTGCCTATGCGGATGACGTTACTGTAGCGGTTTCAGGAAAGCATCTTAACACCCTTTAAAGAATCCTTACAAAATGTCTTAGACAGACTAATAGTTTTAGCTGATCGGTGTGGACTGGGTGCTACCCCCACACAAAGAAAACAAATTGCTGCAAGCTTTGCTTTTCGCCTAAAAGCTTCGTCGCAGTGTATTAACAATAACATTGGCCACTTCGCAATTCTTAGGTATTTAGAATCAATTCCCAAGCGCACACACTACACCATTCCCCAACTGAAATTCGACAGAAACTTCCAGATTTCTATACCTTCCAGATCTTTCTAGAAGGGCATTCCTTTTTTACTTTTACCCTTCTGGCTAAGTCTACGTCGCTGTACAGCCCGTACAAAGAAACAGCGGTTAGCAGGTTGTTCTTCGTTTGATCTCAGCGCTGGTGTTGTTTTCTGCGTTTATAGCGGAGCCTACATAGGTAGACGAAGTCCTTGACTGCCTCAAAGTTACTTCTGTCGATGGTGACGTTTTGACCGAGACGTCGGTGTTGTAAGTCCTTTCTTGTATTTTGTTTTGCCCCCATTAACCGTAATTAAAGTAAAGTTCCTACTTCTGCTTAACTAAATTTAACATCGTCCGGTTTTACCTTTTTTGTGTGATAACAACCGCAAGAAAAGAGAAGATATTTACCACTTTATTGCCCGATGTCAAATTCTAAAAGAATTTGGTGTCAGATTCTTCAGAACATGAACGAAGCTTTAAATAAAAAGATTCTTAACAATAAACAAGAATCACATAAAAACAATGATTTTAGTTAATTTAATGTTTTCAATTTAATTCATCATCTTGGTTACCAAGACTTCAGACATTTGAACACAGTCAAATAGATGATGTTCAACCATCTATATTCCAGATAGTACTTTCTTCTCCCTAGTAAAATGCGTCGTCTTTTTGTTTTGCTGTTTTTCTAAAATAAAAATCGATAAATATAAAAAAGAAACAACAAATTTGATGGTTCCCTTCATTAAGAGGATATGTAGGTTGTCTCTGCTCTTGCTCTATGCCTTGAGTTTGCGAAGCACCAAATAAGAGGCTATAAATAATAATCGTGTATTTTATAGATAGGCATCATCAACGCAGGCTTTCCATAAATTGTTTTCATTCATTTTCCTTTGTGTGATCCAATTTTCATTGAGTTTTCGCAATTTTTCTCACATTTCCTCATTACCTTTAACGCGTGTCTCGCACTTGAGTGACAGCGAAGTGTTTGTCTGTTTTGCTGTTTTGTCGCACCAACCCTAGACAAAAAGGATAATAAATGTGCGTTAGGTGGAATGTGGAAAATCTTCATAAGGATTCAAACACAACACCATCCACCAACCACCCCTCCCCATCACATCACATCACACCGCACCGTTAGTAATGTTAGTTTTAGGGAGCTTTAGGGTGAATGAAAATGACAGTGACGGATTGACTGAAAAACAGAAAATCTGGTAGAAATAAAAATTGAGCAAGTTTTTTATTTGAGTCGAGGCTTGGACAATTTGTGTAATGTATGGACCATTCTAGGGATTCAGACTGATTTGGAAATGTCCATCAGTGACTAAGTTATACAATAATTGTGAGGAAGAAAACATATGGCGCTATAAAGCTCAAGCTCTGTCGGGAATGATTGAGTGGATGAGTTGGCAAGAGTTAAGTTTACAAGATATGGACAAACTGCCATTGCTTTAATATGGCAATTTACAAAAAATAAAAAAAAACATGACGAATGGCAGTGACTTTGAGTTTTGGCAATATATTGGCATATGCAAAGTGCAAGTTGCTGATAATATGGTAAATATGATTCGACCCAATCTATACTAATAATAATATAATTAATAGAAGAGAAGAATACAATAGATCAAGTAAATTATGAATTATTGATTCAGTAAAACGAACAAAATGTCATACTTACTTAAAGTGAAGCTGTAATCCCTTGTGAACTAGGGTCTCACGCAATAAGATTCTCCATTTAGCTAGATGTCTCCAATTGCACACTTCAAGTTTGGTGAGGTCACTTTCAAGTTGTGTTGATTCTCGAAGGTGCTGTTATCGTTAAAGGAAATCTTTTATGTCAGCTATATGTGCTGTCTCCTTTTGGCTTCGATTCGAAGACTTTCCGGGCCCGAGCAGTCATCTAAGACGTTGGACGCATTCGGAACCGTTGTTTATCTCGAAACAACTCAAGGTGCTTTTGCACCTTATAGCTGGACGGGGAATTTGAGGGTCTTATACTCGTATGGCGACACTGGAGAGCCTTACTACTCAATATTGCTTTTTTAACCCGAAGAAACAGCGGTTAGATAGGTAGGCAGAGATGGCAGTCACAAGCAGCCCTTGTTGCCCAACTCAATTAGCGCAGGAAAGCGCCGTTTTGGTACCATAAACTCGTTTGACCTACGAGTATGCAATGAAAAAGTACAAATATAAAAAAAGATAATATTATGACGGATTTATATTGACAAAATTAGCGATCCTAAAGCCATTTCATCACATTCAGAAAGGCAATCAAGTCTTTGCGGGATATTTACAGAGAAAGCGAATCACAGCTTCCATTTCATGTTCGTCTCCTCAGCTACGGCAGTGAGTATTGTGATGAATAACCAGCCTTACCGCATGGCTTTCCTTTCGGCCAATGTCCGGTACATATTGCAGAGGCCCTGGCTATATTATGGCTGGGTTTGCATTAAAGTTCGATAGAACGATTTTTGTTATAGGTAGGCCATATTTTTCTGAATATGGTACAGTCCGTTAGACTGTTCTTTCTGGGGTTGGATTCTGTCAGGAAAATTGAGAAAATATGGCCCTTCATAGCTCCAAGAGGAATATTTACCCTTTCCGCAAGTGAGCTATGAAGGGCCGATCCTTGCCGGGCCAACTCATCAGCCAGTTCATTTCCATTAACGCCACTATGACCTGGAACCCAATAAGAGTGACACGGAGATTGATGTTGAGGCTACACAGGGGTGTAGAAGTCGGTGTCCGTCGCAAAAATATCAGCTGGAATCAGTTCGTTAGTGTTGCCATGCCCATAGGGTCTGGAAAACCAACAGTTTCATTCTTTAAGCCTAAGCGCGCTGTACGTGTATAAATGTATAGGTCTAGTGGTAGGAGATGCAAAATAACATTTAAGGCATCTGTTGGGCAGGATCGAAGGGCCCGTTTAGTTTAGTTTTAGTCGTAAAGAGCATCAGTTCAGTTTTGCTCTGATTAAGACCTTGTCAACTGCTCGTGGCCCAGCTGCTAACTTTCTTTAGAGCCATCTTCGTGATTTCGCTAATCACGGTGACGAACTTTCCCGATACCAGTAAAATGAAATCATCAGCTTAAGATACCGCTTTCACCCCAAAAGGTTTTAACTTTATGATGATTTTATTAATGACTAAAATCCATGAGAGAGGGGAGAGAACACCAGCCTGGGGCGGTAAAAGCTGGAGAGGAAGTCCACAATCCATCAGGTTTCTTCAGAAAAGATGTATTGCAATGTTTCTTCAATAAGACTTTACTACGAGTAAGTCTGGCAGAATCTTTTATGTCTTCAAATCGATCGACAACATTCTCTCTAACTTTGTGTTTTGGCAGTTTTTATAGCTCGCTTATAAACTTTAAGGGAGTCTTTATATGGTTGGGAACAATCGTGCTTGTGGCAGATATTAAAAAACCTGTTGGTCATTTCCTTTGGAGCAGAAAGGTCTTCGTTCCACCAAGGAGGAATTTTTTACGGCTTTATTTTATTGGGCATGAAATCTTAAAAGCAGTTTTAACTGATGATTCAAAAAGTTGAACCGTGGATTCCAGATCTTCTACAGATTCCATTCTTAGATTTGGAATATAGTTTGGTTTGGACTTACCTATATAATATTCTGCGTTCATAGCAAAACCTAGGTGGACTAAGTACTGAACTACCACAGAACTACATCTATCGATGATGACTGTTTTGACCAAGGCGTCGTCGTCGCGCCCCGCCGCCGGTGTTATGGGTCCTTTTTTTATGATAACATTAACTTTGTTTTGCCCGCATTAACTTCTAAATCCTTTTTTGCTGCCTCTGTTTAAATGCTCACAAATGACATCGCGCTGTGTTTGTTATTTATGCCAACATCGTCGGGATATGATGAGATAGTTCCTAATTGGACAGACTTTTGAAAGATAGTGACTCTAGTGATGGCGTTAGAGCTCTATACCATTCTTTCAAGAACGATTTAACAAAAATACTTAACATAGTGTAATATTCGGCTTGGTCCGACAATTAAAACTCATTCACACGTGTAAATAAAACACAATTGTACTTTATTTAAATTGTTCCAAACTTATTTATTGAACACTTTCAATTATTACTTTTCAAACACAGTCTTTACATTCAATTATTATTTTTTAAACACAGTCTTTACTTTATCGCAGTTCACAACCAAAAATGAACCGCTTCGCTTCCGAGCGCCTATTTATATACCTCAAATTGGTTCGAAAAACTACTAGGTTCTTGTAGGCGCTGAATGTTCTCGAATTGAGTTCTCCTCTTAGTCACTAGATGTTTCTTGATGCTTAACGAAGCTAGTTCTCCTCTTAGCCACTAGATGTTTCTCGATGCTTACCGAGGTGAGTTCTCCTCTTAATCACTAGATGCTTAACGAAGCGAGTTCTCCTCTACACAAGTGTTTATTACTATAAATAAACGGTTGGTACGTACTTATTCTACTATAACACGATATTAAAAGAGATAAAGAGTGTAACGCATTACAATAGCATCATCTCGCTTTAAGCTTTTTTTAACACCAACAGGTTCGGTAAAATTGTTTCCAACCTTTATCGAGCAGCGCGAATATAGTCATACTCGTTTTAATGAATCCCCTTCTTAAAAGTGGTTAAGGCGCCCAAGTTTTTAATTCCTGCTCTGTTGGCGGAGAATGTGATCCTTGCTTCTGGCACTTTACGTAGGTATGGTTTTATTTGCGATTTGGAATAGCTTGAGTTTTGGGAATCATATTATGTACACATTACCGAACGCACTCGATTCAAGGCAGATAATTTTTGTTGTTGTTATATTGGTTATAGTGTTGGTTTTGGCATTTGTTGTAAGGTACAATATGAACAGTAGGTACATGTTCACATATAAGAAAGGTATATATATATAGTTAAATATATATATAAATACATATATGTACCTATGTATGTAGGTATTGTCGAACAAATGGATATAGCGCTGTTGTGGCACTCAATATCGTGTGCGATGTACGTTATTATCTGTGTGTCATTTATGACACAACACTGCAAATTGCTGTTGGCCTTGGGGATTCATTATTATCCCGAAGTAAGGATTCGATAGAATGGATATTGTGGGGTATAGCGAAATAGTGTATAGGGCTTGACTTGGAAGCGGGTCATTTTTCGTACGCTGGCGATGATGGTGCGTTTAATACAATATACTTATGTTTTGTTCTGCCATTGCAGTTGGAATCGGCATATTTAATATCATCCGCAGATGTATTGTGTTTGAAATAAATCGATAATGCGCGAACTTAAAATATCATGTAACAGGGAAATTTAATTTAATTTTTTATATCCCTTCTGGAGGCTTGAAAATATAGATTCTCTTTTTTTTTTTTTGCAAATATGTATATTCCATCCGGAAAAATTGAATGTATATACATACCTACCACAACCATTGTATAATACTACATTTTACATTTTTGTACATAGTTTATTTTTGTTGTTGTGATAATATTTTCGTTTGTATAAAAAAAACAAGTGCTGACGGCTTGAGAAGAGTCTGTGGTATGATGGGCTCGAGGGAGTACTAGGTATCTATGTGCACATTTTAATAAAAATGTTAAGTGAATAGTTAATACATAGTACATACATATATAAGATAGGTACCTACTTATATAAGCACTACATTGTACTTAGCTTCCTTGTTGCGAGATGTACATTGATGGCCTTGTGTTAGTTTTTTTCTGTATTTTAAACTTTGAGTAGGTTTTATAAGTAGATAGGTACATACTTATCTACTGTTATTTTTTTTTTGAAAGATGAAACATGATATTTAAATTTTAAATATTTCGTTTGTTGGATTAAGCTCACTTGAAGTATATTATATTTTTTTTTAAATAGGAGGAGTTTTTAATAAAGAGCTTTTCTCATGAAATAAAAATGGTCAAAATAGTATGTATTTAATACAATTTAAAAATGCTATCCTGTTTGTCAAATTGAAAATTTTGAAATTTCTCGATGTTTCAAGGTCCCTAGAGTCTAGGTAAATAAAAGATTTATAGTACGAACGTTCGTACGTCCGTACGTTCGCGACGTTTTTTTCGTCGTCTATAGCTCAAGAACCAGTAGAGATATGGACTTCAAATAAATGTTATTATTCAGATAATAATGCAGAAAGATGCAGAAAAGACTCTCAAGAAAATTGACTGGGGGTTTTTTATCATAGCAATATAAAAAAAAGGTGAACATTTAGGTTAACCCAAAATATCTCACGAACCAATAACGCTATAGAGACTTGAATTAAATTTTATATTAGGTATATAAAATAACAAAATAAATGGGGCATAATGGGCACCCATACCCATTATGCCTCGCCCATTATATAAATAAACTTACTTTGCTGTGAAATGAAAACAATTAAATTTAAAATTCACTGCTCGAATAAAAACACGCACTTTACTTCACTTCATAAAAACATCAAGTGTGTAAAAAAGCTTTTTTTATTCACTACGAGCCAAAGATGTCACTTTTATTTAAAAAGGGGATTCCCCCGTATTGCCACGGATAATTTGAAAAAGACAGAGGCAAATTCGGAGTTGCCACTTTATTCAACCATTAAATACGAGGGGGGCTCATTATACCCCGGGACCCAATATGCCTCACTTTCTGGGGAAAGCGGGGCATAACGGGCCCCTTAAGGTTTTTTTTATAATAAAAACACAAAACACATCTTCATCATGTTCAAAACAATTTAATTCATTAAAGGAATATTAAATACATTCATGAAACAGATATGAAATAAATAAACTTTAAAATTCTTCAATTTTTATGAAATTTTAAAAATTGCTTGGTTTGCCCATTTTGCCCCGTGTCTGGGGCATATAGTTTTTTTTGTATAAAAAATGAAAACCCAAAAAAACATTACTCAAAGTTCTTAAAAATTGATTTTCGACTCAATTATCTTTTCAAAAATTAAAAATATTGGCTTCAAACTTATTTTATCACACAGAAAATATTGTTTTCTGTTATGTGTATTTAATGAAAAGACTTTTAAGTATTTTAACTTAATATAAAAGAGTTCTTTATTGAACCATAGTAAGTATAAGACTGACTTAGTGTATTCTTAATAGCTATAAATCAATGATATGATAGATTGGGAGTATGCATGTTTGTCTGTATATAAATATGCGTATTAGATAAAGTGTTATACAAAGTTTATACCTTTAAGTTCTACTTTATACAACATCTCCCTTTTATATAATATTTCTTTTTCAGTTTACATTTTATTTAATTTGTCTTATTCGTTATTGAATATATTTAATTATAAATGTATGATATATACTTGAAGGACATTTGAAATTCGGTTATGAATTTATATAATATACATTTAAAAGATATTTAAAATAAATACATATATTTAATTTTTCAATATTGTCTTAATTACAGTTCATATTTAAGAGATATAATAAATATTCCAAACAGATGAATAAAGTATTTAATAATTCAGAATTTTAAATATTAAATTTTACAATTCAAAATTTTGATATTAATTATTTTTTTTTTTTTTTTTTTTTTGTGTAATTCAAAAATTCTACGATTGGAAAAATGCCATTATTTATTAGGTAATTAATTTTAATCAAAACCGAAACGATTCGGTGGTGCTACTGTTCTTCCGAAACGACTTACATACTCAGGCGTTGGAGTGAGGCTATTGGAGTCACCCGAATGAGGTACATCTTCATTACCTTTTCCTTCAACAACCAAAGATTCTTGCTGACATTTTTCATTTCGAATATGGTCATCATTTTCTGATTTAATTTTTTCAGTGTCAATTGAGGATCCCTCTATGAGATGCTCCCTATTACGACGATATTCTGAGCCGTCTTTTGAACTAATTAAATAAGACCGAGGCTCTGGACATTTCTGTAAAACTATACCTGGTTCCCAATTTGAAATTGGAGTTTTCTTATAATAAATATTTTGACCATTGGTCAAAGTTGGCAATGCTTTAGCATTTTTGTCATAATAATGACGGGTCTTATTTTGCTGGAGTTTAATTTTCTTATTGTGCTCATCTAGGTCAACATTGACAGGCTTTAAATTTTCATTTAAAACGGGTAGTTTTGTTCTTAATTGCCTAGACATTAAAAGTTCTGAAGGCGAGTAAATATTTCCCTTTCGAGTTGTCCTATAGTGCAAAAGAGCTACGTATGGATCTGAATTTGTTTCGTGACATTTTTTAAGCAATTTTTTAATGGTCTGAACAGAACGTTCAGCCAATCCATTGGACCTAGGGAAATATGGACTTGAGGTAACATGGTCAATTCCCCACTTTTCAGAAAATTGTTTGAACTCATCAGAGTTAAAAGGGGGTCCATTGTCACTCAACATAATGGTTGGGATTCCATGACGTGCGAAAATGGATTTGAGATGAGTTATGACGACATTACTTGAATAACTTTTATTTAATTGTGCAATTTCGATATATTTTGAAAAAAAATCGACGACCAATAAATACATACATTTATTGAATTCAAACAAATCCATTCCGATTTTGAACCATGGAATAGACACAACATTATGAAACTGAATAGGTTCTTTTTGATTTTTTGAGCGGAAGCGAATACATACGTCACAGTTTTTTATGACGTTTAAAATATCTTGGTCAATATTTGGCCAATAAATTGATTGTTTGGCTAAATTCCTACATCTTTCTATGCCCATGTGTCCTTCATGCAAAAGCATTAAAATATTATGGCGCATTTTTGAAGGAATCACCAGACGATTTGACTTGTATAGTAGCGAATCTATGACTTCAAATTCATTTCGAATATTATAGTATGGCATTAAAAATTCATTTATTTTTGATTTGTTGTTTGGCCAACCGGCAAAATGATATTCAATGACTTTTGACAATACGTTATCGTTTTTTGTTTCTTTTTGTATTTCTTCATATTTTGATTTTGACATTGATAAAGGACGAGAGGAAAGGACTAAATTGCAATGAAGACTTATGTCTTTGTCAAATTCCGTTAAGGTTTCGTTTGGCATTGCAGCACGAGACAATGTATCAGCGACATACATGTACTTTCCGGGTTTAAAAATAACTTTTAAATCATATGCTAAGAGTCTTAGCATAAATCGCTGTAACCGAGCTGGGACTTTGTACAATGCCTTATCGAAAAGCGGAACCAAGGGCTTATGGTCTGTCTCAACTAAGACTGACTTGCCAAATACGAAAGCGTGAAATTTAGTACATCCGAATAAAATCGCGAAAAGCTCTTTTTCGATTTGAGCATAGTTTTGTTGAGACGTTGTAAGTGTAGCTGAGGCGTACGCAATAGGATTTCCATCATGAGAAATTACAGCTCCAACTGCATTTTGCGACGCGTCAACTGAAAGTGTCAATGGTTTATTGACATCAAAATAAGTAAGGACTGGTGTGTTGGAAATCAACTCTTTTAGTTTTTTAAATTCTTTTTCATGGTCATCGGACCAATGCCATTCTACATCTTTCCTTAAAAGATTACGCAAATGAACATTTTGGGCAGACATTCCCTTGACAAATGTACCTAAATAATTAACCATACCCAGGAAGCGTTGTAACTCCGTCTTGGACTTTGGTCTGGGTATAGCACATATCGCTTCAACTTTGGATGGATCGGGACGAACACCATCATGACTAAATAAATGACCGATAAAAGTTACTTCACTTTGAAAAAAATTTGACTTTGACGGATTAAACTTTAAACCTATATCCCTGGCTCTAAGCAAAACTAACTTCAATACTTTGTCATGCTCTTCTTTGGTCTTAGCATGAATCAAAAAATCATCAATATAAATTTCTAGGTTTGGGATATCACTGAACTGTTTAACCATTTCACAATGAAAAATTTCAGGCGCTGCATTTATACCAAAAGGTAGGCGCAAAAAACGACGACGGCCAAAAGGCGTATGAAAAGTGCACAACATTGAAGATTCTTCGTCTAACTGAATCATCCAAAAACCCGAGTTTGCATCTAAAACGGAAAAATATTTTGAACCACTCAATTGAGCTTTAAAATCTTCCACATTCGGAAATTGAAAATGTGGGCGAAGAATCGCTTTGTTTAAGTTACGCGGATCAAGACACAAACGTAAATTCCCATTGGGTTTTTTAACCAAAACAATAGAGTTAACCCACGGTGTAGGCTCTTTAACTTCTGTTATGACATTAAGATTTTCTAACCTTTCGAGCTCTTTTTTAAAATCCGACATTAACGCGAATGGAATTTTACGAGGGCTGTCGACTACCGGAGTAACATCACATTTAACTTTAAAATGGCACTTTTCTTTTAAGCAACCTAAACCTTCAAAGACATCTTTAAATTCTTTTACAAAATTTGGCAAATTATGAATATCTTTTTCATCATTTTTAGAACACATTGCATTCACATTTAAATTATATTCGTCATTTTTCTTAATTAAATTCATTTCTAGACACGTTTTAAGACCTATAAGACACTTGCAATCAATTTCAACAATTATAAATTTAATTTTATAAACTATATTTTTATAAGTACAATTAAGCATGCAATATCCTAATGAATAAATTTTTTCACCACTAAAAGTTAATAAATTTTGATTACTTGATTTAATAACACTGCGAGATAATCCAAGTGTTTGTAGCTGATTGACAGACATGACATTACCTTGAGCTCCTGTGTCAAGTTGACAGGAAATTTTGCAGTTGTTGATCTGCAAAGACACATGCCACTGGGGCTCATCTTCGTCATGTTGATAACGTTGTTGATTCTGAAACTGACGATGGGGGCTATGATGACGTTGACGTTGTTGATTTTCGTTCTGTTGTTGTTGTAGAACGCCAATAAACAATGTTGACAAGACTGATTCTGTATCAGACACATCAGGCGCAAATTCGATGTTGCGGACTTGAAGATTCCTTGGACACATTTTCGAAAAATGATCTTTACCTCTACACCTGTAGCAAGTTACACCCATAGCTGGACAAGTGTATTTGTGAACCTGTCCACAATTTTTACACGAGTTCTTACCGTTCGATGAAGTGTACTGTGAACTCTGCTGATGGTAATTTTTTCGACCGGTTTGTTGCTGGTTATGACGTGAATAGCGTAATGAGTTTTGACGATTTGAAGACGACTTTATATGAGACTGTGGTGATGACGACGATGACGTTTTATGTTGTTGACGAGCTGGCTTCGAAAACTGACGATGATGACGATGACTCTGGGCTTCTGATGACGAGTTGTTGTTATGTTTCTGCAAAGCACCGATGAAACTGCTTGTTTGCTGGGCTTGCAATTGTTGGACGTGCTCTTTGTTGAGCTCCATGCTTCTGGATGTTAGGACTGCTTTTTCCAAAGTTATTTTGTCTTCATTGAGAAGCTTTTCTTTTAAGTGAGAAAACTTATTATGAAGGCCACAAATGAATATGTCACGAACTAGATCCTCACGTAGGGTTCCAAAGTCGCATGTCAGACTTAAGTTTTTGAGCGAAGTGACAAATTCATCAATGGATTCGTCTGGACCTTGTCGCCTGGAAAAAAATGAATACCTTTCCATTATGATATTCACCTTTGGAAGGAAATAATCATCCAGTTTTTTCACGAGGACATCGTATGTGATTTTGTCCAGATCTTCATTGAAAGAATTGAATATATCCAGTGAATCAGGACCCATGTAATGTAGCAACAATGCTACTTTTCGGCTATCTGGTTGCTCCTCGAGACTAGAAGCACGTAAATAAATTTTGAATAGACTGAGCCAGTGTCTCCATGCGGCTGGCAAATTTGTGCTTTTTAGGTTAAGCGGTGACACCGACGATACGGGTGTCGTTGCAGAGACAGAAACCAAATCTTCTGGCTTTGACATAATTTTTATTTGACTTAATTCGGCTTATACTTATAACTTGACTTGACTTTTGACTTTTAATTTTATTTATGATTTAAGACTTAGTGACACACATCTGACACCATGTTATGTGTATTTAATGAAAAGACTTTTAAGTATTTTAACTTAATATAAAAGAGTTCTTTATTGAACCATAGTAAGTATAAGACTGACTTAGTGTATTCTTAATAGCTATAAATCAATGATATGATAGATTGGGAGTATGCATGTTTGTCTGTATATAAATATGCGTATTAGATAAAGTGTTATACAAAGTTTATACCTTTAAGTTCTACTTTATACAACATTTTCGACATTCAGTAATTTTTTTATAAAAATCCAAAAGTCCGTTTTTTCATAAACAAATAAAATCTACAAAAAATAGTACTCAAATTTGGTAAAAATTGATGTTCGTATCTCGATATCTATTGAACAATAGAAGATATTGACTTCAAATTAATTTCATTCATTCAATTTGTATTTGTTTATATAAGAAAAAAAAATTTCGAAGATGTTACTAAAATTGGTAAAAATTGGTTTTCGACTAAAAATCTCGTTAACAAAAATAGATTTCGAAATCAAACTATTTCATTATATGCAAAATATTTTTGGTAATTTTTTTTTATTTTTAAGAATAATTCAACTGACAACTTTTTTAACAAAACACGAAAACCTACAAACTTTTAAGCAAGACAAATCGACAGACGGGATAGGAAGTTATCAGTGTGGGTCCACTATCCCAGCCTCTTTTGTTTTTAATATTTCAAAAGTTTGAACAGTTTTCCGTTAGTGGTTATTAAAAATCGCTTTAGCTTGAATATTTCTGCGTTCCTCTAAGGTTTGAAGAGCAAATAAGATACTGAAAATATGCAAACGAAATCCTGAAGATATGTATTATGTTCTATAATTAAAATTATAAAGTTAAAATTTTGAAAATTTCGAATTTTAAAAGTGTATGTATGTATGTATATCTTTAAAGAATGACGTGATATATTGATATTGAAGTCAGATTAGAACAAAAGCCATTAAAAACCCTATAGAAAGTAATACATGAAACATGTTTTAAAACCTTGTTGGCCTGTGTTTAATTGTTTTATATTTTCTTAAGTTTCAAAACTATGCACTCACATCTTATTTTCAACATTTATACGAGCATTTTCACCAAGGAACAGCATTTTGAAAAACCACTACGAATTCTGAATATTTCGTTGATCCTTCGAAATTTTCTTAGTACTATAGTGAAGATTTTTAAGTCAGTTATATATGTCTTCTTTCAACTCTTTTCTTTACAACTCTACTAATAAGATTTCAGATTTTGTATTTCTATTTAATCTAATACCGCCTGTGTGAGCTGTGAATGAATAAGAATATCTACAATGTTCATACATATGATCAATATATCGATTGATTCAATTGATGGCATATCATGTAAATGTATCTTACTTATGTATCTTAAGTAAACGTTTTAGTCAGAAATTGTTTTTTCCAACAATGACAAAAGCAGATCCATTTTGAGGTCTTAGGAAATTTGCAAAATCAGAACAATTAATCTTCTCTTTCCTCACATTTATAGCACCACATACTGTACAACATTTAAGTCTATAAATTCATTACTATATGATGTGACACCTTCTCTTTACCTTGTTGTTTTCATTATCCTTGGGAAAAAAGGAAATATTTTATTTGCCACACACTTCTAACGGTATACACGAAAAAAAAAATTGCAAAGCATCATAAATATTGTGGGTTAACTCACGCACATAAGCAATGAAAAACAGACACATACAAGCATTCATATATTCCAAACTATGCTACAAACATACATACATATGTGTATGCAATATAGGTATAGCGGTACTTTTGTTGAGTAAGATTTAACAATCTCCAAGCAGCTTCCGCCTGTACAAGTATAGAAGTTAAGGATTCTTTTTTACTTTTGTACACTTTGAATCACTTGATTGTTACAAAAATTTCATGTACCTATACAATTTAGCTTTGGTCTTGTTTTCAGACAGAAAAGAAAAGTGGTTTTTAAGGACTTTATATTTTAATGATTTTCTTGTTCAATCTAATAACTTATTATAAAATAAAATTAAACTGAAAAAGTTCTTATGGCCATAAGAAGTTTGATATTATGTGACAAGTAAAACACAAATAGTGTCTTTAATCATTCTTTCATTGTATTAACTCTTAAATCGATGTTTATAATCCAGAAGGTTTTGGTAAAAACGCTGAAATTACTCTTTGAAATAGGTATCCATATTGCCTCTCAATCGTTCCAAGTGGGACATAACATATTATGTACTTTAAGAACCAGCCTTAAAATATTACTGAGCATACTTGATAAAAGCTTTGTGTATTGGTCAGCTCC
Organism: Eupeodes luniger; assembly: GCA_951509635.1. NCBI lineage: Eukaryota > Metazoa > Arthropoda > Insecta > Diptera > Syrphidae > Eupeodes > Eupeodes luniger. Next base: position 313,226,519 of record OX608073.1, on the reverse strand, counting down.
GTTGTTGCCAAAACACTACACACTTAAAGTCGTCGCAGCACTGCTGTTCTTGAGTATTACTGACCATAATTATCTTTATTTCTTGTCCGTAGTAAGCTGGCATGACTTTAACTTTTGGTTGTATTGGGAAGCCAAAGTGCTTCTTAAGATATTGAAGCCAAGGCGCTTCTGTAGTGGAAAGCACCACAGTGGGTTGTTTCATTGAAGCCCAAGAAATTGATCCACCATGGTATTTAAATATAGGGGTTTTCAATAAGGGCGGGTAGATGTTGTGTGTAGATGCCGTGGCGTTTGCTGTGTGGCACGTACCGCCGCCGCACAGTGGGGCACCTTGTATGGGGAACCGGAAAAAACTCCATAAAATCTGAACCACTGAATTGATTTTCATGAAATTTTCAGAGAAGATTGATTAAAGGAATTAGAATCAACTCTAAAAATAACCGCCCACTGCCACGCCCACAAGAAGAGGAAATGGCTTTTGACCAAAACATGTTTTTTTCTAAAATCCAACATTGAAAAAAATATTGATATTATTTAAATTTATTTTGAAATCATACTTTTTTTCGAAAAAGTATTTTGCATTTTTTTTTTTTCATTGAATTGAAATCTTGTTTATATATCTTTTATTTAATATTTTGGGCCCTCAAAAGGGCCATTTTTGAAGAATTCTTTCTCAAAGAATTTAGAGTTTTTTCATAATTATATTAATAAGTGTTTAGCTTCCTCACTCATCAAATAATTGTTGGACTTCGGCTCAGGCCTTAAAAATGAAAAATGAGTGTAAAAGAATCTTATGAACACTTGCTGGTAAGTAGTACCAAGGATATAACTTAACAGCAATATTCGCAGTTTCAATAGAGTATTCTTGAAACTTTCCTGCATCGATATAGTGATTACAACAAATAACCTCCAAAATAGTCGCCAAGCGCCTTATTAAATTTTCATCAATTTTGGTAATTTCAGATGTGAGAGATGGGTTATCAAAAAAACGTCTTGAAGTATTACCGGAGTTTGTTGTTCCACACCCTTGCTTAACAACATCAACAAGCAGTCCCAATTTTTGACGAAATTCGTTCTGTATACGAGTTTTTGTATTTTTTTTTAATTCTGCAGTTTGTGGGGTTATTCTCCAAGTTTTAAACGGAAGATTATAGGAAAGGTGCAGGATATATTCCATGAAGCGTGCAAGGTCGACATTCCAAACTTTAACGAATCATTATTTGTCGGCTTCAACTGCAAACTTGAAATGTTGTTCATTTCCGATGGCCTTGCACCACAAATTGTACAATTGCTACTTGCAGAAGTATTTGTAACAATGTGCATGGTTTTTCCGTCTATCATTGTAAAATATAATATGTGTGTTATTTTAGTTCGAAAACCATTATGCTCTATTTCTGTGGCTCGAAGATTTTTAATTTCATTCTCAACACGATCTCTTTCCTTCCTGACTTCTTCAGGAGTCTCGTTTGAAAATGAAAATCTAATCGCGCGGCAGTAACGGGTTGAAGATGGTCGCGGATTTTTCCATAAAATGTCTTCCTTTACTTCTTCGACGAGCTTAAGAGGCACAAGGGATGTCAAAAATATGTGTTCATCAGAAACACCTTCCTCGGAAACTCCATAATTTTGCATATATCTGCTTTGCCCACTTGCTCCATCACATTCCCATTTGGTCTGCAGAACAAGATGTCGGTGTCGATTGACGGTTAATTTTTCATCCAAAGTTTTTAAAATTCTATTGCAGGTGTGATCTAATAGATCTTGCAGTGGGACAAAGGCAGATGTTTCATTTGCTGTGGAGTTATTTGGGTAGCATTTTTTTTTCGCTTCTGTAACCTTCTTGTACGAAGGGTAGATATCGTGCCCAATTTCTTTAGAAGCTTTCCGGATTAATTCATACTGTTCTTTAGTTAGTTTTGCCTGGACAGTTAAGGCTAGAGCAGCATCTGGGTCAAAAGATGACGTTGACGGTGATGATGATGCTGCTGCATCAATTAATGCTTGAGGCACATTATCTTGAAGTTTTCTTATCTTGCTTCTTTTGCTGCGATGGCAGCATTCTTCGAAGTCTTTCATTGGTCTTCCACCAAAATTAACACGGGGTTCCTCAATAGAAATATCGGTAGAGTTCTTAACATCAAACTTACCTTCTATCCAATCACTGTTTTTTTTAAAAGAAAACACTTTTATTGAAAGTAGATTCACGATACCGCGTATTAAATTTCGACAAAAAATTTTGTTTATATTTTTTTAAAATTAAGTCCGTTTCTATTTTTGTTAAATTTGTATGCTTTGTTTTTAAAAACTGTTCAAAAGATTCTTCTTTTTTCAATATCAAGTCAACTAAAACAGATCGAGAGATTGAAAACAAAACAGCCATCTTGGCAAAGCAACTTTATTCGATTGTAGCAAATAATTTTAATGTACAAATTTTAAAGTTTTTCTTTGTTTTCAAATAAACGGTTAATTTTTTTCTACAACAGTTAAGTAAACAGACAAAACCTTGACTTTGAAATTAGTATTGATGTTAATTCAAGGTCAATCTTTGTACTTATGTATGTATGTACATATGTATGTTCATATAAGTTAAGGCAACAAATATTTCCCTATAATCCCAAACAACCATTCCCACGATCCCAAATAATCATTCCCACAGTCCCACACGCGCAAGGTGTCAAAATGCTGACTACATGTCTGGAAGCAAAAGATGACACCAAAGCGCATTCCATCACGTATGCTGGCGGCTCCCATAGGTTAAGTTAGCTTTAGGTAAATTTAGTTTTTTAAGAGTTCAGTTGTAATTTTGTATTCGATGAATAAAGAGCTCTCGCTCAAAAAAATATATTTTTTTAATTAAAAAGTAAATAAAAACTTATTTGGCGCCCGAGCAGGGACCGGTTTGTGCGGAAAAAAAAAAAAAAAATTAAATAAAAACATAAGTCGCCTTAAGCAGTCGCGTTTTTAAGTTCCGAACAAGATTATCGCCTCAAGCAGCCGTGCTTTTCAGAACATACTCCGTGCTTACCGGTAGAAACAGAAGAAAAAAAAAGTGAAAACAAAAGAAATCAATATAAGTCGCCTTAAGCAGTCGCGTTTTTAAGTTCCGAACAAGATTATCGCCTCAAGCAGCCGTGCTTTTTCAGAACATACTCCGTGCTTATCGGTAGAGACAGAAGAAAAAAAAAGTGAAAAAAAAGAAATCAATATAAGTCGCCTCAAGTAGTCGCGTTTTTAAGTTCCGAATAAGATTATCGCCTCAAGCAGCCGTGCTTTTTTAGAACATACCCCGTGCCTACCAGTAGAGACAGAAGAAAAAAAAGCGGAAAAAAAAAACGAACCAATATAAGTCGCCTCAAGTAGCCGAACATCTGAATGAACAAATCAACATGAATGCAGCAACACTTTTAATGTAAGGTTAAATTTAAGATATCATTTTTTTTATTTATTAGATATTATTATCAAAAATAATTATTATCAAAAAAAATTAAAATTTAAATAATAATATATATATATCAAATTGCTAACGATTTATAAAAAAAAAATTTTTTTTTAATTATTAAAAATATTGCCTCCATTTTTCTTTTAAAGTTAAAACAAAAAAAAAATATACTATCTTCAAAAATGCCAGACCTAAGATCAGGTATAACAACCAGTAATAATGGTCCTACCAATCCAAATCCCCAAAATACCAACACAGTTCCCATAGTGAATCTTACATCAGGTCAGCAAAACGAAGATGCAGACGTTTCATTTCAATCTACTAGCTCTCGTAACGACTTACTTACTAAGCCCCAATCAACCCCCGAACTTAATGCACTTATTTCGTCTATAGTTCAAAGCGTATTTGAGCAACAAGGACACAATATAATCCAAAAAGCCTTGAACCCTAACGCCGACCACTTCCCTGGTGTGGACCGAGGTATTGATCCTATATATCAGAACAACTTATCCGATATGGATAAAATACCCGATGTAGTCAAGAGTCTTAGAAATTTTTCGGGAGATCCAGGAGAATTTAGCTCCTGGAAAAAAAGTGTCGATCGAGTTTTACAATTATACGAATCATTTAGGGGCACTCCTAAATATTATGGTATTTTAAGTACCATAAGAAATAAAATTACAGGGAACGCAGATACTGCTCTCGAAGCATATAACATTCCCTTGAATTGGGAGAGTATGTCTCGTTGTTTGGCCATGCACTATGCTGACAAACGCGATTTAAGCTCTCTAGAATACCAGATGATATCCTTAGCACAAGGAAATTCATCGATCCAAGACTTCTATCAAAGGGTGTATGCCCATCTCTCCTTGATACTTAATAAACTGTCATGTTTGGAAGCAAGTCCAGAATCTCTTAGGCTGTTGACCCAAACATATCGTGACAAGGCCTTGGATACGTTCATTCGAGGTCTTAAAGGTGATCTCCCTCGGTTGCTCGGAATACGAGAACCACTCGATTTGCCTCACGCATTAAATCTTTGCCTAAAATTAGAAAACCAAAACTATAGGACAAATCACATAATTCATAATCAGGGAACAGCAAAGAAATATCCACAAAATCCACCAAGCCGTACACCAGGCACCCAGTATGGATACCAAACTTCTTCAAGGCCTACCATTCCGCATAACACTCAACAAACTCGCTATTCAAACCAAGGCAATAACTATCCTAGATGGAATAGTGGCCCTTCCGTCCAAAATCAATATCGTGCACCCAATGGCCCTCCTGTCCAAAATCAATATCGTGCACCCAATCAAAATCAAATTTCTAATCAACCTAATACAAAGACAAATCTCTGGACAAGGCCGCAAACATCAAGTCTACATCTTAAGCATGAGCCTCAGAATCCTCAAGCTAGGACACAGCCTTCAAGTTCTAATCAAAAGCCATTTGCACCAATACCCCAAAAAAATTTTCATATTAGTACGGAAGATGACGAGCTTACAGAATATAATAGGAACTTAGAATATGAAAACAGCAAGTTCGAACAATCTCTAGAAGATTTCATACCAGACGAGACAACAGATTGTAATAATATAAACGACAATAATATGGAAGACTTTTCCGACATTCATTTTTTAGGCTAAAAAACTCTTCGTTACCATACGTCGAGGTGAGAACGAAGAGTGGACAAATTTTACAAATTCTCATAGACACTGGTTCAAACCGCAACTATATACAACCTTCTTTAGTATCTAAACCTATTCCTAATGACGATTGTTTCTATGCTAACTCAATTGGTGGCAGTACTAAAATAACTCATCATGTAGAAGCAAATCTATTTGGCCTCAAAGACAACAAAATAAAATTCTTCCTGTTACCATCTCTCAAATCTTTTGATGCCATACTCGGCAATGATAGCCTCAATGAACTTTCAGCCATAATTTACACTAAACAGAACTACATAGAAATTAAAAATGGCCTTAAACTTAGAATGAAACAAAAAATTTCCCAAACAGTTAATAATTTAAATATAAAAATGGACCATATGTCCGACTCCCAAAAAATGCTATCAATTCGCTTGAAGAGGAATACGCCCCATTATTCTCCAAACCTAACGAAAAATTGACTTACACAACAACGGTTGTGGGCGAAATTCGCACCACCACAGATTCTCCCGTCTTCACCAAGTTCTACCCGTATCCTATGCCCCTAAAAGGGGAAGTTGAAAGTCAAATCCGCCAACTACTCGATGACGGTATTATAAGGCCGTCCAGATCTCCGTACAACTCACCGGTCTGGGTTGTCCCAAAAAAAGCCGATTCCAAAGGCAATAAGCAATATAGGGTAGTGATCGACTACCGTAAGTTAAACACGGTCACAATCGCGGACCGTTATCCCATCCCAGATATAAATGAGGTTCTTTCTCAACTGGGTAAAAACAAATTTTTTACGGTCCTTGATTTAAAGAGTGGGTTTCACCAGATCCCTCTAAAAGAATCGGACGTAGAAAAAACAGCCTTTTCGATCAACAATGGGAAGTATGAGTTCGTAAGGCTTCCATTTGGGCTGAAAAATGCTCCATCAATTTTTCAGCGAGCCCTCGATGATATCCTGCGCAAATTTATTGGACAAATATGCTACGTCTATATAGACGACATTATAATCTTCAGCCAAACTGAAGATCAGCATATTCAACACATTCGTGAAATTTTTCACACGCTAAACAAAGCAAGAATGAAGGTCCAACTAGATAAATGCCGTTTTTTCGAAAAGCAAGTCGAGTTTTTGGGATTCATGGTATCATCCGATGGAATTCGTACAAATCCAACTAAAGTTGAGGCAATAACAAATTTTCCTGCACCAAGAACTTTGAAAGAACTGCGTTCGTTCTTGGGCCTTTCCGGATACTATCGCCGTTTTGTGAAAAATTATGCCAAACTGGCAAAACCTCTTACCGCTCTCTTAAGAGGGGAGGATGGACGCATGTCCAAAGCTCAATCGAGCAAAAAGAATATTGACCTCAACGAAGAACAAGTAGAAGCATTTCAAATGTTAAAAAATTCATTAATTTCAACAGATGTCGTATTAACGTACCCCGATTTCAAGAAACCTTTCCAACTTACAACAGATGCTTCTCAATTTGCAATAGGAGCCGTTTTGTCACAAGACGACAGGCCTATCACTTTTATCTCCAGGACACTCAATAAGGCAGAAGAAAAGTATGCCACGAATGAAAAGGAGATGCTGGCCATATTCTGGGCATTGAGTGCTCTTAGAAGCTATCTATATGGTTCAGCAAAAGTGAAAATCATAACCGACCATCAGCCCTTAACATTTGCGTTAAGCAACAAAAATCAGAACAACAAATTAAAGAGATGGAAGGCTTTCCATGTTTGATTTGAGCTACAATACCAACCAGGCAAAACCAATGTGGTGGCCGATGCTCTTTCTCGAATAGTAAATCCGTCAGATATAAATGCACTCACTTTAACACAACAGAGTGGTGAAAGGTCAGCCGAAAAATTAATTCCCAACGTTGAAACTCCCATTAATGCCTTTAAAAACCAACTTTTTATTGAAATCGGTCCTAGCCCTTCATCAAGCTTTAAAATAATCTTTCCTACTTATCATCGTCATCAAATTATAGAACCAAATTTCACACAGGATAGCCTCACACAAATCTTAAAAAAACATCTAAATCCTTCAGTCATCAACGGTGTTAAAGCCGAGCAATCCATAAGAAGTATGATCCAACAAATCTTCCCCTTACATTTTAGTACGTATAAAATAAGGTTTACCCAGATACAAGTAGAAGATGTTACTTCCGAGACAGAACAAGAAGAAATTGTGATAAATGCTCACCGACGTGCCCACCGAAATGATAAGGAAAATAAAGCTCAAATTTTAAAATCGCACTATTTCCCAGGTATGAGTGAGAAGATTAAAAGAATCACTGAAAAATGTAGTGTCTGTACAGAGAATAAATACGATCGTCATCCCGAAAAACCTGAATTCCAGCCAACCCCTATCCCTAAATTCCCCGGACAGATCGTGCATATCGATATTTACTTTACCGATGGAAAAATAATTCTGACCGCTGTGGACAAGTTTTCAAAATACGCCTTAACGAAAATTCTAAAATCAAGAGCTATCGAAGACATAAAGCAACCATTACGAGAAATTGTTTTGTCTTTTGGCGTTCCAGAAACAATCGTAGTGGATAACGAAAAATCTTTAAGCTCCAATTCCGTCTCACACATGTTAGAAAATATGTTCAAAATTAAAGTTTATAAAATCCCTCCTTACACAAGTTCAGCCAACGGCCAGGTGGAAAGATTCCATTCCACGCTTTCTGAGCTTATGCGCTGTCTTAAAACAAAAAAAATACACAATAACTTTTCTGAATTATTAGATATGTCTGTTTATGAATATAACAGGTCCATTCACTCCACGACGAAATGTAAACCCATAGACGTTTTCTTTGGTAAAAATAAACTCAATCATCCAGAACAGCTGGAGCTAGAAAAAAAAGAAATTATTAAAAAAATTGAAACTAAACAATCTGCGGACTTAAATTATCATAATAAAAATAGATCACCCCCGAAAAATTATTCCATAGGAGACATTATTTATGTAAAAATAAATAAGAGAATAGGAAACAAGCTTTCCCCTAGATACAGGAAAGAAATTGTTAGGGAAAACAGAAACACTACTGTTATAACAAAATCAGGAAAAACAATTCACAAAGGTCTCATAAAACACTAATATTCTCAACAGATTGTCCTTGCCCATGTTATACGCAGATATTCAAATTCTGGACTACACTAACTCAAAGGTGGCGACTTTGAGCCTTGGATATTCGAAAGTACAGACGGGTACTTTTAACATCATACACGACATAAATTTGGAATTATATACCAAATTTATTGAGGATATCAAGTCAAAAATCCATATTCACGTTTCCAACCAAGACCCATTATATCCTTTCCTATCTCATGAACTTTCCACCCTCGAAAACCTCCTCATGCGACTACAACCTAGACCAAGAAAACAAAGATCATTAAATTTTATTGGTACGGCATGGAAATGGATAGCTGGCAATCCAGATCATGCCGATTTCCAAATTATTAAGCAAAAAATAAATAATGTATTAAGAAATAATAATAAGCAACTAGTTATCAATAAGTTGACTAATGAAAGGTTAAATAATATTACAAGTATTACAAATAATATTGTTGATATCATAAAAAAGGATTCGAACTTAAGAAATGAATACTTAACGAATATTAAATTTAAATTAGACATAATAAAAGAAGAATTAATGAATGTAAACTATGCCTTACACTGGGCGAAAGCGGGTATCATAAACTCGTTCATTTTATCAGTTTCTGAAATAAACTTAGCACAACAAATATTCGAAAAATACGAAATTCCTTATGTTAATTTAGAAGAAGCATTTGAATTTGCAGATATAAAAATCGCAACAAACGTTTCAAATGTACTTTATATTATAAGTATACCCATAACAAACTTAAAATCTTGCCAGAAACTAATGATTAAACCAATTAAAAGAAAAAATATTGTAACAAGAATTGCCTTTGATAATATTTTAAAATGTAACAGTCAAATATTTGGAATAAAAGAAAAATGTAAAACCTTCAACAATTTAGCTATTTGTAAACAAAATCAAATTCAGGATATAAGTGAAAATAATTGTATACCGAATTTACTACGGAGCCGACCATCAAATTGCACAGAGGTAAATAACCAACACATCCCCAGCGTCGAAGAAATACTCCCCGGAACCCTCCTTTTAAACCAATACAATGGATCAATCCTCGTTAACGGAGAAGTGACCAACCTGACAGGATCTTTCTTAATACAATTCCATAATGCATCCATCACCGTCAATAAACAAAGCTACATCTCAAAAGAAATTCCTGATTCGAAACCATTACCAGCTATCGTACAGCCTGACTCACAAGCGGAAAAGTTCGAAGAAGTGTTGACATTAGAAATGATGAAGGACCTACATCTCAAAAACACCGAATACATTGGGCAAATAAAAAAAGAGAACAACGTACATTTACTAACCAACTCCAGCTTGATTATTATAATATTAATAGTAATTGTGGGTACCGTCGTAAGGATGCTCATCCGTAGGAAAAATAGACGGACCAGTATCACCATAGATCTGGATCAAATTCCAAAAATATCAACATCAGAAAGTCAACCGGAAAACGAAGGAACACCTCATACGAACTCGCCAAAACAGATGGTACCGACCAAGCCAACAAGGATCAGCCAGATTCCCTTTTTTTGAAGGTCAAACGAGGACGTTTGAATTTAGCGGGGGAAGAGTTAAGGCAACAAATATTTCCCTATAATCCCAAACAACCATTCCCACGATCCCAAATAATCATTCCCACAGTCCCACACGCGCAAGGTGTCAAAATGCTGACTACATGTCTGGAAGCAAAAGATGACACCAAAGCGCATTCCATCACGTATGCTGGCGGCTCCCATAGGTTAAGTTAGCTTTAGGTAAATTTAGTTTTTTAAGAGTTCAGTTGTAATTTTGTATTCGATGAATAAAGAGCTCTCGCTCAAAAAAATATATTTTTTTAATTAAAAAGTAAATAAAAACTTATTTTATATAATGTATGTATACAACACTGCCTACTTATCTGGGACTCGAACCCACTTTGCTCTCCACCTGTCAAAAAAAAGTTTAAAATTCCTTCACATTTACCATAAAATTGGAACTTTTTTTTTTGTTTGGGGTAGGTAGTGAAAAGAAGTTTCGAATTCTGATTCAGCGTTCCAAAAAATATTTAAAAACCGTTGTATCATCAAACGCACTCTTTTTATCTACCAGCGAAACTCTCATTATTTTAAGCTGACTTTTTATATTCAAATGGCTATAAAATCCGAATTCGGACGTCTTCGGGTGTGATTTTTTTTGGAAAAAATAGCTGAGACCCAAGACTTTCAAACGCAATTAATTTGCTTACAGCGCCAAACAGCGCTAACAGTCAAAACATTATTTGAATTTAAAAAAACTCTAAAAAAAACAGTTTTTCGTAAAAAAAATACTATCCAATTTAAAATTTCAAAAAAAACCTCTGATTTTATTTGCCTGTTCTATTTCAAACATATTTACAAAAAAAAACATTTTAAAAGGTACAAAGCTTTCAGAAAATAAGCAATTCAAAACTACTCTTATTTTTGCCAAATTTCCTTGTTTTTCAACTTTAATCGGAAATATCCGCTACAATTTTTTTTTTTTTTTTTTTTTTAAATCTATTTTCGGATTCTCCATCCTTTTTGCTTTTCGAAAATTTTTTTGAATTTTTTAAAATCCTACTTTGATAAACATAGGTTGTTTCCGCTGTTTCCCCACTGTGCGCCGTTCTGCTGGAACCACATGTCGTCTATTCAATTTTTGGGCCATAAGAAATTAGTTATCATCGTTATGTAGCGCTCGCTGTTGACGGTGAAAGTATCACTAACGTCGTTTTCAAAAAAAATACTGACCAATTACGCCGCCGCGCCGCCGGCCGGCCCAAAAACCACACCAAACAGTCATTTTTTGATGATGCATTATCACCTGGTGAACTTCACGTGGGTTGGTGTCGTCTCATATACGGAATTTTGCTTGTTAACACAGCTATTCATCCAGAAATGCGCATCGTCACTAAAGATGATTTTTCGGACAAAATTATGGTCAACGAACATACGGCCGGCGTTGTCTATGGTCATGAACTTTGAGCTCCTGGGTCAGTTGGATCTTGTATACGGGTGTAGGCCCAAGTCCCGACCCAAAATTCGCAAAGTTGAAGTCTGCGAAAGGCCGAGTTCTTGTGCACGGCGAGGAATAGACTGCCTCGGGTTCTGCTGTGTACTTTTATTGATTGTTTTTACTAAACAGGTCATCTCAAATTTGGCGACCAAACGTTGAAGAGTCGACTGTAAAGGGCCACCACTTCTACAGTAAAATGGGTGCAATGCACGCAACGGTTACGGTAACGAACACTAATTTTGATAATAAAGTTCTATCATTTGAACGTCCTGTTCAATCGTGTTACTTGCCATTATTATTTGGCATAAACTACAGAATAATAAACAAAAGATTTGACAGATGTCACCAAAACAAATTGGCCGCCACGGGGTACCAAAATCCACCAGCGCAATTAAAAATCCCTGTATATAACCAGTGGTTGATTTTCTAATTTGAAGTTTATTGTCCCTTTGATATAGAGAAATAATCTTTTAACTGCTATCCAATGATACTTTGCAGGAACTTCAAATCGATACTCATCATTTCTTTCTCGATTTCAAGGCGGCTATAAATTCAGACAACGACACCAGCACTGAAATCAAACGGAAAATAACTCTTGCAAATCGCAGTTTCTTTAGACTTAGAAGGAAATTCAGTTGTAAAGTCCTCTATGAATCATCTAAGATCATGATGTCGCTGAGGCTTAGACCTTGTCAAAGAAAGATGAGAACGTCTAAGGATGCTTCGAGAGAAAAATTCTTCTGGTGATTTTTGGTCCTTTCTGCATAGATGGAGAGTGGAGAAGAAGAAAAAATGACCAACTGATCTGGTCAAAAGAATAAAAGTCCAACAACGCTTCAGCCCGGAAAGTCTTTGAATCCAATTCCGAAGGACGACGCAGGAGAGGGAGGCCGCGACTCTGGTGATGCAAGCAAGTTGAAGAGGGTCTCAACCAACTTGGCTTGTGAAACTGGAGACAGCTATCTAGGAGCCGTGCTGGTTGGTGACACATGTTGGTTGAGACCCAAGACCGTACCGGGCTGTAGCGTCATCTTATGTAAGTAATTAAGCAAGTAAGTAAGTAAGTATGAAAGTAAGTAAGTAAGTAAGTAAGTAAGTAAGTAAGTAAGTAAGTTTGTAAGTAAGTAAGTAAGTAAGTTAGTAAGTAAGTAAGTAAGTAAGTAAGTAAGTAAGTAAGTAAGTAAGTAAGTAAGAAACTAAGTAAGTAAGTAAGTAATTAAGTAAGTAAGTAAGTAAGTAAGTAAGTAAGTAAGTAAGTAAGTAAGTAAGTAAGTAAGTAAGTAAGTAAGTAAGTAAGTAAGTAAGTAAGTAAGTAAGTAAGTAAGTAAGTAAGTAAGTAAGTAAGTAAGTAAGTAAGTAAGTAAGTAAGTAAGTAAGTAAGTAAGTAAGTAAGTAAGTAAGTAAGTAAGTAAGTAAGTAAGTAAGTAAGTAAGTAAGTAAGTAAGTAAGTAAGTAAGTAAGTAAGTAAGTAATTAAGTAAGAAACTAAGTAAGTAAGTAAGTAAGTAAGTAAGTAAGTAAGTAAGTAAGTAAGAAACTAAGTAAGTAAGGAAGCAAGTAAGTAAGTAAGTAAGTAAGTAATTAAGTAAGTAAGTAAGTAAGTAAGTAAGTAAGTAAGAAAGTAAGTAAGTAAGTAAGTAAGTAAGTAAGTAAGTAAGTAAGTAAGTAAGTAAGTAAGTAAGTAAGTAAGTAAGTAAGAAACTAAGTAAGTAAGTAAGTAAGTAAGTAAGTAAGTAAGTAAGTAAGTAAGTAAGTAAGTAAGTAAGTAAGTAAGTAAGTAAGTAAGTAAGTAAGTAAGTAAGTAAGTAAGTAAGTAAGTAAGTAAGTGAGTAAGTAAGAAACTAAGTAAGTAAGTAAGTAAGTAAGTAAGTAAGTAAGTAAGTAAGTAAGTAAGTAAGTAAGTAAGTAAGTAAAAAAGTAAGTAAGTAAGTAAGTAAGTAAGTAAGTAAGTAAGTAAGTAAGTAAGTAAGTAAGTAAGTAAGTAAGTAAGTAAGTAAGTAAGTAAGTAAGTAAGTAAGTAAGTAAGTAAGTAAGTAAGTAAGTAAGTAAGAAACTAAGTAAGTAAGTAAGTAAGTAAGTAAGTAAGTAAGTAAGTAAGTAAGTAAGTAAGTAAGTAAGTAAGTAAGTAAGAAACTAAGTAAGTAAGGAAGCAAGTAAGTAAGTAAGTAAGTAAGTAATTAAGTAAGTAAGTAAGTAAGTAAGTAAGTAAGTAAGTAAGTAAGTAAGTAAGTAAGTAAGTAAGTAAGTAAGTAAGTAAGTAAGTAAGTAAGTAAGTAAGTAAGTAAGTAAGAAACTAAGTAAGTAAGTAAGTAAGTAAGTAAGTAAGTAAGTAAGTAAGTAAGTAAGTAAGTAAGTAAGTAAGTAAGTAAGTAAGTAAGTAAGTAAGTAAGTAAGTAAGTAAGTAAGTAAGTAAGTAAGTAAGTAAGTAAGTAAGTAAGTAAGTAAGTAAGTAAGTAAGAAACTAAGTAAGTAAGTAAGTAAGTAAGTAAGTAAGTAAGTAAGTAAGTAAGTAAGTAAGTAAGAAACTAAGTAAGTAAGGAAGCAAGTAAGTAAGTAAGTAAGTAAGTAATTAAGTAAGTAAGTAAGTAAGTAAGTAAGTAAGTAAGTAAGTAAGTAAGTAAGTAAGTAAGTAAGTAAGTAAGTAAGTAAGTAAGTAAGTAAGTAAGAAACTAAGTAAGTAAGTAAGTAAGTAAGTAAGTAAGTAAGTAAGTAAGTAAGTAAGTAAGTAAGTAAGTAAGTAAGTAAGTAAGTAAGTAAGTAAGTAAGTAAGTAAGTAAGTAAGTAAGTAAGTAAGTAAGTAAGTAAGTAAGTAAGTAAGTAAGTAAGTAAGTAAGTAAGTAAGTAAGTAAGTAAGTAAGTAAGTAAGTAAGTAAGTAAGTAAGTAAGTAAGTAAGTAAGTAAGTAAGAAACTAAGTAAGTAAGTAAGTAAGTAAGTAAGTAAGTAAGTAAGTAAGTAAGTAAGTAAGTAAGTAAGTAAGTAAAAAAGTAAGTAAGTAAGTAAGTAAGTAAGTAAGTAAGTAAGTAAGTAAGTAAGTAAGTAAGTAAGTAAGTAAGAAACTAAGTAAGTAAGTAAGTAAGTAAGTAAGTAAGTAAGTAAGTAAGTAAGTAAGTAAGAAACTAAGTAAGTAAGTAAGTAAGTAAGTAAGTAAGTAAGTAAGTAAGTAAGTAAGTAAGTAAGTAAGTTTGTAAGTAAGTAAGTAAGTAAGTAAGTAAGTAAGTAAGTAAGTAAGTAAGTTAGTAAGTAAGTAAGTAAGTAATAGAATCATCAATAAATTTTTAGTATCCATTAATAGATAACATGTAGCATTTTGTGTTCCTAACTGGAACTCGGTATGTCTAGGCTATGAATACTTTTTATTGGCCCTACAGTATTATAAGCAAAGTATCAACGGTATTGCGCATAACCGCGTTTTTCCATCAGAATCATTTTTAGAAATCTTCTCTCACCTAACAGTTGTATTCTTTATTCTTTATCATCAAGTAACATTTCTATTCAATTTAAAAATATCAGAATCAGTGAGTGGAAACGATGTAAATTCATTTTTATTGTGAAGAAGCAGAAGCTTTCAAGTTTTTTGTTGAGGTGTCTATGAAAAGACATCATTCGGAATGTATGCAAGTTTATACAATATCTTTGAAAAAGGCCTGAATACAATTGCAAATGCAAGGTCCATCTTCTTTAGTGAAAAAGCAAAATTATCTAAAGCAAAAGATGGTGACAAATTTGGATAAAATATATTCTTGGCAACAATCTCGAACATAGTCAGTTGATTCATTGTATTTTCTTGGTACAGCAAATCTTATATCTCTCATTCCCCTCCGAAACCAGCCTAAAAATGTATTTAATGATTATCAAGGAAAAGTATTTTCTTTTATTTTCACAATATTATTATTTAAAAAAGTACGTATACGCCTAAGTGCATTAATTTTATTTGAATAGTCCTATTTTTGGGAATAGCCAACCATTGCTTTTGAAATACATAAATACTATTAAATATAGTCTTAAAAACAAGAAACATGTCCCTAATCAATTGACTCAGAGTATTTATGTGTTTCCCTGTCTCTATCTTATTTTACTTTGTGTTTTTTTGAGCTCAAGCAATACAATTCCTGTGATTGAAAATAAAATTGCCATAAATTTATTTCTCTGCGTTAAAGTACCTACCTTTAGTCTTCAACAACAGCAGCAGCAGCAGCAGAAAGCACAGACCAAAGTAAAGGCGGTTCATAGCACCGGGGGTAGTAAAGGAGCACAATGTGTGTATGTGCGATAAACGCACGACGACGACGACGACTCGACTTAAGTTGAAACAAATGGTTGACCTAGTTCAAAAGGGGAAAGTCGGTGGAGTCTTCTTTTTTATCAAAGCACAAACAGGAAGTTTCCTCAAGGATTACTACAAAAACTAAAGCATCATCATTACGTAATGGATTTCTATTTCTTCTCGGTGGCTCTCATATCCTTGTTGTGTTGTTCTATAAGTTCCCATGTTAGTTACATCTATATAAGGTTGTTGTAATATAAAAGTGAACATGCATATGAAGAGTCTGGAATGGACATTTATATTGGAAGGACATATTGCGCTGTTTTCTTTCATTTCATTTTCCTTTCCTTCCTCTTTTGTTGTATCTTCTTTGTAGTCGATTCGTATAGAATTAAATGCCATATTGTTTGTAATTTAGTTTTCCTATTCTGCGGATTACATTTCTTGTGTTTTTTGTTATACTCGAAATCGTATATGTTTAAGGAGAGGTACCAACATAAAGTTGGCTTGCGGGCAGGTTAAGCCCCATACAACGCCGACACAAGGAGAACCTAACCGAACCGAATCGAAGCCAAAACCTTAACCCGGCTCGACTTCATGCAGCACAATATCCAAATTGTTGTCTTTAACTTGTTTAACATGGGCTTTCTTTCTTCTCTTTTTATGGAGACCCTATAAAGTTACTCTTGACATTGGTAATCTTTGTCATAATAAATCTTGAATGAAATTTCGATCACATTGTGACGCAGTTTATTGTTGTGGAATATAAGCTCGAGAATGTTTCAGCCTTTTTGATGTTGTGTGACGATAGGGTTTTGTGTGCTCTTATGGTATATTTGTACAGTTATTGGCCTAAATGTTTCTGTTTTCGTTTAAATGTTTTTTTAGAAAAAGAACAAAACAAAAAAACAAACATAAAAATATAAATAAAATCACAAGTATTGCAATGTGGGTGGTGGTTTGGAAATTGTGTGTACATAATAAACTGATAGAATTCATATCCACCCTAGAACCTAGAACCGATATAGCTCTCTGCCTAATTTGCTTACACAAGCTTATTTTGTGTGTGGAGGTAGGGATATTGATTGAATTTAGATTTGTATATTTTTGCAAGGAGTTTGCATGGTGAGGAGGTGGGTTTAATCCTGAACTTTTAAGACTTTAAACAATAAATTGCCATTTTGTAAATGCGTTCAATGTTTTGGATTTTTAATAGATGAATGTTATTTTCAGAGAGTTGATTAAATTTGGTGAACTTTGAGTTCGGAATTTAATTTGTTGTTGATTTAATTGTAATGATTTAATCAATGATTGATTAACTTAAGTCTGATAAAAGTCTTTGTCGAATACAATTTAAAAGCAAGAAATTTATATATTTTCTAGAACTTTCATTTTTCCTGAAAGCTGCTATTCGTTTAAGCCTTTCAGACTTAAACTTTTAAAAAAAGTTTCCTTTTAGATTTACAAATTTCTCTGTTTTAGAATTCTTAAATCATGTTCCTCCAATTCTTCTATTTGCCTTTCCTTTGAATTTTGTATTAGGAGTAGAATATTTTGCATTGAAAACAAGTTCGAAAAGTATTTAATAAGTTTAATAAGTATAATTTTACTTTTCTTAATATAGTTTCACAATAGTACCTGCTAAGCCGAAGCTTGTCTTAAGAAGAATACTTTTCAATTATATTAAAGTAAAAGTAAGCAAAGTTTACGATTTTATATAAAATGCAATTTTAAAATTCCAATTTGTTATAAAATTGTATAAAATATAACAAAATATACATACAATTTTAATTTGTACAGTTTATAGAAAATTTAATTAAAAAAAATAAATTAGGTGGCGCAACAGTCCGTAGAAAACCAGGGCCTAGTGACTTACAACTCTCAACCATTCCTGTGTGCGAGTACTGTTGTCAGGGATGGAGGGGACCTACAGTTTAATGCCGAATCCGAACGGCTAATTTGAGAAAGCACTTTTTCATGACAAGCATTACTCTTGGAGAATTTGTCAATTCCTCGCAAGAGGCAGTACCCGTTTTTTTTTTTTTTTTTAATTAAGGTGGCACAGGCAGGGATCGAACCCAAGACCTCTCGCATGACAGTCCAACGCACTAACCATCATGCCACGGGTACTACTTAATTAGTTCTTCTTTTATTTTTTTTTAAAGGTTTTGAATCAAGACAATTTTTCTCGGTAGTCCGATGATTATACTTGGTACAATGTGTTGAAGTTTACGTCTTCCGTAGTTGTTGTAATTTCTTGGTATCTGTAACATTTCTTATTCACATCTTCTAGTGTTGAATTGGTTTTGGATTGGTTGTTTAAATTCGTTGTCATCACAGTATTCTATTATGGTCGTCATCTTAAAAGTGTCTTCAACTTATAGTGGCTTAAAAAGTGTGTCATATGTTTGTCGATAGTTGTTGTTAATTTGTTTTATAGGTGCATTTTGGAATTTTTGAATTTTGAATATAGCTGCATTATTCCGAACAAGTATACCATAATATCGTATCCTGGATTCCATCAATGAGTAATAAACTTATTTTTAAACATCGTGGTTAGTGTGGTATTTTAGATTGGATAGTGCAAACATCGCTTTCTTTATAGGTCTATCCTCAATTTGATTATGTGTTTATCCCATAAAAAGTGACTGTCTGTTATTGCTCCCAGATACTTGTAGTTGCTAACTGATTCGATGCATTCTTTTTACGTTTTAGGGCAGTCATCATTCTTTAAAGAAATAATTTAGTTTGTCAGCTTGAACTGCGGACTTCTGATATATACATCATTTTTGTTTTTGATGCTTTCATTACCAAGCCGTTCTCGTGACACCGTCTAACCGCCATGTTGAATTCTTCTTGAATTATCTTTTTTGCAGTATCAAGAGAACTATGGCGAACGATATCATAAGCAAAGGCGAAGGGAATACTCTGTTTGAAAAGTGGTAGCAATTCGTTAGAGGATAAAGCAAACAAAATTGGACTCAGTTTTGATCCCTGCGGCACTCCATGTTATGAAGATATTTTGCCAGCCAGTTAGCCCTAGAGCTATGAATTAAAATTCTTCTGAGAGCTTCAATAATTTGATTGATTTAATATGTCGACCGCGCCTCCTTACTAAAGTCCATGAAGATTACTTATACGTGATGTCTCTTATCTAAACTTTCGTTGACACAATTCTCAAACTCACCAAGTAACTTACCTGTATTTTTACCGTTCTGAAAAACGTACTGGCTTCTATAAATCAGTGCGTGTTTGTCGACAAAATTGTAATTGTAATTGTAATTGTAATTGTAATTGTAATTGTAATTGTAATTGTAATTGTAATTGTAATTGTAATTGTAATTGTAATTGTAATTGTAATTGTAATTGTAATTGTAATTGTAATTGTAATTGTAATTGTAATTGTAATTGTAATTGTAATTGTAATTGTAATTGTAATTGTAATTGTAATTGTAATTGTAATTGTAATTGTAATTGTAATTGTAATTGTAATTGTAATTGTAATTGTAATTGTAATTGTAATTGTAATTGTAATTGTAATTGTAATTGTAATTGTAATTGTAATTGTAATTGTAATTGTAATTGTAATTGTAATTGTAATTGTAATTGTAATTGTAATTGTAATTGTAATTGTAATTGTAATTGTAATTGTAATTGTAATTGTAATTGTAATTGTAATTGTAATTGTAATTGTAATTGTAATTGTAATTGTAATTGTAATTGTAATTGTAATTGTAATTGTAATTGTAATTGTAATTGTAATTGTAATTGTAATTGTAATTGTAATTGTAATTGTAATTGTAATTGTAATTGTAATTGTAATTGTAATTGTAATTGTAATTGTAATTGTAATTGTAATTGTAATTGTAATTGTAATTGTAATTGTAATTGTAATTGTAATTGTAATTGTAATTGTAATTGTAATTGTAATTGTAATTGTAATTGTAATTGTAATTGTAATTGTAATGGTAATTGTAAATGTTATATTTTCAGTTATATTGAGATCTTCTTACTAAACTAAAATCTAGTAAACACTTCAACAAAGTCAAATCATCCAGCGTGGCGGATAATAGACACATCGCCACAAACGTGACTTGAGATAACACGGTCATTGAATTTCAAGCGCTGATTGAAAAATGAAAAAGTATAAGAAATGCATTTTTCTTTAAACGCCCATTTTAATCGACAATCTTAGCACACGTCTAAATTGTGTATGTCTAAATGGTCGAATTTGTCAAGCACTGAAACAGTGAAATGTCAAACAAAGTTGGGGAAAAATCTTAAAGTTAATTAACATCGGGTCTTATTTAGCATCAATTTACAGTAAAATATACTCCTAAGCCTTTTCTCTCTGATTTTCTATAATTTAAACAAAAATTAAGTTTCCCTTTCCGAGTTGTTTTCACTGATTACATTATTTTATTTTGAAGGTTAAATATTTGTAAATTTTAAAAATACATAATAAAACAAATATAACCTCTCGTTTTTGACATTCACCCGCAGAAAATTTTTACTTCATGGCTATAAGCTTTTAATAATCCCAATAAAACATTTCCTAAAATCATCTCGTTTTCTTGCGTATGTTAAATTCAATCAGTTGTGTGTCTCATGTTATTCAATTTAATCACAAATTATAACAATTTTATACCAAAAAATGAAAACACAAAGTTTTAAATTGATAACAAACAGCACAAAAAAAATCAGGCATTAACTTACTTAAGAGATCAATGTCAATGCCTTTTCATCTAAAAATAAAAGTCTAAAAACTAAAAGTATACTTTTATTGCTATATTTCTTCCAACTGTCCATTAACAAAAAAACATTATTCGCATTTAAATTGAAACCCCTTATCATTGGAGTGCCACACCTTTTAGTTTTGTTCGTTTTGTTTTATATTTTAAATCCTTTCGTGCTCGAATCTGTCTACAGATTATGAATTCCCCAAATAAAATATTAAGAAGGCCAACAGATTTGATGGTTTTGCTGTTAGTTTTAAATATATACAAAATTTTGGGGCTGATTTTTAAACGTTCTGCAAGAAACTTGACAGTTTAAAATCGATTATTTCCTGTGTCAATTTGAAAGTTACTATAATTTGTATTTAATTTTCACTGACGTTGTTAACATTAGAGACTTTCCTTTTGATTATTCTGGGTTGAGTTTACCTAAAGCGAAAGTTGAATGTCAATATTATGTTGACAGTCAATTTGACTATCATTGATCTCTCTACATTTCTCTATGAATATGAGAAAGACGGCTATCGTCAAAACGGTAGTACTTTGTAACGAATTTATTATTATTATAAGACTTCAAATTATAAGACTTCAAAGTAAGTCGCATTTAAAAAGTCTTCTTGTTTACATACATTTTAAGGTACATATGTGAAGATACGAAGTGCTAAGTGAAATTTAAAAGCCTTAAAACCTAAGTCCTTATTGAAAATGCGACGTTATGTCCTTTGCTGAATGAAAGCACTGTAGTTTAGAAACCTGTGACCCCAAAATGTTTGCCGTTTTTGAATTGATTTAAGTTTTGCTTATATCAAATGTCAAAGTGACAACTGTCCAAATATCATGCTATTCAAAATGAAACCTCTCATTGGAAAACCCATTATTTTGAAGTTTCAATTATAATTCAGTAATTTTTTTAATTTAAACAAAATAAATACAATTATTTAGTGACTCCCTTAAGTACCCCTTAAAAAAACACCTCTCACAAAATAAAAGGGAACATTATTCCTGCACAAAATATATTTTATCTCTGTCGGCCGACAGACAAAACATTAAGCAAATAAATTGTTGAAGTTGTTTTATTGTAATCGCGTGTATCACATAAGCTCCTCTCATTCGTAACAAATAACTCAGAAGCATTATGGAATCGCTTTAGCACGAGATTTTCAATTGTTAATCACGTGAGTTCAGAATGAGTTGGACAAATCGCTTAACGCTGAATGCTTAACGCTGAACGCTTAACGTTTATCATCGTGTTTTCTGTTTTTTTTTTTTTTTTTTGATTTTTCCAGTGAGTTTATGACCTTATGTTCACTTCCATAAAGTTATTGTAAATATAGACAGACATTCTTTTTTTGTTCATAACATAATTTAATTATAGTTTTGTTAGTTGACTTTGTATTTACATATACGTTGTTTTGTTTAAAGCACTTTATTTTTGAGTGATAGCTGATTTCTGACATAGAAAAATTTGATTTGTCAAATCTCAGACGCTTGCTTTCAACATTGTTTTTCCAGTTTTTGGGCTAAATATTTGCTGGGGAGAGGATTTTTGTTTAAAATCTTTTATGATTTATAAGTTTTGGTTTCATTTTATTTTTGGAATATGTGAGTATAAGTCAAAATATTTAATAATTTTAATTATTTAGTTGAGAGAAGAGATTTCATAAAATATTGGACATGCAACGGAAATAAAAATAATGATAAATAATGCAGACAGTTTTTATGAAATAAATTTTTTGAATTTACATATTCCTACGTTGAAATGGAGGGCTTGTGGAAAAGTTCTTTTGGAGAGTAGTTAATACGAGATAAAAAAATTTAAGAATAATTAAATCAGGCAAACAATGTCAGTCAATTATTCACGTATGTGTTTTAAGAATATCAAAAACTATAAAACAATAAATAAATAAAATAACTTTCTCAGGAAGTACATTAGCATAGTTTCTGAATTACAATATACATACACTCCACTTCAATTAAATACGCACACAAATTTTTGAAATAATTTTAAATTTTTTTCCAAATATTGATGGGTACTGTACCTACCATCTGTTGGTGCTTCTCCCTTAGGATGTTAAGAAAGGAATTTGAAAATAACTATCCAAAAACCACTACCAATTTTTCTTTCGCCCACTTGCAAAACTTTCTACTAGGAAAAATTTAAATTTTTTTGGAACGAATCAACTTTCTGTTAAGTTTTGTAGTTGGTGTTTCCACCTTTACTTTTAAAAATTTCGTAAATTAGTTTTGGTATGAATCCTATAGCCTTTTGATATAGTTCAAAGATATTTAGCTAAATGCTAACTTGGTTGCAGAAATAAAGGATTAGTTGTTTTTAAACTGACGACCAGTTATTGAAGGAAGCTCAAATTTTGCTGCTCTGTCCAAGCTTTTATTATGCGCACCGAGTTATCATGTTGGTTGGTAGGCCAAGTTTATAAGTCAAAAATGTTAGACTATTTATGAAAATTTCTTTCCTGCAGTAATTTTTGATGGAAACACCTCAACCTTAAATGTTTCATAATGAATGACAGCTTTCAATATAACAACACCTCCTTCATAGTTGTGATAAGGCTTTTAACACTTTTTTATTTCCTCAAATCGTAAAAATAAGAGGTTGTCCCATCAGAAATTAAATACCTAGTGTTATCGTTTGAAAAAAACACCTGATACCATTCTTTTTCCAGATTTTATGACTTTTGAAAAACTCTGATAGCATGACTTTCCCTTTTTCTTCAAGTAGCGGTTTTTCTTAAGCTTAATTCGTTTAAGATGGCTTGCATTTTAATAACTCTTAAAACTAGTGAGCGACTTGCATTTACTCCAATTTCTTATCATATTTTTGCACCAGAATCACTAGAATCAGATGCACGCCTTAAAATTGCTCGTCTTCAAGTTGTTGTTTTTGCAGTTCCTTTCATCTCCCTTTGTGTTTTATCTGTACGAATCTTTATTTTTTAAGTAAGAATAAAAGCCATTAAGATTTCAGTCAATTTTATCAACTGCTGCACGTCCGGTTAAGCTTTTAAAACACTGCTAAGGCATGAAAATCTATCCATTCGTCTTAAACCTTTAGATCAGAAACTGCATTTCACTTGTTGATTTAAACAATCCAGTAATTGAAAACGCTAATAAACAACTATTAAATTGTCATTGTACCTATTCAATTGATTTTAAAAAAAATACTTTTTCTTTACGTGTGAAATAATTTACAAGTGGGTGAAAGTAAGACTCACAGTTTTATTTGGACATATTTTTTTAAACTTTTATTCTTAACATCTTAAGAAAGGAGTTATCATCGACAGATGCCACAAAAACTGTCATTATTTGAAAAAAATGTAGAAACAAATTTGAAAATGTTTGTGCGTGTTCAGTTAAAGCGGAGTGTATAAAGACTCATTTAATTTTAATACCATAAAACTGTCTGAAATATCCCAATGATGTTTTCCCTATTCCCTAATTAAAGAAATTTGACCTCTTGCAAATTCTAACCTCTTTGCTTTATGATGCTGTTTTCGGGTTAGGTTTTCCAATCATTTCTGTAAGTACAAAATAATATTATTTTAAATAATTTGACTTCAAGGCTTGATCCACTTTTGTCAGCAGTCTTTAAGCATTCTGACCAGTATTAGGTAACCTTATCAACCCTTTTTTCATTGTAAATTTTGTTTTTGTAGTGAGGTTAAGAAGCTTGGCTGACCAGACCATATCTTTTTGCAGTGTTAAATTTTGGGCCAAATTTAAAAAATCGTCTAATTTTCTTGGCAATTGATCTGTTGAATAAACTTTGCTTCTTATGGGTAGTAATAAATGCCATTTCTTCTGTCTTAAAATGAGTTCCGCAGGCATAGTTTAGTAATTGTATGATATAAATTTTGAATACCAACTATTTAAAAATGATATTTTTTCAATATGATAAATAATGGTTCAGTTCTTGTTTCACTAACCAAAACACTTATTGGAAATTTTGGTCACGTATGTTCAAAGCTAAGCCAACAAATCAAATTGAACAGTTTGCTGTTCCTTAATACTGTTACTGTATATATTAATAAGTAAATTAAGAACAAAATAGAAACATGTATTTTACGAATTGGCATCAATAAAATTCTAAGAAACCCGTACACCTTATCTCTCTTCGTAAGTCTATTAAAATGTGTTATTTATAAAAAACCCAACACTACATTAATTTCAAAACAAAGTGTTGGGTTATTTGAAATATAATTTCAACGCATACATAAACAATGTAAAAATACTTGCCATGTTATCAGTATGGTCATAAGCCTTCAAAATTTGGCAGATAACCCTCTATAATTCGATCAACAAAAATTTGTCGAATAGTTTTAGCAGATGGAGTAACTAATGAATCACAGAAATTCTAAGAAAAATTATAGCCTTTTTTTATTGAAGCAATGAGATTTATTGTATTAAAATTCCATACAAAGCCCTTTAAATAGTCTTAAATTATGTGACGTAAAAGGGTATTTTCTGAGCAGTTTTCAAAGTGGTTAAACTTCTTAAAGCAACACCCCCTAACATTTTTTATTTTAATAGAAGTTGGTTTAACTTTTTGATTCTTTTAGTTGTCGTTCAAACTTTTCTTACTTTTTCTTCATTACTCCAAAATTTAGATGAATGTGACCTAAAAAAAGAGTAATTCGAATTAGTTAAAAAAGTCTGGTTTTTTTTTTCTAAATTAGACAAATATTTTTCTTTATAAGTAGGATTTTGCACTTTATGAAAATTTTGATATTTTTTAAATAATATTTTATTTGTTTTCTGCAAATTTACAAAGCTCGTTACATAAGGACAACCATCTCATGCTCCTATTTGCTCATATTACCAAATCATGCCTAGATCAAAAAAACAATGAAATATTCGCAATAATGGCAAAGAGCTCGTAAAATATGCACCTTTTGAAATAACATAGCAATTGATATATTGAACGTTGTAGTTCAATTTAAGTATTATTGTAGGTGGAGGAAACGAACAAGTTCTACCGAAAGGATAAAAGGCTATCGCGGGTTGAAAAGGGAAACTTCAGAACAATCAGAATTTGATGGACAAATGGAAGAGCATTCATAATGGTGCATCGGCTTTTGTGTAGACTAAAGAACAATTGTCCGTTTTAGGTGTATACATAACTCACATATACGGATGTAGATAGAATTGTCCTTTCCATTGTGTTTCTATTTTTTTTTTTTTCAAATCAAAATCAAAGGACGTTATGGAGAGGCTCACCATAACGTCCTTTGATTTATCAATTTGCCACCATATACATTTTTGTTAAGAAAGTCAAATAATACTATTTGCCAATATCATTGAAAAATTTTTAGTTGACATTTTTTGTAATCTGTAAAATTCTCTTAATTTCACTGACAGAAAACTACTTCAAAAACTTCTTGTGTATTTTATTCAATTCGATTTTATTCAAATTCTCCACAACAAAAATAGAAATTACAAATAAGTTTGTAGTGTTTTGATGACTATTTACTCACAAAAAAAATGTTTTCCTTTACTTTTGTTTGGGGTGACTTAAAAATACTGGCGCAAAATTTTAAACAACCTATTATTAAGGCCTTAGCACGATACTAGTTAACAATTTACTATATTCATAGTAATCTACTAACTTTTCACTAATTTTAAACACTTTTTATTGTTTTGCTAACTAGTAACATGCTAAAACCATTTTATTAAAAAAAAAACATGAACACATCTAAATAATGACAGATTGTGGTGCAAACAAAACAAACATACCTTTTTTTTAACCTAGTATCATACTAAAATTGATTTAACATCGTACTAAATCGTCTAAAATTTTGCGCCTTTGTCACATTTGAGGAAAATGACATAGGTCATACAGATTTAGACGATACTAAAAAGATAAAGTAGCCATTTGGTGATTTTAACTTTAGTAAAATGTTAAGAAGATAGTACTATACTAAACTCGTTTAAAATTATCAAAATCCTTTTTTTAACCTAGTATCATACTAAAAATGATTTAACATCGTACTAAATCGTCTAAAATTTTGCGCCACTGTTTTTAAGTTTAAGCTTAGTTTAGTTTATTTCATCAAACAAAATTAAAATTCTTCAGTGATTACTTGAAAATACTATAATATAAAAACAAAATTACAAATATATTAATAATGCCACCATAAAGGTTACTTAAAATTAAAAGCAAACTATTTTAAAATGAAAATCTACTCAGGCTAAAATCGATCATATCGCAAGCTATGTTAGTTACTCTTAAACACCTAAAAAATGGTTTGTTGGCTGCATAATTTGTTGTGTGTTATGGAATCTTAAAAAACAATCATTTCCTAAGCAGGATCATTGAAAATAATACGAATTGGATGATATCTCAAGATCTTCTTGCAATAAAATGCAATCCTGTTCTGTTTTTATACTGCGAAAGACATGACAGGTATGTAAGTCGGCCACCAAAAACAATTTTGTTATAAATATATTAAATGAAAAAGAAAAGCGGTATTCGGTACAGTGCTTCTCACTGGCCGAATACAAAATAGTTAAAGAAGTGCTTAAGGAGGCCACAGCTGAGTTCTTCAGCTTCACGCCTAAAAGCGAAAAATTAAAGACGGTCCTACTGAAGGGCATAAGTTCCTGCACGGAACCGGAGGCGCTCTTAGCTGAGCTCCGCCAAAAAGCCATCGGCGATCTCGATTTCATCGGGGTCAAGCCTTTCACTACGGTGAAGTCCAGGCGAGGGGGTTACAGGCTGCCAATGTTCCTCGTAACATTATCGCCCCAAAGTAGGTTTGAGAGTCTGAGGGAAATCAAATGCCTCGACTATCAAGCCATACACTGGGAGACATTAAAAAGGCACGACGACATTTTACAATGTACGAAGTGCCAGAGGTTCGGCCATGCCGGAGCCAACTGCAATATGCAGTTGCGCTGCGTCAGGTGCTCCGAAACCCACATCAAGGGAGAGTGCAAGATGGGGAATGAGCGGGTTGAGGATTTGACCCAGCTCAAGTGTGTCCTTTGTGGAAACCAAGGGCACCCGGCTAGCTATAGGGGTTGCCCTAAGGTCCAACAAATCAAACAAAAACAGGCCAGTCAAAAAGCCGAAGAAAGTCGAACAGTTCGACAGGCTCCTACACAAAAATTCGTGGATCCCAAATTTTCCTACGCCCAAATGGTGTCAGGGAATGGGAAAACGAGACAGGCTCCACCAACGGTTGCCCCAAAGGCCCCTGTGCCTAAGGCACCAGAGGTGCAGCCTGACATTGTAGCCTTGTTGTTGAACATTCAAGGTCAACTAACAGGACTGCAAAGTCAGATAAAGGAGCAAGGCAAAAGGGTAGACCATCTCTACTCTTTGTTGCCTGGCCTGGCGCAATTTAGACCATAATGGGCGCGCTGCCGGAGACGCGCCTAAAAGTCCTAGCTGTGAATGTAAATTCACTGATTAGGATTGAACGAAGAGCCAATATGTTCCAATTGTTAAAAGACTACAGTCCCGATGTGTTTATGGCTAGCGAAACTAAGCTAAACCACAAACACAAATTGACTCATAAAAATTACAATATCGTAAGAAGAGACCGGCCCGACTCCACTCAAGGGGGCGGTGTCGCTCTCTTTATACGAAAAGGCATTAATTATAAAGTCGTATACAACAATGAATTGCGAAAGCTCAAGACGCTAGAAGTTTGCGTTGTATGCATCTCTCTCACTCAAGGGAAGCGGATGTATATGATTGCGGCTTATGCGGCTGGAGCTCCGCAGGTTACTTACTTTGCTTCAGAACTCGAGATTCTTTTTAGGGAACTGAAACTGAGCTTGGAAGAAAACTATTTCATCTTGGCCGGTGATTTGAACGCAAAACATGAAGATTGGGGAAATCAACATAGTAATCCCAGAGGTAACCATCTTTTTAATTTGATGGATCTTTACAGCGTTGAATATGGCGTCGACCTGCTGGCTACTGAAAAGCCATCGTATCCAAGAAGCGGCTCCTTTCTGGATCTTTTGCTGTACGACACAAGACTGACAGTTACGGACAAAGTGGGTAATCACCTTCGAAACTGCTTACAGACAGTCGAGTACGACAGTGATCACTGCGGACTGGCTGCTGTAATGCAGATTCCGAACGAACGCGTGGAGTTGGAGGAATACGTTGCAACGCATTCTTACAATTACAGTAAGATGCGCTGGCCTCGTTTCACCAACGCCCTAGCGAGAGAACTTCGTTCGAGTGACATAGCCCCACCAAACAACAGAAACCTGACAAATACAGAAATTGACCAACATTTACAACAGATGGACGAAACAATAAAACGAACAATGGAACGGACAATACCAAAGTACAAAGAACGGGACCAAATGGACGCTTACAGAAACGCGACTATTGACGCACTACGTAAGCACAAGAGTGGCTTACTGACAAGACTCAAAAACTTGTACAGACGACTCACAGACCCACACGACTTGGAGGTTAGGACACTGAAGTCGTCAATAAAAAATGTCAATTTGTTGATTAAGGAGAACTACAGGTTATCGATTAACAAGTACTGGGACCGCAAGATCCGGTCAGTTAATTCCAGTGACCCTGGTATGTTCCCTAAAATCAACAAGATATTTAGGAAAAAGAACGACAATGACCTTCCGTGTCTGAAACTCCAAAGAACTGAAGAGAACGCAAACGTACTCAGGACAGCGGAAATAGATCCAGAAGAAGCCATCTTTGACGATGACTTTTTTATAATTGAAGATCCGAAGGAAAAAGTGGAGGCGGTGGGAGCTGCTTTCCAGCAAGTGTACAAGGTGAATGCTTGCATTCGCCCCAACCACGACCTGGAAAACAGAGCCCTACTTAATCACTTTTGCCTTCGAAATGATATAACACAATGGCGATCTGAGAACCGCGGTTTCATGCGGTTCAATGACGATTCCTTGGCAAATGCCATAATCGCCGAGCAAACGGGACCAAGTCCCTTGTTAGTAACGAAGGTGGAGCTTCAGCTCATCTTCAACTCAATAAAAAATAAAAAGTCAGCAGGTGTCGATGGTATATCCAACGTTGTACTAAGACATTTACCGATGGAGGCAATTGACATTTACACCACACTCTTCAATAATGCACTGAATAATGCATATTATCCAGGGCATTGGAAGACCGCTGTGGTTCATCCTCTCCCGAAAAAGGGAAAGGACAACTCCAACCCGTCAAATCTTCGGTCGATAAGTCTTCTTCCGAGCATCAGCAAAGTTTTCGAAAAAATAATCAATAGGGCTCTGACTAAGTGGGCTGCGGACAACAAAATAATTCCGGATAAACAGTTCGGGTTCAAGGCGGGTCATGACACAATTCATGCTGCGTCTAAACTCGTTTCTGACATCCAATGGAATAAAACAAAACAACAATGCACAGGTGCTGTTCTGGTTGATTTGGAAAAGGCCTTTGACACCGTATGGTTAGAGGGTCTTTACCTAAAACTGAGCAGGCTTGGCATAAGCAAGCCCTTGTTGTATATACTTTATGATATGCTTAACGGTAGAAAGTTTGTTGTCAAAAGTGGCAATGTAACTTCTACCACAACATTCTTAATTAAAAATGGTCTTCAACAGGGAGCGGTGAATTCGCCGATTCTCTTCAGCATTTACACCAGCGATCTGATAGGTAGTCTTACAAAGGCAATTGCGTACGCCGACGATCTTATTGCGTACAGAACGGCCCGAAAGGTTGAGGTTATCAGAATTCTCTTGCAGCGTGATTTCGACAAGATTCAGCGATATTGCGACGACTGGAAACTGAAAATAAATGTCCATAAGTCGGAGACAATTCTGTTCCGGACTCCGTTGGCTAGGGCCACGAGGGATACGTGCAAGAATTGGCGCAAGATGGTTATCGTTGATCTTCACGGGCACCCATTAGCGAGCAAAAGTGTAGTGAAGTACCTCGGTATCTGGCTGGATCAGTATTTATATTTCGATAGACATATAAATGCTGCTTTGACCAGGGCCAGAGGAGCCTTCGCTCTGACGAAACGGCTGTTTTTTAGCAGTCGGCTTGACCCCAGAGTGAAGGTAATTTGCTACATGGCCCTCATACGGCCGATGATCGTTTATGGTTGTCCTGTGTGGTTCAACGTTGCCCCTTCCCAGATGGAGAAGTTTCGGGTGTTCGAGCGGCAGTGTTTACGACGCTGTACCGGCTTATATCGAACAGCCGAATCTTCTTACGTGCACTACTATTCCAACGAGGTCCTATACAACGGGGCTCGAATCAACAGAATTGACAATTTCGTGATAAAACTCGTTCGAGGTCACATTGCAAGAGCTATATCTTCGACCAACAATTTAATTTTCGGGGCGTTCTATCCGAACGACGAGTATTTTGAAAGTGCACGCTTGAGCGGCTTCATTCCACCAGAGGCATTCCTCTTTTTAGATAGATGCGGTCTGATACAGGATAGATTGGCAGTTCCGTTAATCTACCACGTCAGACGACGAACCGTGGATAGGCGACTCCTGTACAATCGGGACGTCATGGCACAAGGCGGAGCAGAGCTCCTTCGGTTCAGTAGGGCTGTGTCCGAACGGGACCGAACTGATAGGGTGAAGCAGGAGAACCAGTTTTGGTGGCTTCAATTGGCACTGGATAGTGGGTAGTCGGGATGGGGTTTTAAGCCTTGGCCGGCTTACATACTTGTTTTATAGTTTTAAGGTTTAGTTTTAAGTAGAATAGGCATGGTGGCACAAAAAAAAAAATACAAAAAAAATACAAAAAAGAAAAATAAAAAAAAATAAAAAAACTAATTAAAAAATTAAAAAAATAAAAAAAAAAAAAACATGGAATAAAAAAAAAATAAAAAAAAAAGACAACAAAATATGAAAAACAAAAAACGTTAGATAGTTAGATTTGCTGCTGTGGTTGTTCTAGTTTTAAGTAGTTTATAGGTAGAATAGGTAGTTTAAGTTAGTTTAAGTTTTATTTAAGGACCTTATTTTAAGTAGTTTTAAGTAAAAATAAAAAAGGATATTGATATTAGTTTTTTTAAATTTTCTAATGAATACAAAAATAAATAAAATTGAATTGAAGTTAAATAGATCTTAGGGCCGAAAGGCATTAGCATTAAGTATTATTGTTTAACTTAGAGTGTCCGTATGGGACCAGTAAGTTAGTTGTAAGTTATGGTTAATTAGGCTAGTTTTATGAATTTTTGTCTAGCTTTAAGATAGATTTAAGATTGAATTAATAAAAATGAATTTGAAAAAAAAAAAAAAAAAAAAAATACTGCGAAAGACTTTTAAATCATCCCCATACATTGATAAATAATAAGAAAAAAAAGAGGCTGGGGTGCGACCCACACTGATAACTTTTAAAATTACCAATAATATTTTGCTTATAATAAAATAGTTCGATTTCGAAATCTATTGTTGCTAACGAGATTTTTAGTCGAAAACCAATTTTTAATAATTTTAGTAGCATTTCTTAGAAAAAATTATTTCTAATATAATCAAATACAAATTGGATGAAATAAATTAATTTAAAGTCAATATCTTCTATTGTTCACGAGATATCAAGAACCGAACATCAATTTTTACCAAATTTTGCGTACTATTTGTTGTAGATTTTATTTTTTTATGAAAAAACGGACTGACTGTACTAAATGTCGAAAACAATATTTTCTGTGAGATAAAATTAGTTTGAAGCTAACATTTTTAATTTGTAAAAGATATTTGAGTCGAAAGTAAATTTTTACAAAGTTTTAGTATTGTTTTTTTTTTTTTTTTTTTTTTTTTTGTAAGAAAACGTCGATTTGATTATAAGAAAATATTAGTTAAAAGATATTATAGTCGAAAATCAATTTTTATCAACTTTTATTATTTTTTTTTAGGTTTTTATTTTTTGTAAAAAAACTGTCAATTCGATTTTTCTCAAAATTTTACTGAATGTTGACAACAATATTTTTTCAAAAGATAAAATTAGTTTAAAGCCAATATCTCAAATTTTTGAAAAGATATTTAAGTCGAAAATCAATTTTTACCAACTTTTGTTAATTTTTGTTTAGGTTTTTAATTTTTTGTAAGAAAACTGTCAATTAGATTTTTCTCAAAATTTTACCAGATGTCAAAAACATCATTCTACGTTTCACAAAATTGTTTTGAAATAATGCTTTTAAAAATTGGAGTTAATCTTCCATAAATTAATTTTTCAAACAATTTTAGAATTTATCTTAGAAATAGGGCGATAGTTTGAAACTTCCTGTTGATTGCCTGATTTAAATAATTGGTGTAATTAAAGAACGTTTCAAAATTTTACCAGATGTCAAAAACATTATTCTACGTTGCACAAAATTGTTTTGGATATAAAATCATTTTTTGTTCGTAAATTTTTCGAGGTGACAAATATTTGTTTTCAGCTTTTTTTTGATTTATAAAAAAAACCGTTAATTGAAATTTTTTTTTTAAATATAACTGTTTGGTTTTAATAAATAATATAAAATTTAATTTTATTTTTTGGGTTTACCAAAATGTTCACCTTTTTTAACTTCCCATAGGAAGTTATTGTAATGGGTCCGATTTGACAAATTGAAAATTTTGACATTTCTCGACGTTTCAAGGTACCTAGAGTCGAAATAAAAGATTTTTAGAGAGATGTCTGTGCGTGCGTGTGTACGTACGTTCGTACGTCCGTACGTCCGTACGTCTGTACGTTCGCGACGTTTTTTTCGTCTTCCATAGCTCAAGAACCAGAAGAGATATCGACTTCAAATAAATTTTGTTATACAGATAATAAGGCAGAAAGATGCAGAAAGGGCTCTCAAGAAAATTGCGTGGGCGGTTTTTTTACTATAGCAGTTTAAAAAAAAGGTGAAAATTTTAGTTAAACCTAAATATCTCATGAACCAATGACGCTAGAGACTTGAATTAAATTTTATGTTATACACTGTAACGTGATACAAAACAATTATATTTTTGAAAAAAAATCCAATTAACGGTTTTTTTTATAAATCAAAAAAACTGAAAAAAAAATTTGTCACCTCAAAAATTTTACGACTAAAATATGATTTCATCTCCAAAACAATTTTTTGCAATGAAGAATAATGTTTTTGACATGTGATAAAATTTTGAGAAAAATCTAATTGACAGTTTTTTTTATAAAAAATAAAAACCTAAAAAAAACATTACTCAAAATTAGGAAAAATTGAATTTCGACTCAAATATCTTTTCAAAAACTTGAGACTTAGGCTTAAAACTTATTTTATCTTATAAGAAATATTGTTTTCAACATTTAGTTAAATTTTGAAAAAAAATCTTGTTGACAGTTTTTTTTACAAAAAATAAAAACCTAAAAAAAAATTTATAAAAGGTGGTAAAAATTGATTTTCGACTCAAATATCTTTTCAAAACTTTGAGATATTGGCTTTAAACTACTTTAACCTTTAAAAAAATATTGTTTTCAACATTCAGTAAAATTTTGAAAAAAATCGAATTGACAGTTTTGGTACAAAAAATTAAAAACCTAAAAAAAAGTCAACAAAAGTTGGTAAAAATTGATTTTTGAATCAAATAGTTTTTCAAAAATTACAAATATTGGCTGCAAACTTATCTTATTTCACAGAAAATATTGTTTTTAATATTCAGTAATTTTTTTTATAAAAATCCAACAGTCCATTTTTTCATAAAAAAATAAAATCTACAAAAAATAGCACGCAAAAATTGATACATATAGACAAGTTTTTAAGCAAGGCAAATCTACAGATGGGATGGGAAGTTATCAGTGTGGGTCGCATCCCAGCCTCTTTTTTAAATTGCTGTTGTAAAAAAACCACCGACGCAATTTTTTTGAGAGTCCTTTCTGCATCTTTCTGCATTATTATCTGTCTAAAAAAAAAATGTGTTTGAACTCGATATCTCTACTCGTTCTTGAGCTATGGACGACAAAGAAAACGAACGAACAAACGTACATACACACGCACGCACAAACATCTCTTAAAAAAATTTTTTTCGACTCTAGGGACCTTGAAACGTCGAGAAATGTCAAAATTTTCAATTTGACAAAGCGGACGAACATATTTAATACGATCAAATGCTTCAGAGAAATCCGTATACACAACGTTAAATTGGTACCCTTTCTCTAGCCCATTTAATACATCATTAGAAATAAAGTGCACGACTGGGTCGCACGAACTTGCTCCTGTATGCAAAGAGTCTGTTTAAAAAAGTTTCTATATAATATTTAAAAATATACCTGTAAAATAATTTTGTCTTCAAAGATATATATGCCATTTGATTTGTCGAAAAATCCTCCATTTTTCAATTTTTTGGGAGGGGGTTACATTTAATACAGTTAAAATAATTTAAAAAAAACTAATTTAAGATTCAAAATTTTACCTGAAAAATAAGTTTGTCTTCAAAAATTTTAATGCCATTTTATAAATCAAAAAAGCCTTGATTTTTCAAAATTTTTTTTTTGAAAATCGTTAGAGCGGTTTTTTTTTAAATTAATTTTTTATATATAAAATTTTTCAATTTTGTTCTAAAAATATTTTTGGTATGCAGTTGTTTAGTGATTGTAAATATACGCTCTATATTTCAATTTCGTAAAAAAATGTTGGCCCGTTTTTGAGATATAGAATTTTGAAAAAAAAAATTTCAATATTTTTTTAAAAATCCAAAAAATAAAAAATTGCACTTTTGATAATCAAATATTGTTAAGGCAATATAAGAGCTCGTTCAGAAAAAAAATTATTGAAATCGGTTTAAAAGTTGCTGAGAAAATTAAAAAACAAAAAAACGGTTCTATGAGCGGTACCTTTCCTGAGCAATACAAAAATATATTTTTCTTATTAAAAGAAACTAAGTTAAAAAATAAAATTTTAGAGAAAATTAAAAAAAAATCTATCGGTTTGTTTTTGAGAAAATTCGAATTTTCGTTTTTTGACCAAAAAAATTGTATGGGGGCCACTGTTAGTTTTGATCTTAAAAAAAATGAAAAAAAAGCCTAACGCAAATCTACTCAAAACCTTAACTTCCAAGTTTGAACTCAATCGACCCAATGGTTTAGGCTGTAGGAGCGTGGACAGACAGACAAAATTGACCGGACGGAATCGCGGGACCCA
The DNA here is from genome assembly GCA_951509635.1 of Eupeodes luniger. Classification (NCBI taxonomy): domain Eukaryota; kingdom Metazoa; phylum Arthropoda; class Insecta; order Diptera; family Syrphidae; genus Eupeodes; species Eupeodes luniger. The sequence goes on along the minus strand of OX608073.1, from coordinate 313,191,184 downwards.
CTTTTTTCGACTTCTCTACCATCGTAATATCATGTTTGATTAAAATCTCGAGTTCGAAATTTTGCACGAATGCAAAACTTGCCATATAGTTCCTATATGTCGCAAGTAAAAATTGTAACGTTTGTGCTAGTAGATCTACCAGCAACACAACCATGTTGGAATGGAGAAATAATACTTTTAAAAATTGGAGTTAATCTTTCATAAATTAATTTTTCAAAAAATTTTGGAATTGTAGTTATCTTAGAAATAGGGCGATAGTTTGAAACTATTTGCTGATTGCCTGATTTAAAAATTGGTGTAATTAAAGAACGTTTCCATACTCACCACATTTAAGGGAACCATTAAAAATTATTTCCAAAGGAACTGTAATTACTCTACCACGCTTCTGTAGGATAATAGGAGTGATTCTATTCATGTCGAGTTGTGTGTCAACATTAATTCCAGATAAGGCTTGTTCAATTTCCGAAGTGGAAGGGTTTAAATTTCCAATATAAAAATAGCTATCAGAGTTAAAATTGATCATCAAGAATTATATTCGAAGTAGTATAACTACGTAAACGGATTGAAAATTACTTGCGAAACGCTTAGACACAACTAAGAGACCAGATTGTGAGGAACCACGCTGGTTTTGAACCACTTTCAATTTTTACTTTGGGTGTGCATAAGAAAATTGTATTATGTACAAGTCTTCGAAATAAGTCGTTTTTTATTATACTTCTTTAATAGTTAAAATTCAATCAGATGTTGTATAATAACGTTACGTTTAGTCATACAGCTGTAATGGCTTACATTAAGTTTGTGTTCCAAAACACTTTAAACTTAAAATGCAGTGCATCGAAGTTCTTTATGAACTTAACACTGTATCTCAGGTACTACCCAAAGGTATTTTGCAAACACAGAGCTTTGTAATGCAGTATAATTTTCCAAAAACAGTAATACGACAAATGTAGCAAGTTTACCCGAACTTGTTTTGATTGATAACTTAAAGTTCCTAATTACAAATTAAGTAAAAATTGTTTGTTTTTTTTTCAGAAAATTAACAAGTTATCAAAAAATACTTGTTGGGTATTAGGTCTTCAGAAATTGTTCTCTATTGCTCTGGAATTGATATAATAGTAAAGCTTCGGATCTTCAACTTCTTGAAGAAAAAAATGCTTTTATTAAAAGCAAACTATGCCCTCGAGATATTGAAAATTGAACAAACATAAGAGTAATAATAATTTCTAAGTCCACATCTATAATTCCTCTTATCTTTCTTTTAATTTCACAAAAAAACTCAAGACCGAAAATCCCCAGCCCCATGAATACTCAACAAAACCAAAAATCAAAACATATTTTGGGAACAAGCATAGACTAGACAAGTCATACTCGACTTGTTCATATAACCAATCAAACCTTTGACTAAATCATTATCAAGCTATCAGTTTACAATTCACAATTTATTATAATAATTGTGTTTCATTGAGTACGAGTACATTGTATTTCAAAAGCAATATTAAATTACGCTATAAATACGAGTGCCGCTGGACCAGCGAACAACAGTCGATAATTTACTCTCATTGGCGATTGGCGAAGCAAATGAGTTGCAATTAAACAAAAATCCAACAAGCGCCCTCATCACCACTTTGCGCTGCTAAGCCTATATCAGTTTAACCCAGCACCCAGGTACTGGTTGGCGGTGTCGCGGTCGGTTTGTCTGTCTGTCTATCGCTCGCTCGCGGTAGCGGTATCGGTATCGTTATCTCTACACAAGTTGCATTGTTCAAAATTTTAATTGAAAATGATAAATTTTATTTTGCGTATCGTGGTTATATTGTGCGTTGGGCTGGCGTGTGTGTCTTCAGCACCGGGTTTAACGAACCCCTACACGGAAGTCGATGATTTGGGTATGTTGTCCAGCTGAAATCCCTTAAGCGGAGGTATTTTTCTAGCAATGTCATTGTCATCTCTTGACAGAAGATGAACATCGCATGCATCCAGTTCTGAACTTTAACAACCGGAGATCAAGTCAGAGGCTTCAGAAACGTGCCATGCCCTTACTTAGTTTTCGCTCGCCCAATCCTGACGAAGAGGAAAGTGATTATTGGAGGGGAACTGCTCAGGATATTCTCCGTAACCAGCTGCAGAAGAACGAACTGAATATGAACGTGGCTAAGAATGTTATAATGTTCCTGGGCGACGGAATGTCCATTCCTACTATAACAGCGGCCCGAGTCTACATGGGTGGAGAGGAGCAGCGGTTGTCCTTCGAGAAGTTTCCCTACATTGGCTTAAGCAAGGTACGACTACGAGTGTGTTGCTAGTTGCTATACAAACTAAAAAAAAAGAAAACTGGAGCACCCAGTTGTTCTCGTTAGCCCCGGTTAAACTTGACAGGCTTTATGAAGGCAAAGCTTAACTATCTCTATACACAATGTTGATATCTATATACCATAAAACAATGCCGCGTTGCGTGGTCAAAAGACCAGAATGCAGACTCCTATGCAGAGCAATTTGTAGATTTCATATAGTTTATTGTGGTTTTAATAATTTTTTCGTTTTCGTTTTAATTTTTGTTTTGTTGTTGTGTTGCAGACTTACTGTGCAAATACCCAAGTGGCGGACTCGGCGTGCACAGCGACGGCTTATCTGGGCGGTGTGAAGGCCAATTACGGGACCATTGGTGTGTCGGCCGCCGTTGATTTAAATAACTGTCGGGCGCAGAACAACACAGACCACCATGTGCCTTCAATAGCAGAGTGGGCGCAGAGCAGAGGACTGTCGACAGGTTAGTGTCAACTCTTTATTGTGCACATTATTGTAGTTGAAGCTTGCAGCACTGAGGCGCGTACAAAAGGCGCGATAATAACTGCAAACGAGTGTACATGGGGGTATTTGATGGCAAAAATGTACCAAATTTTGAATAATCAAACAAATTGAAAAAAAGAGAAACAAAATTGTTTGAAAACAAAAGTAGGATATTTTTAAAACATTTTAAATTACAAAATTTAATGAACTCATTTGTCGATTTGGCTATCAAATTTATGATGGAAACTATTTCTTTGAGTAAATATATGCCTCACTTAACCTTTTTAATCAACAAGTAAAAGCGATAGTAAAAAGACTTCAAAATATAACGTATCAAAAGTTTAACATATATGGTACATTGTCTAAGAAACTATTACCCTCAGAATATGAAAAAAAAAATCAATCTTTAATTTAAGCCACAGTAGATAATGATTTTATTATTTGAGCTTTGTTTGTAACTTAGGAGTTTTTAAAATCGGGTGAATTTTTAAAACAAAACAGAGATTAACTCGAAGTTATTTTCTTTTTTGAATTTTCTTCGATAAAAATAAATTAATTTTTGGTCAGCTTTGAATACAAAATAATCCAATATGGTACAATCGTACATTTAGTGGATTTTATAATTGCTGTTAGATTAAATAATTGATTTGTAAGCACATTGGGGGCTATCGCGGAAAATTGTACAAAACCTAAGTACGTATACGTACTCGTGTATAATTTGAATGTGACCGATACCAGTTCAGACTGGACTAGTGCCTTGCTGATGATTGGATTGGGTTGTGGGCTTTATTTGCAAACTATTTAAAACTGTCATGGTGAGAAATATTTAATTTTTCTTATGATATGATAGATATTTTTTGTTTTAATGAGATAATGTTCCGTGTAGCCTTGAGAGTTAATGAACAATTATTCGATATTGGAAAGACACGACAGTATTTGCATAGTTAATAAATTTGTAACCTCTGGCGTAATTGCCGGTATATGGGAAAATAAGGATCAAATACAAGTATTTTTTTTAAGGTTTCTGTTGTAAGCTGGTTCATTAGAAAATTGTAAGCTTAGGTAAAATTATCAACAACAAAAAGTTCATACATCTTTTTCTAACGACTTTGGTCTTCTGATGGGAACTGTCGGTCTTCACAATGAACTAAAATACTTTGAAAAGATAGGTTTATACTCTTTAATTATGGGAACTTGTTTTGTAATGATTATACAAATTGGGTCAGTTTATAACAAACACATTTTTTTTTAACTTTTTAAATGACATATGTAAATATGTCCCAAGAAAATAAAATAAATAGGTACCAATACTTCACACGTCAAAATGAGACGGTTTATATTGATTCATCTGTTTAATAAAAAAAAACCCTTGAAAATGATGTTAAGGGCATTTTCACAGCAAAAAGACATAAAATGAAATTTCATATGTCCTTATTTCGTTTTTTAAACTTAAACAAAGTGAAATATAGCCAGATTGGTTTTATTTCAGTTTCATCATTATACATAGTTTGTCATTAATGCAAATAAACTTTGCATATACTTAACCTTGCACCTACCTCAAATTCTATAGTGTGTCCAAGCAGGAGGATGCGGGGGGCATCACGGCCGACCTTACATACATCACAGTAAATGTAAGTTGGTCTTATTTCTCAAAATAGTTTGGCCTTATTTCAATTTGTCATATTGCAATAAGGTCAAGTTTTGAAAGTTGGTCTTCTTTTACTCTGCCTTATTTCATGGCACCAAACATTACCACACTATTCAACGAATACCGAGTGCCCTACAGTCTTCGCCGCAGAAGATAACCATGGGTTTCTGAGATCATTTTAAGCGGAAAAACTTGAAAGGTGATTTTTTCATTGGGCTTTTACTGTTATTTATGAGTTTTTGAAACTTTCTTGGTTCTTGATTTTTTTTATTTTATTTAAACAGAAAAATAAGAAGTAGTTTTTAATTTCTTACAACTTTTGTCAATGTCGATATCTATATTATTGGATTGCTAAGGTTATTTTTCTTAATGCTATTGGTTTTCCAGAAAGGCACGTTATCAAATACTATTTGAATTTTATTTTGTATAATGAAAGCCCTATTTTTTAGTATTTGTTTAAACCAAAAATAAAAGTTTAACTTTACTTATATCTTTAATTTAAAAAACAAAGAAAATATAATTCAGGCACAAAATTCTGTGATACAAAATTTCAATTAAAAAAACTACATATAGTTATACAAAAAAATTGAAAATAAATTCATAAATTTCATAAATAAAATTATACTTGTGCGAGATAAATAATTTGACGTCAATATCTTCCTTTATTCTCCTAATACTTGAGTAGAAGCACATTTATTATCAGTTGTTTGTAATTTTTCGTGTTTTGTTAAAGTTGATTTTTTCTAAAAAATTAACTCAAAATTATTTTGCAATATGATGAAATAGTTTGATTTTAAAATCTATTTTTGTTATCAATTTTGGTAGCATTTTTTGAAAGTTGTTTTTTCTTATACAAACAAATACAGATAGGAGTTTTCTAAGCAAATTTAACACAGAATGAAATCATTTTGAAGTCAATACCTTAATTTATTCACGAGATATCGATAATCGAACATATATTCTTACCATTTTTTTTTTTACTATTTTTTGTAGATTTTAATTTTTTTTAAAAAACTGAGTGTTGGATTATAGTTATAATTTTACTAAAAGTTGGAGACAATATTTTACAAAAGATAAAATTAGTTTTAAGCCAATATCTTAAATTTTTGAAAAGATATTTGTTTAGAAAATCATTTTTTACCAAGTTTTAGTAATGTTTTTTTTTTGGGTTCTTATTTTTTATAAAAAAAATTTCAATTCGATTTTTTTCCAAAATTTTAATAGATTTCAATGTTTGTTTCGTCAATTTATATTTTTCTTATGACTTCTTTTAACAATATTTTATATATTTACAATTATTAATTAAAATTAAAATTTCTTAAAAAAATTCGTTAAAAATCATTTTTTTTCATTTGAAAATCGACTTAACAATTAATAAAGTTAAATAACGGTAACGAACTGGTTAATGGTTAATTTAGTCCATAGTTTGTCCTGTGAATAGGTACGAGAAATACAAAATATCTGTTTTCCAGATTACTCTCTGGAACATAAAAAGGTAAAAGATTCAACAATTTTGGTGAATTTATTCTCCCAATAGCAATATCTTTAAAAAAAAGTGTACATATAATTTCTCTGGTCACTTTATTTTGGTTAAAAAAACAAATTCTTTAACTTGTCCCGACGTTTCGGCAAGGATTGTTGCCTTCTTCAGGGGAATTTCAAGTTTGAAGTTATGTCATTAAATCTAAATAGGATATAATTACAATTATAAAAACTGTAGCAACTTCGTATGAAGATTTGCCTTTACCAAAATAAAGTGACCAAATAGCCGACGGAAAACTAAATTTTCCACCCTCAATATAACACTAAAATTGGTCAATACAACAAATCATATAATTTATCTACTGCCTTCCAAAGACTTGAGATCAATTAATGCCCATCTTGATTTATAAGAAGGTAAACCTTCTGGCAAATCTTGTGAACCTTCTTTGTATGTTTTCGATCCCATCAGAAGAATTTTTATAAAAGGAAGACCATACAACACAACAATATTCTGGAATAGGTATAATTAAGGAAATATATGTAAATAGCGTATGAGGTATAACTATCCTTAAAACCTGGACTGTTTTTTTTTTTTTTTAAACCAAGAATTGATCTTATATACAATTAAATTTATATGTGATGCAAAAGACAATTTCACATCAAAAATCACGTCAAGGTCTTAAATTTCACTGAGAATAGATACACATAAATCACTCTTGGAGTAGAACGAAAGGCTCTAAAAATTTTACATTAAATCAAGATGATTATATTTACCCCACTGAAATAATTTATCAATTTTTGAAAATTCTCACAATCTTCATTATTGGATATTTGATTGTATATTTTTAAATCGTCTGCAAACATAAGACAATTTCTAGATTCTAAGATATCTGTAATGTCATTAAAGATAAGCTTAAAAAGTAAGGGGCCCGAATGGCTACCTTGCGGGAGACCTGATAATGCATCGATGAAAAAAGACTGATCATTTGCAATTTTCACAACCTGTTTTCGATTCGATAAATAAGACTCGAACCCTTTAAGAATACTAAAATTGAAACCTAATTTCTCAAATTTTCTAATAAGAAGCCCGTAATGCACTCTATTGAATTCTTTTACAAAATCTGTATATAAAACATTTACCTGTGTTTAACGCTCCAGGAGTTGAGGCAATAATTTGTAAAAAGACTTATGTCTTTGTAGTATGGAAACCCACTACTGTTTGGTATGGCTGAAAGCTTAGATAGTGGTCTATAATTCTTAATTAAATGTTTAAGGCCGCTTTTGAAGATAGGACACCAGTATGAAGTGATTTTTTGAAAATTATTTTAAACATTTTGAAACGCTAAAGAGCACAATTATTTGAAAATATGAGAGGAGGAATCAAATCCACACCTACTTTTTTGTTAAAATCAAGATGAGTCAGAACATCTAAAACTTCTTGATCTGTATAGGAAAAGCAACGCAAATCAACCTGGTAATTAATTTCATTATACATTTATAATTATACATTATACAAAACATTACTAAAAATTGGTAAAAATTAATTTTCGACTCAAATATCTTTTTCAAAAATTAAAAATATTGGCTTCAAACTAATTACATCTTATATACTCAAAATTGGTAAAAAATAATGTTTGATTCTCGATATCTCGTGAATAAATGGAGATATTGAATTCAAAATTATTTCTAGGTACCTTGAAACGTCGAGAAATGTCAAAATTTTACAAATTTTACAATAACTTCCTATTGAAAGTTAATAAAAACAACAATATTACAGCAAATTTAATGATTATTATTGTTTAAAACATTACATTTTAAATAAAAAGTTTTGTTTGATTGCTTTTGTCTTAGCTTAAATTTGGAAAATTGCATACAAAATATGAAAAGCTTTGATTTTCATAAATTTTTTTAACTGACAGTTATTGTCTGTAAAAATAGGTCTCATTCTTTTTTTCGTGCCATCAAAACAACAAAAACAAACTTTAAGGGCTCTTTCTATCGTTTTAGGAATAGACTACCAGAAAAACCGTCCTATTTTATTACTAACGTAATCCATTTTTATACAAAGCACGATAGTATTTAAAAGTAAATTTTTAACAAAATTGTTGAATGGCTCACCGTTCACAGAATTGTGCACGAAGTTTACCCACAATAACGTTATAGTTTTTCATTGAAAAGTATTTTTTTTGTTTAAATAAAAACTGTCTGTTCTCGAATCAATATTTCATTTACAGTCCACTTAAACTTTGCAGACACAACGTCATGTGCCATTAATGTTTAAAAAGTGAAATCACCTTGAAAATAAAATTCTGTATTCTGTTATTGTCACATTTATCCCAAAATACCAACATATGTATATTGTTATCGGCTATAAAACTTATTTTGTTAACAAGTTTAAATATAAGTGAACAGTTTAAAAATAAAGTGAATACAATTAATTATTTGGGGTAGGTAATTAGTTTAAAATATTTTTTCTGAAAATATCAACATTCATTTAATGTTGGTTTAAATCGTATTTCATACAATTGAGGGAGAAAAAGTTAATTATTGGAAAATATTTTTCTTTTTTGATCTCATAGGAAATTACTTTGCGGAATTAACTCATATTGGAAAATGAAATGTTTATATTATTGGCAAACTATAAATAAAAAAGGTAGAAATGTCAATAACTTGCGTAAGCAATGTATACCTACGTGATATGAATTTATTTTTTTTAATGTTCTTTTACGAATAATGACAGAAGTATAATATATTGTTAATAAAACATTATGTGTACGCCAATTTTCGTTGAGTAGACCTACTTCCTTCCGTTTAGTTTATATTATTTTTTTTTCAGGTAAACATTAGTGGAATAATAATTAAGTTGATGAGTTCAAAATGACCCTGAAACTATTAGGAATCATTGTGACAAAGCTGACATATACATGATATGTTTAATTCTTATGGTCTTATATTGTTTCATAGGTTGGTGGAACTGTTGTCATAATAATTGAAATGTGCAAGGTTTCGTTAGAATAACAAGTACTTACTTCCCATTTAATGGTATTGATTTACAGTACATAAAACTTCATGTTAAATAGATACAATTGCTTTTGCTTTAGGCGAAAATGTAAGCATTTAGTTTATTGAAAAGTATTTTGCTTGAGTTTTTTAACTTACAAAAAAAATTAATTAGGTGGCGCAACAGTCCGCTGAGAACTAGGGCATAGTGACTTACAACTCTCAACCATTCCTCATTTCTGTGTGCAAGTAATGTTTCCAGGAATGGAGGGGACCTACAGTTTAGAGCCGATTCAGAACGGCTAATTCGAAAAAGCACTTTTCATGATAAGAATCACAATTGGGGGATTTGTCAATTCCTCTCAAGAGGCAGTACCCATGAAAAAAAAATTTAAGTGGCACAGGCAAGGATTGAACCCAAGACATTCCAACGCACTAACCATCACACCACGGGTACTACAGTTTTTTAACTTAGGTATAATTTTTTAAAAGTTGCATTTTTGAAGACAATATACTCCAACCAAAACAATAAAAATGCTTGACTTAGGCCCGTTTGCTGATACGAAACATAAATTTTATGTTCAACATAAACCCTTAAGTACACATAGTACTTTGCACCAAACGTTATTTAAGTACCACATAGAACTTTTGTTAAACTAACATAGCTATGTATCAGATTTATGTTTTGTTTCGGGTCTTGAACTTCAAAAAACTACACAAATATTGATACAAAATGAAAGTTGTTGTTGTGTTTAAGACACTATAAATTGTATATGCCATTAGAGTCAATTATTTTCTCCAAATTTGAATGACATTTCTCCAAGGATTCATTTTGTAGTGAGACTCTTACCTACTCATTTTAATCTCGTATTCAATGGAAGGAAATTTAGAATTAGGAGCAGTTCTTGAGAATATTTCTAAAAAATATAATTTGTTTTTACTGAAACCTAACCCTATATAAGGACTGTGTAATACGCCGCTAATTGAAAGCTTGAAGAGAATTCCGTCTGTACTTGAGAATGTAAAATATTTGGCACGATTAATTTTCTTTCGTACCAGTACTGTAGGTAGAGCACTAGAAGCTCTCGACAAACCCGCTGGCTCGAACGCTATCCCCATTATTTTTTCAACGCTGGTAAAAACCTCTCTGTTAAGTTTTTATTGTATCCTACTCTTCAGGATTGGTGTTAAGTAAATGAAAAAAACTCCTCCAATTTATTATCGACTGATTGTACTTACTTCGTACTGTCGTAGACCAAAGGCTTCTTAATGTTCGACAGTACGGCTTTCAGAAATAATTCCACTGGTGATTTCATGGTTTACCTCATCGAACATTTAAACAATTGTTTACATCGTTTTGGATAAAGCAAGACTTTTTCATTTAATATTTAAAAAAGCATTTGATAGAGGTTAGGACCGAGCTCTCTTATCGAAAACGCGAGATGCCTTCAGTTTGATTTTTTAAATCAGTCTTTCGTTAAATAAGAAACACCTTTGGGAGCTTTCAATACACAAAATAAAAGCTATTACATCTCAAGGATCTGTCCTGTCACGAACACATTCCTTGGAGTTTTTTAATAATTTCCTGGTTTAATCCATTTTTGACCTTAACCGACATTAGTTTCTACAGCGTTTTATGTTTACAAGCTCGGTCTTTGGATGTGTATCGTAAACGGCTTATTAAATTCTGACCTTGACAGCATTGCGAATGGAGATTGAAAAAAAGTTAGAACTTATCGTAAGCTTTTCCACTACCAATGAAGGAGAAACTGTCGCCTGCCAAGGAAACAAGAAAACATCTCAAAATGCTTGGTATGCGTATCACCAATCATCTCTTGTAGAAAATACAATATATTAGGGCTCTCGGCTATTAGTGAAGTTGTGGTGATATATTGTACCTATTACTACATACGAGGTGTGGCAATTAAGTTCCGGGAATTTAGTTACAATTTAAAAACTGGCAACACTTTTTCATTTGTTATCATCTGTCTAAGAAGGGGGATCTTCCTTTTAGTTAGTGTTCAAAGTTGAAGAATATAGCACGTTTGGTTTGCGTTTTATGCGTATTTTTTGCAAGTAACTTTTTTAGTGAAAATGTGTGACGTACATTACAAGCAACGTGTTGTGATTCAATTTTAGTGAAATCTGTCGAAAAAAAACCTCAGAAATCCTCCGAAAATTGCAGGTTGTCTATGGAGACGATAGCATGTCAAAACCCCTGTGTTTGAATGGGCGAAGCGGTTCAAAAAAGGGCGTTAATCGGTGGAAGACGATCCACGTGAAGGAGCTCCCGTCACCTCTCGTACCGACGCGAATGTTGATCGTTTGCGCAGGTTGATCACGTCTGACCGTGCGTCGCCTAAGCATTCGTGCATTGTCTTACGAGTTAAACATCAACAAAGAAACGGTTCGCAAGATGTTACACGAGAATTTAAACATGCGAAAGATCTGCGCAAAGATGGTGCCTAAAGTTCTCACCCACGACCAAAAACAAATGTGAAAATCGATTTGCGAGGATCGGTTATCTCGCATTCAGAGCGACGGCAGAGACTGGATGAGTCCCGATATTGCTCCCTGCGACTTTTTTCTATTCCCCAAGATGAAGTCGCACCTCAAGGGAACTCATCATGGCGGCGTACAGAAGGTCCAAGGAGCTCTAAGCGTGGTGCTAAACGGGCTAACTTTGGAGGACTACCAAGGGTGCTTCCAATCATGGGAGAAACGTTGGAATCGTTGTGTAGAGTTAAAGGGAGATTATTGTGTAGGTCGATTAAAATTTTTCCTAAAACTTCATTTTCTTGTTTTTTATTGACAAATTCCTGTAACTTAATTGCCACACCTCGTATGTATTTATACATATGTACATGCATATATGAAAAAAGTAAACTTAAAATTCATTTGTAATAAATTTAAAAAAAATCCAATTTCCTAAAAATATTTTGGGACAGTAATTTTTTATATAGGAGGATTTTAGATAGTCAACAAGGTAATGTAAACGGTAATCTTTTTCTAATTGCTTTATTTCGAATCGACTTCAAAATCAATCTATCACGTAATATTTTTGAAATACAACCTTTTCTAATTAGAAAAAATCCTTTACAAGGCTATTTAAATTCCTGAAGTAGTATTTTTCAATAAAATTCATAATGATTTTCCAAATCTATATTACCTTCCTTTAATATTTCGTTAAAAAATCTTCACAGTCTTACTTATTTTTTAAAAGATACTCATAAGTCTTCACCTGTCATTATCCTTAAAAGAACGCTAAAGCATTTATGTTAAAATAGTTCTTAACAGAAAAACGCAAAACGGTAAAAAATCAAGTTTTTGGAATATATTGAAAAAAATATAAAAATAATGTTGAAAACGAATATATCTGAGTTTGAGTTTATGTCGTTGTTTATATTCAAAAACAGCACTTAAAATTAAATTTTAAACGAATTACTCACAAAAATCAAGGGTTTATCAAAACCCATTATCCATAAGTCATCTTCTAACTGAGATACTGAAATGATATCTACAGAAAATAAAGATTTGTTCTTTGCTAAATCATCATACAATGTATTGGTAAGGTATATGCTGTGCTTTAACTTAGCCTCAAAATGCCCGTTTTTGGTTATTTTTAGCATTTTCATAATTTAAAAACCTGATGTGATAGGAAAATTTAAGGGTTATATTCGAATTAAGGACATCTTGCTTTATTTGTGCAGCAGAAAAAACGACGTAATTTTTTAACTTTAAGGTTTTTAGTGCCCGTTTTCAGAAATGTTTACTCTTTCCTGTTATTTTTCTCAGCTAAATTTCGAGTCACTTATCCCTATGATCTAAGTGCATTGAATGACATTGTGTACTCATAAAATTCTTTATTGTTTGGCAACATATTTGAAACACATCCTTTTTTTTTTGTGTGTTATCTTGACCTAAGTGAAACAACATTTTAACCAAAAGTAAGAAATGTTCCTATTTCTTCGACAAAAATAATGTACCTTGTAAGAAAATTGACACAACAAATAATTCAAATCATATCTAAATCTCTTATCGATAAATACAAAATCTAAACATATTGAAAATGACATTTAAATAATACTTAAACATAAGACCTAGCAAAAAATCATTCTTAAAATTTGAATAACTTTTATTATATGTGTGTATATTTGAATTATAGGCATCTTATTTTCATACATACATATGTACAGTATTTATAAGATATAATTTATATCTTCAAGAAGACAAAAGTTCTATAAACATAGGTTCTTATCCTAAATAACTTTCATGAAAATGTGTCAAACTAAGCCCTGAAGCTATATTGTGGTTTAGTTTAAAAACTTCGAAAATTCCATTCAACTTTCACACATAATAAAATAACAGTAATTTATACTCATATATATGTATGTTTGTAAATATATACATTCCTATATATGTACATATGTAAATGGCAGTCTTTATATATTTATTCTGAACTGTTATAGTGTGTTTTATTGATTTTTCTTGTTGTACGACATGATGTAAAAGTTCGAATTTTTATGAGAACATTCTTTATGATCCCCAAGACGTTTGGTTGTAAAACTTTGGAATAGAGTTCCCCAAAAAAAAAAAAAAACATATAAATACACTGGATTTTTATAGCAAGGGAAAATACTTACATAGATACATCAAAACTCATCCCCCCTTCCCTGAAATCCCATATCTTTAACACACCAAATAGGAAAAAGGAAAAGTTTGATTCGAATCATTTTTGTTGATGATTTGATTTGTTAAAATTTTATTTTTGTTTTCGTTTATTTAATCAAATTAATCGGTGATGATTTTGTATAAGGACAAATTATTCGTGAATACAGTCAAAAATAAATCAAATCATTTGGATGCTATACCAGACGAGCCAAAATTGCAGTACAGATGTCTATTAGATTCTTCTTAAATCAGAAATAAGATAAAGATATCATTTTGATACGAAAGCCCTACATATATAACTGGCCTTTATTTAAATAATAGATCAAAGCATGGTACAATGTTAATGTTTATAAAAAAAGTACTTTTTTTTGTAACTTTAGCTAAATAGAACATTTTATTTCGAAACAAACATAACTCAATTCAAAGGAATTATCTAAGTCAGATAATTTGAGATAGGTTTGTCTGAAATTTTATATGAATGGTGAGGTTTTTGTCTAAAAGTATTACATACTTTGTTTTTGTATTTCGATGAAGAAAATCTTGAATTCGTGGTATAATTAATGAAGAATTCTTTTCAACCTTTTTGAAATCGATTATTTTGGGAAAACATAATAGCTTTTTGTATATGATTGTGTGTGTGTGTCTTTTAACAGGAATGTTTTATAGACTTTAGCATCCGGATTTTCTTTAATTCTTAGTAACACTGACTTTTGACATTTGGAAAACTCAGTTGTAATTCGAAGCGTTATTATATAAGTTTAGTAATCAATAATAATAAAAATGTCAATTACGCTATTGGATCGCTTAGAATTCGAACAACTCGATAAAATTATTAAAACTTACTACAAAAGTGTTGATTAAAACGTGTCTACTTTTAGTGCATTACCGGATGAAAGGCATACTTACATGAAATTATAGTTAAGCAAAATTGTAGGGTGATACATGGCTTTGACGGCATTGGTGTAGATGAATTGAAAAATATGATTGTTGTTTTTTATGTTTTAATATAAGATCATTGAGTTTACATTGGAATAGCTTCTGTCTAAACGTAAACCATTTTATAAATGAATTATTAAGAACAATAATTCTGGTAGAAAAAAGTAGTTTTTAATGGAAACAAGAAGAGGTGGTGGAATTATGTTGTTTATACGAAGTTATTTATCTCATAAAGTTATTCATTCGCCAACGGTTTCGTACGAAAATATTCAAGTTCAATATGCAGAAGAAAACAAATCAACATCTGTTATTGGAATTTATAGACCACAAGGTTTCAGCAAATCGGCGTTTTGTGAAGAATTTGGAAACGAATTAGGACAAAAAGGAAAAAACGAAAGAGTTATTGTTATGGGAGATATAAATATTAATTGAAATGAGAACTTAGAAAAACCAAAGGAAAGACAATATTCAACTTCCACATACATTAGTAGCTCAAAAGTAAGCCAACTTATTCATGAAGAAGATTGGAAAGTCGTGCTAGAGAACAAAACGCGGAGAGGATGTACCTACACAAAACTTTTTAATAAATTGGAAAATATCTACAAAAAATCAACATCGTTACGAAGAACAAGCAAAAAAGGCAGAAGTCCTTGGATAACGCCAAATCTCATAGCAGAATGCAAGCAAAGAGATGTATTGTATAGAAGGTGGAAAAATAATCGTAGAAATTTAAGTTATGAAACGGAGTACAAGAGCATACGAAACAAAATTAACAAAAGCATATCACATCAGAAATGTTATTACTATAAAATAAATTTATACAACTAAAAACTGATCCGCCGAAAACATGGGGACTGATCAATGAAATACTAGGAAGAAAAAGAACAAACATTGACGAAACAATGGAAAAGAATTTCAAGATAGAAATGACTTCACTCACCAACGAACTTGCAGTGCTTTTTTTCAACCCAAACGGATAATATCATCCACAGTGCAACGTAATAACATCAAATAATGTAAATGAGACAGTGGAAAACTCAATCTTTGCTTACGCAACAAACTTAACGGATATATACAAACCATTATAAAATCTCCACCTGGAGTTGAATTGATATCAAAAGCCATTCCGATATTTTTGCTCCAATCATTTGTAATTTAATTAATTTGAGTCTTACTCAATCAATTATCCCTTCAATTTTGAAATTAGCAGTTGTTAGACCAATATATAAAGGTGGAACCAAAAATCAGTTGAACAACTACCGACCAATATCGATTCTTTTAGTTATAGAAAAGTGCTTGGAGGGTGTAATAGTGAACAGGTTGTAAAATTTTATTGAAAAGCACTCTCTGATACGTAAGAGAGTCAGTACGGTTTTAAAAAATAAGAATACTGGACAATTACTTGTTGAATTCGCAAATTGTGTCAATGAAAGCTTGGATAAAGGTCACCATGTGTTAGTAATGTACATGGATTTTAGTAAGGCTTTTGATACCTTGAACCATTCTAATCTTATTGAAGCACTGCGAAGGATTGGAATACGCAGTACAATGGCCGATAGGTTTACGGATTATCTAAAAAATAGAACATTTTGTGTTCAGATAAAAAATGATAAAGAAATATGGAGTGCCACATGGTAAAAATTAGAACCGATTTTGTTCATATGTATTATATACCAACGATTTACTCAGAGTTTTCAAACAGCTATAGTTGTCCGTCATAGTTCTCTGGAAACTGCAGTTATGATGATGCAAACAGAATTTAATGCGGCTGTGAGAAGGTGTCACTATAACGGTTTAGTAATAAACGCCTCCAAAACCAAAATGATGCACATTCGAAGTCCACACTTCAAGCAAACATTACAGCGAATTCCCGTGGAAAATGATGCGTGCCCAAACACACCGAAGGAATGCATTGAGTCAGAGCCGGATTTAGGGCGGGGCAACCGGAGCGGATGCCCTGGGCCTCCACAAACGGGGGGCCCCCACAAAGAGACTTCGGAAAATTTTTGTTTCGATTTCGATTGTCATACAAAATCAACCTCATTGTGACAAGGAGTCAAACGCTAATATTAATAATCGACGCGTGAATCATGATCGAGGAAAGAATGTGTCTGTTTATTGTTTAGGCACGTTTAGGCACGGCTCAAGCTCTCACATTAGAAATTAGAAATAATACTTATAATACAGAATATTGAATAATATAAAATATAAAGCACACAGGATCATATTTCGCCATATCACACCACTTCCAGTCATCAATGTTGATTGTTGTTGTTTTTGTTACTGCTGCTGCAGCTGGGCCGTTACAGTTGCCCGTTGATATTTGTTTTTCATGGATGAAGTCGTTCTCGGTCGCAAGTACCGCTTATCACGACACTATGAAAAAGGGAATGGACTTTCGCACTTGTATGTTGATGGTTTGATTTCGATTTGATCGTCAACGTCGTCGATGAAGAGGATGCGTAGCGTTAATGTGGTTGTTGTTGCGCTCGTGCCCAAAAATCTGCCGGACGAAGAACAATTTCTTGTCAGCGCCATGCCATTGCTCTTCTCATGGTTATTGTGCAAGTAGAACTTGGACTTGATGATGGTGTTAGGGTGTCCCGTTGGATGTTAGGATGGCTCCTATGTTTGTCACTCAGTGACTACAGTCAGATGTGAATCTCTAACAGTATCCATTCAAGTTTCCGTGCGTAATTTTGTCTTCATGCAGTTGTCTATTCTTTTATATTTTTCCAAAAGAATAATTTTCTTCAACCAACGAGCGAGTGTAAGTTTTTTTTTTTTGCCCTCTGCCTGTCCACGTTAATCCACAGTAGAATAAAAATTGGCAGTTCGGATGGGAAATTTGTAGTATATTCTGCAGATTTTACTAGCCTATTCAGCCCATTTTTCGTATTTGCGTGTCGATACGAGATACGACGGCATCGACGGTACCTGTTTCACCCGTTTTTTGTCTGTACGAGTGTACGACCCGTCTCAGCGTTGACAAGTGTCCGCTGAGTGGCGTGCTTGTAGCAGAGAATCCCAGAATTTGATACGTTCTCGTGCGTCTGAAAAGCTACGAACTTGCGAACATTGTGCAACAAATGTAAATCATTCCTAATTTTTACGGACAGACCACAGACGTTAAGACGTGAATATTTTCATCGTTATCTTGTAATCTACAATATAAACCAAATGTCATGTTTGATTGTGCAATTACGAAAACGTGTTTTTTTCTTAACATACAGGGTGTCCCGTAAGTAATGGATAACCCTGAAATGCCGCATAGTAGACTTTATGACCGTCCTGAAAACTGATTAAAAAAAGTTCTATCCCAACCACAAGAAAAGTTATATGCATTTTTTTGTGTTCGTCGTGGTCTTAATCTTATGAATTAAGATCAAATTACAAAAACTTTAATTCAAAATTAAAAAAACTTACGATTTTATGCGTTCTCACTTTCTCAGGATCTTACAATTTACTATTAAAAAAACCCAATTAAAATTGAATCAGAAGACTTTTTGTTTGGAGAAAATAACAAATAAACTAATAGCAACCAACAAAATATTTGGTGGGTTTGTTAAAACCCAATAGAACAGGTAAAATTCAAAACAAGCTCGGAAATGTAACCGTTTTTTGCACTTTATTGACAATTTTATCATTAATGCATTCGGCCCTAGAAGTTGAAAGCTTGGATTTATCATTAGGACAACATCGTAGAAACAGCCAATAAATAAAAAATCTGCTATGTTCAACGCTTGGTATTATTTTCACGTTTACTGTGCTAATTTTGAAAACTTTTGTTTTTGCTAAATTTACTCTAGTATTGCATATTTTTACCAATAACTTGCTATTGACTCTAGATATAATAATAAGTAATACCATTTTGAAATCTGCATTTAACGCGCATATTTTTAAAATAGTTGGCCACTCAGGTATTCATGCATTTTTTTATACCAGCTAACTTTTATTTATTTAACTTTTTCAAAAACTATTTGTTTTCACATTTTGCATTGAAATTCAATGTTAAATAATTTTTGTCTCTAAGAAGTCCAACAGTTATAATAATTTTCTTCTACTTTTGTGTTGGCACAAGTTATGAAAAATATTCCTGCAATAAAATTATGGAACTCATTCATTTGTAGTAGTGGTATTCAAAAATGTAAATTAAGAAAAAAAAATAATGCACTGAACAAAAAAATGCATATAACTTTTCTTGTGGTTGGGATAGAACTTTTTTTATCAGTTTTCAGGACGGTCATAAAGTCTACTATGCGGCATTTCAGGGTTATCCATTACTTACGGGACACCCTGTATAATAGAATATATGAAATATATGCAGAGAACAGAAGAACATAAAAAAACGGTTACGGAAAGGTTATGATTTATTGTTCATCATGCGTTTGCTTGGTTCTGCGTAAGTATAAGTTAATTATTTTTATTAAGGGAACTGAAATTTCGTGATCACATCCTAATATTTAATAGGTAAATTGACGCTTCCTAGTTCAATTTTAAAATAGTTTTTTTCTCAATTCACTTCTGTCTCTTATTTTTTGAGTGCATGCACATAACTCGACAGGTTTCAGTACATTGCTTGCAGCTTCTCTATTCTTTTCATTTTCCATGTGTACTGCATGTAAATTTTTTGTCTTTGATTGATTCATACAAAAAGGAAAAGGACTATGGAACAGGTCAATCGCCGGAACTATTTTACTACCAAGTTCTCGAAAATCAAAATTTCAGAGCTACATTCCCAAACCTCGAAATTGCATTGAGAATATATTTGGTTTTGATGGTGACAAATTGCACTGGAGAGCGCTCATTTTCAAAAATGAAAATTATAAAAAATAGCCTTCGAACCACGATGGGACAAAACCGTCTATCGAAGCTTTCTCTTCTAAGCATTGAAAGCGATTTACTCAGAGAACTGGATTTCAACGATATCATCAACGATTTTTCGGCGAAAAAAGCTCGAAAGGTTCCGTTTGTTAACCCTAAAATTTAATTTTAGGTAATTCTTTTTTCGGTTTATATTTATATGTGTTTGTTCAATACTAAATGAATCTATGTACTTAGTTTCACAATACCTAAATTATTTATTGAAAAAAAAAATGGTTTACTTTATTTTGAAAATAATTTGGGGCGAGGGGGCCTCCACTCCTTTATTGCCCGAGGCCTCTGGACTTCTAAATCCGGCCCTGCATTGAGTTAGTGAACAACTATATATTATATTATAATAACTACGGCAGACGCAAACTACTACATACTGTTCCTACTATAATTAACGATCTTCCTCGTGAAATAGTAACTACGTATGTATTGTTAATTAAAAAAAATCCAAGTACATTATTAATTTATAAAACTTTAAGATACTTTTAATTCAAGCTTTGAATATTACAATTTTTTTGTTTTTAAATTACTCACTTAATTCATAAGATTGTATAGAAAAATTATCTTCTGCAGAAAAGCTACGGCTTCGCAGATACTAACTTAATTGAAATGAAAACTGAAAAACTGAATATATCATCATATCATCATACATATTGTAAAATGAATAATAAATAAAATAAATAAATAAAAAAAAAAAAACTTAAGGTGGCGTTCAGTCCTGTGTGAATTGCGCACTTCTGGGTGAGTTGAGTGAGGTCACTTTCCACTTGGGCGTGCCACCTTTCCGCTTTTGTCATAGTCCATGCTTCTACACCGTATAGAAGGCCTTATATAGCAACACTTTGGTCGCTCAAAAGAGGTCTTTACTTCTCATTTGTTTTCTTAGCCCAAAGAAACAATGTTAAGCAAGAGTAATTGTTCGTTTATTCTCAGCGCGCGCTGGTATTGTTTTATGTGTAGCGGAGCCTAGGTAGACAAAGTCGTTTAATACCTCAAAATTACGTCTGTCGATGGTGATGTTTTGACCGAGACGTCGATGTTGTAGGTCCTTTCTTGATGACAACATGTACTTTGTTTTGCCCTCATTAACCGCTAAACCCATTTTTGCCGCCTCTGTCTCAATACTCACAAAAGCCATATTGACATCACGCTGAGTTCTTCCGATTATGTCAATGTCATCAGCATATCCCAGTAATTGATTGAATTATATGACATTTGTACAATTATTCTTATAAGCGGAGTGTATGAAATGTGATCCAGTCAATAGTTAGGAATTCCACTTAATAGGGCCGTTTAGGCGTATTCGGTTTGTTTAGACATGTTTGGACGCTTGTTTTTAAATAAAAGGCAATAAGCAATTTTCTGGTTGAGAAAGGTTTACAATATTGGAATCCCTTAGTAAATTGCTAAATATTTAGCAAATTGCTAACTAGTAAATTGTTAAAACCCCAACTACAGGTTCCTTAAAATTTTGAACCTATATCCTTAGCGGGAAAGAACTTCGTATGAAGTAATTACCACGTGTTGGATCATTTCCACTGAAGCAAATTCCCTTATCAAAGAGAAATCTATAACAGAATAGGAATTCTTGAAAAATCCAAATTTTCTTTCTTTTACAAGAAAATCCAGAAAAGAAAACCTAATTGATAAAATTCAAAGCTTAAATTCAATGTTCAATCACACAAATCTTCAAAAAGACGTCGGGCTCTAAAAAAACTAAGTGCGAGTGTCGGTCCACTAAATTTTATGTATGTTTATATTATGATTTCATTATAATTTTATACAAATACCATAAAAAAGTACAATTATTTATTTTTGAAGTACTTTGTGTTGAATTGAATTGAAATGTATAAATTACCTACAATTTGTATTATATAAAAGCAATACCCTCTTTTGATACTTTTTATCTTCAATAAAAATGTTTTTCAATTTTTATTGCATGACGAACAATTTAAGGTTTTATGTTTTTCATTTTTATTTTATCTTTTTGTCTTTCCCTTTCCGCATATTTGCAGGCCTTATTACCACCACCTCTGTGACACACGCTTCTCCGGCGGGTGTGTATGCTCACACGGCAAATCGAAACTGGGAAAACGATGGAGAAATTCTGAAAGATGGCGAAGATCCCGAACAATGCCTTGACATAGCACAGCAATTGATATATGGCACGGTGGGGCGCAATTTAAATGTAATCATGGGCGGAGGAAGGGAGCAATTTCTGCCGAAAGGAGAAAAGGACATTTTGGGTGGAAAAGGGAAACGTCAGGACAATCAGAATTTGATTGACAAATGGAAGAGCATTCATAATGGTGCATCGGCTTTTGTGCAGACTAAAGAAGAATTGTCCGCTGTAGGTTTACTCGTGTAGAATTGTCTTTTCCATTGTTTTCATTTTAATATTACCTTCTTTTTTAATCAAAATCATATGTCATAGGTCTCGAAGGACGTTGAATTTATGATGGGGCTTTTTGGCACATCTCATATTCCATTCCATGTGGATGCTGATAATGAGACCATTCCTAGTCTTGCTGAGATGGTTGACAAGGCAATGGACGTCCTGGAAGCTCAAAATCGTGGTTATTTCCTGTTTGTGGAGGGTGGTCGTATCGATCATGCCCACCATGACACCGAAGCCGTTCGAGCCTTAGACGAAACAATTGAATTCCATAAGGCCATTGATTTAGCCCGCAAGCGGACTAGCGAAGCGGACACCTTGATTGTTGTAACATCGGATCATTCGCACACGATGTCAGTGGCGGGCTATTCGAGTCGAAAGAACGACATCTTTGGCATTAGCAACGGGCAGTTGGGCACTGACGAAATTCCCTATGCTACGCTTAGCTATGCAAACGGACCGGGATTTGAAAGCCATATGGCTGAGGGGCGCCGGCGAAACCTTCTACAGACAAATATGAGAGATAAGGTAGGATAACTAATTTGATTTGTGCCACATTGGATTATTAAAACTTCTTGTTGTTGGTATTTGTATAGAACTTCAGGTTTCCAGCGACAGTTCCCTTGGACTCGGAGACCCATGGGGGTGACGATGTGGGCGTGTTTGCGAGTGGTCCCCAGGCACATCTCTTCACAGGAGTCTACGAACAACACTATATCCCACACGCAATGGCTTATGTGGCCTGCTTGGGCGAAAAGATGACTGCATGTACAAAAAATTAGAGCAACAATGAGGCTTTTCTTTGACTTTAAGGATAATTTATTTATTTTTCTGTGTATTATCATCGTCGTCGTAACATTTCGCATTTTTCACGATGATGTATGGCGTTCTTCATTCCCCAGTCACAAATCGGTTTAAGAAAGACAAATATATATGTTAACAAACAAACAAACAAACAAACAATCAAACAAACAAAAATAAAGGGAAATACAAAAAGAGATTTCTTTTTTAACGAAAAAGGACAACCGAGTGCCTAAAGTGTTTTTGTTTTGGTTTTGGGGTTGTTGTTTTTGTTTTTGTTTTTGTGGTTTTATCAAAAGGACTATTAATTTCTTCCAGTGATTGGTTACGGAAAATTTCGCTCATAGGAAGTCCTCTCAGGAACTCTAGCTAAATATATACCATTTCTCAATGAAATCAATGAAACTGTCAACTTAAATTAATTAATTAGATGGAAACTCGTTTGAATGGGGCTTTAGATGGGTTGGCAATGATGGTTATTGGTAAGGACTTAAGTTTTCGTTGATGATATTTGGTGCGTACATATTTGGAATACAGATTCCTTACGTATATATCTTTTTTGTATATTACATAGTAAAATGGTAAGATAAAGTAATTATGTATATATTTATGTGTATATGAAACCACAAATGTTCAAGGAAAATGATAAAGGTTAAGGAGGAAATAAATAGGCTTGATGGGTAATAGTACGTAGGTACTTTACATATATACCTAAACCTATGTACATACATACATATAAAGATGAAATGATTTTATATACTTTTTCTTGTAGGTAATTTGGTTTACTAATAAGATGATAATAAGATTTTGGAGATTTTTATATCTTGAACGTTCACTTATTTTTAAAGCTGCTTATAGTAAAAACCATGCGAGAAGGGAAGAACAATTGTAAATATTTCCGATTTTATGTTTTTTTGTTTTTTTTTTCAAAAAAAATTCAGTAAATAGTTCGTCTGTTATAATTATAATCACTTCAATTGGCTCAAAGTTATTTTATATAGAGTGTTTCCAATAAGAGGTTTCATTTTGATATTTAAGAAAAAGCAGTGTTTTTAAAGAGAAATCAATGTAAAGGAGAAGGTATTCCACTAACAATGAAAAAGATACCAGCCAATAAGTTGCCACAGCTACAGATATAACACAATAATCCTTTCCATAGAATTTTTCATTACCAATCCGCGCATTTGCTGCTGTATGTCATCAAAAACTTCACGAATTCCATCTTTAAGGTCTTGAATCGATGTGGAACACTGGCATAACCTATATCTCCCACGAAGTATAATGAAAGAAACGTACATGTCTTAAATCACAAGATCGCGGTGTCCAATTGTAATCACCTTTACGAAAAACAACACGGCCCGGAAACTTATCTTCCGAAATTGTGATTTTCGTGATACCGTCTGTGGAATGCCAAGATCTACCAGGAATTGCCAGTCCTTTAGCAGCAATAATCTCAGTTTTTGACATCGAAAGTTTAGTGGATACATATAACTTATTCGAAAAAACCATTACTTGAAGGTATTGATCGTTTTGTACCTAAAGTCGTCATTGGAAAAAATTCCAAACCTGCTTGTTTTGATAAAAGACTATGTAACTTATTCAATAAAAAGAATAAATATCTAATAATAGTACTTGTTTCCTAAAAGAGTATTTGCGACTTCTGAAGGAATTCGTGTTTTAAATAAATTCCTTATGGACTATATTTATCGCACCGAATTTGATCTCAAGAAAAATAGCAAGCGCTTTTGGTGCTTTATCAAAATTAAGAAGATCTCAAATGGAAGTTTCAACTTCATGCATTCTAGTGACCCTAGTGAAATTAGTAATATGTTTTCAAATTTGTTTATTCTTCTTCAATTACAACTGTTAGTTTTCTCCAATCACCCCAGTGAATCAAGTCAACATCAGTTCCTTAATCTTAAGCCACTCAAATGTTGAAAGAGACCAATGTGATCTTGTTAGTTATAAGAAATGAGGTCCTGATGGGATTCCAGCAATTGCAATGAGATCACAAGTAACCTAAAAGATGGTTTTCAATCTGATGTTATTTACACTGATTTGTCTAAAGCTTTCGATGGAGTCAATCACGAAATTTTAATAATTATCAAATTATGGTTGGATTCTTGTTTGGTAGATCGAATCCAATACGTCGCCATAAATTCATCTTTATCACTTCCAATATCTGTGACCTCTGGTGTTCCCCAAGGAAGCCACCTTGTACCTTTACTTTTTCTTATTTTTGATGACATTTAATTGCTAAAATGTATTAAATTGGCATCTGATCCAATTCTTCTTCAAAACGATTTACAGCCGTGGACAGCTAATTAGAAAACAAATTGAATTCAGTTTTAAAGCAATATCTGTATTTATTTTTCTTTTGTTTAGCGAGCCGCCTCCATGCTTAATTACTGGCAAAACATATTTAGGGTGGGACGCTGTTCCTTTTGGCCTTCGGACATATCGTGCACCATCTTGGCTCATCCTATTTATTTTAGTTTCGTCACTCCACACTATGTTCTTCCATTCGTTTGTTGTCTAGTTAGCGTGTGATCTTGCGAACTCTATTCTTAGTCTACGTTGCCTTGCGGTTACTAATGGTTTCTTTCGAGAAATACGACCATGTAACCCAACTTCCACCAATCTTCTTCTGATTGTGCGTGGGCCTATCGGGACATCGAATGCAACCGAGAGTTGGCGTTGTATCTCTGTGGAGCTTATTTTTGGGTCTTTTTTTGGCCAGCCTACTAATTACTCGATCCATTTGGCAGTTTGTCTTACGGGCCCGTTTTTTACGAGGCACATTTTCAGCAGTCCCGAAGTTTTGAAAATGCTTAATTGCATTGAAAACTTTCTTTACAGAACGGTTTATTTGAGATGCAATTGCTCTATAGGATATTTTAAGCTTCCAAAGCTCAAGAATCGCTTTCCTTGTAGGAGAATCACAACTCTTTAATTTTCCCATTACAATTACCTCCAAAATTTAAAAATTATTCTTTAAAAACGTTTGCAGACAATTCAGAATTTTCTACTTATCAATGCAAAATAAAAAGATTATTTTTATTTCACCCAAATCAAATCTAATTAAACTGTTTCTAATTAGTTGACCAGTTGAAACGAACACTTTTTACACTCTACCTTGATTTTGTTGTGAACTATGCAAAGACTTATGCACAAATGATGCTTTTGTTATATTACTGCTATGTCAGACCAATACTAGTATGTTTATGGAACCTGTATACTATTCCCTGCATACTCTAATCGACTTAAAACGATTTACTAGAGTAGCAGTATGTAGATTAAAATGGAATATTCGAATGTCTTCATACGGTACAAGATGTATTCTTCTTGACCTTCAACAATTAAAAACTCCAAGACGATACTTTAAGATAGTTTTAATTCATGATATTCTTGCTTATCAAATTGATTGCTCCTTTCTTCTTCCGTTGATAAAATTATATGTTCCTTCAAGAGAGCGTTTCTTGGAGTACGTAATTTATTTCATAGAGTAAACTAGTGGCAACAGCCCAAATATTGGTTCCACTGCATTTCATTATTTCCCCTAAACGTTACAATTATTAAGTGTGGAATATGACATCATTCAAATGCGCGCCTACGGTGGCACGGATCCGAGTGGTCCAATTTTCAATGACTCTTCCGCATAGATCCGGCTGAATTTGAGCGATGGCCTGTGTTATGTTCACCTTTAGAGCATTGGTAGATTGTGGTTTATTTGCATAGACCTGCGACTTCAAGAAACCCCACAGGAAAAAGTCTAGCGGAACCAAATCGCATGACCTTGGTGGTCAATTCACATCACCCCTGCGAGAGATAACCGTACCCTCAAATCGTTCATGCAAAATGTCAATCTTGGCGTTTGCGCCGCCCGCCCTTCCTGGTGGAACCACATGTCGTCTAAGCCATAAGAAATTAGTTATCATCGTTATGTAGCACTCGCTGTTGACGGTGACCGCCTCAGTAACGTCGTTTTCAAAAAAGTACGGACCAATAAATTTTGAATTATGCATTATCACCTGGTGAACCTAGCGTGGGTTGGTGTCGTCCCATATACGGCAATTTTGCTTGTTAACACAGCCATTCATCCAAAAATGCTCCTCGTGCTTTCGGCCAAAAATGGGGTCCTCTTCCAAACGATTCGAAGCCCAGTCAGCGAACAAACGGCGTTCTCTATGGTCATGAACTTTGAGCTCCTGGGTCAGTTGGATCTTGTAGGGGTGTATGCCTATTGCCTAAGCCTAGACGCAAAGTTCGCCAAGTTGAAGTCTGCGAAAGGCCGAGTTCTTGTGCACGGCGAGGAATAGACTGCGGAGCGCGGCGATGTTCTCGCCCGATCTTGCGTTTCTTGAACGTACGGGTGTTGGCTGATTCTTTACTGAACCGGTCGTGTCAAATTTGGCTACCAAACGTTGAAGAGTCGACTGTGAAGGGCCATCACGTCTACCGTAAAATGGGTGCAATGCGCGCAACGTTTACGTTAACGAACACTCATTTTGATAATAAAGTTTTATCATTTAAACTTGCTGTTCAATCGTGTGACTTGCCATGATGATTTGGCATAAAGTACTGAATAATAGACAAAAGATTTGACAGATGTCACCAAAACAAAATGACCGCCACGTGGCGCCAAAATCTAGCCGCGCCAATTGAAAAACCCCTCAGTTTCGTGTTTTTATAAAACAATTGCTATAATTTATTTTAAGTGAAAAACGCATAAAACAAATTATTTGGTCTTCAAAGGGATTCTACGATCAATTAATAAATATCGTCTTATCAATCTGCATAAGATTTGAAAAAAAAAAAGAAAATCAAAAACTTCAAAGTCGAAATAAGAAGTAAGAAGTAAGACGAAAAACACATACACAATGATTGATTAAAAATCTCCAAATGAAAAGGCTTTAAGAGCTTTTTGGTTTCATTAAGGATCAAGGTCTATTAATTTCTTCCACTGATTTGCTCTAAATTGTGTTTAGAAAGTCAGGGCCTACGGTTATAACGTATAAGCTATTATCTATAGACTCAATGGAACTGTCAACTTTAATGAATTATTAATTGAATGGAAACCATGGATAAAATACAGAATTGGGTTCCTGATGTTGCTGGTGGGTGGTGGATGGTGAGTTTGGTTGTAAGTGATGATGTTGAATGATTTTGGAAAGGATAGTCATTGTTTACTTGATGTTTGGTGCGTGAATATAATCTTCCTATAAACATACATACATATCTTCATACTATGTAGTTGATTATTTTCAAACAATAGAAACTGAACATCTACATTCTACATAAATATATAGAATAGACAGACATATATTTGGAAACTATGTTTATACCTTATATACATAATATTTCAACCTATTTTGGCAACATGTTAACAAGACCAAAAATGTGGTTTCATGCCAAAGGGTTGATTATAGAAACTTTCAAAATACCTACTTACGCATGAAGTAAGAAGTACGAAGGATTTGTTCAAGTGGTAAGGAAAGTATATATAAAACAGGCTTATTGCATTAGTTGTTACCCTGGGAAGTATAAATGTGAGAAATTGAGTGAATTCGCACTTAAAATTAATGACAAACAACTTATTTTTAAAGGTTAATTTATGTCAAATTGTGTGGATTGAAATAGTTTATGAAAAATTACCATTTTAAACAAATGTCACCAGATCGGATGTATGAAACTAATTAGTTACTGTCAATTAGAAAAGCAAGCTGTATAGTTAATAACCCCCTATAGTATACCTTAGATACATTTATTTTTTCCAATCCTGGTGGATGATGTACTAAGTGAAAATTGGCAAACCTTAAACCATATAACTTTTATATTTAAATTAAATTTTGGAATTGCGAATATCCGAACACAGCGATGAACGTTTGTATACCAAATTAAGGTTATGTCAACTTGAAGTTTTTTAAGATTTTTGTTGTAGGTATACAATTATTTATCAAACTCAAAATGCCAAGTTAAAGTAGATACTTGCTCTAAAAAACTAATACAAATTGAAAAAAAAAAATAAACAAAAAAGATTTGCTTTGAAACTTAAAACATGAAAAATTGTTTGAATCTTAAGGGAACATCCCAGAGTAGAAGTTTTTATAAGCTAATAAAGGCACACATGTTTATATTTTTTGATAAAATTACTAGGATTGGGATCGAAGTAAAAGAAATCAGGCAGCAGGTTTACCTTTTCGCAGTCTTTATGATCGTTAAATTAGTCATTTAAACGGCATGAGAACTTATGTTAAGCCCGGTAGTTTTGGTTTTTGGTGAAAAATTGTCTCCGATTCTGTTGTTGGTAATTTTTCTGTCCTTCCGGACTATATTAAACAGTTTTTGTTGATTTGAACTTTCTCAATTGCTTAAATATAATTTTTTAGGTTTGATTAGATTTTTTCTTAAACCCAAAATGAAGTTAGTTTAATAGCCTTAAGATCTTGAGTATAATTAAACAGAATTCAGTGTTTTTTTTGTTGCTTTAGACTTGGCGCTCAAGGTCAGAAACTATTAATAACGGCGAATTTAGAAGTCTGCTCAGGCTTCACATATATATTTAAAGTAGTATTTCTAAGCAATGGTACAAAACTCGAACAGTTGATATGAGAAAAGAGGTGCCGTGCAATAAGGCCAAGTGAAATAAGATGTACATACAATTATATCATCAGGCCTTCTCAAGCCCTTATAAAGATTGGTTGATATCCATTTAAGGGCAAGTATTGATACAAAACTTCTGTCTATGTCTCAACATGCCTACTGTAAGGGCAAATCGGTTTTAACAGCGTTACACACATAAGTACGAGCTATAGACTACTTCTTCCATAACAGAGAGTTCACTATGGTTGCTTTCCTTGACATCGAAGGCGCGTTTAACAACGTGGACTCATCTGTAATCACATCTTCACTAACATTCCTGAACGTAGAGAGTTCGCTTTTGCAGTTAATTCATTTAATGCTGCCTAGCAGAATAATTAAATCGAAACTGGGCAACTCTTCGATAGCAGAGGGACACCGCAAGGCGGTGTTCTATCCTCTCTCCTGTAGTGGTAAATGAAATCCTAACTGGTCTGGATGCTGAGGGTTTCAGAGTGATTGCATATGCAGATGACGTTGCTATAGCGGTTTCAGGAAAGCAAATTAACATCATGAAAGAACTCTTACAAAATGCCTTAGACAAACTAATATTTTGGGCTGATCGGTGTGGACTGGGTGGTAACCCACACAAAACCGAATCAGCCCCATTTTTGAGGAAATGGAAAATTCCAGATGTTAACTCTTCCTATATTAAGGGTATCCAATTAAGGTTCTCACACGAGGCTAAGAACCTGGGTTTGATTTTAGACAAAAAACTAAATTGGAAACGCAATATACAAGAAGGACTCAAAAGAGCTACTATAGCTCTCTTTTCTTGAAAAAAAGCTATTGGTAATAAATTTAGCTTACAACCCCGAATTACTCATTGGTTATATATGTACATCGGTAATCAAACCGATTTTACGGTACGGTGTCCGTGTGGCAGTATGGTGGACTGCTTTAGAAAAAGCTATAAACCGCGAGAAACTTAGTCTAACGTTCAGATTGCCTATGCGTAAGAGGATAGCTTCGCACAACCCCATTAGCGGCATTGGATACCCTTTTCTACTGCTGCTGCTATTCACCTCAAAGCTTCATCGCAGTTTGTCAACAACATTGGCCACTTCGTAATTCTTAAGAACGAACTGCATATCGACAGAAATCTGGGAGATCTTTGTGGGAGAATAGGGCATTCCTGGAAGACGAGTCAGTATAAATGAAGATGAAGGGATTGGTGGAGGTGTGTAGTCTGATCTGAAAGTCTCTCATTCCGCCTTCCTAATCATTGTAGCGTGTTCCAGGCGGAAGTTTTGTCGCTAAAAAAGTCTTGTTTTGGCTTAAAGAAAACGTGATATCAGTATTTTCTCAGATAATGAAGCCGCTATCAAATCTCTGGACTCTGTCTCTACAAACTCTATAACAGTCCATAACTGTCGATCACCTCTAATGGTGACGGGCCATAGAGACATTCCAGGTAACTGAAAGGCAGATGAACTCGACAGGAACGGTACATTACAACCCATTCTACCACGTTTGGCTAATGCTGGCATAAAAATCGCTACTTGTAAACTATTGCTAATGGAAGACGCTTTGAAGAAGGAAAACATCAGAAAGAACGCCACGCGGCTATAGGCGTAAAGACTTTTGCAGGAGCTGTATGGATGAGGAAGAGGAGGAAACAGTTCTTCACCTCCTCTGAACATGCCTTGCTCTAGCACGAATTACCTAAGACATAACATAATC
Source organism: Eupeodes luniger (assembly GCA_951509635.1). Lineage (NCBI taxonomy): Eukaryota > Metazoa > Arthropoda > Insecta > Diptera > Syrphidae > Eupeodes > Eupeodes luniger. The sequence goes on along the minus strand of OX608073.1, from coordinate 313,160,267 downwards.
AGTCTCTGACGTTTCGTAAAGGACTCAAACTGGTTTCATTAAGCTCAGAAGAAAGACTTAAAATTCATGTGGTATCACAATGGGCCATTAAACTGGCCTAACTATGTCCTACTCCATCACGGACACCAACTTTTAAAACTTGGCCACTTTACAAAAGTGCACTTTGACACAGTGAAAAAACGCCACAATATTTTGAGAAATAGCTTTCTTTTACGTGAGGCCAATTGTAGATATTTGGCGTTATTTCACTTGGATTTATTTAACGGCACAAAATCGATTTTCTATTTTAAAGTGTTTCAATTTTCGTTGCTAACGTTAAGTCAATCAACGATATCTACTCTTGGTAAATTTTCCTTCCAAAATTAAATTTTGTCTTTGATGCTTTTTGAGATTCAATACTGAGACTTTTTTGTCTCGTAGCCATAAGCACTAAGCCTTTCACCAAAATTAATAAATAACTTCAATGACCTGATCGTGTTAATCCGTGCAAGTCTAAAATTTTCCCTTTTCTAATTTTTTATACACAAAAAAATATTGCTTGAGGAAGGAATTATTTAGTAAATCTATCTCCACGGTGAAAACATATTGTTGTCAAAAATGTATATCCTAATAAATAAGACTTCAATCCTTACCCTGATACATATTTTATAACGTATGTACGTATATATTTTACCTTTGTATGGTTAGAATATAAACAAGTCTAAGAACGGCAAGTAGGTATATACATAATTTGTTAAAGGTATAACATAATGTTCCCAGCAACTATAGCTATGTCTAAATGATATACATATATATTAAACTTCAACAAAATAAGAATATATGTACATACATAAATATAACCTTTTGGCGTAACCCTTTTCACATCCACGTTGTTTTAATTTTTGTATTTAGCTTCCAAACCCAAACGAACCAAAACCGACCCAACTAAAGTCAACCTTTAGATTAAGAGGAAGTCTTTTTACACTGCTTTGGGTAATATCAATATCTATAAAGACATCTTCTTTAAATAAAATGGAAACAAAAACAGCCTAACTACTTAATTAATCTTGGGATAAAGTATAGTATAGTACTTAGATATAGATAAATATATAGATAGATAGATAGATAGATAGATACATTCTATTTCCTTTGGGTATTTTTTTGTCACCAAGTTCCATATACAAGATATTACAAGCTAATTTATGTAAGCCCCAAGCTGAACCCTTTAAAGTTATTAGGTTAACTTTGCTAAACAAAAACAAATTTCTTTTGTTTCTCATCGTCCTTATTAAATTCAGGGATCTCTCTAGGACACTTTTCTTTCAAAGTCAGTTTGAGTAATTTTGAAGCAATTTATGTATGTACGTATATTTTTTTTTTTAAACATTTTTAGGTATACCCACCTTCCTATCCACCTTTAGTTAGCACTAACACTTAAAAACATTTTGAACCATCAAAACCATTTTTCAATAAATAAAAAATGATTTCCTATGAAATAGATAATTTAAAAAATGAGAGGTACAAAGTCGTATAGAAAACTTATTGCCATTCAAATATCTATCAATCCAGATATGACTCTATAATTCATCCTTATGTTTCATGATTGAAAACAAAAAAGAAAACGGTTGTTGTTTTCCGATTTTTCTTTGAGTAAAAGACTTTTCAATAGCTTTGTAAATAAACAATAATTTGAATGAAATTCCTTGTGGTAAACTGCTTTTTGCTGTATGGCTCTGTGTAACAGGAATGTAAGGAATTGCCCAGTGCCGGAATGATTTGGAAGGAAAAAACAAAAACGTTTAAACTCCGCCTTGGAAAAATAGGTCTCATATACAACTAACAAAACTTTCCAAATAAAAGGACACGGAAGTGCATATTTAAGTTCTGATATTACTACCATTTTAGAGGAACAAATTCAGGAGATTATTGGCCCCCTCCTCCCCCTAATATGAACTTCAGTATACAAATGTTTTGCTTAACATATTAAATAAGCTGAATGAAAACATTCGCTTTACCAAATTTCAAATGTAAAACTTAAGAAGTTTCTCAGATACAGCATTTCAAAAACCGCAAAATCCGTAACTGACTGATAGATCATAAGAATTATGAAGGGCTTCCCTACTTCGTGTATCCACCCCACTTTTTAAAAAAAGGTATTTATTTAAACAACCACTTCAAAGCATTGTTGTAGAATAATAAAATTTAGTACAAAAACGTACGAACCCAACGTTATCCTCGGATCCAACGCTAGTCCACAATGACACTCCCTATATTAGCTCGTTTGATAAAGCCAATTTGCTTGCAGCACAGTTTGCTGATAATTCGACGCTACCAAAGAGAGTCATGAGTCCTCCTGTTCTTGAGAGCGTAAACGATTTTATGGGACGAATCTTGATATACACAAATCCGCTGTCCCGGATAGTATACCCCCTATTCTTTTGAAGAGGGGCTCTTAAACGCAGCCAAACCACTAGTCTCTTTCCGAGTGCATTTGTCCAGCATGTCCCTATAAAAGGAGTACCCTCCTCGCCTGCCAACTATCGTATAATACCACTCACGTTTCTTCTTTCTAAGGTCATGTAAACGTTGATTAATTATCAGCTTGAGAAATATCTCGAAGAACGAAAGCTTCTTATACTGGGCAATATGGCTTTCGTAGCAATAGGTCCACCGATGATTTGAACAGTGAAACAAATCTTTACACTGTTTTGGGGAAATTAAGATTATTGCACTTGAGGTAGGTAGGTAGAAATGGCTGTCCTGCTTCGCACAGGACACAAATAGCGCTGAGTGCGCCGTTTTGATACCATACCTCGTGAGATTCTGAATGGATTTGAAAATGGATGTTCACGTTCCGCACGTGCAGTCCTATGTAAAATATAAAATGTAATTTTATTCTCCTACCCTACGGCCTATTATCTCATAGTACCATTTAGTGAGGGAGAAATAGGGGGGGGGGGATTAAAGCCACTTTGTGCTATTTAGGTATGAGATCAAATCTTTGATCTTGAATTCTGAGAGTTCCTCAATACCGTTGAAGAATTCCTTACCCAAGTGGAGTGCTCTTTTCCTGGCCAGGGCCGGACAATGGCATAGAAAGTGTGGGACTGTTTCTTTTGCATCCCGGTTCTCACAGCTACGGCAGAAAGAGTTATGTGATATACCCAATTTTGCCGCATGCTCCCCTACAGGCCAATGCCCTGTGCAGGTAGCGACAATCCTGGCTATGTCATGCCTTGGTTTGGAAATTAAATTGATTGATTTTGGTTTGTTATAGGCGGGCCAGATTTTCCTGAATATAACGCAACTCGTTAAACTACTCCACCTATGATTTGCTTCAGATGTGTATTTGGTCAGGATATTGCCCTTCACAACTCCAAGAGGAGCATATACACACAGAGAAAAACCAATGTGAATTCAAAAAAAATAAACATGATTCAACATGTTTTGCCAATGATTTTGCTTCATAGATGTTTCATGTTAATTTAATTATGATATATTCCCAAAAAAATTTAAATGAATTTAATACTAAATCATGTTAGTATAACATGTGAATTTAAGTTAAATCAATATTGAGATCATATTAAAATGACTCTATGATTCGTTTTGAATCATCTTTAAGGTCATGTTGAATTAACTTGGTCGACCTTGTTAAAACAATTAGGCTTCCTTTTAAATCGATTCGAACATTACTTTTGAATCATCATGATCATCATGTTAAATCAATTATACAAATCCTGTTAAAATGAATTTTTCACATGTGAAAACAACATGACTTTTCCTGTTAAATCGTTTTGATCTACAATTGAAACAATACGATAAATCATATTAAAATAAATCGATCTCCATGTTAAAACAACGTGATGATTCATATTAAATCAATAAGTTGTCATGTTAATTCATTGTATGAAATTCTTTAAAAAAAATCGTTTCCATGTCAAAACACCTATGAAATAATAATTGATTCAACGTAAATAGCAAAGAATTGTTTTATGAAATCAAAATGAGAAATCTTCAAAACTAGTGTAAATAAAAAGACAACCAATAATGTTAGTTTCATTATATCTTTTATTTTTATTAATTTCTATTATTTTTATGTATATTGATAATAAACAGTAATTTCATCAAAAGGCATCAAGAATGCCTATTTTACAATCTACAAGGAATTTTGCAAAACTTAAACCTGCTTTCGTACTTAGTGTTAAAGGAACATTAAGTCTAGAGTTAATGTTAATTCCAAACTATTTGAAGTCTTAATTAAAAAAAGAAGCGTAAACTTACTATCTTGGGGCTTTAGGATTGGAGAACAGTGCCATTTCGTCAAAAAATCAAAGTTAGTTGCAGATGATTTTAGTCCCAGTTATCTTAATGTAAATATTCACTGCCATTTATGCTTCACATCCTTTTAATTTGAAGAAATATCGAGATAGAGAAACCCTTAAAGATTTTAAAATGGACACGTTAACCTCTGCAGTGGTAACAGGAGTTATAGGATCTTCTCCCAATTGTAAAAATTCAATTTATTTTCGTTTCCAACCGTGAACGCCTTGCTCTTTGGTTACGTATCTGTCTCAAAGCAGAGAATGATGTTAAATTCCTGAAAATTAAAATTTAAAATACAGTAAATTATCGAAAAGTTTTGACAAAATATACCTACTTCTATTTCATTAGGGAATTGCTCCAGTTTGTCTTCTAATGTTGTTGGAAAATCCTTAGGCAATAATTTGACTCCGTTAAAATAAATGTATACCAAAATGCATTGATTAAATCTGCTCGAAACAAATCACTCCAATGGCCGTTGGTTTTGTAGAAGTCTAAAACTGCTTCTGCCTTGAGGCTTTCTAATAAAATTAGTTCTTACTTCTAAAAAAAAATTTAAACAGCAGAATGCAATTATAATTTAAAATATTATTTTTTGTCTACCTCATATAAGTTCAAGATTCCGACATCCCCAAACAAATGTAATAGTTGATGTTGTCGCAAAACTGGTCTGCCTTCTCAACCAAGAAAAGACAAAGTATCATCATCAATTCCGAACTGTGTCATAAGTAGGCAGAACACAATTAATTATAAAAATAAATAAATACATGAACAATTGTGCATACCCTACTCCTTCTTCAGCTGAATAAAGTTTCTTTGAAACCCGTAAGGAGACCAATCGGTGGAATAGCATCTTGAATATCTTCTTTTGACAAGTCAAGTTATTTTGTTTTCTTGAATGATTGCTAAACTCACTTTTCACCAAAAAACTTTTCACTTCATAAAATGCTTTCGACACGAGACGCGACTATAATTGAAATGAACTGATAGAATTTGTCCAAATGTTTTGCAGTAACATAGTTCGGAAAAATAACGGCACTTTATGTAAATTTTGTGGAATTCAATAAATAATAATTTTATTTCAACAAGATCTCATATTAAATTAAGAACCATCAATTTTGATTCATGGAGCTTCAAATCGTTTTAACATGACCCAATCTTGTTTTAATATGATAAAATGTTGAAACAAAATTGATTTTGTGTGATTGCGTTATTACAATGAATTCTTTATAACGGGATAGTTTTTTGTCATTCCTGAAAATTTAAGTAAAGGGTGTCTATGTGAAGAAGACAAAATATAACTCGATTTCAGATATTTATATTTTCAACTTTCTTTCATAATAAATATTTCATTGAAAAGGTAAAATTAATTGTATTTTAATTTTGAACAAATTTTCAATTCCAACACAATATTTGTTTCTTTTTTTATTGCAATAAATCTAAATGAACAAGAATGGCAATTAAGCAACCAGAATTTTTTTGTTTTGTTTCAACACAACCCAATCTAATTTTAATAGGAGAAATTGCTGAAACATATTATGTACATGATAACGGAATAATTGTTTGGTACTTGGCAAAATAAAGGGTGTCCACATTGCATTTTTTGCATATGGAACACCTCCAAATTTCTTTCTTCGATTTTATTCTAGAATAAATTAGATGCATGAATTACTTGTTTTGTATGACATGACTCATTTTGTTTTGTTGTAATCCAGCTGATGACAAGCCATTGGTGTTATTTAAATGCATAGATTACAATAAAGTTAGCTAGGGCTTACATGGCCACATTGGCAACACAATTTATGTACAATCTAGACCGTTTATTAATTGACGAAATTATACAAATGTTATCAATACTGTTTCTTGACTAAATTAGTACCTATACTAAACTAAATTTTTGTAAAAAAAAAGTAAACAATTTTTTCTTTAAATTTCCATTTGAAAATATTCGTTTGGAGGTTAAAACGAAATAATTTTGACATGAAATCCATTGATTTTGAAAAATATGTATATTAAGGACTGTTATTTCAATTGGATTTCACTTACGTTAAGTTGAGAGATTGATTCAACAATTCAAGATGTTTTCAAGCTCATGCACTTTTATTTTAACAATAAAAATTTGTATCATAGAATTTCTATATTGAACATTTCATTTTAACATTGTTGAATGTCAATTCTATAGAAAACAATGTAATTTTAACGTGAATCCTGTTTTGGTGTATTTTATACGTTGCGTATTGTTAAATCATCGATATTATTGTACATAATGACATGCTTCAATATTAAATCAAAATGAAACAACGTTGAATCGTAACGAAATCATTTAACAAAGAACAGATAGCATATTATAAAAATCGACAATTCTTCCTTTTGATTTTACATTGCATTATTTTTCTGTGTGTACTTTCACTGCCAGAGAGTTGTGAAGGGCTTATCCTTGCCTAGCTAGCTCATCTGCCTTCTCATTACCCTCATAGCCCCTATGGAAAGAAAACCACTCTTACCTGCCTCCAAGACATGGGGATATCGTTTAGTAAGAGGCAACCTTTAAAGATACTCTCGAGCCGTGGTACTACTAATTCAAGCTGATTTTGCAGCATTATAGGTAGTATTGCACTTGATATTTCAAAGGCGTTTCATAAAGTTTGGCACCAAGCTCTTTTATCAAAAGTGCGTGATTTTGGTATTGATTAATTTCTTATTCGTTAGATTAGAAATTACCATTCTAATCATTCAAAACAATTGTTATTGAAAGGTTTCAAGTCTTAAATTCATAAAATAAATCCTGGTATTCCCCAGGGCTCCATTTTGTCTCCGATCTTACATCCAGGAAACTAATCAACTTTCAATACTCCGTATGTGTATCACAGATCAAATCTTTTGGAATGATCACATATTGGATATTGCCAAAAATTCTGCTAGGTGCTTAGAATTTTTCCGACGGTGCAAGAAATTCTTCACCCCTTCTGATTTGGCTATAATTTACAAAGTCTTCATTCGTTAAAATCCCTAAAACAAGTTTAAATCTTTTGGATAGAATTCAAAAAAAGGGCTTTAAAAATGAAAAGCGATAGTACTAAAACCGAAACATTTACATCCCTTGAACAACGCCGCAATGTTTCTACCTTTCCTTGTTCTACCGTTATTTTAACAGGTGCATTCCTCCCCTCAAACAACTCATCCGTAACACTCGCACTTTTGGCAATGCTTATCAGAGATTTTTTGTTACCGCACATCGAGAATGTGGAATGCTTTACTCAACTCTTTTTTTCCCTATCACTTTGGTATTCAAAACATTAAGACCAATGTGCACCGGTATCTCCTGTTTAATACTTCGCTATTTTCCTAAAGATCGCTTTGTGTTTATTTTTTTAACACGTTAATGTTAAGGATATTTATAAACCCTTTGTGACCGTAAATTATAACAAAAAATAGTAGAAAAAACAAAGCATTTAAATTGTGGACTCAAGAGGCGTGGTATCCACCCACTGAAATACTTGCAAACAAGGAAAACATCGAAGTATTTCTTAATAAGAGATAATTACTGTAAAATGATTACTGAGTAAAATAAAGTATGTTCTAATTATTACTTTAACATCCACAATTTTATGGATTCCAAAAATTATCTTTCTCAAATATTGCCATTTTTACTATAATACAATATTTCTGCAATAAAATATACCTAAATATGTTAAATCCGCCTCTGGACTGGACTCATAAAATATACACACAGTTGAAACCTGCGCATATGAGTACGAAAAATACAATAACAAAAAAAAAAGAAAACAGAAAACAGAAAACAGAACAAAACAAAACAAGAAAAAAAAGAACACAACACAAAGAAATAAAAATTTAAATTATTTTAACAAAATTTAATTCAAAAGTTTTACATGAATATACGACATGATAAAAGGAACAATGTCAGAGAGGACAACTGGAGAGAAAAATGTCCTTTTCAAATATATAAATAATGTATAAGTTGTATTTTTCTTCTTCTTTTTGTTGTTGTGTTTTTACTTTTGTCTTTTTAAAGTGTAAAGGACCGACCCATCATCCAAGGACTTTTGCTCTTCTTACATACAAATGCATTTAGTATTATTATATATTAATGTATGTACGTACATACTTACGTACGTTGGTATGTAATTCTTTAAGGACCTTAAGGCATTTACATTGAGAAATTACTTTTGTACAAACGTTTAGAATAATATCCTTTATATTTTTTGTAAGGAGTTGTACATATACATATATTGGGTGGATGTAGGTATATTATTGTTGAAGACAGATTGCAAAATGCACACTGGTGTCGTGGTGTTGAATAAATTGCTTGAACTTTTCCTTACATTTTTCAGTTAGCAGTTGTATTTGAACTGACAGAAAAAAAATGTATTCTAAAGGAATCTTAAAAAGAAGCAAAAACCAACTTTAAGGACCTTGGATTTAACAAAAAAGAACAATAGGACATCTTATAACGTACAAGTACTTGTACCCAATTAAAATAAAAATGCTTTTCTGAAAACATTCACAATAAATCAAATGCTTCTGCATCTACATTAATCTGAGGAGAATGATAAATATAAATTTACCTAAATTATTTAATAGATCCTTATTACCACTTTAGAAAGAAATAACCTTTTTATTAGTTATTTGTTGGATTGGTAAGACTTTGCCAAACACCGGAAAAGGGCTTGTGCCAAGTCACTGCCCATCTTCTAGTGCGGTACAGGATGTACAATTGGCGAAAACGCTTCCTCTGGTCGGTAGTGGAAAGTTCGTGAATAATGATCGTTCCACTACCAAAGAGAGTAAACCTCTCCAGAATGCTCCTAGGAGCTCATATAAACAACGGCGTTATGCGATGAGGATTCTGGAATCCCCTGGTTCAACATTGGGGGATGGAAGTAATCCCATCCTTAGCAAGAGGCAGGAGTGGGCTAAATCCATTCTAAAGAAAACAAACGACTCCACGTCAAAACGACAAAGGTCCTTGGAGGAGTCCACTCCCGCCCCTAAAAAGCCCAAAGTGCGGAACACCAGCACTCCCAATATGGCTAGAGTACCTCTCACTAGACCTTTTAGTGAAGTACTTAAAGAGCCTAACAAGGTCATAGTCGCGGTCATTGATAGGAGCAATATTGATGGCACGATTACCTCTGACCGTTGGCAGATGGTGAAACTGGGGCTCTCGGCTGGTTTTCTCAAAGTCATGAGAGAGCATCCGGGTCCACCGCCTGTAACAAGCGATAGGGGTTGGCATCAAGGTCATGTCAAACTCATCGCTTGTAACGATCAGAGGTCGCGCGATCTCTATACGCTTGCTGTCGGCATGCTGGGCGAAGTTTGGCCAGGCGCAAGACTCGAGGTCGTCGCAAAGGAAGATATTCCTTGCAGGCCGAGAGCTCGCGCATGGATCCCGAAAGAACCCTCATGCCCAGATGACATCAGTGAAATGATCAAGATCAGCAACCCGGACCTCCCTTGTCACGACTGGAAGATCGCGAAACTGGAGGAGCCAAAGGGTCTTTATCGAAGTGCGATTATCGTAATCAATAAAGACTCTGTGGCTTCTCTGGAGCGAGATAAGGGAGTGATAAGGTATGGTTTCGAGACAATCACGCTCCGCATATACAAAAAAGATGAGGTAGACGCTTCATGCGAGCCTCCACAACCCTCTTCGAAAGCTGTGTCGCAAGACGTAGGGGGTCCCAGTGCTAGTATCACCTTCCCATCCTTGGATGTGGATGATGATGTACCAGGGTCCTCTTCTGTCGCAGCACAGTCTTCTTCTGAAGCTGTGTCGCAGGACGTAGGGGATCCCAGTGCTATCACCACCTTCCCATCCTTAGATGTAGATGAGAAAGTAGCAGAGCCCTCTTCTGTCGCAGCACTTCTACTGCAAACGTCAAAAGTCTATCCCTAATGGAGACCGATGACTCAATCAACAAAGTTCTCCCCAGTGAGGAGGAAGATGAACTATTAGGTTCTTCTTCGTCTGATCTGGATGAGCTGGATTTAACAGTGGTGGAGGTTGATCTGCCAATTTGTAGCCAAAATGCTGCAAATACTACAGATTAATCTCCAACACTCCAAAACGGCTTCGGCCTCCCTTCTTCTCCGCCTGACAAAAACTGGAGAAGATGTCGTTCTCATCCAAGAGCCCTGGATTGTGAAATCCCTGGTTCGAGGATTGAGAACTCCTGGCTACTACGTGTTATATGTAACAGGAAAAGGTAACCCAAGGTCCTGCATACTAGTAAAACGTAATCTAAATGTATTTTTACTCCCTAATTTCAGTGATAAAGACGTCACCACAGCCAGTATGGTAATAGACAACCACACCTACTGGCTGGTATCAGCGTATTTGGGCCACGACCACCAGGGCCCACTACCTGGTACCATTCTGGAAAGGACGATCGCTGAATCAACTAGATGTAAAACCAACATAATTATCGGTTGTGACGCCAATGCGCACCATACTACGTGGGGTAGTACCGATATAAATGACAGAGGTGAGTCTCTTTTTGATTATATTTTAACAACTAATCTGGTAGTATGTAATGTAGGTAGTGAACCAACCTTCGTTACTAAAAATCGACAAGAAGTCTTAGATATGACTCTTGTCTCGTTATATCTCTCAAATCAAATATTGAATTGGAGAGTATCAAAGGAGCACTCGTTCTCCGATCATAGATACATCCAATTCACACTTATTGAAGAGTTCCCAAAACCGATCCAATTCCGAAACTATAGGAAAACAGATTGGCCAAAATATAGGGCAACTCTGAAGAATCTGATAAAACCAGAACTTTCGGACCCGCCATTGTGCACTTTTGAACTCGATCAAAAAGTCGACGAGCTTACAGCAGCCCTTAATAAAGCCATGGAAACTGCCTGCCCCCTCACTATAGTGCGGGGAAAGAAGAAACCATACTGGTGGGCTACTGAACTGGGTATACTCCGGAAAGGCTGTAGAAGGCTTTTTAATCGTGCAAAAAAGACTAGACATCCACAAGACTGGGACTCCTATAAGGAATCCCTCAAAAAGTATAAAAAGGAATTGAGAATAGCCAAAAGATCCTCTTGGAGATCCTTCTGTAGCTCAATAGAAGAATCTTCGGAGGCATCCAGGATAAGGAAGATTCTCTTGACAAATCCAACCATGCCTAGTTGTCTTAAAAACTTAAATGGTACTTGGACTAACTCTTGCGAAGAAACGCTAAACCTGCTACTTGACACCCACTTCCCTGATAGCTCCAAATCCGTTAATACAACAAACCATCCTGGGTCGGGTATTAACTTAACTTTTCCTCAAGGTCTTATTACAAAAGAAAAGTTGACTTGGGCTCTGAATAGTTTCAAACCTTACAAATCTCCAGGGCCAGACCACATCGTACCAGCTGAGCTACAACTTACGACTGACATAACTTTGCCCATCATTGAGATGATCTTTAAAAGTTGTCTAGATATGGCCTATATACCTCAGCGATGGAGAGAAGTAAAGGTAGTTTTCATTCCCAAGGCGGGCAAGTGTTCGCATGTCAACCCTAAAGATCTAAGACCTATTAGCCTATCATCATTCATTCTCAAAACTCTGGAACGTTTGATTGATATCCATATACGTAATAGCATTGATAAGAGACTATCAATGTCTCAGCATGCTTACTGCAAAGGGAAATCGGTAGAAACAGCCTTACACACTCTGGTAAGAACTATCGAATACTCCCTAGAACAAAAGGAATATACTATGGTGGCCTTCCTGGATATTGAGGGCGCTTTCAACAACGTTGACACATCCGCTATCACCTCTGCTATGACGACCCTAAACGTCGATTACTCACTCTGTGAGTTGATTAATCTAATGCTAAAAAGCAGGATCATCAACTCTAAGATGGGGGATTTTTGTACGAAAAGGTCTGTCAGTAGAGGCACTCCGCAAGGTGGTGTTCTGTCCCCTCTCCTGTGGAACATAGTGGTTAACGAACTACTAATATCCCTTGAGAGAGAAGGCTACAGAGTGGTGGCGTATGCCGATGATGTTGCTATCGCCGTCATAGGAGAACATCCTAATACACTGAGAGACCTCCTCCAAAACGCACTCAATATGCTCACTAGATGGGCAGATAAGTGCGGACTTAGTATTAATCCTCAAAAAACAGACCTCGTCCTTTTTACACGGAAATACAAGATCCCAAAAATTGTACCTCCTTCAATAAAAGGTGTACCACTAATTTTTACAAATGAAGCCAAATATCTTGGTCTGATATTGGACAAAAAATTATGTTGGAAACCTAATATTCAGGAAAGAGTTAAAAAAGCTACAGTAGCTCTTTTCCTTTGCAAGAAAGCCATAGGAAGCAAATGGGGTTTTCAACCTCGCATAACCTATTGGCTATACACATCGGTCATCCGACCAATACTTATGTATGGGGTTGCAGTATGGTGGACTGCACTGGAGAAAGTCACATACTATGACAAACTCAGCAGAGTCCAACGCACTGCATGTCTCTGCATAAGCGGGGCATTAAGAACCACACCCTCAGCAGCGTTGGACACTCTCCTCCATCTGACGCCCCTCGACATATTCAGCAAACAAGTGGCAGCGAGTACAGCTGTAAGACTCAACGCCTCATCTCAATGGACCAACAACAATGTGGGGCACTCCATCATTTTGAACCTCTTTGGTTCTACACCAAAGTACATAGACTACACTATTCCAAAACCCCAATTTGGAAAAAACTTCCAAGTATCCATTCCATCTAGAGATGAATGGGAAGACAAAAAACTCCTGGATGACAAAAGCATCCATTTTTATACAGATGGATCCAAGACAAATGAAGGAGTTGGTAGTGGTGTGTACTCAGAAAAGCTTAATCTAAGCATCTCATTCCGCCTCCCTAATCATTGTAGCGTCTTCCAAGCGGAAATTTTAGCGATCAAAGAGGTTCTCTCCTGGCTAAGAGAAAACGTGATATCAACTTCTGATATCCGCATCTTCTCTGACAGTCAGGCTGCTATTAAATCTCTTGACGGTGTCTCAACCAAATCTCAAACGGCCCTCGATTGTCGATCGTCTCTTATGGAGATGGCGCAGCAATTTAACATTCACCTATGTTGGGTGCCGGGCCACAGAGACATCACGGGAAATTGTAGAGCCGATGAACTCGCTAAAAATGGAACCGTCATGCCTATTTCACCTGAAAGGGAGAAGATAGGTATACCGATAGCTACATGTAAACTCATGCTAAAAGAAACAGCTTTTTCGATAGCAAACTCTAGATGGCACAATTTATCAACATGCGCAGCCACAAAACTCATATGGCCTTCACTGGACCTAAAGCGCTCTAAAGACTTGCTATCTCAAAGCAGACTTCATATTAGCTCCCTAATAGGTGTCCTTACGGGACACTGTCTCATAGGCAGACACGCAACACGTCTTGGTGTAGCCTCAAATGACTTCTGCAGGAGCTGTATGGACGAAGAAGAAGAGGAAACAATCTCTCACCTTCTCTGCACTTGCCCTGCTCTTTCACTAAGACGCAAACTTCATCTGGGAGACTACTCTTTTGATAATCCCAGTGAACTAGCTAAAAAGGATATCAAATATCTTCTTCGCTTTATAAAAAGCTCAAAATGGTTCGACTAGTTAGAAGTAATTCTCTAGATTCAGGTGGTATCACAATGGGCCTTTTCTTTTGGCCTAAGTGTGTGGTTTCTAAATCCGCAGCCACGTTAACCTAACCTAACCTAACCTAAGACTTTGTAATTTTATCAGCAACATTTATTAAACGATTCAAGTGAGCATCTCTATTTCTTTTGAATATGCGTAGAATGGATATTGTTTATACTTCATTCCAGACGACGATATTGAATTTAGGAGCTATCAAAAAGATTCACCGAGTTCAAATAACTTAAGCTCCACTCTGAAACGACTGTCAAGTAAAATGTGTATGATAAATTTAAAAAAATTCTTAATCGGAGTAAATTTCTAGAGTGAAGTAAAATAGCTTTAACAACTACGAACGCAACAATAACACACGCCTAAAGTGGTCCTACGTGTAATTTTGGAGACATATTTCAAAATAATTTTGTACGTAACAGTTAATTAAATTAAATGGACATTTAAAACGCGCTGAACTTCGTCCAGATCAATCTGAAGCACTCTAAGCGTGCTTCGAATAATCTAAAAGATTATTTAGAGAACTAGGCCTCATAGATAGCCAATAGGACCTTATCTACACAATCTCAAACCAAAAAAAGTGTTTGAATCATCAGTTAAAACTGCTTTTAAGATTTCATGCCAGTAAAATACAACCTTAAAAATTCCATCCCTGCTGGAAAACCTTTCTGCTCTAAGGGAAATGACCCCAACGATCTTAAAAATCTGTCACAAAAAAGATTTGTATACCAACCATATTAAGCTTTCCTTAAAGTTTATAAGCGAACTAAAAAAACTGCCAAAAAACAAAGCTCTAGATAATATTGTCGATCGGTACATTGTACATATGTAACTGATTTTTCTAGACTTTGTAAATTCTTATTGAAGGAACATCTTTTCTGATGAAATCTGATGGATTGTGGACATCCTCTCCAGCTGAGTCCTTGGAAGTACTGATGGCGGAGACATGGAGACAGGTTAAAGTAGTTTTTATCCCGAAAGTGTGTATACGCGAAGGATTTTCGGACAATTAGCTTCACCTCTTTTGCGCTTAAAACACTGAAACGTATCCTATTTACTTACTTTTATCAGAGACTTTGTAAAAGAATGTCCGCTAGAAGAATCTCAGAACGCATATCTCAAATGCAAGTCTACTGATAAGGTCCTGCATGAGGTATTGCGTAAAGTTGAGAAGACAATTTATTATAAAGAATTTTATCTTAGACCTAGAAGGTGTTTCCAATAACGTCCTTACTGAATCGACTCACGAACTTTGAGGTAGAGGTTTTTTTGAGAATGGATAATTTCTTTGCTAAGTGATAAAAGGATTCAAGCTTTGATAGGGACAATCTCTTCCAAACATGTGAGTAGTGAAACACCCCAGGGGGTGTTCTATCCGCACTCTTATGGATTTTAGTCATGAATAAAATCCTCATAAAGTTAAAAAGTTGTGGGGTGAAGGCAGTAGCTTATGCTGATGATATGGTTTTAATGGCGGAATTACTAGCTATCAATTCGGCCACAACATCTTTTAACAACATGGATGATTTATCCAGCCTCAATATTAAGATCCGTGTCACTCATATTTGGGTTTCAGGTCATAGTGGCATTGAAGGAAATGAACGTGCTGATGAGTTGGCCCGGCAAGGATCAGCCCTTCATAGCTCACTGGTTGGAGCTATGAAGACAAAATTTTCTCAATTTTTCTGACAGAATCCAACCGCAGCAGGTGGAACAGTCTTAAGGACTGTAGTACTATATCCACGAAGATATATCCTACCTATAACAAAAACCGTTCTATTCGACTTTATGCAGAACCAGGCATGATATAGCCAGGGTCACTGCAATATGTACTGGACATTGGCCGATAGGAGATCATGCAGCAAAGCTGGTTATCCCTCACAATACTCACTGCCGTAGGTTCGGAGACCAACATAAAAGGGAAACTGTGATTCAATTTATCTGTAAATGTCCTACCCTGGCTGGTTCTAGAATGTTAAGAGTCGAAAGAACTTTCTTCAAAGATCTTGATGAACTTTCCGAGATGAAAAAAAAGACCTGATTTACTTTGTGAATGCGACGAAATGGCTCTAGGATCGCTAATTTCGTCATTTAAAATCCGTCATAATATTATCTTTTTATAGTTTTATTCTTCATTACATCGATCCAACGAGTTTATGGTACCAAAACGCAGCTTTCCAGCGCTAATTGAGTCGTGCAGCAAGGGTTGTTAATTAATTATGTAAGAAACTAAATGAAATATTAAAAAGATTTAAAATTTCTCTGGAAAATAAATATTTGTACTATGTTAAATCATCATAAAATTTGTTGTTTGGAACTATGTCTTCTTTTCATCATAATCTCGATAATCTGGATCCGGTATTGGCCTCATTCAACAATTTTTTGTTTGAAAATAAATAAGCGCAAAATTTTTGATACATTGAAACATTTTGTGTCGGTGCACACTGGTTTTGAATTCCTGAATATTTGCTATGACTGGGTAACATAGTGTGGTAAAGCATTCCACATTAGCGTAGTAAGATTAATGAACGAATCTCTGTACAGGGAATACTGATGAGCATTCCTGGAGGTGCGAATATTGCAGTTGAATTGCTTGAGGGAAGGAATGTAACTGGTTATTTTTCTAGACCATAATACGTTACAGTAACGAAAAATACGACAGTTTTCAAGCGACGTAAATAATTAATAGATTATATAATCATCAATCAATTAAAATACTCTACGTTCATTACTTTCCAACAGACTTAAGTAAGTTGCAGGAACACCAGCAAAGAGATGGGAGTTATACTTGAGCTTTTGACTTATTTAAGTCTTATAGATTGCAGCTAGATCAGGGGGTGAGAAAAACTTCTTGCATCGCCTTAGGAAACCTAAATATCTTGCTGCATTTTTGGCGACATCGTGTATGTGATTCTTCCAAAAGATGATGAGAATTTAGATATTTTGAGTCTCCTTAATAAAGTGCGTATTTTTCTATTGAAATTTTCTATGACCGTACCAAATAAATATGACGGAATTTCATAAATACACCTGGTCTTGAGCTTGTTTGAACAGACCTTTGATTTCAAAGAAATGTAGAAATGTAGCTCTGTTCCGAAAAATTGCCAATCAAGCAATTGGGAAATGACTGAAGCATATATGTATGTACATAATTGAATAATAATTAAATATAAATAGTTTCTCTGGCTGCATGGCATCTTTCACTGAATTGTTGGTCCGATCACTAAGGCCCCTTTCACACCAAACGAATCCGAACCAGTCTGGATCACTCCGAATCAAGTTGAATCTGATTCGCCATCTCCACTCTTTCACACCAGCTGAATCAACCTGAATCTATGAAAATCCTTTCATCTTCTTTTTGTTTTCCTTCTTTTAGTTGCTCTCTCTCTCGTATGGTTGTTGATTCAAGACTGACCGGACGAGGAATCTGACAGGTTGAATCAAGTGCGCCCTCGAATCAAGCCTGATTCAACCAGATTCGTCCGGTCTGAAGGCGGGAAAAGAATCCCTTCACATTTAAACGGAGCGCTCTAAGCCGAATCTTGGTTAATCAGATTCAACTTCATTCGAAGTGATTCTGATTGATTCGGATTCGTTTGGTGTGAAAGGGGCCTAAGAGTTCCAAAATTCATTCAATGAACTATTTCCTCGCTGAATGGTTTTAATTGTTTTAACCTTTAAGTATTTCGTGCGAGAATTCACTGTAGAGAGCTGTGTGAGTAATAGGGATGGAGGGGACCTACAGTTTATATGCCGAATCCGAACGGCTAATTTGAGAAAGCACTTTTTCATGACTAGAATTACTCTTGGAGAATTTGTCAATTCCTCGCAAAAGGCGCAGTACCCGAAAAACTTTAGGTGGCACAAACAGGGATCGAACCCAAACTGTCAGCTTTCACCTTGTCATCTTTTTCCTTTTGGCAACACTATACTATAAAATGGAGCAAAAATTGCATTAAGCTTGAATTAATAGTACACCGTTTAGTAAAAAAATAACTAGAGGAATTTATGAAACAACAAATTGCTTTATTTTTAATTTAACTCATAAATAGATGAATTTTAAAATATAAGACCCTTTCGAAAGTAAACACAATGTTTTTGTAGGCTTTGAATAATTTTTTTTACAGACATGAGCCACGTCAACTAAAACAACAATATTTTGTGTTTAATCCCTTTAAACATGCATATTCCAAAAACACTTACATATAAGTATTTTCCATTTTATATGTGAAGGTGAATTTATAACTTTTATTTCCTTTATTTTTGTTCTGTGTATTTTAGTTCTTTAATATTTTGATTTCTATATATACTTTATTGCGAAATAATCAATAATTTACATAACATTATACTATTTGCAAATTCCTCGCAAAAGGAAAACGCATATCACTAGAATTCTTGAACAAAATTAATTTCCTGGCCTACAGCATTTATTTTCCATCATCCCATAATCATGTAAATTCCGTACCTCCTCCTCCCCGCCAACTTTCACATTCACGAAAATATTATTTGCATAAATCAACCATTAATTGATAAACATTATTTTGATTTATCTATATATTCATACTTATATAAAAAAAATTATATCCGGTTCGGTTTTATTAATTGGTTGCATTGAAAAATTTTAATTGGTATTTGTATTTATTTAATAAAATGCCTGTGTGTTTTCCAAATGAGCCTATGAAATGTGTTTACTTATGTTAAAAAAAAAAACGTTTTTGAAACAACAAAGAATACAATTTATGGTTATTTAGAGGTTTCAGATAAACATTCTTTTGCCGACCTTTGATTATTATTATCCTTCGGCTTTGGGTGGGTTAATTAGACCGCGGACAAATAAGTCCGGCTAATAACTGAATTCCGTTAGTTTAGGAATGTTCATAACGAGTTATTGGGGATGGGGGTTGGGAGTTGAAATTTTGAAATTCCATAATAACCAATATAATAAAAGGAGGATGAATAGACCAAACATATAGATAATGTACGAGTTCAATTGTGGTTATATACATAAATAGTGTAATGGATATGCTTTGGTTTTTAATTTCAAGGCAATTTCGAAATGTAATTTAAATTAATTTGAACTTTTAAATAAAAAAAAACTGTGTTTTCGTTGGAATTAGTTATGGAAATATGTAAACAAATATTGATTTTCGACTTTATGCCTAACAGTTTTCGTTAATTGAAATGTGCATTGTATGTATTCCGTAAAATTACTCACCCATGTATAGAAAAATATTATCCACACTTTCTAAAGCTATATAAGTAATGTCAGATCTAACAAAATTACAGAAGTCAGTGCTTTGACAATATCTGCTAATTTGATGACAGCAGCTTAATACCTGGCAAAAAGAAATTGTCTTGTCACAAGTTCGGAACATTTTAAAGCAATCCTCTCACAATTTTGGTGTTAAATTGGTAGTTGATTTGATTTAACTACCGCTCAAAATGTTTATTATGAAAAACACTTAAAAAATGTTCAACAATTGTCATGATATCTCAAGCTTGTGACAGTTTTAAACATCGGTCGTCTTATAATGGCTAAACATGAAGTTGCTTCCAATACTCTCCCACAAAATTGTAATTTTACACGATTTAAGGAAGTGTGATACAATTGGCTTTACAGACCGTTCTGACAATCGTCTACACTTAACTAAAGACGACTATAGGCCTAATATTCGATTTACCATTAAGAGATTTAATTTTTTTTATTAAGAAATTATTATTTCATAGACAAATCAATGGATCCAACTTCAAAAAAAGGTTCCACATTTTCGGCTGTATTTCCTTAGTAACTTCACAAACTCCATGTTTAAGGTCTTGAATCAATTGTGGAGCATTGACATAAGCATTTACATATGTTATCTTTCACATGACCTCAGAAAGAAAAGTCTAAAAAGTCAAATCGCAAGATCTCTGTAGCCAATTGTGATTACCTCTTCCAGAATTAACATGGTCAGAAAACTTTTCTTGAAAAACTGCGAATTGTGGACTTAAAATGTTTACCATATTTGTTCAACAGTTTTAATGTGTTGTTGAAGCGTGTACTGATTTTTATTTAAGTAATGGCGAAGTTTTTTCTTATCAAATGTCAAAAGATGACAGCTTTAAAAGTGACAGCTGCCAAAAAAATGGGCTCTTTAAAATTAAACTTTTTATTGGAAAACCAAAAACCAAGACGCATGAACGATTTTATTAAAATGAAAATATTTTCTACAAATAAGACCTATTGTAAACGTAAAAAAGCCTTGAGGGAATTTATGGAAGCAAACATGAAATGTAAAATTTCATTTCATTTAAAGAACAAAATATAAGGAAATTTAAATTTTATACTAAAGTGCGTTTCATTGCGGACTTCCGGTTTGCTATTTATTGTGTAAGTTTGTTTTTACAAATGGTGGCAGTGGTTTGTTTTTTTCTTGCTATGGCTAACTTCTGATTGTTTTCTTTTTATTAATGTTTATTGTTTGCTGGCAATAGTATTACAATTTTGACAGATAGCTCTGAATAATCAAGAATTTTAAATTAATTATATATAGCTAAATTCTTTTTTTAAACTGCTATCACAAGTTTAAATTCTTTGGTCACCTCTGTCAGAACACAAAAATCATAGGAGTTAAAAAGGCTTAAGTTACTACATTCTGGTCCTCTACTCATTTTTATGGTACAAAATATATTTATTTTCTTCATTTTAATAAAAGTTCTTGATTAGTTAAATTGGTAATGTCTCTTAAGATTTGGCAATAACCTTCGATAGGATAAAAAGAATTATTTAATTTAATCTTTAGAATAAATTTAGAACTAGGAAAGATCCAATAAAATTTTGCTGACTTGAAAATAATTTATGGTCAATATTTTCATAATTTCATTACTAATATAAATGCTGCTTGCCTTGAATTATCTAAAGATGATGTGTTGTTATCTCTGGACAACAGTTTTTCCGCTGCACCAGATAATATTTTCCACTTCTTTTAAAATTTGTCGAATACAATGCTGCAGACTCACTGTTTTATATTTTCAACATGTATTTACGACAAATTAAATTTTCAGATACATGGAAACATTCTCTAATTACTCCTCTGCACAAAACTGGATCTAAGGGATCTGTGAAAAGGCCTGTTAATAGACCTATTTCTAAACTTCAGTTAATCTCTAAAGTATTTGAAGCAATTGTTAAAAATAAACTGTATAATTTGGTTCGAAATCGTATTTCCGAGCATCAGCATGGCTTTATGAGTAATTGATCGAAGACAACCAATTTATCAATATTTACGAATTAT
Source organism: Eupeodes luniger (assembly GCA_951509635.1). Taxonomy (NCBI): domain Eukaryota; kingdom Metazoa; phylum Arthropoda; class Insecta; order Diptera; family Syrphidae; genus Eupeodes; species Eupeodes luniger. The sequence goes on along the minus strand of OX608073.1, from coordinate 313,139,018 downwards.
TATTGTCTTGGTTGTTTGGAAAATTGGTTGCAAGTCGACGTTATTCACACCGATTTTTAAAGGCATTTGATCGTGTGCTACATAATATTCTTTTAAAAAAACTTGAGCTGCTTGGGTTTCACTCGGCCCTCCTTGATTGGATTAAAAGTTATTAGGTTGGAGGTAGTCAATCAGGTGTACCACATGGCAGCCACCTTAGACCACTGCTTTGTATTCTTTTTATTAATGATTTGCAAAATTATATTTCTTATTCGAAGTAAAAGGTGGTTTTTTAAAAGCTATAGGAAAGTTAAAAAAACGCATACAATTCAGAAAAATACATACAATCTTTATTTGAATCGATAGTACGGTCCATACAATTTAATGTTTGAAGATTATTTCATGCAAATGTTGACCTTGACTGCGCCTTAAATGGTTCATCCGCTTAGTCCAATTTTGGCATACTCTTTCCAACATTTCGGCCGGTATCTCACGAATAAATGCTTCAATATTATCTTCCAATGCGTCATTTGAAGAGGGCTTGTCTATATAGATATGAGCTTTAACATAGCCCCACAAAAAATAGTCTTAAGCCGTTAAATCGCATGATTAAGGAGGCCAATTGACAGGTCCCGAACGTGAAATAAAATGTTCACCGAACTCGCCTCTCAATAAGTCCATTGTTGCACGTGCTGTGTAGCATGTAGCACCGCCACCACATGTGAAGAAGTACGGTCCAATGATGCCACCAGCACATAAACCGCACCAAACTGTGACTTTTTGTGGATGCATTGGTAGCTCTTGCAATGCTTCTGGTTGATATTCACTCCAAAATCGACAGTTCTGCTTATTTACGTAACCATTAAGCTAAAAATGAGCTTCGTCGCTGAACACAATTTTTCGCGCGATTAACTTTCTTAACAGAGCACGCATTTTGATAATAAAATTCAATAATTTGCAAGCGTTGTTTGTTTGTAAGACTATTCATGGTTAAATTATAGACCAAACTGAAGATGTTTGACAGTGAAACAAATTATGCAACGTGCGTCAGTGTTGCCAAAAACCAGTATTGCCAAAAAGATAATAGCTAACAAATCACCCTTTATCTCTTATGCGCCGATGATCTCAAGACTTTTATCTGTGTGTGATCTCCATTAGATGCCAGTAACCAGGACACTACATAGTTTCAATTACAAAGTTCATTTTCATTCATTGCAAAGGTTAACAAGACAAAAAGATCTTGGAGTTATCTTTGACTATTAAATGAGTTTTTCGCTTCAAATCGACCATGTTATTTCTAGAGCTAACGCAATGTTGGGTTTTGTTTCTAGAAATTCCAAGTCTTTTGAAGATCCATATACTCTAAAAAACCTTTATTTATCCCTTTTCAGACCTTTGCTGCTGTATTGTTGGATTATATAGTACCCCTTAAGTATCCTAAGAATTAAAAAAGATTAGAAAAGATTGCTTTACGTAAGGTTTTTAGAAACTCAGATATTCCATCTGAGACCAGGTGTATCTTAATTGATTTAAAAACTTTCGTGCTGAGAAGAAAGCTACATATATTCGATATTCTTTGCTTTCGATGTTTTGAATTCTAACACAGATTATTCTATACTTTGCTATCAAAGTTTAATATTTACATATGTACCTTCTCGTAGTTTTTGACCTAGAGATATTAATTTTTAACATGTTCCTTTTCATAGTGCAAATTATGCTTAACACAATCCAATTACTGATTCTTGTATTGCTTTTAATTAATTTTATTTTTTAATTGATTTTAATAATAGTAGGTTAGATATTAAGAGAGATTTATGAAAATTGTTATAAACTCTCTTATTTTAAGTTAATTATATTGAACATATGTATTATAAATCTTATTATTAATTGATTCAAATGCAGCCTCCATAAAGTCCTCCATAAATAAAAAAAAAAAATTAAAAATTAAAAGTTTAGGAATACCCTGTTTTTGTTTTCAGGTAAAGTATTTAATTTTTTGCCGAAGGCCAAATAAATCTTCAAAAGTGGACACACTAAAAAATCTAATAAAGATTTCAACAATTCTCTCCTGAGTCTATTAAAAACTAAGTTATGATTGTACTTTTTAAAATAGAAGTGATAACATATTTTTAAATAGCTAAATTCAATTTTATATTAATAGCCCCGTAAATTAAAACTTAAAACTAAAATAAATACAAAATAAAACATCAAAAAGATGTAGATTGTAGATATACATGTATATGCACGTATGGAAACGGACCGGTGGGTGACAGGCGGCAGTAGGCAGGCGGCGGGCGGGCGGTACTCCTCGAAGTTCAATCGGTGTGACATTCAACATTAATATTTCTTCACCCAAGCGATAAATTCACACACTCTTTCTATATTCGCGGTACAAATTAAATGACATTTACATGCCCCTTAGACTTATTTACTTTGGCAAATAGTCAATAGAATTAATCACATTCCATAATAATTTCAATCTTATCCAATCCTATTTCGAACTTGTACGATTATAGACCTTAGAATTTATGTATGTACATACATATCAACAGTACATATACCGAAACACATTACGTCACAACCATATTTTGTATTCTCGAATTCTGATGAATCTAAATTCGCTATTTGCTTACGATACGACAAAAAACAACAACAACAACCACGACGGCTACGACTACGAGTTAAAAGGAGATGTACCGCCCGTGTCGCTTCTGTAACCCCAATCACCATACCACCAGGACTGCCACTGCTGCCGCACGCCGCGCCGCAGGCCACAGGCAACCCAAATTGGTTCGCTCGTAAATCATATCCACATCGTTCAATGTTACGGAGAGTCACAAACTTTGTCGTATTTGATATCGATGAAAACAAATACACATTTTTTTGGCAAAGTTTCAAAATTATTTTTGTTGCTGTCTTGCATTTTGGGCGTACTGTAAAAACACTCTGAGTCACTTGTTTAAAGACAGATTAATTTCGTGTGGGAGTGCGGCCGGCAGGTCATGGATGGGTGAGTGAATAACCTTCACAGCACTAGTGTCACTTTTAAATTGAAAATCATCAAAAATTGTTGTTTGCATGAATAGTGAACAACTCGTTTGAAGTGGTTTAAATAATGTAATTTAATTATAAGAATAAAAACTCTATTCAGTTTTAAAAAATTAAAAATAAGAGAGTTCCGTAAAAGTATTCTGGTGTACAGAATTAGTCAGGATAATTTTATGAAAACACCAACAATTTTGGAGTAAGCGAACTCAAAAGCTTTTAATTCTGCACGAAAAATTAAACTATTTACACAAAATTCGACATCCCAGTATTTTGCTTAAATCGTTGTCCTCATCTAAAAAATATATAAATACCGGAATTTTGATATTTAAGAACTATAAATTTGTAGTTGACATTCGAAATGAGGGTTAGCCATTGGGAATATCAACTAGAAATTTATAGTTGATATATGTATATCAAAGTTTAACAAACGAATTGATAAGAATTTTTAAATTGAGAATGTTTCAGATTGTTGTGAATAACAAATTATGTATAATAAATTATGTATACATAAAGAGTTCCTAAATTTCATATTAAATGAAATTTCAGAAGATTGAATTTAAATTTTTATGAACTATCAACCAATTGATGATCCTTTGGCATGAAGAGAAAACAAATAAGCCCTCCGAAAATTGGACTAATAATTTATATAATCTATTTAATTTACTCATTATGTTAAATATTAACGCTAAGTTAACAAGCAAAACTTACAACTAAATAAACGATTATGTAATGCATTTCAATTAATGATAAGAATTTAAATAATGTGAGAAAAAAATTATTTTGAAACTATTGGTTGTGATATTATGATTAACAGAATTTATAAGAAAATCATTCGTGTTAAATTTGTACACGTATGTATGTTTCTTAAGTGGTTAATTGGACTGTTTGAAAAATTGTTTGATCGGCTAAAATTTGTTCAAAACGGCAGTCAATTTCTCAAGTTATTTTGACTAACACAAAAGCAGCACAAAACTAAAGATGTAATGGACCCATTCTTTTGGTTATTAGCTAGTGGTCGAAGACCTATTAGTATTAGTCTATCAAGATAAGGAGGCAAAGGTACTTCATGTGACCATGGGAAAAAACGTAAAGTAAACTTTAAGAACCTTCTTTGCATACCTTCAAGTATGAATATGAATGGAGTAAGAAGTGGCCCAAATTATACAACCTTATTCAAGGACTGATCTGACAAATATTCCATTATAAAGAGTTAAAATAACCCTAAAAGAGTTCTTTGACATTAGCAAGAAAGAACATTTATAAAACAGAAAGTTCGAAGTTTTCAGAGTGACGTAATCCAAAGTTTAGAGTTAAATCCAAGTTAACATTGAAAACTCGTAGAGAGTAAGAGAGTCGAACAGTAATTAACTTTGCGGAGTTAATCTTGGACAACTCACTGTCGAAAACGTATTATTATTTCCTTAAAAAAGGTGGGGTTTGCTGTATTATTATTTTGTACCAGTTTTTTAGTAGTGCAAGATAATACTAGGATTAATGTTACAACACTGAAAACTTTGTTTGTGCTTCTTTTGATTAAAATGAAAAAAAAAGTTAAAAATCAACTCTATAATTTTATTAAATGCGCACAGAATTCAGAATGACCTTCTTCATTTTAAAAGGTTAAAGGTTAAAAAGGAAAATCCAATAATAAGGAATTATGAATTGATTAGATCTGACAAATTCACAATAATCAAATTTTGATTCTATTACATTTAATATTTATGAATGTGCACTTATCTTATGTTAAAAAAATATGTATGACATAAGCACTCAGAGTTCATAGTCAACTTTGATTAAACACAATTTAAATCTCAAGAGATGACCTTGATCTATCTTCAGTAAAAATCTAGCAAATGCTGATTTTTTATTTGTGGTTGCTGCTGGTCAAAATTTTCCTCGTCTACTGCAAGCAAGAAAAATTCAAATTATTTATTCATATTTCTTCGCCTTAGAAACAAAGTCTCCTATCTCAAAATCTAGAGCTTTTCAGAAAATTGATTTGAAATATTTTTATTCTTAAAAAACTAATTTTCGTTTATAGTTTATGTGAGGAGCTAAAAGTCGTAAAACAAAATAAAAAAATTGTTTGGTTCTTTATCGAAGTCTGCAACTTCTAATACAATACATTGTTTCGCTGACGATAGTACTCTTGGCTTTTCATATTCGTTTTCAGACTCACATCCCTCTTCTTCGAATGTGGAACTGCAACGACAAAATATGATAAGCTCATTAAATTCCGACCTAAACAGCATTGTACAATGGGGATTAAAAAACTGCGTGGAATTTAATGCTTCGAAAACCCAATGCTGTCTTGTATCGTTAAAGCGAGATATACCCCCCTTGCCATTATCCATAGATGGCAATTGTATCGAGGAGACTGAACATCTCGATATTCTCGGTATGTGTATCACCAACCAGTGTTACCGCTATGCGACTTTAGTCGCATTTTGACCCTTTTTTGTGCCTCATGCGACCATGATACGACTTTTTAAAAAATTGTCTATTTTGACCCTTTATAAAAAATTATGCCACTTTTTTGATCCCATCTCTAGAAAAATACATTGAAAAGATAAATATAAAGCTCCATTGAAATAAGAACATAACTAACACTGTCACACATAATATAACATAATAAAATGGAATCAAGTTGAAATTGTTTGGGTCGACTCGATCACGTTAGCTCAGAATCGAAATCTTGCTATTCTAGCATAAAAATTTATTTCAACCTTTCGACTCTGCATATAAATGCAGTTAATAGTTAACAATTTTAAGTTTGTATGAGTAACTTTGATTATTTCACCACTCCGTTCCTCTTTAACAAAGTTTCCCAATTATTCCTATGTGTTTGTTCGACTGTGGTGAAATTTGAATAAATTCATGAATTCGAAAAAAAAAATTATCTCTGTCAAGATTTACCTACTAGCTATTTTGTTGTCTTTTGTGTTTTTGTTTAGGAAAACTACGCCATGGAATAAGAATATTCCGCACTCAAATGGAACAGTAAGCACCTACCTTAAGTTTGAGTCCAGAAAATTCTTATTCCATGTTGTAGTTTTCCTAAAAACGGAAGCTGAAACTATTTTTTTCTTTATACATATCTAAATACTAGTACATATAAACATTTATTTTTCTTTAGAAGGTATACCTAATAAAAAACTGAAGAACAACCAATTTTTTTTTGCAATTTATATAGATTTCGTTTGATTTAGGCATGTATTAAAAAAAAATCTAAATGCGACTTTTTTTTTCATTTGACCCATTTTTTTGCGACCTTTTCAAAAATTCCAGCGGTAACACTGTCACCAACCACCTTTTGTGGAACGATCACATACGCGATGTCGCCAAAAATGCCGCAAGATTTTTGGGTTTTCTAAGGCGATGCAAGAAGTTTTTCTTCCCCTCTGATCTGGCTGTTATCTGCAAGACTTATATACGTCCAAAGCTTGAGTATAACTCCCGTATCTGTGCTGGTGCTCCTGCAACTTACTTAAGCCTCTTGGTCAGTATTGAACGTAGAGCATTTAGATTGATTGGTTATAATACCATCATAGGATCATTTACGTCGCGTCGCTTGAACATCGTCGAAATATTTCTTGTCTCACCCGCTTTTACCATTATTGTAACGGTTTATGCTCTAGAGAAATAGCCAGCTGCATTCCTCCCCTTAAACAGTTCAACAATAATACTTGCGCTTCTAGGAATGCTCAACAATATACCCTCGAGCCCAACTTCGGTCGTTCTGTCAAGTACAAAGATTTGTTCTTTAGCCGTACTACGCGAATGTGGAATGCCTTGCAACACTTTGTCTTTCCCATGCATTGCAATATTCAGGAATTCAAAACCAATGTGCACCTCCTTTCAACCGATCTCTCTCTTTCCTAGTGCTCACACTGTGTCAACTTGAGTGTGCGCTTAAAAAAAATGTCTTGAAAACAAAAAAAAAAAGAGAGATCTACGTGTTTTCTCATAAAAATAATTACTATTCTTGTCTATATTTGTTAGCAATGCTTGAAATTTTAACATAAGGGACAAAATAGTTCTCAAAAATTTAATTTAAAACTTGTAAGCACTAAAATAGTCGTCAAAATAAAAATACCGTAAAATGACATAAAAAGAAAAGTGTAATTTTTTGAGAGTTATTTTTCATACTCCGATATTTTTGAAAATAAGCGTAACAAATAAGTCTTGGCATTTTAATATCAACGCGATTTGTTCATTTCATTCGTTTATTTTTCTTTAGGTATACAAATTAAAGTTAGAACTCCAGATAAACTGACTCAAGGCTAAAATCAGAGTTATCCAAATAAGTTTCAGACATACATACATACATTACATGCATAATTCAAAAGGCTTGATTTTTCAAAACTCCTTTAGTTTGAATTGGACGTTTGTCCGGCGTCCTGCGTGTCTTTGAATGATTTGTTAAGCGTCAACACAACACCTTAAAATGTTTCATTAAATGACTTCAAAGTGTTGAAAGAGTAAAATCATTTTTGCTTAATATACATACATACATACATACATACTCGAAATTTAGTAATTTGCCATAAAGTCTGAAAAAAAAACAAATATTTTGACACTTCAAAAAATTGCGGGGTTTAACATTTATCAAATACCAGTTTTACTGACTCGTAATAAAGGATCTTAGACTACGATTAAACATTTACTAAATTACTATTGCTATCAGGGTGGAAGCGCCTAAGGTGATAAGTGACTATCACTTTTTTGATAGTCAAATTTTCACCAAGCTTTCCGTGTAAGATGATTCCACTCAATTCACTTCTATTGAACAATTTCCGATTAGAATTGTCAAAATTCATTGTCAGCATGTTGAAATTTTAAAGTGTATAAAATAGGTAAATGAAAGTAAAGTGTGTTTTAATAATAATGTTTTTTTTTACGAAAAAAAAGGTAACTGAGAAAATGTTCCAGTCTTTTTTGTAAGTGTCTGGTAGCACTATTTAGAAACTACATATTTTTTGGAAAACGACTATCAAATTTTTGTTTTGACTTGGATTTTTAGCAATACATTTAACTTACACCTTAAATACATATGTATATTAAATTCTTTCATTTTGATTGTCATTTATTAAAAATTACCTTAGCCTATTCCTACCCAGGTCTACTAATATACTCGTACTTGTATGTAAGGTATGTCACTTTACAGATGAACTGGACTGTGCCGAGGGTATATATAAATATCTATTAAATACACAATGTTAAGACGACACGACGGATTTTTGGAATATTATAAAGAATATATTTGAGATGCTTCCCTGTTCTCAGTTCTCAGTTCTTATGCACCATCACATCATATAGCAGAACCACAAGTTATCACAAAATTTATGCGATAACTGCAAAAATGTTTGCTGAATAAATAAATACAAGTCGAAGTCGGTGTGTGGCATTATTTTGTATAATGTTGATGTTGTATGGCATTAGGTTAGAAATGGGATTTGTTGGTATCCTGATGGGAGGTATATGCATATACTGTACTCATACTCGATCTCCAAAGTCGTAGCATAGGTATTATGTGGTTGGATAAATTTTGTATATATTTAAATTATGTATATCTCTAGCTTGATATGAATAAAATTTTTATTTGAAATTTGCATAAGATTGCAGGTTTTGAAAAACAAAAAAATGAGGTATGTGTATAATGCTGAATTTGCTGAGCTTTAAGGCAGAGAATATGACAACTTAGGATTTGTGTTATTTACTTCTGTTGCCTTGAAAAAATTGGCCTACCTACAATCTATAAAATCCTCCTACATGTGAATATAAAAGCAGATTTCATTTTTGTTTGTTAGAAAGTCATTTTTTTCAGCCTCTTATGTTGTTGCTGTGTTTTTTAATGCTGACGTAAAAAAGAAAATAAGACTTTTATTACATAGTATAGTTTTCCTGGGAGGAGACTCGATTCAATGACAGCAATATCACCTGTTTGTATATTTTGCTTTTAAAGAACAAACATTTTTGTTAAAGCTTTTCAAGATGCATTCCGCAAATTAAATAATAAAAATCAAAATTTAGTTATTGTCACCGAATCCACTAATATTTCTGGAATTGAAAGCTTAGTGTTTGGGTGAATGGTCTCTATAAGACAAGATAACGATGTCCGTTTAAGTTGTTCTATTCAGTCCATGAACAGTTGGCTGATGGGAAATTTCAAAGCAGGAATATAATCCACCAGCATCAGAAGAAGTGTTATCGGTTCCACACGGGGGCAGATACAGCAATTGATAATGTGAAATGTATGGGCAATAAAAACCGCTTGCCTTGTTTGAAATATCACCACAAAAGTCTAGACGCAATACGTATGTAAGTAAAATAGATAAATTATACTAACTAGGTGAGAAGAGTACTGCGATGGAATTTGATGATTATAAAAATAGAACAAGTATGAGTGATCCATTTGAGAAAGTTACAATTATCTTCAGGAAATTTATTGTGACAGATTAGATGAGTTAAGTCTTTTCTGTAATGCGTCTAAGGTATATTAATTAATTTGACTACTAAGTATGTCTATAAAAGTTTATATGACTGTGCTTGTAGGATAGCGAATGAATTTTTGAAATTTTGTTTGCCTAAAAACACCATAATAAAACATTATTATTATACTGCATTACAAACAAAGATTTCAAAGGGGCGTTTGAGAGACACACTTAATTTACTGCTGCAACTATTCAAGATGAGGATGTGCTAATTATATTTTTATTATAGCTAGTAAATTCTTGGAAGAAAAGTTGCTACAGAAATAAACGACAATAATTTGTCAAAACGGGCAAAGTATGTATTTAAATCAAATCAGCTTTAAGTGCTTTCATGCTCTTGACATGATGATGAAAACATTATTTTTGAGCAGGAAATGGCTTGAACTTGCCAAACAATAGTTAAGAAAAAAATTAATAATAAATATTGTCAAGTACATAAGTGGTCAAAGTCATGAAGTATGCATATTTCATTTCTGGCTTAACGGGTATGCAAACATGCAGGATATTCTTTTTTATATAGATATTACAATTCTCATGAGACTATTGAGATTCCATTAAGGATTAGGTATCACAAGAACTCGTAGAAAACCAGGACCTAGTGACTTACGACTAACAACCATTCCATTTTTGTACAAGTAAAATAAGGGGTGAAGGGGACCTACAGTTTTAATGAGGACTAACGGCCAATTTGAGAAGTATTTTTCATGATAAGAGCTATTTTTGCAGGATTTGTCAATTCCTATAAGAGGCAGCAGCCGTGAAAAATAAAATCCACAACTAAACCGCACTAATTTGCTCCTGTATCAAAAGAGTCTGTTTAAAAATAATGCCTATATAATTTAAGATTTAAAAATATATCTGCAAGCTAAGGTTGTCTTTAAAAATTTGAAAAAAAAACCTTCATTTTTCAAAACAAAAAAATGTTCAACGAAACACTGATTAATTATCAGCTTACGAAATATCTCGAAGAACGAAAGCTTCTTAATGACCGGGAGTATGGCTCTCATAGTAATAGAACCACTGGTGATCACATGGTTTATCTCACCGAACAGTGGAACAAATCTTCGTATCGTTTTGGAGAAAGTAAAATTATTGCACTTCATATTTTAAAAACATTTGAAAGAGTTTGGCACCAAGCGCTCTTATTTAAAATGCGAGCTTTAGGCTCTCTTCCTTATATTCATAAACGATCTCTTGTTAACTCTCCATAGGAAGTTATTGTAATGGGTCCGATTTGTCAAATTGAAAATTTTGACATTTCTCGACGTTTCAAGGTCCCCAGAGTCGAAATAAAAGATTTTTAAAAAGATGTCTGTGCGTACGTCTGTACGTTCGCGACGTTTTTTCGTCTTCCATAGCTCAAGAACCAGAAGAGATATCGACTTCAAATAAATTTTGTTATACAGATAATAAGGCAGAAAGATACAGAAAGGGCTCTCAAGAAAATTGCGTGGGTGTTTTTTTTACCATAGCAGTTTAAAAAAAAGGTGACAATTTTGGTTAAACCTAAATATCTCATGAACCAATGACGCTAGAGACTTGAATTAAATTTTATATTATATATTGTAACGTGATACAAAACAATTATATTTTTGGAAAAAAATCCAATTAAAGGTTTTTTCAATAAATCAAAAAAACTGAAAAAAAAATTTGTCACCTCGAAAATTTTACGACCAAAATATTATTTCATCTCCAAAACAATTTTGTGCAACGAAGAATACTGTTTTTGACATCTGATAAAATTTTGAGAATAATCTAATTGACAGTTTTTTTTATAAAAAATAAAAACCTTAAAAAAAAACATTACTCAAATTTGGGAAAAATTGAATTTCGACTGAAATATCTTTTCAAAAACTTGAGACTTAGGCTTCAATCTTATTTTATCTTATAAGAAATATTATTTTCAACATTCAGTCAAATTTTGAAAAAAATCGACTTGATAGTTTTTTTTACAAAAAATAAAAACCTAAAAAAAAAATGTATGATAGGTGGTAAAAATTGATTTTCGACTCAAATATCTCTTCAAAACTTGGAGATATTGGCTTTTAACTACTTTAACCTTTAAAAAATATTGTTTTCAACATTCAGTATAATTTTGAAAAAAATCTAATTGAACAGTTTTCGTACAAAAAATTAAAAATCTAAAAAAAATTAACTAAAGTTGGTAAAAATTGATTTTCGACTCAAATATCTTTTCAAAAATTTGAGATAATGACTTCTAACTAATTTTTACTTATAAGAAATATTGTTTTCAAAAACAAATTTTGAGAAAAATCGAATTGATCGTTTTTTAACAAAAAATAAAAACCTAAGAAATAAAAATTATAAAAGTTGGCAAAAATTGATTTTCGGCTCAAATATCTTTTCAAAGCTTTGAGATATTGGCTTTAAACTACTTTAATCTTTCAAAAAATATTGTTGTCAACATTCAGTACAATTTTGACAAAAATATAGTATACAGTTTTCTTACAAAAAAATAAAAACCTAAAAAAAATTAAACAAAAGTTGGTAAAAATTTATTTTTAATCTTTTCAAAAATTTGAGATAATGGCTTCTAACTAGTTTTAACTTATAAGAAATATTGTTTTCAACATTCGATAAAATTTGAGAAAAATCTAATCTAAAATCTAACCTTAAAAAAAAAAAATACTAAAACTTGGTAAAAATTTACTTTCGACTCAAAAAGCATTTCAAAAATTAAAAATATTGGCTTCAAACTTATTTTATTTCACAGAAAATATTATTATATTATATTATTATAAAAATCTAACAGTCCGTTTTTTCATAAAAAAATAAAATCTACAAAAAATAGTACGCAAATTTGGTAAAAATTGATACATATAGACAAACTTTTAAGCAAGACAAATCGACAGAAGGGATGGGAAGTTATCAGTGTGGGTCGCATCCCGGTTTTTTTTTTTAATTATTGTTATGGGCGTGAATTTACGCTCATCACAGATAATAGGCCGTTGACTGCGATTTTTCACCCAAATAAACATTTGCCTTTACCTACAGCGTAACGATTGTTGCATTACGCACAATTTTTTAGCGACTTCAACTACCACATACAATACAAATGTTCAAAAGAGAATATTAATGCCGATTTTCTTTCCAGAAATCCATTTACAACTCAACATTATAGAAGTGATGGTGATACCTACGAAATATTTCAACTCTGGAACGAAATCTTACCTCTTACTAATTCAGATGTAGCAAAAGAAACAAGGCGCGATAAGGAGTTGTCTTCACTTTGGATCCTCCTACAGACAGGAGCTACTTTGAAAAACACATTATTCAAGCAGATGGAGAGTGAACTGATGATAAGTGAAGTATGTATTTACCGTGGACTACAGATATTAATTCCCCATACAATGCGCACACGGGTTCTTAATGAGTGAGATACAGCACACATTGGCATCGTTAAAATGAAAGCTTTAGCTAGAAGCTATTGATATTGGTTTGGAACTGATCGTGATATCGAGGAGTTAGTGAAAAGCTTTAGGGACTGTGCTAGAGTTCTCAAGGAACCAGCAAAGATGTCTTCACACCCCTGGGATATTCCAACTCAACCATGGCAACGGCATGGTGGACGTGGACGCAAAGACGAAATGGTTGGTTGGTTTTTCCTATGAATCGGATCACTAGTTTTTACACGATACGATTCGGGATTCTCCAAACTATTGTGTCCGGTATCCAGATCCAACAACATTTGTCACACACTTACTTCACCAGCTCATCCATCCACGAACGGACAAGCAGAGCGGTTTGTTAAGATCCCGAAAAACGGATAACGATCTGCCATGAATGATTCAGGCGACCTTCATACGAAATTACAACGACTTTTTATGCAGTACCTTAAGATAGAAAGCTCAACTACGGGCAAGAGTCCAGCAGAGGTGATGCTGAAGTTTAATCTTCGCACCAGGTTGGACCTATTGCGATATACTAGTCCAGACAACAAAAGAGAAATTAAGGATTTGCAAATGTCTTTTTGAAATTGGGGAGAGAGTTCAGGTCCGGTATTACCAAAATAAGGAATGTAAATGGAAATTTGGGAGAGTAATCGATAGGGTCGGACATTTACATTACAAAGTTGATGTAGATGGAACTCCATTCCGGAGACACATTAACCAAATGAGATCCACCAACGTTGAAGGTAATACACCTGATTTCATTTCTAATGCTTTTCCCATAGATCCTCAACCCACAAGAGCTAATGCTCATTCCGACGAGACGAAAGAGCCCTCAGTCACTACCATAGATGGCGAGTTACAACAACAACCAAGCAATGCAGCAGCCATTTCCCCGCAACCGGCACAGGAATACCAGCTTGCTCGCCAAACCTTGTGAAACCGAAACAAAGATGAGAATGGAAATATCAAAGTGGAACCGCAGTCAATGCTGAGTATATGGAGGGACCACTTCGGCTGACTGTGTCACTGCGACGACGCGACGCACGTACCGAATCTCGCTGTCAGGAATTCAATATACACGACGAGAGAAAACAATACCGCTGCTCCATAAAGGTTGGAAAAAACTTAACCGAACCTTTCGATGTCAAAAAAGGCTAAAGGCAAGATGATGCGCTGTCATGTGATTTCTTTAACATCATCCTTGAAAAAATAGTTTAGAGCTCCACGTCAACACTTGGCACTATCTTTCAAAAGTCTGTCAAATTACTTTCATATTCCGATGACATTGACCAAATCGGAAGGACTCAAGGTGATGTCAATTGGGCTTTTGTGAGTATTGAGGCAGAGGCGGCAAAAATGGACTTCGTCTACCTTAAGGACTTTGTCTACCTAGGCTCCACTATGAACACAGAAAACAACACTAGCCAGCGCTGAGATCAAACGAAGAATTACTCTTGCTTGCCGCTGTTTCTTTGGACGTAGAAAGCAACTGAGCTCCTCTCTGGAGCGACCAAAGTGTCGCTATATAAGACCCAAATCCTGTACTGATATAGGGTGCAGAAGCATGAGCTATAACAAAAGCTGATGAAAGCAGCTTGGGTTGTTTTGAGAGAAAAGTTTTTCGGGTGATCTACGGTCCCGTATGCATAGAAGGTGAGTGGAGGAGAAGATGGAACGACGAGCTGTAAGGGCTATAAAGTGACGTAGACTTAGCCATAAGTCTGATAAAAGCCGAAGAACTGAGATGGCTTAGTCATGTGGAGCGCATGGAAACCCATGCTCCGGCCCGAAAAGTCATGGAATCCACACCTAACAGGACAGCGCTGTAGAGGAAGACCGAGAATCAGGTGGTAATTCTAGGAAATTTAGATCTCGGTTGAATGGAACTGAGTTCTAACGTGTTTTAATTGCTGTTTTTGTAGCACCCCGTACCCTGTTCTGACATTTTACAAACAAAATTAAAAATGTTTGTCAGTTTTTGTTGGATGTAGGATTTGGTTTTGATATTCTCACTTTTTTCGAAATAAAAATTGGGTTTTCGTGTTTTATTGGATTTCGTTTGAGATTTGTGTTGTTTAAAATTATTCTTTTTTTAGTCGAATAAATATCAAAAGAAATTGGTTTCGAGCCCTGTAATCCTTAAAATATCATATGATGTATGTATGTATGCAATTTAAATGATAGATATTATGTATATTGAAAGATTCAGCCAAAAGATTATTTTTAAGAAAAAAAATGCAGCAATGTTGTTAAAAGTCAGCGTTCCAAAATTTTACATTCAGCAGCACCTGTTTATTTTCAAAAAATATTTAATTATTGCACATAAAATGTCTGTGGTCTGATATTTAATCCAAAACCGAAATGAATCTACAAATGAAGACTTTCGAAGAAATAAAACCATTGCTAAACCGAGTTCTAATCTTCTAGACCCCAAAATTTGAGGGTCGTATAAATCTAAGTCCTATCTCAAATAGAGATCTAAATCAGAGTTCTTACGTTTGAGAACTTAATGAAGAATTGAGTTAGAACTCAATAGAGTTCTAATTTATCAATAAACCGAGTTTAAGACACTTGAACTTCGTCAAGAAATTGGGCGTAAGACTATCAAAGAAAATTATAATTTTCATTTTTATTACATATCATGGAACTGTTAACTTTTTCCTATACTGGGAACTTAACCCCCTTCCAACCCCAAACAAATATTCTTCGTTCAACCACCAAACACCTATTCGTGGCACTCCATGTAAGCCGGATCGAACGTAACGTTTGTATATTAAATATGAATAAGTATCTTCATTGTACCTTTTTTCCACAGAAATCACTTCGGCGCATTTGAAAAGGTATCCGTGCGTTTTGTTGATTTCTTTGACATAAAAGATGATAATATATAAATAGGTAAAAAAGTGTTTTTCTTTTTTCTTTTTTTTAATTTCCAAATTAGCTTTCATAAGAGTTTGTGGGATAGAAGAAAGTTGAGCATTTTTCTCTTATAAATTATTATTGTTGTTGTTCAAAGAGAATTTCGTATTTATCGGAAAAGATAAAATATACCTAGTTACCCAATGCCGGACTTAGATAAAAAAAAGTTCCTTAAAACAGTGATATCGTACACTTTTTATTTACATTAAAGGCTTTATATTATTCGTCCCTAAAATAGGCAGAATTTGTAGTAAATGAAGCTCAACCCCTTTTAAAGATTGAAAGGATGGACTACGGGTTGAATATCAGCCGAAGCCTTGTCTTCTTTCTAAATCTTAAGATTTTGATAGCCTTGAACGGTTAACATGGTTAAGTTCAGCCCTGGTCAAAGAATAATAAACCTTCCAAATATACGTTACTATATGAACCCAAGATAAATGTTTTTTTACCTTCGTTGGTCGATTTGTTGGTGAAGGACACATTTATACATTATATTAAACGTAATACAGATTACACTCGTTTTGGTCAATCATTTATAATTGGAGACAGATTACTTATATTCTATCTTGTTATTCTTTTCTTTTCTATAAAGAACCATCCAACTTGCTCAAGTATAAGGAAGGATCCTTTTTGTGTTGTTGGAGGAAGAACGATGGGAAAAGTTGGTGTGCTGTGTCTGATGGAAATAATAGCATCAAACACCATAATGCTTTAAGGTTTTATTCTTCGAATGAACACGATAAAAGAAAATAAATTTAGATATACGAATTTGACAAAATATAAAAAGGAAAAAACAAATTTGATTCGTTTTTCAAATCCTCTTATGGGTCATTTCTTATATGCGAACAACCAAAATACAGCAACGGTTGATAATGTATTTCAAGAGAAAAAGGAATGTCAAAGAAGTCCTGAGTCCTGACAGAAATGAAAGCTTGTTTTGTGGAAGTTTTAGTATGCCATGTTTTATTTGAAGTATTCATCAGGCGTGTGGAATGCTGCTATTGTGAGCATAGAAATACTGAAATTTAAATTAGATGAAGAGATTTAAATCTGAGTTATAGAAAAGTAGCAAATTACAATGGGTGAAACTTAAGTAGGGACTACGGAGGGCTTTGAAATCTTTGTATGTACATACTTTCTTAAATCAAAAAAAAATCATTTTGTAAAGCTTTAAATTTAATATTATCTACATACATACATACATAATTCTATAGACTCTTGAAATTTTTGAATGAGTTTTTCTTCTTGAGTATTCAAGACACAAGAAAACAGCGTCGTTTGTGCCATGTACAAATTAAAACAATTTTGCTCAGTTTTGTCAACTTGAGCAGATATTTTGTGTCATACAAATATGAACATTTTCAGAACCGCTTATTTGAAAAAAAAATGTTTGAGTACACATTAATTTTGTTTCATTTTGGATTAGTATAGTCTTCTCGGCGTTTTTGGAAGGTTTCCAGATTAAGTTTTAAGCGACCTCCATAAGGTGGTAATAATAGATTATCACCCCAAGGAACAAAACAACGCGGAGTACAAATCGAAGAAAACTTCGTTGTACAGATTCAATTCTTTGAGAGTGAGAATTCTGATCGATACAGACCAGACTTGATTAGCGTATTCAAGTAGAGCTGTACAAAATGTGGTGTATAGGGATTTAGTGACTTAGGGGTTCGAGGATTCTTTAGACCAACGTTTGATGAAGCCAAACGATGAGTTGGCCATGTTAATAATATAATCAAAATGGGCTCGAAAATTTAACTGAGTGTCGCAAATAACTCTTTAGTCGCGAATAGAAAAGACAGAATGAATGGTAAAAAGGGCAGACTGTAAGTTCGGTAGGGAAGATGTGAACGCTCACAGTTGAATGTTATGAATTGGAATTTAGCTACAATGATTTCTAAACATTTTTGTGGGGCCAACTCTGAAATGAATCAAGAACAGTTTGGAGTAAGACAGAATCAGCTGGAGTAGAAATAACCTTTGTTAGTTTCATGTCATCAGCGCAAATAGAAACAGTTGAATTATCAGTGACATTAATAACTTCGTTTATAGTTAAAACAAATAATAAAGGACCAAGGTGGCTCCTTTGAGGGACTCCTGAGATTGCTTAAATGGGATCGGAAATTAAGAACCTAAAAGCAACTCTAGGCTTTAAAGATACGTTCTGAGCCATAAAATAAAAAAGAGTGGGAAATCAAGGGCTTTAAGTTAAAGATAAATTGTTCGGTGACTGATTTTATCGAATGCCTTACTAAAATCTTTAGTGGTAACGTCCACTTCATACCCTTTCTCTAATTTGTTTAGAGCTTTGGACACAATTTCAGTAAGTTTGGTTGCCGTGCCTTTTTAAGAAGCCATGTTGTTGTTGGAAGAATAAATAGGTCTTGCTGCATTTTTGGCGACATCGCGTATGTGATCGTTCCACAAGAGGTGGTTGGTGATACACATACCGAGAATATCGAGATGTTGAGTCTCATTGATGCAAGTGCCATCCATGGATAATTGCAAGGGGGTATATCTCGCTTTAACGATACAAGACAGCATTGGGTTTTCAGCGCGGTTTTTTAATCCCCATTGTACAATGCTGTTTATGTCGGAATTTAATGAGCTTATCATATTATGTCGTTGCAGTTCCACATCCGAAGAAGAGGGATGTGAGTCTGAAAACGAATATGAAAAGCTAAGAGTACTATCGTCAGCGAAACAATGTATTGGATTAGAAGTTGCAGACAGGAGATCATTAATAAAAATGAGAAAGAGTGTTGGAGATAGAACAGAGCCCTGGGGCACACCAGCTTTTATTTTATGGTTTTCAGATTTGAATCCATCAATGATGCCAAACCCTATCAAATGCTTTTGAAATATCAAGTGCAATAATCTTATTTTCTTCAAAGCGATATAAAGATTTGCTCCACTGTTCGGTGAGATGAACCATGAGATCACCAGTGGACCTATTGCTTCGAAAGCCGTACTGGCGGTCATTAAGAATAGGAAATTCAAGATATTTCTTGAGCTCATAATTAATCAGCGTTTCCATGACCTTGGAAAGAAGGGACTTAAGTGCAATCGGTCGGCTTGGCTTGCAAACATGTTTTTCCTACCCGTTTCGTTCCCTATCCTTGCATTTATGTCACCGATAATATTTATATTATCAGCACTATAATCTACTTAATATCTTAATCACTTAATATGCCAAAATCTCTCTCCCAATGGTTACAATTGACGCTGGATGGTATTATTATAAATTTCTTAGTATGAAAATACACCTTTAAAAATGCAACTTCTTATAAATTAAACTTTTTGAAAAAAAAAGGCTTGACCAGTATATGTAGATTTTGTCACACCTTTAAGTGGGTACGGGTGAAAAGATTATCGTAGGTGATATCCCATTTTATTAATATGCTTTACAAAATTTTCTAAATGACTTGATATTTCTTGAATTCGTGAAGATGTTTATTTTTTAAGATTAACATTTTTACTCACATCTTTTACGTATTTCTTCAAGTCAACTTTAAAAAAAAGCGAGTGATGGTCTACTTTTACTATCTAAAATGTTTTTGGCATTACTCGACGTCTCTAGACACTAAATCCATCGTTTTTCATACGTTTTCATTGAAGTTCGTCCATACATTTTAAACTAATGGAATCTGAAGGTTTTGAAACCAGGGAAAGGAAAACAGTTCAACATTTGTAAAAGAATAACAGCTCTAGTTTTAGGGCGTTGTAATAAATACCATAATAATATCCTTGTATAATTTTTAAACAATTTCCTTGACCAATTAGTTGAAAGCCTACTAACACTTTGTTGTTTTGAAACTCAAAAGATATGTTTGCAATTTAAAGCCCCCCCATGAACAATATTGGTCTTAAAATTCTTTAATGCTTCGAATTTAAGTACATATGTCTTGATTTTTAACGTACCCTAGATACAATACATGCCAGGAAAGCAAAGCAGTCATTTCTTCTACCTCAAGTGTAGACAAAAAATTACAATTGTACATCTCCTTCCAAAATCGCTGTTTTTTTATTTTTCACACAACACGCGTTCAGGATTTTTGTCACAACTCACAAATCATGCTTTACCATGTGATAGAAATACCTTTTTTTCTTTTAAGCTTATCCAACCCCTCTTCCAAAAACCTAAATGGAATAAATTTGAAAAATTTTAATATTTAAATTTCTCAAGGACTTTATGATTCTTCTATCCTACCTACCTATCTCCTGGTTTTTCATTAAACATTTGCAAATGTAGGCGACTACTGGCAAGCGCATTTAAAAACTTCTGCTATAACAAGTAATATTGGGACTTTTTTAAATACTCAATTTTCCTAATATACCGCGAAGTTATAGGAACAGAGTGTATACAACATTTAAGGGGTATATCAGCGGGAAAGTTTTAGCAATAATTACAATGCCTGCGTGATGGCGGTACGGTCGGCGCGGTGTGGTGTGGTGATGAAGGTGTAAGAGATGGTGGGGGAGGAATCGGTATAGAGGAAAGGAAATGAATAAAGAAGAGGAAACGGCATGGTGGCTGTTTGTAGGTAATGGAGGGCTGCTTAACTTTTAAATCAACAAGATGGCGGTAAGTTGTACCTACTGCTAAATAAGAAAAGTTCTTTTTTTCCTTTTCTTCTTCTTTTTCAGCAGACGGTTTAGTGCGTTTCATATATTGTTTCATTTTTATACTTTTACTTAGGGTCATGTTTTGGAGGCTTGAAAACTTTAATTGATGTAATGTAAGTTTTGAGGAAGGACTTGGCACCTTTGATGTGTATAAATTGATGTATACGAGTGACCAAAATTAGTAATTGACGATAACATTTGAAACAATTCGTAAGTTGTATAAGAAATTCCTGATTGTTGAAGGACCTACAATGTTTACCGAAACCGAATTCAAGCTACTTTAAGAAACAAAAGTGTCCTAATCCGAATAACTCCCAGCTTCATGTATATGATTACCTAACGCCACTGTCTCTTATTTAAACCTACGCAAAAAGATCCAATTCCTACTCCTCGGCTATAGACCTAGCACCTTTCCTATGCTGAAAGGTGTTCCTTTCCTAAGCCCACGCCATTCAACACAGCACAATAAGCACCCATGGAAAAGATGGGGGTGAAGAAGACGACTTAAATCTTAAAATTGTTTCGTCCTCGCAGGAAGTTCGTGTGATGATGAAGGAAAAAACGAAAGCAAAAATTATAAAAAAATAACGGAAAAAGTAACAGAAAAATAAAAATAAAAAAGACGAAAAGAACACGAAGCAAAAATAAAGTGTTCCCCATGTCCCCTGCTATGTTAGCTCTCGAGAAAGTCGTTAAAAGTTTTTGCCTCCTGTAGTGATTTATATTCTTTTTTCTTTGTAAGCTTTTAGTATAAGGCATAGTGGGTATACCCCATAGCTAGTGAGTGGATCTGGAACTGGACAAGTCATCTCACTGTTCCCTATCCCTGTCCCTGTCCTTATAACATTACGAGGAAGGTGCATTTTCATCTAGCTTGCTCTATGTCGCGTTAAGCGCCGACAACGACGATGATGCCGAGAACGAAGATCGACCGTCCGACCCACGACGACGGGATGATACGGCTTGGAGAAGGAGTTTTGTCGTCCTTGTATTGTGCTGCTTGCTGGTAGGTATGCAGAGGTACGTCAGTACAATGAGAAAGCATTATCTTTAATTCGAAAATTAATTTGCATAAAGAAAAAAGAAACGAATCTTCGCGCATTTAGAATATGTCCGGCACAGAAAAGTGCGAACGTTACGGAAACGGAAATGATTCGGAAAGAATTTGAATTAACTTCAATGTTGGATTTTGCTTGTCACTAATGTGTGGACTACGGCATTGCTTTTCAAATGAATATTAAAAGAAAAACTTTTTGTTAATTTCAGTTTGTTCAACAATTTGAATTTATTTTATGTTATTTCTTTCTTTATTTTTTGTTAGATATAATTTATAGTCATGACACAGCAATTGTCTTTAAACAAAAATAACTTTTATTGTTTTTGTAACAATATTGAAGCTTGATTTTATGTTCATAATAGATAAATAGGAAATGTTGAAGGGATATTTGTGAGAACATTTTTGGCTTATAACTTTCGTAGCGTATAAATTCTCTTCCAATAAGAGGTTTCAATTTTAAATAAAAAAGGAGTATGTTTAATTGTTTTATGAGAATTGAATTATAGAGATACGCATTTGCGTATCGTTCGATTTTCTAGTAACGGCGGCGTAGTTTTACTTGACAAATGTCAATAAATGACAGCTCCAAAAGTGACAGCTGCTCAAATTGGAAAACTTCTTTATTCATTATTTTTTATTATTATTATTAACTATTGAAAATTTCATGAAAAGGATAAGGTGGAAAAGTATATGTATAGCGGATGGCTTTGGCACTTTTTTATTTTTAAAAGCTTCTCAAAATACAGCTTACATGTATTTTATTGTTCCACTGTTTGCCAAATGATAGCTTAAGTAGCAAGGGTGGGTGATTAGGTTGAAGCCAAGATAAATAGTACTCAAAACATTTTGTCACATTAGCGATTTTGTTGCAGTGCCATAGCATGTATTGTACATTGTACATATATTTACTTTAATAACAATGATAACAGTGCGTAGAAAACTAGGGTCTTGTGACTTACAACTCTCAAACATTCCAGGGATGGAAGGGACCTTATCACTTTTCATGACTAGAATTACTTTTGAAGGATTTTTTAATTCCTCGCAAGAGGCAGTACCCTTGAAAATTTTGTAGATGGCACAGATAGGGACTGAACTTAAAGTAGTGCATGAAGAAGTCCTACGTACTAACCATCACGTAACGGCTACTACTTTAGGTTGCCAAAAACTATCAGATTTTATGAAAAACGTTCATTTGCGTTTTTAAGACACTGAATATGACGATGAACATCGTCGACCTGATAAGTTTGGGCACCAAGTCGATTATATTTATTTGTTGAAACGAATTGATTTCATCACTGGAAAACGGTACGGACTTTAATTGATGTTATCTTGCACCGCATCATATTATTCGCTTTTCTCATCAGCAGTTCTTTACTAATTGAAAAGATGTAAAAAATATATTGATTTTTGCATGTAACCTCAAAAGTTGAATATTTTAATTTAAGGGTAAAGCACACAATAGGATTTAGGTTACTTTAGATTACGTTAAAGTGGCTGTCAGTGAGATGCTGATTATGTTAGTATGATTGAGATCGTTTAGATCCTTATGGAAGAATTCTCCTAGGTAATTCTTGCGTTTTTGAGCTAGAGCAAGAGATGTACAGAGAAGGTAAAAAACTGTTTCCTCCTCTTCCTCATCCATACTGCTTCTGCAAAAGTGATTTGAGAATACGCCTAGCCGCTTGGCGTGCTTTCCTATTAGACAGTGCCCGGTTATGACATCGATTATCGAGCGTATATGCGATCTGCTAAGAGATAGCAAGCACTTTGAGCGCTTTAAATCTAGGGTAGGCTTCTTTTATCGACAAAAGTTCCGCCTGAAACACGCTACAATAATTGTGAAGGCGGAAAGTGAGACCCAATTTCAGTCGTTCAGAGTACAGACCTCCACCAACCCCTTCTTTTGTTTTTGATCCATCTGTGTAAAAGTGGACTGACTCGTCTTCTAGGAATGCCCTATCCTCCCAGAAAGATCTGGAAGGTATAGAAATCTGGAAGTTTCTGTTAAATTGCAATTGGGAGATGGTGTAGTTTGTGTGCTTTAGAATTGATTCAAAATACCTAAGAAATAGGGAGTGGCCAATTTTGTTGTTAACCCATTGCGATGAAGCTTTTGAGGCGAATAGGACAACTTGCAGCTATTTGTTTGCTAAATATATCAAGATGTGTTACGTAGAGTGGGGCATCCAGTGAGGAGGCAGATGGAGTGGTGTGTATAACCAATGCTCAATTCGAAGCTGTAAGCCCCGTTTATTACCAATAGCTGTTTTGTGAAGAAAAAGCAAGAAACCTCGCAAATTGCACAAATTCAGCAGACTTTTGGAAGGTAGTGCGTAACATTAATGGAACGAGACTCACCATGAGCAAAAACTTAAATGCATCTTCATTGTGCTCTCACTTCAAGACTCTGTTAAATCCACAAAGCTGTATAAACTCCATTCAATTTGCTCCTCCCTGCTTTGAAGACGACATACTGGATGCACAAATAACAGCGACAGAAACGAATGCTGTGATCAAAGATCTGCAAAATGGCAAAGCACCAGGGTTGGATCGCATTCCGGGGGAATTCTATAAGTTCGGCTCTGTAGAGCTCATACAAACAGTAACAAACTTAAGCAATGACATCCTTGAGAAGGGTAATATGCCTCGAGATTTCAAGAAAGCTTTGATATTCCCAATCTATAAAAAGGGCTCCAAATCCGATCCAAACAACTATAGGGGAATATCCTTTTTAAACGTAGCGTACAAAATTTGTACGACTATTTTACAACCGGCGCCTTACATCTTGGATCAACCACAACAATATGCTCAAAGAGTACCAAGCGGGATTTAGAGCGGGATACTCAACTGTCGACCACATTTTTGTACTTCAAATGTAGCTGAATCTTTTGCAGCGCAGGGAAAGAAATTATACGCGTTCTTTGTGGATTTTAAGGCTGCATTCGATAGAATTTCGTTGATGTACAAATTGTACTGCAAGGGAATGTCTCACAAATTTGGAAAAGTCATAGAAAATCTGCTGGAATATACATGGGCTGTTGTGTGGGATGGTGAAGTAGTATCAGAATGGTTTGAAACGAAAATTGGAGTGAGGCAAGGTTGCACTCTAAGCCCTTTGTTGTTTGCGCTATTTATCGACGATGTTATCGACATCCTGCCTGGTGGAATTGAAGTCAGCTGTACTACTATCAAAGCACTGCTGTTTGCATATGATATAGTCATTCTAGCTCATTCACCGGAAACGCTACAGCTGATGATCAACCGATTATGCGAATACTGTGCCAAATGGAACCTAGTGGTCAACCAAGAGAAGTCGAAGATCATGATCTTCAATAGAGGAAGAGGCAGACTACGAACAAATGAGAAGTGGCACTACAATAACGAAAGACTTGAAGTTGTCAGCGAATACAAGTACCTTGGAGTGATCTTCACCTGCAATTTAAAAATGGAAAAGCACTTGAAAGATAAGCTTGCAAAGGCAAAAACTGCAATAAACTCAACTTGGAAGATGTGTTTCTCCAACAAATATCTAAACCATAGCACGAAATTTAAAGTTTTTGAATCTGTTGCAGAATCAATCATGCTTTACGCAGCGCAAGTATGGGGAGGTCAGCAATATGATGAAGTTGAAAAACTTTTACGCTTCTACTTAAAACGCATGTTCAGACTACCATCGAGCACACCAAACTATGCGTTGAACCTGGAAACTGGATTATCACCGTTATACATAAAAACACTAAAATTACAGTCTGATTACATTATAAAGGTCTTAAACATGGATGAAGGTCGACTTCCGAAGAAGATCAAGATGATAACGGTGAGCAGAAAAGTTGGATGGTATGATGAGTGGCTGGAACATGCACGTTTGTGTAATTTCGACCTAAGACTAGAACAAGAGCCTCCCAATAACTGGAAACAAAGACTCTACTCCCAATAACTGGAAACAAAGACTCTACGAGATAATTTCCAACACAGATATAAACTGCAGGAATAAGTATGAAAGTGAAGCAAGAGGATCCCTTTACAGATCGGTGTACAGTACTCTCAACTATAACCTTCAACATGCAAACTACTTCAGAGACGAACTAGGCGTAGAATCCATCTCAATGATGCTAAGGGCGAGGGTAGAACTTCTTCCACTCAATTATAGGCCACACCGAGATGACCTTCCAATATTGTGCAATATATGTAACACAGCAGAAAGAGAAGACATATTTCATTTTATGGGTAGATGTCCGACTCTTCGAACAAGGCGACATTTCTTCGGTAAAGATACGCTTTCAACGGAACAAGTTCGGAATATATTGAACGAATTGTCAGAAAAGCTATTACTTTTTTGTAAAACAGCTCTAAGTTATAGAGATAGAATATTAAATGCTAGCTTCTAATATTTCAAGTAATTCATTAGTGATTCATTTTATTCTTCTGTAACAATATTTCTTATTTAAATTTAAAAATTGTTTGTTAATTTCATAAACAGTATACCAATCGGCAGACGGCAAAGCCACGCCATAAAGATTTTGCAAATGTAAATTGTTATATTCTTATGTTGTTAATAAATAAAATCATTTTAATCTAAATCTATATTCTTCTCTGAAAGAGTCTAGCTTTCAGGCCCACCATTATGGTTTCCTTTCCTCTTTATGACCATAAGTGGACAAGCAATTTATAACTATCTATTCATAGCAATGTTTAGTTCATTGAATTTATTATTAAGTTCACTAGCGTTAAAGGGAGGACTAAATAGTCCCGGTTTCATTAAACTATATAGTATGTTCCTGCATATAGCCCAATCAGTTTTCCGATAGTTTTGAAATGTCAATTGGACTAGGACTTTTATCCACATTGATATTGAATTCGATACATCTATCATCAGAGAACGAGTGTTCTTTGGATACTTTCCAATCCAAGATCATATGGTGAATAGTATCGGAGACAATAGTTATATCAATAGGACTTCTAGTAATAAAACAGCATTTAAGTCCACACAGAACATAAACAGACACCATTTAAAGCCTTTACTATATGTCATACACGAACGCAGAATTGAACTTGTCAATAAAAAAGCCAACTTGAGAAGATTAGTTCTACTATGAATTTCAAATTAAAGTATTGGAAACTTTATTTTTGACTTCTTCAAAAAATGATAATTAAAAACCTTAAAACTTTGCAAAACACTTATAACTTTTGAGCATCCATGAAGTTCAAAGTCTTTTTCTAACAATTTTAACCTCATATTTTATCCATAATGTATTACTTTTAAAGTCAAATATATAGAAAAAGCTACATATCGTCTTTAAGAACTTCTTGTTCTCATGTTGCCATATCACAAAAAAACTTTTTATCCAACAAAATCCTTGTTAAGTTCCTTTTTTTACCTGAGTTTCCACTTTATTTTAACCCCAAAGCTCCAATATCTTCGACGATGTGTGTTTCTTTCCGAAATATAAAATAAAACAAAAAACCAAAATGAAAAAGAAAAAGAAAATAAACTAAAAGGAAAAAAAGAACTTTTCTTTCAAATACCAATTTCAATAAGTTATTTGAAAGTCCATTTTGTCACAGGCAGTTTCACAAAACTACAATCTATAAGTTCTGCCAGAACCATTCTCCTATTCCTTTCCAAAGGGATACCTTTTAGTGCGTATATGTACTTATTTCTAGATATCGATATACACTCATAACTCGTATACCTATATACAAAAGCATATACACTTTAGGTAAAAAAAGCATAGTATGCATGTACTGTACCCTCTGGCTTCATTTTTCCATTCAATTTGTCCTTTCAAATTCAATGAATCAATATATTATAGGTATACACTCGTAGATATACATATAGGTCCTTAGAACTCTTGCCTTCATTTGGCAATGGCAATACTTCTTCAAAAGAATTACGCTGCTTCCAATACTACTTTACCACCCGGACACCAGCTTGCCTCTTCATTGTTGACATGGGTTGGGTAGGGGGGTGGGGTTAAATGTAAAACTCCTTCTTTGTCATACTTGAATACCAATGCCTTCAGAATAAACTACTTGTAGTCGAACACATCACCATACCTTAACCTTCGTACGTAAAATACCCTTTTACTGAATAGTTTTGAAGTCACGTACTTTGTGGGAAGGCTTGTTCTCCGAGAACGTGATTGATTTCTTCCAAAACTTTAAGCCCTTTTGCACGAGTAAATACCATAAACT
Source organism: Eupeodes luniger (assembly GCA_951509635.1). Lineage (NCBI taxonomy): Eukaryota > Metazoa > Arthropoda > Insecta > Diptera > Syrphidae > Eupeodes > Eupeodes luniger. The sequence goes on along the minus strand of OX608073.1, from coordinate 313,111,287 downwards.
ACACATAGGTACACTTATTTAACCTTACATATATTGCACTTGCAATTTCCCAAAACTCTTCAAAATCAGGAAAATTCCTTTATAAGCGCATCCTTGCAAGTTCAGAGGACATCCATCTGAAGATCGAAGCAAAACTAACTATCTTAAAGATACATACATAATATTAAATCAATACTGATTAGTGATTAACTAATTACGAAATGCTCCCATCAAATACTTGATTATAAGTAATTTTCCAATAGCAATCAGTTGGATTAGGAGGACCTATTCGGGTCCTGAAAAGACCTTTCCCGTTTATGTACTTGAATAGGAGCTATAAGTCCTGTATTGTGAACTTCACTTTAGCTGATGTTTTTGTTCGTTTATGGTAAAATGGTATTTCGACAAAATTGTGGTCGTTAAGTCAATGGTTTACTGCTGTTGCTGTTTCTGTATACCTACCAGACTTTGTTGATGACTATGACTATGACGGCAGCGGCAAACGTCAACGTAGACGACACCGTTCCAACAAATAGACGGAAAGACGGACGGACGGACGGAAGGAACTAAACTATATATTGTAAAGGTAATGTTAGAAATGTGATTTTGTTTTTGAGGGACAAAAACAGGATAACAAGCTAAGCCACTACATCCCCAATTTCATTCAGCATCAACCTGCCCTAAACCTATGTACGTCCTGCGTATATATATATGTAGAGTGCTAACCAAGCTGACATAAAAGCCAGTTCTGGAAACCATACACATCTAGAGTGTTCCGACCCAACCCCATCGCAGCCAATGTATATACCCGATACCCGAGACCAGGACAGACCAGACCAGGCCAGACCGACCGCCTGCAGATTTAGAACAAGCGAGTTTCGAGTTTAGCATCAAACCACCTCAACGCCCCATCGCCATTGCCATCGTATAGCAGCGCCTGCTTATAGCTTGGGTCAATTTGTGAAATTCACAATCCGAACACCTGCTGCTCTTAATCCCATTATTTATTTTTGTTGATTGGGGTAAAATGCTGTTGTGGCTTCCTGCCTGGTGGGATTTAATGTTACTCTTAGCTCAGGTAGCTGCTTGCATACATATACGTCTATAGAAATACTGTTCCTGTACTGTTTGTATATCATAGAGACTAAAACCTCGGTGAAGGTTAATTCAACGCCAATCTATGGATTCAATGTCGATGTTGAAGTTAAATATCCGGTGCCGGTGTAGTTTAAACCACTAAACGGGTACTTGCTTATAATGATCATTTATACCAAACTATTATCGCAACATTTGATTTCTACAACAAGAACATTATCCATAGGCAGCAGGTTTTTATTATCTTGCAAAATGTTTTAAATATTTTTTGGTTTATGCTTATAATCGTGTGTATGGGCAATAAAATAAATTAATGCTCAATGTGACATTTTATATTTTTACGATAGTTTAAATTGGAATAAGCCTTTTGGGAAATATTGTTTTTTTGTTTTTTCAAAAGCCCAACATACAATTATTAGACTTAAAGCTAGTGTCAAAAAAGTGAAGTCAATTTTAAAAACCTGACCGACATTTTTTTTAACGTTCGAATGTTAGACATGTGCATTCAAGAGGACACAAGCTTCCACAGGTTTTTCTCAAAACCCATTTCTGTCTTTCAACTCCTACTCTCACCTCCCTAAGGTGAACATCGGGTGCATATTACCTGAACTGGAGATTGGGTTCCAATCTCAATTAAAAGTTGTTGGGGGTAGCAAACGAGAGAGGGGGGAGTGTTTTCACTAAGGCACATCTCCTTCCATCCAGACGGCAGCGAAGGAATTCCCTAGATGAAATCAACGGTGGCGTCTACAGTTCCAGTTAGATTGAATTTCTTAGTGGACAGCTTATAGGGCTGTTAGGAGCGGTTATGCAGTCTCTTGCCCTTGGAGTTAAATCAAGGACCTGATCCTTCAGGTTGAAGGTCGTGCGTCAGGGTGACTTCCTGACCACATAAAGAAAACCCAGTTGCGAAGCATCAACAAGCCTCAGATTACGGACGGATTTACTATTGATAACCCAAGCAAATGAATGAAGGACAACGAACTTCGGATTCGGATATGCACATGGAATGTTAGGTCCTTTAATATACCACGTGAGCCGAAGAATTAGCGGAAAAACTGCTTATTTGGATGCGGCTTTGTCATTAGAGCTATAGATGCATCAACGAGCTCTTACTGATTATCCGCATCGAGGATAAATTCGGCAACATTAGCTTAATATGCGCACACGCCCCCCAAAAGAGAAGGATGACAACACCAAGGATATATTATTCGAGCTCTTAGACAAAGCATATGAGCAGAGTCCTAACTACTGTATTAAAATTATCCTGATGGGCAATTGAAATGCCAAGGTTGGAATGGAAGACATCTTTGGTAGAAAAATAGAGAAAATCAGCTTGCAACACTTCCGATAACGGATTCGGGATCATCAACCTATTGGTAGCTAGTACGCGTTTTTCACACCTCTGTATCCACAAAGAAACTTGGAGTTCTTCACATCAATCTTTCGTCAACCAGATTGACCATATTGCCATCGACACTAACCACGCTTCCAGCATCATGGATGTCCAAACTTTCCGAGGAGCTAACATCGACTAAGACCACTACCTCGTTGTAGCCAAGGTAGCACTCTGGGTTTCCAGCCCCAAGGAAAAACAGGGAGATGCTTGGAGAAGATACAACGTCAAACGGCTGCAATCGCAAGAAATCTCCAAATCCTTCTCCGACCGAGTCACAAGTTACCTCTTTCGAAGTTCTCTGCCGACAACAAATTGAATCGATAACCAGTGGCAACATTGCCAAGATGCAATCAGAGAAGCCGCCTCTGACGTGAGGGGTTTCAAGCAGCCACCAACAAGGATCCCCTGGTTTGATGATGAATGTTGGCAGACAAATGCAGCCAAACAACAGGCACGCAAAGCGGCGCTGCATAGGACGAGAGCTGCTCATGAGCTCTATGAGCAGAGGAGGCGAGAGGAACACCGACTTCTCAGAAGGAAAAAGAGAGAGCATAAGAAGTGTGCGGTCGAAGATGTTCATAGGCTCAAAAGCAGGAATGAAGTTCGAAAGTTTTATGAGCAGGTGAAACGGAATTCACGAGTCCATACTCCTAGAATCGAAGGCTGCAAAGACGAAAGTGGAAACATCATAGTGGAATCGCAGTCAATGCTGAGGATATGGAAGGACCACTTCTGCAGACTGTATAATGGCGACGACGAACCGAATTCCACTGTCAGGCAGGATGATCCAATCCACATAGACGACGAAAGCCAACAATCCCGTCCTCCCGACTTAGCGGGACGAGCTGTGTATAGAGCCATGTCTACTCTTGTCATCTCTGCTAAACTCGTCCGTTTGTTCTGGATGACCATGGAGAATTCACACTGCCCCATAAAGGTTGGAAACAACTTAACAGAACCTTTCGTTATCAAAAAAGGCTTTAGACAAGGTAATGCGCTGGCATGCGATTTCTCTAACATCGTCCTTGAAAGAATAGTACAGAGCTCCCACGTCGGCGTCGGTCCAATTATAAGCATATGCTGATGACATTGACCAAATCGGAAGAACTCAACGTGATGTCAATGGGGCTTTTGTGAGTATTGAGGCAGAGGCGACAAAGTGACTTTAAAACTTTGTAAAAATTGATTTTCGACTCAAATATCCTTTTAAACTTAATAATAATTGGCTTCAAACTTATTTCATCTTATAGAAAATATTGTTTTCCACATTCAGTAAATCTTTTATAAAAATCCAACAGTCGTTTTTTTTATAAAAATTAAAATCTACAGAATATAGTACGCAAAATTGGTAAAAATTTGTGTTTGATATCGAATCGAATCCATTAAAAAAAAAAAAAAAAACTTACAAAAACAACAAAAACTGATAAAAAATAGTTTTCGACTCAAGTATTAGGAGAACAAAGAAAGATATTGACCTCAAATTATTTATGTCACGCAAAATATTGCTATGAATATTTTGTTATAGTTTTAAGCGAAAATCGATGGACGGATTGGAAAGTTACCAGTGTGGGTTGTATCCCAGCCTCTTTTTTTTTTGGGGCCAAATTTAATTCAAGATCTTTAAAATGGAATTCGTGAATTTATCGAGGACATATACCTACATATATCGAAAATATATGAAATGAAAAATTTCCTGGAAACAAGATGATTCTATTTGTTTGATTTGTGTGATATTGTTTTCTATACTTAATGCCATACCTTTTTCTTTAATTTGAATTGCTTTTTAATTTAGAAAGAAAACCTCTTATTGGAAACCCTTTTTCCAATCTCAAGTTGACAACAAAACAGACTTTTATCCACATTTGAACACTAAGCTTTCATCCATAGTCCCTATCATAAAAATTTTACAACTACCCACGAAAAACAAAAAAAAAACTATTCGTGCTCAAGAGATTTAAGAGATTCATCTTAAAAAAGGGAGACCTTGAACATTTTGATGTTCTTTTTTTTCTTTAAGACTTTTCTTACCTTATCGCGAATCACACCCCATCAGGGTACCGGCTTAGTCCTGTATTTTGTATTGATATATTTTCCAAGTGAGCCTCAATGCAAATCCGCACTCTAATTCAAAGTTATTTTGAACTAAAATCCCTTTTTATCGTCTGTAACTAATACATTCGGGATCGATTCAGGAATTTAATCGAATTAATTTTAGTACTGGACCTTTTTTTATGTGGATATTTGAAGTTTTTCTTTTTTTACGCCATCGCCATCAGCAAAACAACAAAAATAATCCTCCACAATCTCATTAGCTTTGTATCCAATTTTATTTTAAAGCAAATGTTTTTGTCACCTTTTGCTGGAGGGGAGGGATATACCTTTTTTTTTCGAAGTTTGGTCATTAATTAATTTGAACTTTTATCGCCTTCGGATTTCTAAGCAAAAAAGTTATGTCCAAGCTACAAGATTAAATTCAAAATAAACGTATAAAATATGTTCATAATTAGTTAAGGGAAAATGTCTGTATGTATTTTGAGTTGTGGTCATTTAATTAGGAACAAATTAAATTCAAAATAAGTCCTATTCGCAGATGAATCAGTCAAGAGTGTAAATATATAGTATTCGAGTCTAAGTATTTGATTAGTTATAGTTGCACTTCTTAAAATGTCTGTTTTATTTTCGTACGAAACAGTTTTCAAAAATAAAATTATTCACAATATGTTGAATCGAAAACAAATATGTTTTTTTCTTTTATACGCACTGATTGACACTTCTTATTATATTGTTTGTTCAAAATTCTAAATTCAAAATTTGCAATTTAAATTTAAAACAATGTATCAAACTACAAGCTATTTTAAAAACCATAAAACACTTGTCATTTTTGAGTGCAAGAAAAATAAAAATTTAAACAAAAATAATCACAATAGAAAATAAGGTGTGCTGATATGTTGGATAATTTTACTTGTAAGAACTATTTAAAGTTTGGTTAAAAACTAAATTAATTCAAATTGAAAAATGACTTTAGAATATATAGATAGTCACTAGAAAGGAGTGATCGAAGAGTAAAATACTTTTGGACATTTATGAATATAAAAGTTCCTAAATGAGTTGTTGTGGCACCATACCACTTGAAGCACGTAGAATGTAGAATTTTTGCCAAAAGGGTTTTGCAGAAACATGAAAAGAAATATAAAAAGAAACTTTTCTGAATTTGATGATTTGTTTGTTTGTTAAAACGTCAAATTAAAAAAAAAAAAAAACAAAACAAAGCCAAAATGCAGACAGAGTTCCAAAAAGATATCAAGTTGTTGAAAACTTAAAAAAACTATGGCAGGTATAAATACACAATAAATAAGGAGTGATGAAATGTTTTGAAATATAGTAATTTTTATAGAGACGGTTGCAAATTCAACATCATTGGAAAATAAGAAGATTAATCCGATAAAAATGAAACGAAGTATCAAACACGGTGAAGGATTGGTCATGGTTTGTGGGTACCTACTAGCAATTACGTATTTGTAGACAAAACAATAATTGTGAATGAATTATTCATGATATACATTTTCTAAAATACTCTATTGTAGAAAATTGGGCTTAACTAGATTGCTTATTTTCACTTTTGGTCCGAGAATGGTTGCTATATATTACGTTTAAATAATGGAATACATCCATATGTTAATTAAAGCATTTGGAGAGACAAAGTAATTCGTCGAAAACTTAATTACAACTTACACACATTCAGCCATTTACCCCTGCAATAAATAATTTGGACGGAATCGGAAAATAAATTTGAATATAAACGGTGATATTTTAGCTATTATCTTTTTGGCAACACTGGTTTAAACAGCTGACGCACGTTTCGTGTTTTGTTTCACTGTCAAACATCTTTAGTTTGGTCTATAATTTAATAGATTTAACAGTGAATCGTCTTACAAACGAACACCGCTTACAAATTATTGAATGTTATTATCAAAATGCGTGCTCTGTTAAGAAAGTTCATCGCGTGTTTCTTCCATTTTATGGTCAGTTTAATCCACCCACTGAAGCGGCTATGCGAGCTATTGTGACTAAACTTCGCACCAAATTTATATTGTTCGACATTAAACCACCAACAAGCTTACGTAGAGTGCGAACTGAAGGAAATATCGCAGCTGCATCGGCCAGTGTTAATGATGACCATCAGTTATCGATTCGTCGCCGTTCGCAGCAATTGGGCCTATGTTACTCAACAACGTGGAAGATCTTGCGGAAGGATTTAGGTGTGATGCCTTTCAAAATACAGCTGGTGCAAGAATTGAAGCCGAGCGACCTACTGCAACGTAAAATTTTTGCTGAATGGGCTTTTGGAAAGTTGGCCAAGATCCAATTTTTTACCGAAATATTGTGTTCAGCGACGAAGCTCATTTTTGGCTCAATGGGTACGTAAATAAGCAGAATAGTCGATTTTGGAGTGAATATCACCCAGTAGCATTGCAAGAGCTACCAATGTATGCAATAAAAGTCACAGTTTGGTGCGGTTTATGGGCTGGTGGCATCATTGGACCGTACTTCTTCAAAGATGATGCGAATCGTATAACGTAACTGTGAATGGTGAGCGCTGCTGTGAGATGATTTCCAACTTTTTTTTTCCCAAAATGCAAGAGCTTGACTTGCATGACATGTGTTTTCAACAAGACGGTGCCACATGCCACACGCGCAACAATGGACTTATTGAGAGGCAAGTTCGGTGAACATTTTATTTCACGTTCGGAACCGGTCAATTAGCCGCCTAGATCGTGCGATTTACCGCCCTTAGACTATTTTTTGTCCTCTTCAATTGACGCATTGGAAGACAACATTGAAGCATTTATTCGTAAGAATAAGCGGATGAACCATTTGAGGCGCAGTCAAGGTCAAGATTTGCATGAAATAATCTTGAAATATTAAATTATATGAAGCGTACTGGATGACCATGGAGATTTCACGCTGATCCATATAGGTTGGAAACAACTTAACAGAAGCTTTCGTTATAAAAAAAAGCTTTAGACAAGGTAATGCGCTGTCATGCGATTTCTTTAACATCGTCCGTACAAGAACGGTACAGAGCTCCCACCTCAACGCCAGAGGGTAAATCGGAAGAACTCAGCGTTATATAAATGGGGCTTTTGTGAGTATTGAGGCAGAGGCGGCTAAAATGGGTTTAACAGTTAATGAGGGACAAACAAAGTACATGTTGTCATCAAGAAATGTCCTACAATACCGACGTCTCGGCCAAAGCGTCACAATTAACAGACTTTAAGGACTTCGTCTAGCTAGGCTCCACTATAAACACAGAAAACAACCCAAGCACTGAGATCAAACGAAGAATTACTCTTGCTTACCGCTGTTTCTTTGGACTAAGAAAGCAATTGATTAGCAAAGCCCTTTCTCAAGCGAACAAAGTATCGCTATATAATACCCTCATCATCCCCGTCCTGCTATACGGTACAGAAGCATGGACTATGACAAAAGCGGATGGAAGCACCTTGGGTCGTTTCGAGAGAAAAGTACGTCATGTATGCATAGAAGGGGAGTGGAGGAGAAGATGGAACGCCGGCCGCCGTACAGTGACGTAGACTTAGCCAGCAGGATAAACGTCCAACAACTGAGATGTCTGGGTCACGTAGAGCACATGAAAACCAATGCTCCGGTCCGGAAAGTCTTTGTATCCACATTCACAGGACAGCGCAGTAGAGGAAGACCGCGGATCAGGTGGCGCATACAAGTGGAAAGTGACCTCACCAAACTTGGAGTGCGCAATTGGTTATATCTAGCTAGGGACAGAGCTAGATGGAGAAGTTTGTTGGGTGGGGCCCTAGTTCACACAATACTGTAGCGCCACCTTAAGTAAGTAAGTATTAGGATCAGATGGAACTTTAAAACCAATAAATTGTGTTCCTTTGAGGTCACTTAATCCAGATGACACGAAGTACTAAATTGTAGTTGTTTTAAAGGGTGATTTTTAACTATTATCATTTCAGCAACTCTGGTTTAAATAGCTGACGCACGTTTCGTGTTTTGTTTCACTGTCAAAAATCTTCAGTTGGGTCTATAATTTTACCATGAATCGTCTTACAAACGAACAACGCTTGCAAATTATTGAATTTTATTATCAAAATGCGTGCTCTGTTAAAAAAATTCATCGCGCGCTTCTTCCATTTTATGCTCAGTTTAATCGACCCACTGAAGCGGTTATTCGGGATATTGTGACTAAATTTCGCACCAAAGCGACGAAGCTCATTTTTGTCTCAATGAGAAGCAGAATTGTCGATTTTGGAGTGAATATCAGCCAGTAGCATTGCAAGAGCTACCAATGCATCCAGAAAAGTCACAGTTTGGTGTGGTTTATGGGCTGGTGGCATCATTGGACCGTACTTTTTCAAAGATGATGCGAATCGTAACGGAACTGTGAATGGTGAGCGCTACCGTGTGATGATATCCAACTTTTGTTGCCAAAAATGCAAAAGCTTGACTTGCATGACATGTGGTTTCCTATAGCTTTTAAAAAATCACCCTTTATTATTGTACATTTTTTCTTTCATTTTCTGTTATTGGCCTATTTTTGTAAAATCAAGAGTATTATGCGTCGTCGATAAAATACAAATTTGTGAACCAAAAATTGATTCTTATTCTTAAAAAGCCGTTACATTAATATTTAACATTTAATATTAATATATAACATATTATTTGAATAATGTATCTACTAAGATCAACTTGCAAAATTTGTCTTCTTCCATTTAAATTTTAAAAATAAATTACTACTTTTATTTTAAAGAAACAACTTCTCCTTTAATTAAATATCTGTACATGTACATATGACAATTAACGCAAAACTATAAGAATGTCAAAAAATTCCTTTAGCTAAATGTTTGAGTATAGGCAATGGTTTAAATGTAGAATAGGTATAGAAAAAAGTTTATCCAAAAATAAACTTACATCATTAATTTTGGCCTGCCAGACACAATGCATTCTTTTTTCATTATTTTAATTTTATGTTCTGTCTTTGTGTCTTCTCTCAAAATACTATGCAAACATTTTTGTTTCTAAGAAATTAAAATAGAACTTATAATAATTAGTATTGTAAATGTCTTTCAAAATTTTACACTTACTCTTATGTGTTTACAAACTTATATTTATAATGTACATGCATATACAAAAATAATAATAAAATAAAAGTCTAGGTATATAAACACTTTTATAGAACTTTATGAAAATTATACCTTACTACTTGTTATTTTCACAAATTAAGTGAGCAACAATGATGAAGCTTAATTAATTGATTTGAATTGTAGAAATAAAAACAAAGAGAAATTACATTTAGTTTGATAATTTTAGATTTAAAAAAAATTCTTTGATATAAAAATTTCGTATAGAAGGTTTTCCAATTGTGATTTTAAACTTTCATTCCTTGTGAAGGACGATTAAGCCAATATATAAGCTGTCAATGTCAAATAATTTACTGAAAAGATGAACTCTTATAGTATGAAAGAGGAATATTTAATGTGGTAAATTTATTAAAATTATATTATTGTTATTGTAATTAATGAACAGATTTATAGTGAAAAGTCAATTTGAACGTCTGGGTTCTGGAGATGATCTTGATAAACAAATTCAAATAATTAATGTATTTTAAAAAAGCTGGTAAACTGTTCAAGATCCTAGCATCGAGCATGAAAAAGATGTACGAGTAGGTAAGGAATTTTGAGTTTCTTTGGATATTTGAATTAATTGTTTGGGGTGGCAAAGAAAAATTGAGTTTTTCATATAAATAACCAATCGATTCAATTTCAAAATGAGCAGAGAAATTTTACAAGGTTATTTCTTTGGTCAAGTCACAATGTAACAATGTCAACATGCCAAGTCAACCTGACGATAAGGCACCTAGATCGTTTGATTGAACAACTGTTGACTTCTTTTCGGTGGCAACATTAAATCATTCAACTATGCCTACAAGCTGAGCACGGCGGCGGCGGCGGAGTATCGTTATATGTAGCTCGGAGACAAAATTAAACAAGATATAGTTCAAGAAGTTTTGAATTTTATAAAAAAAAGATTTAGAGTCTTTATTGGAACACAGACTTTTGGTATTTTCATAAATATATTCGAAATGTTTTTAAAGAGATTAGATTTAGATTTTAGATTAGATTGATTTTTATTTAGTTCTTTTCTGAGTTTAACCTTAAATACATACATAAGTTTACAAAAATTTTTATGACATGGCATTTGCCGTCTGCCAGAATGACAACTATTTTAATTTTTTTTGTATCATATTGTTAACAAAGCATAATAAAACATTTTAGAACAAATTTATTAAAAGAACATAAGAATACATAAAAGAACAAGAGGCATACATTTATTGTGTTTGTTTATCAAACATTTTCGTTAATTATTCTTTCCCTATACCTTAGCGCAATTACAAAGTATTTATAAAGTCTTTCTACGTTCATTTCGTTCAATTCCGTTAAAACTTGGACTTCTGATAAATAATCACTTCCAAAAACGCTTCTTCTCGATTCTCTTAGAGTTGGGTATCGTCCTAGAAAATGAATGATGTCTTCCCTTTCCCTTCGGTTACAAATACTGCATTCCAGAGGTAGATCAGGTCTGTGTGGGATATAATTCAAATTCAGGAGTTCGCTGCGTAGCCTGACCATGGTAGCTATGACCTTTACTTTATTGGTATCTCTGAAGTAGTTTTTTTGGGCTAGGTTGTGGTTTAACCTGCTGTAGATTGATCTGTACAGCGAACTGGAAGCTTCAGCTGTGTATTCTGCTCTGCATTTCTCGTCGATTTTTGCTATTACGTTGTGGAAGAGCACCTTACAATTACTTATATCTTCGATGTTTAAAACAAAACTTATATTACACCCCTCCACAAGTTCTAACCATTCTCTGTACCAGCTATTTTGATCACGTATAGCCTTGATAGCAACCTTCCTTACTAATCTGAATTCCCAGTCTGAAGACACTCAGAAGAAAATCAGCTTGTAGTTTCAAGGTCTTTATGAATAACGGTGATAATCCGGTCTCAAGCACAAGCACGTAGTTTGGCGTGTTGATTGGTAGGTTGAATATCCGTTTTAAGTAGTGAGTTAAAAGCTTTTCTACCGTAAGAAACTTCTTGCACCCCCATACTTGAGCGCCATATAACAGGATACCCTCTGACACCGCTTCGAATATTTTATGCTTGCTGCTATGCGCGATATTCCTGTTGATGAAGCAAGTTTTCCAGGCGATATTAATCGCCGTTTTCGCTTTTTCTAGCTTTTCGTTGAAGTGCTTCTCCATGCTTAAATTTCTCGAAAACGTTACACCAAGGTACTTATACTCGTTGACAGACTCTAAAGTTTCATCGTTAAATGACCATTTTTCATGAGAGCTATTTCTGCCACCACCTTTTTTGAAGATCATCACTTTGGACTTTTGAGTATTAACAGTTAAATTCCATACACAACAGTATAGTAAAAATAGTCATAAAGTCTATTTATCATCAGCTGTAAGGATTCTGGGGAATACGCGAACATGACAATATCATCCGCAAACAAAAAGGTCTTAATGTGTACTCCTGCAAAATCTACACCGCCGGGGAGATAATCGATGAGATCGTTAATAAATAGCGAAAACAAAGTAGGGCTCAATGTGCATCCCTGTCTTACACCTGATGAGGTTGCAAACCATTCCGACAACGCCGTTCCATTCCATACAGCTGCTTGCGTGTTTTTGTAGAGATTTTCTAGCGCACGTCCAAACTTCAGAGATAATCCTGCGTTATATAACTTACAGAATAAGGCACCTCTGTTAACTGTGTCAAATGCTGCTTTGAAGTCAATAAAGAATACATACAATTTCTTTTTTTGATAGCAGAAATTCTCTGCAAGATTCTGCAGTACAAATATGTTATCGGTTGTCGAATAACCTGACCTAAAGCCAGCTTGGAACTCCTTCATTATGTTCTGCGAGTTAATCCACCTATTGAGTCTTTTCTGCATTATTGTTGTAAGAATCTTATAGGTTGCGTTCAAAAAGGAGATGCCCCTATAGTTAGCCACATCAGAATAAGATCCTTTTTTATGTATGGGGAATATGATCGCATCTTGAAAATCTTTCACTATCATGTCACCATCAAATACTTTATTGAAGAGCATTAAAAGCTGATCGTTAAGTACGGAAGTTCCATACTTGTAAAATTCGACTGAAATACCGTTGGCGCCAGGTGCTTTTCCATCTTTCAACGACTCTAAAGCTTGTTGTAGTTCTTGTGTGGTAAACTGTGAATCCAATATTTCGCTCGTAAATCGCGGTGTTGCATAATGCCAAATTAATGGTGTCATGGCTGGGTTAAGTAGTTGTCTGAAGTGTGTGACTAATACGTATATATTTCTGTGTAGACCTGGTTTTTTACCATTCAATTCCCATGCAAGTTTTCAAGATTCTGAAGCATTATTACTGTTGGCCAGTTTAACCGCTTGACGTTCATCATACTCCCGTTTTTTAGATTTACACAATTCCTTATTTTTTTTATTGGCTTCGATGTATCTGTTTCGGAATAAACCTAGGGATGAATTTCTGAAGTTTCTGAGCCATGCGAATGATATTTTTCGGGCTTTCTGGCATTCATAATCGAACCATGGCTCATTCCACTTTTTGCTCCGTAAAGTGCCGAACTGATGCCGTGGGTATGACGTCTTAACGACATGTTCTAAGCTCAGGAAGTCTTCAATTTGGTGGCGGTTGAGCATTATATCCAGGTGCTGTCTGTATAAAGAGGCTTTTGCGGGTTTCCAGTTAAGTCTAGGCATCAATAGTTCGTTATTATTCTCATCGCTTGTCAACTCGATTATTTGAAAGGTCAAGACAACTGGTAAATGGTCCGAGTAAGGCAATTCTCGTATCTCAAAATCCGTCACAAATGATTCCCAATCTTCACCTGTCATTGAATAATCGATTGTTGATTTTCCTTGTCCCCCAATAAATGTGTAATTCCCCGCAACGTCACTAGCGCTTGTTCCATTTAGTACTCGCAGTCCAAAAGAATCGCACAGTTCCACTAATCTATTTCCTCTCGAATTGCAGATCAAGTCTTTCGATTGTCTATTTATCCCTTTTGCATCGTTCATAACTCCCGCAACTTGGCCACTTCTCGCGTTCAGGTCCCCTATCAGCATCACTTTAGATGATTTAACCGTATTAAACACATCGTTAAGTTTTTCGAAGTCATCATCCCAATTATCGCAGTTCAAGTACAAAGGGAGTATCAGAAGGGATTTGTTGCTGATTTCCAAATTAACGTACGTTAGCTGGTTTAGATTGCGAAACTCACATTTTAAGCTGACTAACTCTTTTTTAAATCCAAAATAGAACTATAACCGAAACAATTACGTCACTCGAACACCGCCGCAATGTTTCATGCCTTTCGTTGTTCTACAGTGTTCTGTCGAATTAGCCAGTTGCATTCCTCTCCTCAAACAATTCAGCCGTAATAATCGTACTTCTAGGAATGCACATCAGTTTAACCTTGAGCTCAATTTCGGACGTACTGTCACGTAAAGAGATTATTTTTTTAACCGCACATCGAGAATGTGGAATGCTTTGCCCAACTCTGGTTTTCCCTATCATTTTGATATTCAAAACTTTAAGACCAATGTGCATCGGTATCTCCTCTTTAATCCTTCCCTATTTTCCTAAAGCTCGCACTGTGTTTAAACTTTAAACATGTTAAGGATATTAATAACTCCTTAAGTGCCCGTTAGTTATAAAAACAAATATAATTGACTATTCCGTAGTTATACTGAAAGATGCATGTTATACAATCTAATTAAAAAAAAAAACAAACAAAAGAAACAAAACCCAATATTCAAAGAAAATTCAAAAAAAAAAAATTGAATCACAAAGCAGACTTTCCAGTGCTACCAAACTCTTTCATTTCTACTGATGTGTACTAGAGATACATTGAACTGAAAGAACACAATCACATCCTTTAACTCCTCTTGATAATCCGCGATTTCGTAAAAAAAACTCTTCAAAAATTATTACAATTTCAAATAATTAACGTACAAACTAGATCAAGCCACTTCACCATCCTCCCTCTCAGCGTCTTCTTTAAAGGATTGTTGTAAACAATGAAAAAAAAAAATACCCTTACATCAAAACTTCCAATATCAAAGCAAACAAACCCGACAACTTTTTTATTTTTTTTTTTGTTATTTTTCAAAAAGGTCATTTGAACGTAATTATGGTTTGGTTTCAATCATGCTATTTGTTTTTCTCCTCGCTAATTGCCAAGCGTGTTGAAACTGCCCTTCATTTTCATTAAAATTGAAAATTAAAATCATTCTTACACAGCATAAACCCCCCACTTCACCCCACCCCCTTTCGACATACAAAAATTATAAAAAATATACCACCGCATCCAAACCATAGCCCACAAGAGTAATTCAAATAAAAATCAATACCAAATAGAGCACGAAATTCAACATCAGTAACTAACTACATTAAAAGGTCCTTCTCTTCTCGCTCTCCTAGCCTATCCTATCCTATAACCTCACCAATTCAAACTATTACAAAAATAACAAGGGTTACAGGGTATGAAGGGGTGGGGGAGAGACGATATGGTTAGCTGGAATGAATTGTAAATAATGTTCCAATTAATTACAATTATTGTTTTATGTGGTGCACTGTAGTGTTCTTAAGTGGATTATTTAATTTGTAAAATAAAATTGGCATTTTTATTTTCACTAATTTTATGTATTTTTTTTTATGTTTTGTCTATTTTTATGTGAGTTTTATGTTTTTTAGTTGCATTCTTTTTTTAATATACATTTTTATATATTTCTTTAAATTTGAAAAATTTAAAATTTATGATGAAATCAATTAAATACTAATGAATCGTCAGAATCTACCTGGCAAAATAGATAATTTAAAAATTCCAACATCACAATTTGTTTCGAGACTAATAACCTTAACCATTTTGGATTGGATTTCAAAAAAACAAACTACCTCTAGGAAACACGCATTCTCGCTCGAAAATAGAAAATAAATAAAACATCTGTGAGATAAATTAAAAATCAAAATAGCGACCACAAGAAAATGACACTTCACGTTTGACTTCGACTCGTTCCTAATAAGAAAAGACATTTTTCTATAGCTTTTTATTTTGTTGCTAGGTTTTGGCGCCCTTGTGTGAGAATGTTTTTTGGAGTTTATTTTTTAAATTTTTTTAGTTCTTTTTATATATAAGTCGTTTTTTTTTTGGAATGCGAATACGTGTGAAAGAGTTTTCCATGTTTTTTATTAAAAATAAATAAAAAGCTGATTCGGATTTTAAATGCCCACTGTCAACATGCGAAAATAGCTCACCGTGCGTAGGTGAAAATAATTTATTACAATGCTTGACAAAAACAGAAGAAAACTTAATTCGAAAAGAAACTTTGGAGAAACAACTAAAAAATAGTCAAACAATTAAGTTAATGCTGTCAGTCGATGATGATTCTTATTTTTGTTTTGTGTATCATAAATAACGTCTGTAATTGCCAACATTCACAATAGAAAAGAATTTCAGCGCTAATGGAAAGTGAGCAGTTGACGTTTTAAAATTCACTTTAAGATAAAAATAAAAAAAAATAAACAAACATCATTTCTAATGATGTCCTTCAAAAACGAGCTACGAGCGTCAAATGACGGGCGACGGGCGACGGGCGACGGGCGACGACAACGACAGCATCAGGGAGGAGCTATGGGGCGTGGGTCATTCTCATTCTCATCCTAATAGATGTGGTACTTGTCTTTTTGATTTTTAATGCCCTTCGAATGGCAAAACCAAACAAAGCATTCAACGCTCAACACACCATGGCATACAGCATGGCATGGTAGAGCAGAGCTGAGCAGAGCATGGCAAGCAAGCACAACAAAGCCATCCATCCATCTACCAACAACCAACAATCCCTTACTACCCGACCGAGCGACTACACCGACTGTCGACAAAAACCCTGAGCTATACTCTTGGCAAAAGGGAAACCTTCTCTCTGGATAGGATATGTATCTGTATCTCTGGAAAGAACGTTCTTTGAGATTTTGTTATGATTTCGAAAGAGTTGAACATTTTTCCACTCCAATGGCTTTTCACAAGTGAATGATTTTAATGGAAATATTTACTCAGATATACAATACCTACACAATAAAGCAGTGAAGAGGGGATATATAGGTTGTTGTGTGTATTTAGGGTGTAAGAGTGGGTGTGGGGAGGGATGATATTTCACTTCAAGGCTTACTGGGTGAAAATGCAAAAAAAAAAAAAAATATGGGAACAAGAAAAGAAAAGCAAAAAATTACTGGTGTGCAGAATCCTTTTTCTTAATTTGCTCTATGATGACACTTTTGTGTTGGGTATTGATTTTCTACGACAAAAATCATCTCATTTTTTCTCAGATTTAGCTCTCAAAAGATCTTCTTTATACTTGTAAGACAGGTATGCTTAAAGATAGTGTTTTGCATTCATGAAAAATGTAGATTTTGTGAAATTTTCACATCAATTAGTTAATTTGCTAAAAACTACAGTTTTGGTTTTGTCTGAGAAAATAGTTCGACGTCTTTGTCACTTTTGCACATCGAATTTTTTGGAGATTCGTAATATGCTAAGTTCACAATGTGTGATTCGGTGATTTCCATGATACCTCCTTCAAAGCAAAGTCGAAAAGCCCATTCTGCAAGTTAAAGGTTATACTTTCTGTTTTCAACATAAACGACTATCTGGGATAGATGAAACCCTCAACCAGATTTCTGACTTGTGAATTTTCTGTAACAATCCCATAAATTGTTAGGTATGTGGAATAGTTTTTTAAAACAAATATTGTAATCGTAACATTTAAGAAAAGTTGTTTATTCTACAGATAAACCCAAATTCCACACTATCAGCGGCTAAAATAGGGACCAAAATCGGAGTATCAGCCAGCATAACAACAGCAAGAAAACTAAAAGAGAAACATGTTTTAATGCAAGTTTACAAGAAGCATCGCATGCTTGACCTTGGTTCTGATGGTTACAACTTTAACATAAAAATGAGTTTTTGAACACCGCTTAAAAATGTTCTTTAATTTTCTCTAAACAACATTATGCGTACCTTAACCTTACATTTACATAGTTCAAGGGGTAGATTATTTTAGAACACTATTGCCCAGCAGGATATGGTCTAACTATTTAATTTGGACGACTCCCTAGATATGAAAGCATTGCAAGATTCCAACGGGATTCTAAATATGCCATATTTAAGTGCTAAATTACAATATTTTAGAACGTTTTTGGTGCATTTCAGGAGAAAATTTTGGAAATTGTGTTGAAACATAGCTTTTCTCTAAAAATAACATATTCTGTTCTAGTCAGCATTTCTATAAATGTGAAGAATGCTACAAAAATATAAATGCAGAAACCCAGACAATGAGCATGTTCGCTAGAAAATTTCATCTTTTTTCGTAGGACAATAAAACAGAATATGTTATCCAGATGGCAGCGGAAGAATTCCCGAGATGGAATCAACGGTGGTGTCTACAATTACAGTAAGGTTGAACTACTTAGTTAACACCTTATAGGGCTTCTACGACATATTCGGAACCCAGGCCTATAAGGAGTGGTCTATCCGGCTCCCCTTCTTTGGAGTTAAACTAAGAATCTGGCCCTCCAAGGTGGGGGTTATGCCGTTGAGGTAATTTCCTGATCACGTAAAAATGTCCTTGTTGGGAAGCACCAACAAGACTTGGATACGGACGAACTTACTGATGAAATAAACAATAATTACAACGAACTTCGGACCTGTTCTGTTAGGTCCCTTAATAGACCACATGTAGCCGAACAATTACCGAAAGCCCTAACCTGCTGATATTACCACCATCCAAGAAGTGCAATTGGGATGGACCGGGCAGCCGCAAACTAAAAGGCTGCCATGTATACTACGGCGACTGCTACCGAGAATAAAGGCAAGGTCTATTGGGGTGTGGATTTGTTGTTAGAACTAGACTCAGGCAAAAAGTCTTGAGTTTCAACAGTGTGAGCGAGCGCATCACGACAATCCGCATCAAGGCTAAATTCGCCAACATAAGCCTAATATGCGCGCATGCCCCAACAGAGGAGAAAGATGAAGACACCAAAGACATATTCTTCGAGCTCTTGGACAAGACATATGAGCAGTGCCCTGGCTATGACATTAAAATTGTCTTAGGAGATTTTAATTCCAAGCTAGGAAGAGAAGACATCTTTGGTGGCACAATCGGGAGATACAGCCTGCACGAAACTACCTCCGACAACGGATTCAGGCTGATCGATTTCGCTGTGGGGCGAGACGTTCTGGTAGCTAGTACACAATTCACACATCTTGATATCCACAAGGCGACATGGAAATCTCCTGATCAATAAATTGTCAACCTGATTGACCACATTGCGATCGACGCATGACACTTCCCCAGTATACAGGATGTCCGAACATTCCGAGGTGCCAACTACCTCGTTGTAGACAAGGTACGGCTTAGGATATCCCGATCCAAGCCAAAACAAGGAAGTACTGTGAGAAGTTTCGACGTTAGACGGCAACAATCGCAAAAGACTGCCATGTCCTTTTCCGATCGAGCCTATAATAACCTCTTATTAAGTCCATCAGAGATGTCGCCTCTGAAGTGCTAGATTTCACACGGCCACCACAGCCAAACCCCTGGTTTGACGACGAATGCCGGCAAGCACAAGCAGTGAAACAACAGACATACAAAACGGCGCTGCACTGAAGGACCAAAGCTGCTCGCAAGCTCTACGAGCAGAAAAGGAGAGAGGAACACCGGCTTCTTAGATGGAAAAAAAAGAGAGCATGAGAAGCGCGCGATCGAGGAGATAGAGGGATGTCACAACAAGAATAAGATTCGTAAATTTTACCAAAAGGTAAAAAAAAAAACTCATAAGGGTACCAGCCATCAACCGAAGCCTGTAAGGACGATCAGGGGAACATCGTAGTAGAACCGCAGTTTATGTTGAGAATATGGAAATACCACTTCTCCAAATTATATAACGGCGATGACAAACCGAATTCCGCTGAAAGGGAGATAGAACCACTCAACCTAGGCGACGCAGATCAACAATTCCGCCTAACCGACCTCGACGAAGTGAAGATAGCTATATCTTAACTGAAGTCAAACAAAGCTGATGGAGCTGACGGCATCGCTGCCGAACTATTCAAAGTAGCAGGCAGCAGGCGATGACTTGGTAGGGAGCATGCACCAACTCATCTGCAAAATATGGTCGGAAGAAAGCATGCCCAATGAGTGGAATCTCAGCATAGTGTGCCCGATACATAATAATGGAGACCCTCTAAATTGCGCCAACTACAGATGCATCAGTCTCCTTAACATTGTATATAAGATCCTCTCTGCCATATTATGTGAACGTCTGAAGCTGTTCAGCAACAACCTGATAAGTCCTTATCAGTGTGGCTTCAGACCAGGAAAGTCTACTATCGACCAAATATTCACACTACGGCAGATCTTGGAAAAAACCCAGGAACTTCAAATTGATACCCACAATCTCTTTATCGATTTTAAAGCCTCGTATGACAGCATCTATAGGAAAGAGGTCTGCAGAGCAATGTCTAGTTTTGGCATCCCTGTCAAACTTATCCGTTTGTGACGATGGAGAATGCACGCTGCTCCATCAAGGTCGGAAAAGATCTCACCGGTGCATTTGATGTCAAAAAAGGTTTTAGACAAGGCACTGTCATGTGACTTCTTCAACATCGTTCTGGAAAGAACTGTGCAAAACTCAACCATCAACACTAGAGGCACAATCTTCCAAAGGTCCATCCAATTACTCGGACACGCAGATAATATTGACATAATTGGAAGATCAAAAGTGATGTCAGTGGAGCGTTTTTAAGCATTGCGACGGAAGCGAAGAAGATGGGTTTAGTGGTCAATGAGGGCAAGACCAAGTATATGCTGTCATCAAAAAAGGACATTGAACAACGACGTCTTGGACAAAACTTCACCATGGACAGCTATAACTTTGAGGTAGTTGAGGACTTTGTCTACCTAGGCACCGCTATAAACACAGACAACGACACCAGCACTGAAATCAAACGAAGAATAACTCTTGCAAATCGCTGCTTCTTTGGACTTAGAAGGCAATTGAGAAGTAAAGTCCTCTCTCGAGCATCTATAAGACACTCATCATCCCGGTTCTCATTTATGGCGATGAGGCCTGGACCCTGTCAAAGAAAGATGAGAGCGTCTTAGGATGCTTCGAGAGAAAAATTCTCCGGGTGATTTTTGGTCCCGTCTGCATAGATGGAGAATGGAGGAGAAGATATAACGACGAACTGTACGGGCTTTACAGCGACACTGACCTAGTAAACAGAATTAAAGTCCAACGGCTTAGATGGCTAGGTCATGTAGAGCGAATGGACATCAACGCTCCAGCCGGAAAGTTTTCTAATCCAATCACGAGGGACGGCGCAGTAGAGACAAGACCGCGACTCAGGTGGCACACGCAGGTGGGTGAAGACCTCAACCAACTTGGGGTGCGAAACTGGATACAGCTAGCTAGGGACCGAGCTGGCTGGAGACGCATGTTGGTTGAGGCCCAGGTCCGCCCTGTAGCGCCACCTTAAGGTAGTAAGAAAGTTATTTAATTTATGCTCAGGCTTATTTTCAATTTTTCATTTTTCTTAATTTACAATTATGCAAGACAGCAATTTGTTTAATGATGTTATTAAGCCAATTTTACTCAGTCACAATTCTCAAGATAACAGGCCTGTTTTAAAAAACTCTCAGTATTTTCACAAAGAAATTAATTCTTCAACTTTTCAACTTACTTATAAGCATTATTTCGCATTGATCATTTAAACCTTGCTTCAATAAATCCTAATTAGTAATTACTTCAAATACAAAACAAAAAAGTGGAGAAATTATCGAATCTTCAATATTTCGAAAACTGAAGTCTAAGAAAACTCGTGAGTTATAAGAGTATGGAGTTTTAAATAAATTTAGAACTTAGGCAATCGGTTTCCAAACCTTAAACGAGGAGTAATAGTAGATTCTATTTGAAATAAGGTCAAGACCATGCGACCATTTGAGGGACTTGCTTTTTCTTGAAGATATACAACACGCTGAAGAATGGCATTTCTTTTTTTCATCTCACCTCGTTTTTTGTATGTTTTTCTGTTGTTTTTTTTTTTTACTGTTAGATGAGAAGAAGGAACGTCTGGCAGCAGCAGCAGAAAGCAAATAAAACAATATTATATCCTTTATTGCATGCACGAATTTGCCTCACTTGAGCTAATGTAAATTCAGGATAACATTTTGTTTTGTGCACATTTGGTTTTCAGGTAACGTCTTTGCTGGAGCTTCGTCACGTCTATTAAAAAGTTTTCCTTCAGGACGTGCTCGATTTGTTTAGTTTGAGTTGGCCTGACTGACATTTTTGGTGTTTTTGTTTGTTGCTTTGCTTGGGCTCTAGAATACTCTTACTCGTCGTACCCGTACTTGTATAGCATATCCACCATCACCAAAATGCTAAAAGTTTTTCCTTCGACTCGACCTGATGGGTTTGTCTTCATTTTCTTCTACCTCTATATAAATATATGTCCGCCTTCTTATAGATAGTCTTCAATTTTTTTTATTTATAAATTTTTCACCATCATTTAAGGGGATGTTGCATAATATATTTAACGGAGTTTTGTAATTTGTGGTCTAGTTTTAATGGGTCTGCTGGTCTGTGAGAAGTATTAAATTGAAAATACATAAAACATAAACAAAAAAAGTTAACATCTATCCTTAAGAGGTTTTGAAACTTTTTTATTAGGATCAAAATTGAAAAATAAAAACAAAAACAAAAAACTTAATAAATCATTTTGTGAAAAATAAATTAAGGTCTGTCGATGGGAGGAAGTGTATTTTATTCCATCGATTTTAAAATGGTTTTTTATCTATCAGTCAGTTATTTTTATCTTTATCCTGAACAATTAATTGAGAATAAATCCTGAAAACAAATCCATGAATTTCTCAGAGTCGAAAGGTCGCAGATTTGTTAGGTACGCATCACTTAAGAGTTTAGTGAAATTATATAAACAAAATTAAAAATTGATAACAAGTTTTATATTTTAATCTTAGAACATAACCATTTCCCAAACAATCTAATGTTTTATATTAATTAAGAAAAAGTGCTTCGGAATTTCAATAAATTCTTAAAAATCTTTATTTTTGGGTCAATATTCAAAGTTCTTCTTGACAGTTCTTCAATTTTTACTCAACTTATTCATAAATACAATAACAAATATTTTCATATCTTATGTACGTACTAGCGCACTTAAGGTAGTTTTGGGGAATGTTTTCTGTGACAACAGTAGAGTCAAATTATAATAATATTAATTAACACTCTTCTATTGATTGTAAAATAAACTCACTACATACGATTATTAGGTAAACTTCAGAACTATGTACTCAAGATTTTACTAGGTCTATTGGCGTACAAAGCAAATTTTAACACCTTTACGTCTTGATGTTTAAATCGAAAATACCAATAAATTTTCCTTAGTTGATATGTTTTGTAAAATTAATTAGAATTATAAACATTGTAAATTGTTATGGTCAGTGAGTAAGCATGTTTACTTTTATGAACTTTTGTTAATGGGTAATGTGTTTAAAAAGAAGGTAAAATTTGAACTTGAATTTTAAAGTAAAAGTGTTGAACGTATGTATCTTATTAGGGGAGTGATGAACTTTTTCTTAAAGTAAAACACAACAAATTCAATATATTCACAAATATTTTGATTTTATTAAATCGCAAACTTGGTGATATTTAACATTTAAAAAAAATTCTAACTTATTAGATCCGCCATAGCGTTATATGCACGACATACCGGGTCTTGTTTCATCAATCTTGCATCGAATGCTTGCTTTTATGTGATTAACCGTTGTTGGTTTATTACATCACACATTTGACAAGCCACTACAATCTAAGGGTGTTAAAAGAAGTCTTGAAACATTCTTCAGTACATACACAAGCAGACAATTATCTGTGTAAAAAACACCCTACTCTATTAAATACTTGAGTTTATATTGTTTTCCATCTAGTTTCTTGCACATAAAGTTGAAGCCCTTATCGTAAATCATTATCTTTTTGAAAAACTTATCGAGTTGATATTTTCTAAAATCTTTATACTTTTTTTCACGTTTTTCCGGGGAATCATTAATTCAACTTAAAAAGTCCTTTCGGAAATTAGCCAATTGGATTTGGGACACAAACTGTAGGTCCAATTTATTCCTGACATTACTCGCATAGGAAGTTATTGTAATGGGTCCGATTTGTCAAATTGAATATTTTGACATTTCTCGACGTTTCAAGGTCCCTAGAGTCGAAATAAGAGATTTTTAGAAAGATGTCTGTGGGTGCGTGTGTACGTACGTCCGTACGTTCGCGACGTTTTTTTCGTCGTCCATAGCTCAAGCACTAGAAGAGATATCGACTTCAAATAAATCTTGTTATACAGATAATAAGGCAGAAAGATGTAGAAAGGACTCTCAAGAAAATTGCGTCTGTGGTTTTTTTACCATAGCAGTTTAAAAAAAAGGTGAATTTTGGTTAACCCTAAATATCTCATGAACCAATGACGCTAGAGACTTGAATTAAATTTTATATTATACCTATATTGTAACGTGATACAAAACAAGTATTTTTTTAGAAAAAAAGTCCATCAAAAAAACTAAAAAAAAAAATGTCACCTTGAAAATTTTACGACTAAAATATGATTTCATCTCCAAAACAATTTTGTGCAACGAAGAATAATGTTTTTGACATCTGATAAAATTTAAAAAAAAATCTTATTGACATTTTTTTTAATAAAAAATAAAAACCTAAAAAAAAACAATACTCAAAGTTGGTAAAAATTGAATTTCGACTCAAATATCTTTTCAAAAACTTGAGATTAAGGCTACAAACTTATTTTATCTTATAAAAAATATTGTTTTCAACATTCTGAAAAATGTTGAGAAAAATCGAATTGACAGTTTTTTTTACAAAAATAAAAACCAAAAAAAACTAATAAAAGTTGATAAAAATTGATTTTCGACTCAAATATCTTTTCAAAACTTTGAGATATCGGCTTTAAACTAGTTTTATCTTTCAAAAAATATTGTTGTCAACATTCAGTAAAATTTAAAAAAAAAATCGAATTGATAGTTTTTTTACAAAAAAATAAAAACCGAAAAAAAAATTTGAGAAAAGTTGATAAAAATTGATTTTCGACTCAAATGTCTTTTCAAAAATTTGAGATAATAGCTTTTAACTACTTTAAACTTATAAGAAATATTGTTTTCAACATTTGATAAAATTTTGAGAAAAATCGAATTGACAGTTTTTTTAACAAAAAATAAAAGCCTAAAAAAAAACAATACTAAAACTTGGTAAAAATTTACTTTCGACTCAGATATCTTTTCAAAAATTAAAAATATTGGCTTCAAACTTATTTTATTTCACAGAAAATAAAAGAAATTATAAAAATCCAACAGTCCTTTTTTTCATAAAAAATTAAAACGTACAAAAAATAGAACGTAAATTTGGTAAAAAATGATTCATATAGACAAACTTTGAAGCAAGAAAAATCGACAGACGGGATAAGAAGTTATCAGTGTGGGTCGCATCCCAGCCTCTTTTTTATTTTAATATATCTACAGGTAGGTAGATATGGCAGTCAGAAGCAGCTCTTGCTGCGCTACTCAATTAGTTCTGGAAATCTCAGTTTTGGTACCATAAACTTGTTGGGCCAATGCTTGAAAAATAAAAATATATAAAAAGATAATATTATAGCAGATTTATATTGACAAAATTAGCGATCCAAGAGCTCTTTCGTCGAATTCAGAAAGAAAAACAGGTCTTTGATTTTCCTCGAGATCTTTTAAGCTTAACATCCTAGAACATCAGCCAACTCAACAGCCCTGTCATTTCCATCAATACCACTATGAACTAGAACCCAAATAAGAGTGACACGGAGGTTGATGTTGAGGATCGATAGTTCCTTCTGACTTTGTTGGACCAGCATAGAGGATGTTGTGGCCGAATTAATATATCCATAATAGCTGCCTGGCTGTCAGTGCTGAAAGCCGTGTTTTTATTTTGCTAGTAATTCCGCTTGAAATACACTGACACAAAACGAAATTACTTAGGGACATTTAAGGACTTAAAGAAAATTCCCGACCCAACTATACACCCCTTCTTTGACCCGTCAGTAAAGATAGTGGTATCGAAGTCCTTCGTAAGCCATCCTCCTTTCTGGCAGGAAAGATGACTTTAAAATCTTTAATGAGGTTCAAGGTAGGGGTGCAGTAGTTGGTGTTCGTCACAAAAATATCCGCTGGAATCAGTTCGTGTATGTCTACTAGTAGTTAGTGTATGTCTACTGGTAGAAGGCATCTGTTGGGCAGGATCGAAGAGCAACTGTAGTGCCGACACTAGCTATTCTTTGAACCTTCCATAGTTTCTTGATATTGTATTTCTTATTAAGAGCACGCCACCACACAATCGATCCATAGGACAAAATAGGACGTACAACTGCTGTGTACGCTTACAAAATCAACTTCGATTGAGGCCCTCATTTTTTAAAAAAAGTTTTTTTTTCGGGACTAAAAGGCAATGCAGGCCATCTTAATACGTTCTTCGATGTTAACATTCCAGTTTAGTTTGGAATCTAGAATGACTCCTAGATATTTTGCCTTAAAAATTAAAGACAGGATTTGACCGTTCAGTCGGGGAAGGGTGAGGTCCACTGCTCGTGACCCAGCTGCTCACTTTCTTCAAAGCCATCTCAGTGATTTCGCTAATCACGGTGACGAACTTTCCCGACACCATTAAAACCAAATCATCAACATAAGCTACTGCCTTCACCCCACAACTTTTTAACTTTATGAGGATTTTATTCATGACTAAAATCCATAAGAGCTGGAAGGGAACACCACCCTGCGATTTTTCTCTATTCACATGTTTGTAAGAGATTGCGTTACCTAGCGAAGCTTGAATCCTTCTATCACTTATAGCATCGTAAATCGATTCAGTAAGGAAGTTAGTGAAAGCACCTTCTACGTCTAGGAAGGTAGCAAAAGTAAATTCTTTATAATGAATTATCTTTTCAATGGTACGCACTACCTCATGCAAGGCTGTCTGTGTAGACTTGTCTTTGAGAAATGCGTGCTGTAATTCTTCTAGCGGACATTCTTCTAGAATGTCTCTGATATGGTAAAAAAGAGGTCAAGCGATTTGGCCGAAAATGCTTCGCACATTCATGGCCAAGCCTACACACTGTGCGGATAAAAACTACTTTAACCTGTCTCGATGTCTCCGATACATGATTGAGATAGAGGCGCATCCTTTGAAGATGGTCTCCAGCCATGTTACTGCTATCGCTATGTCTTGCAGTTTTTTTTATTTAAAGGGAGAGAAAATATTTATATCTTTGACTCACTTTAATTTTGTCACAAGCATTTGATATTTCTGTTACTTATTATATTTTCTTTAAATTCATTTTTTTAGGACTTCCTCACTTCTATTATTCTTTTGGAATTTAATATTCTTGAATATTTTAAATTTCATTTAGAAGTCAGCAATCCAGTTTTTCTTTTCATAGCTGTTAAAAGTATTTAAATAATTATGAGCCTTCAATGAAGAGATAATCCGACTAAGCCTAATTGGCCTTACACTGTCCAGGAGGTTAACTATTAATTATTATTAAAAATTAAGTAAAATAATCTATAATATAAAAATGAATCGCAAAATGCGTTGGTAAGCGCATAACTCAACAACGCCTGGACGAATTTGGCAAATTCTTTTTTTTAAATGTTTGTTGAAGTTCAAGGATGGTTTTAAGGGGCGAGAAAAAATTGAATAACTGCCGGAAAAAACATAAAAACAGCCCTTTTCTTTTTCCCTATGTGTGATGATATTTTGTATCAAATTTACGGAATAGAATGAGGAATCCAAATATACAAATCAGTGAAGACATTTACAATGAAGCATTGATTTCTTGAGTTCTTGATGATGTCAACCAAACTATTCAATTAGGGCTGACCGCGCCTAATCGTCCAATGCATAATGCTTTTAACCAAGAGTTGCATCGAGAAAAACTGTATGATCTCAACTATTTGAAAGAATTAATTCAAACAAATCTTCTACTGTTGAATGAACAACAGAAGTAACAAATGATGAAACTGGAGGGATTTACTTCTTAGATGCATCTGGTTTTACAGGAAAAACTTTTTTGATTTCGAATTGAAAATTTAGAATGAAACAACAACAACTTGTGTGTGCTACCACCAAGTTCATAGGCTGGAGTTATAGCTATTTCACGGGGGCCAACCCGATCATCAGACTCCTTTAGTGGTGCTTAATCGCTTTTATGTTCAATTTAATTTTTGAAGAACTTTTGCCCGAGCTGGGCTTGAACAAGCGACCTAGCGTGTGAGGAGCTAGTGCACTACGCACTACGCCACCGCACCCACATGAAAGTTGTAAGCCAATTACAGGTTTTTTCGTTCTATCGAACTATACTGAACCGATTAGCATTTTTCTAAGTACACACAAGTAATTGTTGTTGTTTTATTCAGGTTCTTTATATTATTTTTGATTTCGTTAATATTAGCAACAATTCGCTCAAAAAATAAAATTGCACTTGCGCTCGCTCCGTCGGGAATCGCAGCAACTTTGCTTGAAGATGGTCGAACGGCCCATTCAGCACTAAAATTGCCATTAAATATGCAAAGCAATGAAACTCCAACCTGCAACATTTCGAAGAACTCTGCAATGGCAAAGGTTTTGCAGTAATGTAAATTGATTGTTTGGGATGAATGTACAATGGCACATACAAAATCTTTGGAGGCTCTAGACAGAACCTTAAAAGATTTACGAAGCAATAATAACAGATTTGGTGGTACAATGATTTTATTAGCAGGAGATTTTCGTCAAACATTGCCAGTGATTCCACGATCAACGCCAGCTGATGAAATCAATGCATGTCTAAAGTGCCCCAATTTGTGGAAACATGTCAAAGTACTTCATTTAAGCAAGAATATGCGTATCGAGTTGCAAAAAGTCCAATCTGGAAACATATTCTCTAATCGAGTCATGTCAAATTTCCTACAGACATGTTGACTGGCTGCATTAACTTTCCTTAAAGTTTTTGTCAGTTAACGCAATCAAAAGATGAACTTATTCAGAAGGTGCTTCCAGATTTTTCTCAATTACAGAAACCATGATTGGTTCAGCGAACGAGCTATATTGACTGCAAAAAACATAGATGTAAATGAATTAAATTTCAAATTCAAGAACAAATTACAGGCGAATCGAAGATATATAAATCAGTTGATTCGGCTAATAACCAAGATGATGTAGTCTACTATCCACCGGAATTTTTAAACTCGCTGAATTTGCCAGGATTGCCACCTCACAATCTTCAATTAAAGGTTGGATCAATAGTTATAACGTTGGGAAATATCAACCAACCGAGTCTTTGCAACGGTACACGGTTAGCGATACAAAAATTACTAAACAACGTGATAGAAGCAACTATACTCAAATGAAAGTATAAAGGAGAAGATGTTCTCATACCGCGCATACCAATGATTCCGACTGATGTGCCATTTGAGTTTAAACGACTACAGTTCCCAGTGCGGCTTGCTTTTGCTATGACCATAAACAAGTCCCAGGGGCAATCATTAAGTGTTTGTGCTATTAATCTAGAAACATGGTCAATTGTATGTTGCCTGTTCCCGTGTTGGAAAACCATCAGATTTGTTTGTCTATGCGCCAAGTAATCAAACAAAAAACATCGTATATCACAAAGCACTACAATGATAATAAAACGGATTTCTGTTAATAATTATGATTCACATGATTAACAATAAAGCGATTACTTACTTTTAAATCCTTATATGTTTCATTTAGTTATTTTTTATTCACAACGCCCTATCACTAGGGTGACGGTTCTGTTCAGGAGAATTTTTAGCCACGACTGTAAAATGCGTAGCAACAAAAAACTGCCACATAACAAATCTTTATGATAGGACGAAGTCTGTCGGGTCCGCTAGTGCTAATATATAAAACGTCTCATTCTAGTTCGTTTGAAATGTTTAAACCTAAACCTCCTTCTATAAGGCATCCTTTGTAAACAACTTATGTTCTATCGAAATTCGGCAAACTTCCAAAAAAACTACTCTAATCCTAAAGTTGCAAAGTTCGTAAAGTATGGTGCAACTGGGTATAAATAAATATTTTACTGATTTGTATCTTCAAAATAGCAGTTTAAGAAGTATATATACTTTTATCAACATGATATTTGACTTCACTTTAGAAAATCCTAAACAGCAAGGCACCAGCATTTTCAATGCTGTGTCAGAAAAGAATTTTATTCGTTTGCGTAAATTACAACTTTTGATCCACAATCGTTGCATTTCATTGAATTTGTACTTATAAAATATTTCAGTAGCAGTACTATGCTTAGCAGTCTCTGTCTTCCATTTTCAGTATTTTAACAAAAGCTAACAGCTTCTTGTTTAAGTGTAAACAAGACCCTATGATTAACAAGGAATATATTATCTTCCAATAAGATTTGTCATATTTATTGAGTTGTTTCAAATTATGCTTGTTTTCAATCTAAAAATACTTATTTAAAATGTCAACACAATCTCTCCAAGCAATCCAATTAAAATTCATTCATACCATAATACGTTTACATTGGAATATAAAAACAATTAATACATAATTATTAATAACAAATGTCAAAAATATAGACTAATAACAATTATATCATTTGATTCTAAATTTAAAATTTAAAAAAAAAAAACTAAATTCTTTCCAAAATGATTAAAAAACTAAAACTTAAAAAAATTCTTAAATAAACATAAATTTACAACGCGTATAATCTTTGTTAACATTAAACTTGTTAAAAAAATATGTTAGTTTGACATTTATTGTGGTTTCAATTTGATTTATTTTGAAAATTTTAATTTTCTTAATTTTAAAATAATCTCAACATATTATTTTGATTAATATGACAATATTGCTAAAAAATAAATCACCAAACAAAACAAAAGAAGAAAAATCTAAGAGTATGTTAAGAGATGTGTATATGTATTTTTAAATATATAAAACTAAAACAAACAAAAAAATAAAAAAAAAATCTATTTTAAATTTAAAAATAAGTTAAAATAATAACATGCCAAAATAATAAATTTTGTCATAAATGGACTATTAAAACTAAATGTGACGGAACAATAGATTTTTGTTTTTTTCTAATATTAAACCAACTTATTTTGCTTTTCATTAATTGAAACATAACATGAAAATGAGTGTATCCTATTATTACATGTTAGAAACATCCTTTCCTCAGTTCTCTATAATATTTTAGAAAAAGAATTATTCACATCAAAAGCTCTTTAAAAACACTTTAACATGTTTTAATCGTGTGCTATCAAAAATTATAAAATGAATTTCCTCTCACTCTCTTTTCTAGTTTCTCTTTCAATTACAAGCGCGCACATCACGATTCATGAACCATCACACCCCCACCACCCACCAACCCCCCTGCCTTTCATAACCCCCGTCCGTCCGTCTTTCAAACCCCCCTCCAATCTACCCAAGGGAATTCTATACATTTCACAATAGCACAATATTTCGACAACAAACCGTGTAACCTATTTATATCTTTATATCTACAACATAGTACACATCAGATCTCAAAACCCTCAGAGAGAAAGAGAGATGGATGCTTTATACAAAATTATATAGAAACAAACAAAAATCGAAAAGATACTTTCCTCGTGTTATCTCTAAAGGTGAGTTTTAAAAAACTTTCTGCTATTTAGAATCACCCCGAAACTGCCCGAATTTTGAGATGAAAACACACCGCAAAGATACATTCTCCTCAAAAAAAAAAAAACAAAAACCAAAAACACAAACTCACCAGCTGAATAAAATCTCAAAATCTCACGAGAGATTTTGCACGAAGAGAGCACGAGAAATGATTTTCTATATTATGTACGGAAAATTCACATCGGGAAATTCAGTTTTTCCTCCCATTCAGCAGGAGCAGCCCACTGCACGACAAGAAACAGTGGTCCATCGTGAATATCAGCCATCATCTCGCGTGCTCCGTAGCTCCGTAGCTCCGTCGTTACTCCTTAACTCCGTGACTAAAAACCAAAGAGATTCTCTCTCGATTGTTGTGCCATGGTCTAGTGTCCTATCGCAGTTGGTTCGCATGCATACGCAACATACCAACATTTTTGCACGGCGCGTTTTATTTTAATTTTTTTTTACTATCAAAATAAATTATGTGTATAAATATTTTCATTTAGAATTTACTTTGCAAGTTTAACAACAAAAATAAAAATTCAAAAAATTATAATAAATACAAAATTTTGTTAAATTTATTTATATAATAAATTGTATATAATACACAAAGTTTAAAAAAAAAAATAAAAATATATATTAAAAAAATAAAATACAACAACACCCAACAGTGCTCTTTATCGTCGATTTTCGTGTCTTATTTGTGTTGAAGTCTTTGAAAAAAAAGTAAGAAAATATGTAAATTATTTGCAATTACTAAAAAAAGAAGAAGAAAAAGAAGAAAACAAAATTGCAAATGTGAAGAATATTACAAAAATCCTTGTAGCTCAAGAAAAGTTAATCCAAAAATGGAATAGAGAGAAAAAATTAAGAAAACCCAAACGAAAACGAGACAAAATGCTTTAAAAAACGTTTCGCAAAATTTTTGTTTTAAGTTAAAACTTAAATTTTCTTTCAATTTTCACTTCTTGTCATCGTTTAACGTCGTATTCGTACTCGTCTTCGTCATTTTCGTCGTCGTCGTCATCGTCATCGTCCTCGTCAAAGTCGTTTTCGAAATCGTTGCCGTTGTGAACCGTCGGTAGTTTTTGATTTTCCAAATCCTTCAAAAAGTTTTTCCATTTAATCCTTTTTATTTATTCAACAAAAAAGGAAAAAAGAAAATAATAAATAGGAATATGTGAGAAAAAGAAGAAAAAAAAAAAGTATACATCTATCTATCTATCAAGTTCGACGACGTGAAGGATGTGGTATTGGATGTGCATGGATACCTGAAAGCAGTAATTAAGTTCTTGAAATTGATGGTTTATGCAGGATACTATAATAATATCAATTAAATCAAAATCAAAAACGCAGAGAGAAAATCTTATTTAACATCATGGATATGGATAACGATTTTAATATGCAAACATGGATAAATCGAGGTGTGTATTTACTCCTACCTTTTGTACAGTGGGAGGATGTTGGGGGGGGGGGGTGAAGAGTTTGTGATAAAAAACAAATGTCGCAATTTAATATTTGCAACATCAATAACGAAAGGGTTGGTTATGGTTCTGGTTCGTTTGTTGGTTGGTTGGTTGTTTGAACGAAAGAGGACAACACAGGACACCATTGTATGCTGCGATGTATTAAAAATCCGACCTTCACCTATTTTTGTTTCCTTAGGTAGCATTGCTTGCTGTATTGTAACATAATGTACTGTAAACTGTGTATGTCCTCCATACTGAAATGCATGTGATGTGCGCGCACTTTTATACCTCTGCTGTTACATTCCTTTACATTTTTATATCCTTGTTTCAGTAAAATATTGTTATAGATACATCAATTATTACTACTATAACAAAGGTCCTTAGAAAATGAAATTCGATTTTAAGTCCTGTAAAATAAAAATACAAAAACAATACTCGTAAAATAGGCAGGAGAGTAGATTTAAAGTTGGTTTGTTCGTTGGTGAAATGGTGAGACGGTGGTGTATGGGAATATCCTTTTTAGAATGAGATCCATAGAATGATGGTTTTGCGCGCCATCTTCTTCGCACTTGTACAGAGTTACGAGTATATGCTTTCAGGCTTGGAGCATCTAATTCACCATCATCATCAGAAGCATCAGGAGCATTGTCGTCATTGAGTTGTGGCACTATTACCTTTGATTCTATAGGTATATGTATATCCTGTGCTGTGTGTGTTGCAAGTGCAATCGATGCTCGTTCGACAATAAAATAGAAAGCTTCTCTCAAAAAGGATATGATGATGATGATGATGATGATATGGATAAGTGGAGATTCCATCATAATGATAAGATGAGTGATTTAAGATGTTGGTGCGGATGATGGATGACATAATGGACCAATTTTGAATTTTTATTTAATTATTTATTTTTCTGTTGTTACTCTGTTAGAGGGTGTTTTTTTCTGTTGTTGTTGAACAAAATAGTTAGTGTGCACATGTCATAACATCGCACGGAGAGAGAGTGAGAAAGAGACTAAGACAACATAATTTGATAAACGAAAGCGAAAGAGAAAGAGAAATAGAGTCTGTCTGTCTACCTGAGATGATAAAATGTAGTTTGGGGAAGTTATTGATTTTATTTTTGTATTTTATGTGTGTAGATACAATTCTCGAAAACGTCGCTTTCGTCGTCGTCGTCGTCGTCATCCTCGTCTTCGTCAGCATCATCAATTAACGATTTTTTTTTTCTTTTTCTTCCTTCTTGTTTTTCTATATATGTATGTACCTTTGTACGTCGTTCGTACTACCATAATATCTATCCTCGAAATAACAAAAACAAAAACACCAACAATAACAACAACAACATAAAAAGATGTAATTTTATCCATTGTAAAACCAACCATGGGCATGCTGCCAATTAATTGATGTATTTACTTAAGACTTGCAAAAGACTGATGATGGTGGTTTAGATAGAAAAGAGGTGTGGGTTGGGTGGAAAGCGGGGGGGGGGGGGGTTGAGGGAATGGATAATGAATGCATAACAAGAAGAAAAATAATAATGATAATAAAAATAAAATATAATTTAATGCACGCAAGGAGAAGGTCTTCCTATACACGAGTCTTATGCAAAATTAATTCTAAGAAAACATTCGTGATTTTGTTTTTTTTTTTTTTTTGGGACTATTTTTTGATGGCGCTCGCGCCCTGTCGAGACACACATGTGCGACAATTTGTCATTTTAATATTATGAAATGCATATAAAATCACATCTCATCAATTCAAAAGGTGCTACCCCAAGAATTCTACTTTTCATTTGCGATAATTTTGTTGTTTTGTTTGTATTTTTATTGAAAATGAAAAAAAAATATTCCACATACGCCCGAGTGAGCAATAATCAATAAATTAATTTTCTATATAATTTTTCATTCATGAAAAATATTATGATCAGTGAAGTTTATAAGTTTATATTTTGTTGTATTTTGTTTTTCTTTTTTTTTGTTGTTGTTGCTGTTGTCTGATATTCATGGGTAATAATTGGAAAACCATTATACGAGTAATATACTCACTCGTTCCGTCGGTATATTTGTATTTATGTGAATTTTCTTGGAGGAAAACACTTTATATAGATTAAGAATGAGTCTGCAATTTTTGTTTTCTTTTGATTTTTTTTGTCTACAAATTTACTTTACTTTCATTTTTTTTTTTTGGAGGAGAAGGAGGAAGAAATTTTCTTTAGTGTATTTCTTTTTTCTTCCGTTCTGGCTTTGGTGTTTTTTTTTTGATTTTGTTGGGCTCAATCGGCGACGTAGAAATTGTGAACCCTTAGATTATCTTCACGTGTCGTTAAATTTTCCAATTGACTTGATTTTCTCGCCAAGTCAAGAAAACGACGACGACGCACGATGGTTTGTTTGGAGGGAGTTGATGCGGGATATTTTATTATCCATACCTACCCATCACCATCATCCTACTTTGATCTTGAAGAGGATGTGATTATGATGGTATCATTTATTTGATTAAATATATATCTAGCACCTTTTACATTTTACCGAGATGATAAGGACGGAAAATTAATACTCCGTAATGAATATCAAGTTTTTACTTTATTTTTTTTTTATTTTTGAAGGGAATGAGGTGTTTTTGTAATTTTGTGTTCATATAAATTCAGGATAAAATTGAGAATAATCATTAAAACGAGGCTTCATATAAAGTAACTTTCATTATACCATACATATATACATACATAAGTATAAATGTATATGAGGAAGTAAATAAAATATTGAATTACTTTTCACTTTATTAGTTAATTTTAAGATCTTAAAATTTCAATGGTAATACGCATCAATGTCGGTGAGGATATATATTCCTGCATAAATTATAATTTTATTTTAACTTTTGCTGGTTTCTTTATCTTTTTTTAATTTCGATGTTATTTTTTCTTTGTAAGCTTAATCAGATACTTGAAGGAACTGCGTATAATAATATCTTGTGGTAGTTTAATTTTTACAATGTTACTTTCTTTTCTGAAGTAAAGTTTTGAGTTTCTTTGTAATTAGTATGCTTTTATTTGTGGCAAAATAGTTTTATTTATTTAAATATCAAGTGAATTATTACAAATTTTAAAATGTTAAGAACATATCAGATACTCTACGGATAGAGTTGTTTCGTTTGTAAACAATCAAACTCCGAGATGATTTCTGATCAGAAAGAAAATATGGATAATTTTTTCTGACGTTAGATATTGAAAACAACTCCTCAAAAATAGCACAAACGTCCAAAATACACGAACATATTTGCGGTAGTTTTTGCACTTTAGTGATATATGTACATTTTAAATTTCAAAAATATATAACTTTTGAGTGCAGTTTTTATACAATTAATTTCCTTGTCGATTATAATTTACACCGGTGCGCCGGCGGTACTTAAATAGTACCCATCTATTTCTAGAACATTATATGCCCTAAAAATGTAAATAATATACTATTAATTGGTTTAAATAATACACGCCGATAGTAAAGAATTAACATCACATTTTGGTGTGAATTTATTGTGTACTATGAAACATAGAATTTATTTACTTTCAATAGGAAGTTACTGTAATCAGTCCGATTTGTCGAATTGAAATTTTCTCGACGTTTTAAGGTCCCTAGAGTCGAAATAAAAGATTTTTAAGAGAGATGTCTGTGCGTGCGTACTTCCGTACGTTCGCGACATTTTTTCTTCGTCCATAGCTCAAGAACCAGTAGAGATATCAACTTCAAACAAATGTTGTTGTACAGATAATAATGCAGAAAGGACTCTCAGGAAAATTGAGTGGGTGGTTTATAAACCATAGAAATTTAAAAAAGTAGTACCCGTGGCATGATGGTTAGTACGTTGGACTGTTAGAGGTCTTGGGTTCGATCCCTGATTGTGGCATCTAAAGTTTTTTTCGCGAGTACTGCCTCTTGCGAGAAATTGACAAATCCTCCAATTGTGACTCTTATCATGAAAAGTGCTTTCTCGAATTAGCCTTTCCGAATCGGCTTAAAACTGTAGGTCCCCTCCATTCCTGATAACATTACTCGCACACAGGAATGGTTGAGATTCGTAAGTCACTAGGCCCTAGTTCTCAACGGACTGTTGCGTCACCTAACTTTTTTTTTGTTTTTATTAAAAAAAAAAAAGGTGAAAATGTTTTTTAAATCTAAATAATCTCATGAACCAATAATGCTAGGGACTTAATTGAAATGTTATATTATATATTGTACCGTGATACCAAACAAATATATTTTTGGAAAATAATCCAATTAACGGTTTTTTATAAATCATAAAAAACTGAAAAAGAATATTTGACACCTCGAAAATTTTACGAACAAAAAATGATTTTATCTCCAAAATAATTCTGCGCAACGAAGAATAACGTTTTCAACATCTTGTAAAATTTTGAGAAATTTTGACAGTTTTTTTTACAAAAAATAAAAATCAAAAAATCTAACAGCCCGTTTTTTCATAAAAATTAACATCTACAAAAAACAGTACGCAAAATTTTTAAAAATTGATGTTCGGTACTCGATATCTCGTGAAGAAGATATAGAAGATATTGACTTCAAATTAGTTTCATTCATTTATTCATGTATTTGTTTGTATAAGAAATGAAAACTGAAATGCTGCTAAAATTGGTAAAAATTGGTTTTCCACTAAAAATCTCGTTAACGAAAATAGATTTTGAAATCAAACTATTTCATCATATGCAAAATATTGTTGGTAATTTAAAATTTTTTTCAATATTTCAACTGACACGAAAACCTACAAACCTTTTAAGCAAGACAAATCGACAGATGGGATGGGAAGTTATCAGTGTGGGTCGCATTCGCATCCCAGCCACTTTTTTTGGAATAAAATTTACACCCATGTTTTTTTTCTGATTAAAAATGTTTTGGAAGAATTTGTAATTTTATTCACCTGCAAGAAAATCATGAATGCGAGTGCCGAATTGAAAAACGAAGCATATTCTGCCTAATGATTTTTGGTGCTACCCCGTCTAAAAATTGAAGGCCTCTGAAAGTATCCATTATTTCAAAATTTCTAAAAAGCTTTTTTGAAAATTAATTATTCGAAATCTAAAATGATTTGTTTTTTTTTTTAATTTTTTAAAAACAAGTCGAAAGTTCCAAATACGGTATATAATCAAGTCGTTTTAATATTGTAAAAATTTTCAAGTCAAAAAACTTATGAAGTAATTTTGCCGTTTTCACTTCCTTTTAACTATAAATAATAATTTGTATTGTTTTTTGAGTAATTTCTTTTAAATTTCTTTCTTTTTGCCATTTAAAGGTTATAGCTTATCTAGCTACTACAAACAAGGAATGTATTGTAATTAAGCAATGTGATAGTAAATTGTGGAAAGATCTTTAATCGAATAGATTTTGTTATAGTCAACAGAGTAAATTCAGTACCTACTTACATAAACTAAAGATGCTAAATGATACTATTAACGAAAAAGTGGTTTTCGTAAAATTAAATATCGAACGTATTATTTTGGTACATTAAAATTAATAGTTTTCGTCTGCGGTGGTCACTATGGAACACCCTGTATAGTGTATACGTATACTCTATCTCCTGAATTTGCAAAAAAATTCACCCTTTTTTAGGAACAAGAAGGAAATTATGCTTTTGATACATTTTGTATGCTGTAAAATGTGCAATATATTCCACTAATTTCAAAGAACAAGAACAAAATACACCATTGTGTAAAATATATCCAATATTATGATTTTGGTACATTTATTATACTAGAAACTGTGCAAAATATACACCATTTCGAAAAATATATCCAGTGATTTTTTTGGGATTTTTTTTAAATATGTTTTATTTGCTGTAAATAGTGTAAATATTGAAAGTAAAACATTTGAATATGATTTGATTTCACAGAGTGCAATGAGACGGTCATTTGACAAATTAAAAGCTGAAAACTTGACTCTGCCATACGTTTCGGAGTTTTCAGTACTCTCTTTACTTGACATAGGATACGTGGCTCATTCTGAAGGCCGAAAATTCATTTTAATTATACGTTTAGATACTTGACTTAAGGGTATAGAGCCATTCTTTCAACTAATATTACGTCGCGTCCTTTCAAATGGATATGAAGAAATATTTCGCAACGATCCAAATTCCAGAACGTCATCATGAACATGTATTAAACTGTAAACATTTGTTGACATTATGGTTTGACATTAGTAGTTTATTGTATTTAATCTTCACTAGATTTAAATCTTACACCGAAAAATAGTTGTTCATTTAAAATGGTGTATTTTATCTACAAAAGTTGGTGTACACCCGAGTCGAAATTTTGGCTTCTATGTTGATAAACCTTCATTTAGGACGAAATGAGGTTCACAAAATATGCGTAGAAAAACGGAAAGAATTCTAAAGATTCATGTAGGACGAAATGAGGACGATGAAAAATCGTTTAGGATGATATGAGGTTGAAATGAGGAGAAAAGATCCTTTTTAGGATCAGAATAGGGCCAAAATTTCGACTCGGGCAAAATACGTGATGTTGATTGATTTCAAAATTTGTTTTTTTTTTTTTCCGAAATTAATTTTTTTTTTTATTCATTTAAACTAAACTCTACTTACATGCTAAACAAAATGGGAAACTAGCCTAATTAATTCTACTTAAATATAACTTACTGGCCCTAATCGGGCGCTCTAAGAAATTCATGATTCTTAAAATTAATGCCTTTCAGCCTACGAACTAAGATTTTTTTATTTAATTCAATTTATGTTTTTTTTTTTTTTTTTTTTTTAGAAAAGTTTAAAAACTTAAATCTTTATCATTTTTTGGGTTTTTTACTTATGTACATACTAAAGTCCTTAAAATAAAACTTAAAATTACCTAATCTACCTACAAACTACTTAAAACTAGAACAACCACAGCGGCAAAACAACTATGTCCTTCTATTTGTAATTCCATCGAGGATTTTTATAATATTGTCTGTGATATGTGTTTGCATTTTTTTTTTTTTTTTTTTTTTTAACTTCCCATAGGAAGTTATTGTAATGGGTTCGATTTGTCAAATTGAAAATTTTGACATTTCTCGACGTTTCAAGGTCCCTAGAGTCGAAATAAAAGATTTTTAGAAAGATGTCTGTGCGTGCGTGTGTACGTACGTTCGTACGTCCGTACGTCCGTACGTTCGCGACGTTTTTTTCGTCGTCCATAGCTCAAGAACCAGAAGAGATATCGACTTCAAATAAATTTTGTTATACAGATAATACGGCAGAAAGATGCAGAAAGGGCTCTCAAGAAAATTGCGTGGGTGGTTTTTTTACCATAGCAGTTTAAAAAAAAGGTGAACATTTTGGTTAAACCTAAATATCTCCTGAACCAATGACGCTAGAGACTTGAATTAAATTTTATATTATATATTGTAATGTGATACAAAACAATTATATTTTTGGAAAAAATTTTTTATAAATCAAAAAAACTGAAAAAAAAAAATTGTAACCTCGAAAATTTTACGACTAAAATATGATTTTATCTCCAAAACAATTTTCTGCAACGAAGAATAATGTGTTTGACATCTAATAAAATTTTGAGAAAAATCGAATTGACAGTTTTTTGACAAAAAATAAAAACCTAAAAAAAAATTAATCAGAGTTGGTAAAAATTGATTTTCGACTCAAATATCTTTTCAAAAATTTGAGATAGTGGCTTTTAATTAATTTTAACTTACAAGAAGTATTGTTTTCGATATTCGATAAAATTTTGAGAAAAATCGAATTGACAGTTTTTAAAAAAAAAAAATAAAAACCTAAAAAAACAATACTAAAACTTGGTAAAAATTTACTTTCGACTCAAATAGCTTTTCAAAAATTACAAATATTGGCTTCAAACTTACTTCAGTAATTTTTTATAAAAATCAAGCAGTCCGTTTTTTCATAAAAAAATGAAATCTACAAAAATAGTACGCAAATTTTTTAAAAATTAATACATATAGACAGACTTTTAAGCAAGACAAATCGACTGACGGGATGGGAAGTTATCAGTGTGGGTCGCATCCCAGCCTCTTTTTTTTTTTGTATTTTTGATTTCTTTTTTTTTGTTTTGTATTTTATGAGATTTTGTTTTTTTATTCTTTTTTTATTTTTTTATTTTATTGTGCCACCATTCCTGCTCTACTTAAACCTAAAACTTAAGACTAAAACAAGTATGTAAGCCGGCCAAGGCAAAAATACCCCACCCCGGATTACCCATTATCAGTTGCAGTTTGAATCCACCAAAACTGGTTCTCCTGCTTCACCCTATCAATGCGGTCCTTTTCGGACACAGCCCTACTGAACCGAAGCAGCTCCGCTCCATCACGAGCGAGGATGCCCCGTTCATACAGGAGCCGCTGGTTTACAGTTTTTCGCCTGATATGGTAGATAAGCGGTACTGCCAATCTATCCTGTATCATGCCGCACTGGTCTAGATAGAGGAATGCCTCTGGTGGGATAAAGCCGCTCAAGCGTGCATTGTCGAAGTAGTTGTCGTTCGGATAGAACGGCCCGAAAATCAAATTGTTGGTCGAAGTCATAGCCCTCGCAATGTGACCCCGAACAAGTTTTATCACGAAATTGTCAATTCTATTCAAAATTTGTACATGCGCCTTTATTGGCATATTAAAAAAAACAGGTGTGAATCGGTTTACTTTTTGCACCGAATAGAAACAAAAATGTTGAAGTCTTGCACAAAAAACTAGTGCTGTAATTTTTACATCGGTGTATTTTTTCAGATACACCAAAACCTCAAAAATTATCTTCAGTTTTCTCAATTTTACACCAAAATTCAAGAAATTTTAACAAATTTAACACCAGTGTGTTTTTTGGGTCCATATCCTTAGCATTTAATGCACAAAAATAAATTTTAAATTATACAAAGAGTACAGTTTTTTTTTTCTAAAAGTGATAGTTTTCGATTCTTCCGTCGGGTATGTTTGTCAGTGAAAAAAGTACAATTTGAAGTAATATTGTAAGAAAGCATAACTCATTCGCTTAAACTGGGACAGACAATGTTTTTTTTCGAAAATCCTTTGTTTAAGTATTATGTTCAAGAAAATTGAAAAACAAATTCAATTTTTTCCAAAAATTCACTATTTTCGGCTAAAACGACTAGACTATGATTTTAATATGATTATTTAAAACAATTAGAAGTGAAAGAATTTGGTCTTTCCAGAATTTGTAACAATTTAATTCAATTGATTAAAGAAAAATAAATATTTTCATTATTAGAAAATATAACCATTATTTATAAAATGTTTTTCTCAGATTTTGGGAAACCCTCTTAATCTTTTTCACTCTGCCTAATTGGGTATCTATTTCTTCGTAAGAATGAGAAATTATAAAAATATGCTAACGTTTAGGTCTAATTTCTCTTCGAAGAAACTAATTATGATGGCTAATATATATTTGTATCGTAATTTTCTTAAGAATTCGGTTTAATATTATGTTTGAGGAAAATAAATGATAAACTGTGAAAGAAAAAATTCGAATAATTAACTAATTTTCTTTATTAGTTCTCTAATTAACAACAGGCTCTTTTCTTCAAAATATTCTATTATCTCCTAAATATTATGATATATTGTTTTCAATATTATGAATCTCGATAATTTTGTTGATTAATATCACTTTGTTCATATTTTTGTTTGTTTTTTTTAAGTTCTTCAAATGTGTGTATTTTTTGGTATATTATTTGTCCTATTTTATTTTACTTTTTTTAAGATTGCTTGGGTTGCTTTGGTCTTAAAAACGGTTAAAATATGTTTGTTGATAGTTTTTTTTTTCAACATTTCACATGTACTTCAAGCTTTGTACATTTTTATTATGTCAATATCATAGTTTTTTTCAAGATCGAAGTCGAAAACGTATTGACAAA
The DNA here is from genome assembly GCA_951509635.1 of Eupeodes luniger. Taxonomy (NCBI): domain Eukaryota; kingdom Metazoa; phylum Arthropoda; class Insecta; order Diptera; family Syrphidae; genus Eupeodes; species Eupeodes luniger. The sequence goes on along the minus strand of OX608073.1, from coordinate 313,068,590 downwards.
TTTATGTAAGCATTTGTTTTACGTTTTTATTTCTAACACGCAATTGTATATACTATACATATATATGTATATGTTTAAATTTTAAAAATGTTATCAAAATCATTTTAAATAAAATTATTTTATTTTTTTTTTGAAACAAATAATGTAAATTGATTTTTTTTAAGAAAATTACTAGATATCAAAAATGTGTCTTTTTTGTAGGATAAAATTACATTGAAGGCAACATTATTTTTATTCTTGAATAAAATTATTTTTAATTCAATACCTTCATTTATTCACCAGATATAAAGAACCAAACATCAATTTTTACCGATTGACCTTACTATTTTTGTAGATTTTAAATTTTATGAAAAACTGAATGGTTTTATTTTTATAAAAAATTTATAAAATGTGATTAAAAATAAAAAAAGGCTGGGATGCGACCCACACTGAAAACTTCCCATCCCGTCTGTCGATTTGTCTTGCTTCAAAGTTTTTAGGTTTCCATGCTGTGTTAAAAAAGTTGTCAGTTGAATTATTCTTAAAAATTTCAAAATTACCAACAATATTTTCCATACAATGAAATAGTTTTATTTCAATATCTAGTTTTGTTAACGAGATATTTAGTCGAAAACAAATTTTTGAAAACTTTAGTAGCATTTCTTAAAAGTTTTTATTTCTACTATAAACAAAAACAAATTGGATGAATGCAATTAATTGGAGAGATATCGAGAACCGAACATCAATTTTTACTAAATTTGCGTACTATTTTTCGTAGATTTTATTTTTTTATGAAAAAACGGACTGTTGGATTCTTATAAAAAAATTATTGAATATTGAAAACAATATTTTCTGTGAGATAAAATAAGTTTGAAGCCAATATTTTTAATTTTTGAAAAGCTATTTGAGTGGAAAGTAAATTTTTACCAAGTTTTAGTATTGTTTTTTTTTAATTTTTTGAATTTCAATTCGATTTTTCTCAAAATTTTTCCTAATGTTGAAAACAATATTTCTTATAAGAAAAAATAAGTTTGAAGCCAATGTCTCAAAGTTTAAAAAGATATTTAAGTCGAAAATCAATTTTTACCAACTTTTGTTAATTTTTGATAATGTTTTTATTTTTTGTAAAAAACTGTCAATTCGATTTTTCACAAAATTTTACTGAATGTTAACAATAATATTGTTTAAAAGATAAGATTAGTTTAAAGCCAATATCTCAAAGTTTTGAAAAGATATTTGATTCGAAACCAATTTTTACCAACTTTTATTAATTTTTTTTTAGGTTTTTATTTTTTGTAAAATTGTCAATTCGATATTTCTCAAATTTTTTCCGAGTGTTTAAAACAGTATTTATTATAAGTCAAAACTAATGGGAAGCCTTAATCTAAAACTTTTGAAAAGATATTTTAGTCGAAAATCAAATATTACCAACTTTTGTTAATTTTTTAGGTTTTTAATTTTTTGTAAGAAACCTTTCTATTCGATTTTCTCCAAATTTTACCATATGCTGAAAACTTTGCACAAAATTGTTTTGGAGATAAAATCATTTTTTGTTCGTAAAATTTTCTAGGTGACAAATATTTTGTTTTCATTTTCTTTTTATTTATAAGAAATTTTTCCCAAAACTATATTTGTTGGGTATCACGTTACAATATATAATATAAAATTTAATTGAAGTCTTTAGCTCTATTGGTTCGTGAGATATTTAGGGTTAACCAAAATGTTCACCTTTTTTTTTAACTGGTATGGTAAAAAAAAAACACGCAATTTTTTTGAGATTCCTTTCTGCATCTTTCTGCATTTTTATCTGTATAACAAAATTTATTTGAAGTCGATATCTCTACTGGTTCTTGAGCTATGGACGACGAAAAAATCGTCGCCACTCTAAAAATCTTTTATTTGACTCTAGGAACCTTGAAGCGTCGAGAAAAGTCAAAATTTTCAATTTGACAATCGGACCGGTTACAATAACTTCCTATGGGAAGTTTAAAATACATATACGATACGTACATCGATATAAAAGTCGAAAATACTTATTTGTTTGCTTTTAAGAAATCTGAAGAAATAAATTCAGTGCAATATTGCATTGAAGAACATTCTATCAGAATTCCAAGGGTAACGTAGAAGTACCTTAAATTAATTGTATTCCCAGCAAAAACTCACAAGAACAGTAGTTTTAAAACATTTTTTAATATTTGATTTAGAAATAAATAATTCTACTTTTTTCTGAAAATTATGAAATTGAATTTAATTGATTAATTAAAAACTTAAATTTTAAATATTATTATTTTGTTATTAATTTCACATGTACTCTTATTGATTGATTAATTAAAAACTTGAATTTTCGATGAAATGAACCAATTTTTAAAAAAAGATTTGTAATGAATTTGATTTGCAAGTATAATATCATCGAGACAAAAACGTTTGTTGAACGAGGACTGAAAAAAAGAAAAGAAATATTTTTTAAACATCACACTTTCACTTGAACCACGTATGTGAAACATTTAGTTTTTTGAAGACTGATGGGTTGGTTTTAGTAATGTTTTTAACCTGAAATTTATTACAATTTCTAAACCATTTTTACTTCATTTGAAAACATTTCAAATGTATCGATCATCCGAAAATTGAGCTTAAATGTTGTCTTCTTGTAAGAAAAAATGCTCTGTTATTTTACAGACTTCAAAAATGTTGGTTATATGCGAGGTTCAAAATAACGATACAAACTAGATTTTCCCCAAAATATATTTAATCGTATTTACATCATAATACAAACTTTATTTGAAGAATGTTAAAAGTACGTATAGAACAAATTCTGGGTCACATTAATAAACTATTACAAATTAAGAAACAATACACAGATATGTACATGCATATCTCTATATATCTATGAATCTTTTGAAAACTCAATGGGTTCAAAGTTGAAAACATAGTAAATGAACATTTTCTTGTATACCTACTTATATTCTTTAATTAATATTAATGAGTTTCACAACCATCCTTCTTAATTATGTCGTTTATATTAATCAACTCTTGTCTTAAACTTTTATCCTTTTAACAAATTATAAATTCATAATTTTAAATATAGAACTAAATTATATTATATTACTAACTTCGACCTCGAGACGATTTTCGTACTTATGTTTTTTGACTTATTGTCCTTGAATGTAGGAATTTCTTATAAGGGTGCAATAATTACACAAGTCAAAAACTAATGAAAATAATTTGTTTAAGCTTTTAAGATCGTTCTTATTTTGATGTATGTAGACGAGTAGATAGAATTGAAATATTTTTTTTCGATATTTCAATCTCGAAGACCATCTATAAACCCTTGAAATTATATTCTCCGTTTTATATGTACATATGTATTTCGATGCTTTTCGTAAATAAGCCTTTTTGCAAATCCCTTCCGAAAGGATTTTTCAACTTTCTACCTGTTCTAGAATTTAATTAAGTCCTACCTTCTTATAAACATTGTAGTGTCAAATAGCTCATAGAAAAGTATACAAAAAATAATGCAACGAAATTTTCTTGGAAATATTCAACTAAAGTAAAGTAAAATAATTTCTTTGAAATTCCTACCATAAATTCAGGAGAATTTCCATAACAAAATTAATAATAATAAATTCATGGAAGTGAAATGCTCTACGTTCTGACATTTCATCGTTTGGTTGTTGTTACACTTTATTGTCATGAGATATTCTATTAATTTATTTCTTAAGATAAGAATAGAACTGCAAGAAAAATTGTTTATCATTCTATATTATCTATACTTAATATTATAAATGTGAAAGTAACTCTGTCTGTCTGTCTGTTACTCAATCACGCCTAAACTGCTGAACCAATTTGCATGAAATTTGGTATGGAGATATTTTGATACCCGAGAAAGGATATAGGCTACTTTTTACCAGGGGAAAATGACGCATTCCCATGGAAAAATTCAGGTGGGCCGATCGCTTTTACGCCTCAACTACTGAACAGATTTAAATGAAATTTGGTAAGGATATAGTTTGAGAAAGGACATGAGTTACTTTTGACCTCAGGAAAACAACGCATTCCCATGGGAAAAATTACTTTCCGGGGAATCTGATCGCTTTCAATCCTAAATTCCCAAAGATTTGAATAATATTTGGATAAAATTGATATTAAGGGAAAACAACGCATTCCCAACCCTTATGAAATAAGTTGTCGAACATGTTAAACTTATCATACACGTATATTAACGCGGGCTTCGCGTGCCACGTTACTCAACCCCTCAACGTTAGACGCAAACTGTGACTCCCACCAAGTTCCACAAATAATAATTTTAAACCTAATTAAAGCTCAAGCTTTCAACTTGGTCTGTCTTCTACTTCTGATAATTCTGTTTCGGCTGAGGCGCAGGCCGAGTGCTCACGATTCTCAAACCCAGAAAATCTTTACGTTCTGGCCAAGGAAGGAAAAACAAAAAACGTCGTATATAAAAATGAATTGCAGTAACCTATCTTCTTCTTAGAATGTATTAACCTAACCGAACCTAACCTATGCCAATCACACTTAGGATGGCCTCATCCCATCTTGGCACAATTCAAACATAAGTATAAAAAGAACAGCTCAGGTTTTTTTATACTACTATCCAAAAAAACTATCTAATGTGGACGATGTCACGGGTAAAAGCTAGTATTTAATATATAAATATGGATTTTATGGATTTCTTTACAATTCAATAAATTTCATATTTATTTTAACAGAATATTATTTTTCAATGACTGTTGTCAAGTCAAAAGATGACTTTGTTGAAGTTTATGTCAAAAACAAACCGTGCTTATGAGCAGCGCCGGATTTAGATGGTGCCCCCTTTGCATATATGTATTCTCTTATATTGTATGGTTTACATTAGCTTGATTGGAAAATTTAAAATTATTGCCATTTTTATGCATCATATAACGATGGAATTGTATTAACTCGTCAGCAAGTTCTGAATTTAAATCTTCCGGATAATTTGACACCAAGCGCTGGGCACAGGCTAAAACGTCGACTTTTTCATTGCTTGTGCAAAGAAAATCAAATCGTTCAGAAATTTCTTTATATATTTGACCTCTGGAATCCATTTGTATTCTTAACTTATTGATAATAATATAAAAAGCGTTTTTTCGAAACTTATCCTTCGGGCTTAAATCTACATCTGGAGCATTACCATCGTTAGCCATTTTTTTGTGAATTCGTTTTCGTGTAATCATGCAGCTGCCATCAGGTAGAAGTTCCTTAGAGCGCATTTCAATAGTGTCGAAATTGTCACACATTTTCTCCAGTTGATCGGACAATGATCTATACAAATTCGCGCATGTCAGTAGTGTTACGTCTTCGCTTTGCAAAACCTTACTGACTTTTTGAAAACTTTGTAAAATATCGATCCAAATCACAAGCATTAAGGCAAATTCTAGTTTATTCATTTGGTTTAGTAGATCAACAGCCTCCTAGCATCTCCTTTTATTGTATTATCTTCAAAAATGTCGTTTAAAGTATCTTATAATTTATTATATGATTTAATGATGGCAAAAGTAGCTGCAGCATGAGCTTCCCACCGTGTATCTGAGAGTTATTTTATCACATTATCACTTTGAAGAGCAGATTTTAACATTTGCCATCTACTAGTTGATGCAGAAAAAATATTGTAAAGCGATTGTACGACAGACAAAAAATCAACTGCGGTAGGACAACAATCCACAGCACACCGACCAACAAGATTTAAAGAGATTGATGCACAAGGTACATAGACTGCATATGGATTTGTCAGAAGAATTTGCTGTTGCATCCCTTTATACTGACCGGAGATAAAGGGATATTTGGAGCATTGTCGTATGTTTGCCCTCTGCTTTTCAAAATTGATATGTTATGTTCACTCAGATACTTTAATGCCTGATTAGCAATACCGGATCCAGTATGAGAATGCATCTCCAAAAACGTTAAGAAGCGTTCAAAAGGCTGGCCATCTTTAACATACCGCATAACAATACTCAATTGATCCACATGAGACAAATCTGGCGTAGAATCTACAGACAAGCTAAAATACCCAGAAATATTTATTTGTTTAATGATTTCCTCGCGAACTCTTTGAGCCATTATTTCAATCAATTCTTCATATATAGTTTAAGATAGATATGAAGTTGCTCCTCAACCAGGATGTCCGAATTTTGAAATATGAGTGGACAAGAATGGATCAAACTTTGCTATTAATTCAAGAAGACTCATAAAATTGCCATTATCTGATGAACTAAATTTTTCTTCAGATCCTCTAAATACTAGACCACATTCAGACAATGTGCAAATATCATCAGCCACTCTTTTAAGTACATGTTTCCAGTATAAACATGACTCTTGCATTTTTTTGTCAAAATCTGTCTTAATTCCGCAGTGAGATCGTGTAATGTAATCCATCATCGTTTCTTTATGAAAGCTCGATTTTTCATGATTATCTATTAAATACGCATTTTTCCAATCAGAAAAACCTTCATGATTTATAAAAGTTATTCCTGGCCTACTGTGATCAGGAAATAGCTTACAATAAAAGCAGAACAACGTTCCTTTTGAAATGGAATACAAAATCCATTCACGTTGATAGTTCTCGTCATTTGCTTTTTTACCAATAAAATAAGATGATTGACAAACTCTAATTTTACCTTCTGCGTATGTTCGTCGAGATTTAAAAAAATGACCATCATGATTACAGCATTTTGCTAGGTCCAGAGATGATCCAATATTCAATATCATCAGCGGAAAACTTACTCCATAGCGCAGGGTCAGGATTTGTATTTTCATCAGCTTCTTTCATTTCATTCGTTTCAGTTCCCGATTTTCCATTGTTTATCATACTGTCTGATCCAGGTGGAACGTCATCTACATTTCCATGAGTACCTGAATTATCATTATTGCAAGGTTCACTAAAAATAAATGACTTACAACTTACTTGGTATTGATATTTCTTCCTCTGAATCAAAACCATCAAAATCTACTATCCATTTTGCTCGTATGAGCAATAAAGATTCAGTTGCTTCTATTTACTTTTGTGGCCCCTTTTTTCGTGATGCCCAGGCCTGGGCCTGGTTGGCCTAAGGGTAAATCCCGGGCTGCTTATGAGTTATTAAAATCCATAGGCTCTTTAAAGAATTCAAATGCTTGTGGTTAGGATGGTATTTCTAATATCATGCTTTAAAAAATGGGATGTTATGTAGTTGATGTATTGGCTTTCATTCTTGAGTGGTTCAGAACTTACCTACAAAACAAGGCAAAAAGTGTTAAAATTGATGAAGTTAGCAGGGAAATCAAATGTATATTAAGGTACCTCAAGGGTCTGTATTGGGTCCAATTAAACAAGGCACAAAGTGTTAAAATTGATGAAGTCAGCAGTGAAATTAAATATATTAATATTGGGGTACATCAACGTTCTGTATTGGGTCCAATTCTCTTTTTAATCTACATTAACCCGCTATTTAGTTTGACTTCTAAAGGCAGTCTCACAGCTTTTGCTTATGATGTAGGGTATTCCTATGGAGCGGAAGGTGGTTTGCAGAACACTGTTTGATTATAAGTTCTAAAACAAAAATTATGTTATTCAGTTTATTATCCCACAATTTTTCTAATACTGAACTTTACTATCATGCACCTGGGTGCCAACGTATTAAACTTCAAAATTGTACCTGGTAGTGTGGGTTACCTTATTGACACTTTTTCTAGTAGTTCCAGTTACTGTGATAATTGTATTTTGGTCGAGTGTATTACTGAGTTAAAATATTAAGGTCTCTGGATAGATTCGAGGACAAGTTTTTATTTCCACACTGAAAGTTTGAACAAGTATTTCCAGTGCGCTGTTAGACACTTCTTTTATTTGCGATTAATTTGTTCTTCTTTTCTCCTGAAAGAAATATTAAGTCTTATCAATCGACATGAACCAAGTTTTCCATTATTCTATGATCAAAAAGTTTTTCCTGTTCGCCATTTGTATTGTTTTAAAGTGATAGAGATATTTTATATGTGGTCTGGTAATATGAATTTCAGATTATTATCCAGTCGCGACTTTCGTGATAGTAATATAAACTTCGTATCCTTGCTACCTCACTACTGCTTTTCGAAATTTCTATTCAGTTTCATATTGTGCACCCGTGGCATGATGGTTAGTGCGTTGGACTGTCATGCCAGAAGTCTTGGGTTCGATCCCTGCCTATGCCATCTAAAGTTATTTTCACGGGTAGTGCCTCTTGCGGGGAATTGACAAATTCTCCAAGGTTAATTCTTGTCATGAAAAGTGCTTTTTCAAATTAGCCGTTCGGATTCGTAAACTGTTGGTCTTTTCCATCCTTGACAACAGTGCTCGCACACAGGAATGGTTGAGAGTTTTAAGTCACTAGGCCCTAGTTCTCAACGGACTGTTGTTCCACCCAATTTATTTTATTTTATTCATCTTGTCGCATTTTTAACAAACTTCCACAGCCAATAAGGCCTTCAACAAATACTGGAATATTTATTAAACATGTAAAACTTTGGCTTTTTACCCTAAATTGCAAACGTTTGGATTCTCTACTCCATGGCATTTTTAAAAATTTTGCATTCATTTTTCCTTTATTTTCTTTTTCAATTTTTCTGTTCAAATATTTGAATTTTTGCTACAATGGAATACTAATTTTTCTTCATCTTAGTTTCAACATGTTTTTGAATTAATAAAGTGGGTTTATATATAATTTTGTATTATGGTCACCCAACCGTATTCATTCATTATTTTATTATTATTGTTAATATAATATATTTGAAGTGATATTTGACAATATTTCTTATATCTATTGATTGTATTGAAAATACAAAATTTCATTAAAATTATTTAAGTTATCTGAATTATTGTAAACTTTAAATCTGAATGTTATGAGAAATACAAATGTATCTCTATCTATCTCACGACTCTCCCTGAATCAGACGTTCCCAAATCCATACGTTATTTCAATCCATTTTTGCAGTCTCAATAGAGTTGTTATCTTTTGAAGCCTTCATAAAATGAAATATCTGAATTATTATTGCCAAATTTTTGTCTAGGCCTACATGAACTACATTTTGTATATTGACTTTCTTTACTTTATAAATATTTCAACCGATTTAATAATACTTGTAAGAAAATTATCAGTAAGATGTACATAGTGAAAGAGGATTTCAAATTTTATATTATTTAAATCAGTATTTTCTTATTTTTAAACGAAAAAAGGATTCCATTTGCGTTATTTCATAAAAGATATCTGACATTAACAACATTTTAAAGCCATCTATCTTAGGACCAATTGAAACACATAATTTTCCGATAGCGTTTGCCTAATATCATATAATATATCTAACAGCACATTTGTTAGCACCTATACCTGGTCTTTAGGACTCGCAAAGCTCTTAATTGATAAATATTTTGAAAATATCTATATTTTCTTTTGATATTTGTATTTCATTTAAAAACTGATTCCCCAGGAACTGTTCCGTATAAAACTATACCTAATTCTTAGAAATATAGCTGACTAAAATTTAAATAAAACATTTTTATACTTTTCTTATTTTTGTTTTGTTTTATGTTCACTTAATTCTTACGATTGTGTTTTTCTTTTTAAAATGACACTGAACGTCATTTTTTTTTTTTTTCAAAATATTAAGCTAATTTTCTTAATTTAAACAAAACATTTGTACTTGTTTTTTTTTTCAATTCTTATAATGTTCAGTTCAATTCTTACGATTATCTTTTTCTTTTCAAAATGACACTGAATTTGTCATTTTTTTCGAAAACTTAAGAATATTTTCTTACTTTTTTCAGCACTCAGCGGACAAAATCGTTTCCATCTGAAATTAATTAAAAATATATAAATTAAAAAATGATAAGAACTTTAAAAAAAAAAATCATAAAAAGAAATTTAATCCCAAATCAAAATTTAAATTAATATAAATCAAATAACAGTGGTTGTGTCTTACAAGCAAAACAAAACAAAAACAACAATTAAAGAATGTTTATTTATTCATGACGACATAAGAATAATTGAAAATTTAAGTTTCACATGTGTATAGAAAAAAAAAACAAAAACGAAAAGGTTTAAAAATAAAAACAACAAAATATTTTGTTGCTCTTTAAAGTGAAAAAGCAAATCCACCTTTTTATAAGTGAACATAAAACTTAATTAAAAAACAAAAATAATAATAATAATAATAATTCATATATATATAGAAATAAATGTAAAAATTAACACACACTACAAACTAATCTTTTACTAACTGTCTTTGAATAAGTATATAACAAAAAATAAAATTAAAAAATTCTGAATCTCTCGTGTGGTTGTGAAAATAAGTTGTATAGCTAATTAATACAAAATACATATTACTAACAAATAAAAACATTTAAAATATATATCTATATATATTTTTAAAAGCAGTCATAAAATTTTATTATACATAAATATATATATATACATATAGAGAAATGAAACTATAAGAAGTGTTATATACGTATGTAATATATTACCATGTGCTATAACTGCTCTATGATTAGAATAGTACTCAAGTAATTAAAAATCGAATTGTTGTTGAAGTAATAGTTTTTAAATTAAAATTAAAATAAAAACAAAAACAAAAACACACATCTCAATCAACCGTCCTCTATACAAAGTGTTTAATATTTTGAAAGAAAAAGAAAATCAAATTGTTTAATGGCAGAAAAAACGTTACTAATTAAAGAATATGCAAATAAAATTTAAGAAAAAATAAAAAAAAAAACAAACATCACATTTTCTAATAAATACTCTCAATAACCTAAATCTAGAAATAAATGTTTACAAAAAAAAATAAAAATAATAATATAAATATATATTTAATATGTGTGTAAAAAATAATAAACAAATAAAAGAACTGTAGTCAAAGTAGTGCTCATGTTACATAACTTTCATTGAATGTTTCGTATGAAGTAAATCACACATTTGGATTATCAACAAGAGAAGTAATTTTTTTAAAAGAATAAAAGAAAAAGTCAAACCTGATTAACTTTAATGTTGAAAATCAAATGGATATAAGGAATAAGATTGATTAACATTTAATTTAAGGAAAAAAAAGGTATGTAAGAAAAACTTTAAGTAGATACTTGTTTACAGTAGTTTTTATGGAAGAATTAATTTTAAAATATAAAAAAAATTTTGAAGTATTTGTCTCATAAAATGATAAAAACTAATCTTTTTTTTTATCAAAATAAAGAATTTTACTTTTTAAATAGAATGTCCAGTGAAATTAATTTTTGGAATTTCAAACATTTTGTACCCTTACAATTACTTTACTCGTTGTATTCTAATAAATATCATTTACACAAAAGAACACTTAATTCTTCTATGCAATGTCTAAGTGAAAATCTTAAAAACTGAATGTATTCAGATTCATAACATTTCGTTTCCAAGAACTTAAAAGAGTTTATAACCCCATAATAAGAGAAAGCTATACCAGAAAACTATTTCGTATACCTTCCTTTTGACTTTCTAAACATTCTTTACATCGTTTTGAAGGAAGTTATATTATATTGCATTTCATATTTCAAAAGCATTTGATAGGGTTCGGCATCAGACTCTCATGAATCCCTCCTTCGGATCGTTCAATACAAGTAGTATTGGATGGGTTCAATTCTGAAAACCAAAAAATAAATGATAGTGTGCCCCAGGGTTCTGTTCTATCTTCAACACTCTTTCTCATTTTTATGAATAATCTTCTGTCTGCAACTTCTAATCCATTGAAGTGTTTCGGTGACAATAGAACTTTTAGCTTTTCATACTCGTTTTCAGATTCAAATCCCTTTTCTTCGAATGTGGAACTACAACGGTAAGAAACTACTGTGATAAGCTCATATAATTCTAACCTGAATGACAGCATTATACAAAGGGGAATAAAACAACGTGTAGAATTTAATGCTTCGAAAACCCCCAATGCTGTCTTGTATCTTTACTTGCACTTGCATTAATAATACTGGACACCTCGATATTCTCGATATTTGTGTCACCAAGCACTGTTATTTACAAGACTTATACACGTCCAAAGCTTGAGTATAACTCCCGTTTCTGAGCTGGTGCTCCTGCAACTTACATAAGTCTCTTGGACAGTATTGAAAGTAGAGCATTTAAATTGATTGATTATAATATCATCATTGGTTCATTTACGTCGCATGAATATTGTCGTGAAGTATTTTGTTTCAGCCTTTTAAGAGAAATACCCAGCTGCATTTCATCCCTTAAACAGTTCAATCGTATACTCGCGCTTCTAGAAATGCTTATTATGTAGTATACCCTTGAGCGCAACTTCGTTCGTACCGTCAAGTACAGGGATTCGTTCCTTAGCCGTACTACGCGAATGTGGAATGCCTTTCCAATCAATGACAATATTCAGGAATTCAATACCAATGTGCACTGACACCTCCTTTCAAACCATCTCTCCCGTATATTGTGTATCTGCATAAAAAGGGTAGTAATATCTCCTTCTTTTTTTTTAAAAATCACATAGAATCTTGTGTCAACTTGGAACTTGTATTTTAAGGAAGAAATAACTTATTATTACAAACAGGCGAACTTTTGCCTACTTTTGAAATCTCATTTATTAAAAACGATTCAGTTTGAGTGTTTTAAAGAGATTCATTAACTTTTCAATTTGGTTGAAACCACATATTCCCTGCATTTGTTTTTTTCCGAGTTTTGGCAGAGAAATATCCTCAATCATGCTGACATAATTTTCAAAATTTACTGTAACGTTTCTTCTGCACAATACCGGTATCACTGACTGAACGTCCACAAACAAATCGCTTTCCGATCAGGCATACGACCTGAAGGTACGATATTGAAAACTTTCTTAAATTCACGCTGTTTTCTGATGATCGAACAGCTGAAAGAAGAATAGGCCTCCACGGCAAAAGCGCGATTTTGCTTTTTCCACTTGTTGTTGACACTGAACTAATTATAAAAAAAACCTTTGATAATGTGATTTCTAATGCGCAATAAACCTACATTTTACTATTAAAAGCCCATCATTGGCGAGAGTTTCAAATAAGGAAGCAACTAGGCCGACTCTGTGTATCCATTTTGTTGATTTTAAATTGAAAAAAGAAACTAAAAGAAATAGAGTGTAATGCTAAAATGTAAGTTGAAAATTTGCAATCAATGGTTTAGTATCCAAACAAAGATTTTTAATATTTAAACACAAGAATGTACAAAAATTAAGAGTCGGACAGGCCTCATATGTTCCTAACGTTTTTAATACTATTTTTTCTGCTTAAAGGTTTTTTTTTTAAGGCGTGTGATGTTCAAGAAGAAATATAAATGCATATAATTTTATGTTATGGCCCCGAATTTATTTTATTATAAAAATAAGGATTTGTCATTATGTTTTTTAAATGATAATGAAAATGAAGTGGCTGGCTCGAATAAATTTAAGCCCAGAGAACTAACTTTCGACTACTTTTTTCAGCAATTCGGTTTTATGTCTGTAATAACGCGACAAATATTATCTTTCAAAACGTCAATTGTTTGGAGTTTATCTGTGTAGACAAGCGACTTCACATAACCACACAACCACACAAAAAATAATCCAGCGGTCATAAATCGACACACGCTCACGACATGCGAATTAATGTGCTCAACTATAAATGTTTCTTCAATTCTTTAGCGTTATTGCATATATCAACGTCTTGTTGAAACCAAAGGTCGTCCACATCAAAATTCCCAATTTAGGCACGAAAAAGTCATTAATAATGCCGGTGACATTATAGCCAGCTTTTTTTTTGAAGAAATGTGGACCAATGATTCCCTCTGCCCATAGAGCAGATGAGAATGTCACACCAAACATTGACATTTTGAGGATGTTACGGTGCGAGTGACGTTTTAACAATGGCTTGCGAATTACGATCCCTCCAAATACGTCAATTTTGTTTATTAAAGTTCCTATTCAACCAAAAATGAGCTTCATCGCGCGGAACAAAATTTTGTGTGATACACGAAATCAGTGGTCATCTCGTTTTGTGCCCATTGGATTGCCAATCAATTCTATCACAATTTGGATTTTGTAAGCCCGAACACCAAAATCTTCCATAAAGTAGATGAATAGACCTCTAATTGTTGCTCACGATAGTGGATGGACTCATTCGGATCTTCTTTGATACTCTGCTCCACAGCAGCAACAGCAATAGTCTTTGGTACGCACTGTATGGCGTCACTGAGTATGCGCATTATCCACTAAAGTTAACGTGGTATGAAAACGATCCATTATTTTGGTAATAAATTTGAACGATTTGCAATCGTTTATCAGGAGTAAGTCTATTCATTGTGAGATGGCAAATCAAACTGAACATAAATCAAGAGACAGCAAAAGACTGTGAAAAAAGTGTTTCCAGAATGAAAACTACATGTTTAAAAGAAACACTCTTCACATAATTAAGTGCATTTTGGTTTCTATGGCTTCTTAAAAGCTTAAGTGTACTTCCTGTTTCAAGACAAATCTTCCAAGATTAACTATTTTTTGAAATTGCTTTTTCAAAGAAGCCGTTCTGATTCTGCAGAAAAACTGTGGGTCTACTCGATACCTAAAATTATACTCACACAGAAAAGGTTGATAGTTACAAGTTTGTAACTTATATATATAAGTATCTGTCGGGCCGTTGCACTTTTTATTCTCAAAGAATATACTTTGTATTTGTTTATATATTTCCATTTACTCTCAGTCCTATTCTAGTTTTTATCAAAAGATATTGAGTAGATTGATATTTTTACTAGATATAATTTTTTTCTAACTAAATACATATTAATCCTAGAAATAAAGAGTCATATATAACAAACATAGATAGAAAAATGTTTTTATATGAATTCACTCAAGTTGGTGATTGTCTCCTTTAAAAAACTTAAATTTTCGCACTGAATTTCTAAAGTCCACAACAAAAATTTGTATGACACGTGGCTGATAGCACATCTAAACGTTCTTAAAAAAATAACCGAATACGTCATAGAAACTATATGAGATAGCACACTTCTTAGTATTTCTCAAAATATTTCTTAAAATATCAATTGAATACATAAATTTTAAATTTATTAACATTCCTCTCTGGCATTTATCCTCAACTAAATAAATACAATTTAACTCCAACTGCTAAATTAAAAATATAATAAATTAATGAATTTTGAATGGTATCGTCATTTGAAAACCTTTTATGCGCGTTTCTTCGACAAATTTCTTTCTTTCTTCTTTAATAAAATATCATTCGGGCGTAGATAATAGCGCTTTCCATTGGTTAACAAATCTGTTTGACGCCAAGTGTCACTATTCACTATCCTAACCAATTTATCTATTTGTCCTTGCTCCGTCCGTTCCATCTTAAATTATATAAATATTCTATACAGCCCCTAATTCCAACCCCTCCAAGAAAAGAAAACAAACTTTCTTCTATTAAATTTAATAAAACAACTCATTCATTTATTATATTTTGTCACAACAAGAAACACTGTTGATTTATTCCTTCTGTTAAAATGATAATTCCAAATAACAAACCCACGCGAAAAATCATCAACTCGCAGAAAATTTATAAACGGACCCAGCTGTGCAAAGAAGATTTTCCTCATGTATCTGTCAGATTATAGAGCAACAACCATCAATTCTTTTCTTTTTCCTGTTTTCCTGTTTTCCTGAAAGAAAATGAGAGTTACGTAAATAATCAAATATCCCAAAAACCAAAGTGATGGTGCGGTTTGTCAAATGCAGAAAATTGTATTTTTAACATCACTGTGATGTCCCAAAGGTGGAATAGGAATTAGACTGATGTTTAATATTTTGATTGATGTAGAGTAGACTGGGTTTTACAGGTAAAGTGACACATTTCCTTCTATGTACAATGTATAATGTATCTTATACAGGTGTACAAAGTATATACCTACATGTAGTATGTAGAACGAATCCTGTGACAGATATACATTTTGTTTATTTTAGTCTGATTGATGTTTGTGCAAAATGAAATTTAAAACAACATAGGCACATAGACTTGAAAATAGGTACGTACATAGGTGGGTTATAGGATGCCGATGCCTCTTCCATATCCAATTGTTTATTTCAATTTAATTACAGTACATGAGTATAAATGAACCTTACTATTGAAACGAATACTACTTCTCTAAATGATTGAAAAGAAAAACAAAGAAGGCTCCTAGACTCTTTGCAAAATTGTCGAAGTTGACAAATTTAACATTTTATTGTTACCTGCGAGTACTTTGATGGTACTAAAAAGAAGTTTTTGATTAAAATGCGTCGTAAGGTTTTATGGGGTACCAACCAATGTGATGTACATAAATACGCGCATGGAATGTTTTAAACAAGTTGTTCACATTTAAAGTGGGTAGGTATGTATTTGAGTTTGATTTTTTAATGAGTAAACTTTATTTATATGTATACAATTGTCAATAAAAAAGGAAACACTTTATGCAAACATTCAAGGATTAAAATTCAACCATATATAACATAAAGAGTGTGTGCTGAGGGTTGAAGGGGGGGGGGGGGGTAATTATTGCAAAATTTTATTCAGGCCCTTATCTCATTGTTTCTAAAGTAAGAAACGGAATTATTTTATTTGTTGTTGTTGGTGGAAGTGACCTTTTCCAAAGTGATGATAATATTGATGACGGGCTTTAGGTCAATGAAAAAACACACAATTATTTATATTGTCACGACGTTTCGTTCATGTCTATGAACATCATCAGGTGTGGCAATTAATCTATATTTGCATTAATAAATTGGTTACAATATGATAACATTGAAAAACTATGAAAACTTACACTTGTTACATGAATATTGCACTTAAGAATAAAAACAAAGGAATTATTTTATTTCAAATTATAGCTCTTGGTATTCCACAATTTTTCTTAGCTTTTATCAAATCTTACCTTGAAAATAGATCGTATAAATTAAAATTTAGAAATTGTCATTCAGAACCTTTCGTTGCTCAATCTGGTGTTCCACAAGGAAGCCATGTTGACCCTTTTCTGTTCATCCTGTCTATTAACGGCACGCCGCCGTTAAGTATCGTCATGTCTGCGATCAAATGAGATTCTCATTTTGGCTGATGACACGAAGATTTTTAAAATAATAAAATAAACCGATGATCGTGCTCTTTTACATTTTGGTGTATCAAAAATAGCCTTTTCTTCAAATCTTTAAGATTCCAAACGATAACTTTTACTAAAAAACGAATCGGAAATGTATTTGACTATTTTATTTCGCAGAAAAAACTCGCAGTCGTGTCTTCATTTTTAAAAATGCAGGTGTTCATTTCTGTTCCAAATTAGAATATTGATTGATTGATACATTTGAATTTCCGAGGTGGAGCTCATCACATGCGTACATTAGATGTTATAGATATTGGGTCATATGCAAAAAGATGAGTTCAAGCTCTATACTCACTTTTCTGAGAACTTTCTTAGAGTGGTATACAAAAAAAATACAGAGACCGAGATCGATCTCAAGCTGTGAGTTCGAACTCAAAGTGTTGAGATCGATCTCTCGACGAAAGCTCTATGTGAGAAAGTTCAAGTTTTGATAACCAACAAGATGAGCAAACGCTCGATTGCATGAGATCGATCTCACAATTTGTTGAGGATGGGTGTTCTCCTACTCAGTTGGTAAACAACCGTCAAAATTATCGAGTTTCTGAATAATTTTGTTACAAATCGTGTTTATAAAAATAGAAGATGTCCAATTGGTGAATTGTATAGATTTGGTGAAACAGGTATGCAATGAGTAATTCTTTTGCTTGTCAATGTGACAATGGGTCATATGCTAAAAGATGAGAAAGTTCTCAGAGTCAGAGCTGACGAGCTTGAACTCGCATGTGAGATCGATCGGGCAGACTCGGACTCGGACTCAGTTTCATATGCAAAAAAACGAGTTCACTCTCTACAGCTCTGACTCAGTGATATGAGAACAATCTCAAAGCTCTTTGTATGCACTTGCACTAGTTAAAACAGTAGTTTCTGTGTGGTCAGTCGAGTCAAGAAGAAAAAATGTCTTCTGAAAGCTAAAATGAACTTTATATTGCAAAATCGGAAAACGTTGCTTTATTTGTCCGAAACATCTTTCTATTATCACTCTTTCCTTTGTTAGAACAGTATTAAATTTACGTTCGGCATAGTTACTTGTTTGCTTTAATGGTGTCATTAATAAAGGCGTTATGCCATACCCTTCATCGCCCTGTAATATTGCTGAAGAATTATTATTCACATGATTAAAAAAGAAACTATTTTTCAAAGTACGGGGAGGACTGATCTTGGCCAGCAAACTTCAGTGCTTGTAAATTTTTCATCCACTTTGCACGTAGCCTGTACATTTATTGAGTAGTATCATTTGCGGTTGACGTACTCCTCGTGTAACAGAGTGGTTTCCTTATACGCACATGTGTACACTCCAGAGCACCAATGGCGTAAGAAAACACATACTTACTGCTCCATAACCTTTGCGCTTCTTCTATTTCTTCAGAAGTGTGTGGGAATATGATCCAATCAATTGCCCGGCTTGCAATTTTTGTTGCGACTTGCTGTACCACCCTAGATATCGTTGATTGATTGACACCAATGCAATGTCTTCACCAACACCGCTTTGAAATCCAGGACCTTCTACGTAACGCAGAAAAATCCTCATTTTTTCTTGATGAGTCAAAGCACCACCGCGTGTTTCCAGGGTTGGGCCCAAAAACTCATCTGTCAATAATTGCACACCTGTTTCACTAAATCTATACAATTTTCGAAAATCTTCAAAAATTGAACATCTTCTATTTTTATAAATACGATTTGTAACAAAATTATTCAGAAACTCGGCCATTTTTATAGTTGTTTATCAACTGAGTAAGAGAAAACCCATCCTCAACAATTTGTGAGATCGATCTCATGCAATCGAGAGTTTGCTCACCTTTTTGCATACCAAAACTAGAACTTTCTCACATAGAGCTTTCGTCGAGAGATCGATCTCAACACTTTGAGTTCGAACTCACAGCTTGAGATCGATCTCGGTCTCTGTATTTTTTTTACATACCACTCTAAGAAAGTTCTCCGAAAAGTGAGTAAAGAGCTTGAACTCATCTTTTTGCATATGACCCAATGTCAATGCTTTTGAACCCATTCAAAGTCAAACTTTTTTTATTGAATTTTTTTTTTCTGCTTTTGAAATAAATAAAATTATACAGTCGCTAAAAAATTCAAATTCTAAGTCGTGCGATAATATTTCTAGTAATATTCTGAAAAGAATATCTTTTCTAGTTGCAGATGTTTTAACTCACATTTTCAATTTAAGTATACAAAAAGGTATCTTTCCTGATTTTTTGAAAACTGCAGTCGTTATCCCTTTACATAAAAAAGGCGATGCTACGAATTTAAATAATTATCGACCTATATCTCTTTTATCAGTCTTTTCTTAAGTTTTCGAAAAGGGGATCAAATCTAGGATGCTGTCTTTTCTAGACAAAACGAATTTTTTCAGTGACTCACAGTTTGGCTTTAGAAGTGGTAGATCTACTGAAGACGCTTTGTTAAAGTTATGCAGTGAAATTTATAGAAGTCTTAATGAATCTGTTATACCAGCTACACTATTTATAGACGTTACCAAAGCTTTTGACATGGTTGACCATGATATTTTGCTTATGAAATTATATAATGCTGGATTTGGAGGTTATATACATGAATGGTTTGTATCGTATCTGCATAATCGTAGTCAAAGAGTTAAAATTAAAAATATCTTAAGTGCTAAAAACTTCATTAACGTTGGTGTACCACAAGGCTCTGTATTAGGTCCAGTTTTGTTTTTGATTTTTGTTAATTCACTTTTCTTGCAACCTTTGAAGGGCACAATAACAGCGTTTGCCAATGACACTGCTTTGACGTACAACAGTAAATGTTACTTCAACCTTTATTCGGACGTTAACCACGATTTAGAACTGTTGCGTAATTGGTTTAATCTTCATAAACTGGTCATTAGTGAAAAAAAACGAAGTTTATGATCTATAATATTACGGGTAAAATCTGTAGTGATATGCCTTTAAAATATCATTCTCCTAATTGCGAAAGATTCCGTTTGATGCATTCCTGTTTTTTTTATCATAATTTTATAACTTTTAATTCTAATCTGTGTTGCGTCACGAATTGTTTTTCAATTGAGCTAGTCGACAGTTTTAAGTATTTGGGTGTAACTTTAGACTATAGGTTTAGTTGGAAAGACCATACACAATCTGTTAAGAATTTTTTTAACTAATGTTATTAGACAGATTTTTCTACTCAGCCAATACTGTGGTTTGTTAGTTTTAAAATTAGTTTACAACGGTCTTTTTAAATCTAAGTTGCAGTACGGGATAACTTGTTGGGGTGGAACACATTTTAATAAATTAGAACCTTTACTTATAAAACAAAAACATGCAATTCGCATTCTGTGTAAGGTTAATCGTCTAACTCCTAGCTTTGGGTTTTTTAAAAATCTGGAACTGCTACCATTAAGGCATTTGTATTTCTACAAGGTTTTAAAAGTTTTTTTTGAAAATTCAGGTTACAATGCTTCGAGGATCTACGAAAACTGTAATTTACGCGTGAACTCCAGTTATCTTGTCAAAGTACCCACCATCAAGAAAGCACATTTTTCACTCTTTATGTCCTCGCCAAATTTGTTATGCTTCTATGGTTTTAAGCATATCATCTCTTTTTCTTGCCTTTAAAACTGGTAACTGCGACTTCTGCAGTAAAACTTTATTTAGTTTCAGTTCTTTTACTAAATATTCACTAAGATGGTCAGCAGTATTATTTATAATTACAATTTCATTTTCGCTTTCAAAAGACATTTTTCCTTCTTGACTCGACTGACCGCACAGAAACTACTTTTTTTTTGCATATGAAACTAAGTCCGAGTCCGAGTCTGCTCAATCGATCTCACATGATGCGAGTTCAAGCTCGTCAGCTCTGACTCTGTGAACTTTCTCATCTTGTATCATATGTATGAGCCATTGACTTCCATAGAACTTAATATGGGAAGAATGAAGCTTTAATCCCAATGAATCAAAACAAAATGGGATGTAAATCATTGCTTAGAACCAGTGCTCCACTATCGTAAAAGTCTTTATTTTATTTTTGTTCTCAAATATAGTTCATAATCAAACTATTGTTCTCAAATATAGTTTATAATCATATCTTGAACAAATATTTACTTGAAATGGTTAACATTATCCAAAGGAGATGTGTTCTATTAGAACGTCAAAGCTCATCTTCGTTTATTACGACGTATTGGATTTTCGAAATCTTCGCCTCGAATTCTACATTAAATGCTGTAAAAATACTCTGCTTTTTTTGTTTGAACTGTATATAGCATGCATTGACATTTGTGACAATATTTTAGCTTTATATTTGTAGTGTTCCTGTTCAGCCTTTTACCTTTTAAGCCTAGTACGCTGCTGATGCGAAACGAAATTTTTCGGTGGTCTCCAAGTGCAGAGTGAAATGAAAACGAAAACCACAGCGGAAAAATATTTGTGGAGAGTTCTGTCTGGAAGTTGAATTTCACTGCTTGTCTTCATCACTTGTTGCACATCACCAATAACATCCTGAGTTTCCGATTCAGAAATGCAATGTTGGAACACATTAGACAAATCCATTTTATTTTAAATTTTAAATCAAATATACATAAATCAAAGTCAAAACACCGAAAGTCACGAGTAAACAATTTTTTTTTTTTTTTCAATAAAAAAATTAAACGTCAAAATTTCGCAAGCAATTAATGTGCTGGGCAATTAAATTGAGAACAACGAAAAGAGTGGAGAATTGTACTAAGAAATCTAGTACAGCTCTCCACCAAAATGTCACATTTCGTCGTTCAGCAGCGTACTGAAAAACGAAAAGCACAGCGAAATTTGTCGTTTATGATTTCGTCATGTCATTTTTGTATGGGAAATTTCGTTTCGCATCAGCAGCGTACTAGGCTTTACTCAGGACGCTTTATATTTTTTCTGAACTCGTTGACTGCGCTATGACCAAATGTTAACCGACCTATGAACGAAAAAAGAAAAACAAATTTGAAGCTTTGAAAGCTACGCAGAAAAAAAGAAACACAATTTTGAGTTTTACAATTTAAACTTTGTTTCGAACTAATAGAGAAAAACGCTTAATGGAATTCTTCAGTGCATAACCTAAAACAGAAAAACTTCATCCTTTAATAATTAAAATACTTCATTCAAGATATCGTTATAGGGTTGGATTTTCAAACAAAGATTTTTCGTCAAATGTATTGAGAGCTCGAATCGGATTTAGGTTGTAATAATGTTAAAATGACTTTTAACGTCTAAAGAATAATTTCATTTACCATCGTTACAAACAAAATTTTAAAATAAAAAGAAAATATCCATTTTAATGAAAACGTGAACTTAAGGCCGTATTTACTTAAACCAAAATTGAAGTACCGATATCGTTTAATATCATAGTATAGATTAAACATAAACATATGTATGCATACAAAATTCTCGAAACACCAAAGTCCCTTTCTTTTCGGGATGATTGAATTTCCATTCTGGCACAACTCTTAAACTTGGGTTTTGGAATTAAAATAATTTGTATCGCCCAAAACTATAACTTTATTAAATTTTTTGTACTAAATAAACTGTGTTCCAATGTTTTCGAATATTTTTTTTCCAAATTTATCCAATGAAAGAGTAATTAGACCGGAATAACTCTGTTCACCCCTCCATAAGTTGTTTTTACCTTTGCAAATTTGAGTACTTTTTAGGAAAATCTTCACTAAAATCCAGCTTTGACTAAATTTTAAGAGGTGAATACTTAATTTTCCTGAACTAAAAAGTCCTGTAGTGCATGAACTAGGTTTTTTAATGAGAGGTTTTGTTTTAAAGAGTCCGCTTCTAGAAGCTTTTGAAGCTGTCATCCTTAAGCATTTAACAAGTAAAACTTACGCTTGAACGATGCTTCAACAACACATTGAAATTGTTAAAATTAGCTACAAAAATACAAAGTTTACTGACCATGTTCCTTCTTGAAAAGGTGATCACACTTGGCAACCGAATAATTGGAATTTAACACCTTACGACTTTTTCGTTGGACCAAACAAAAGATAAGGACATTGCTTGATAATCGATTTAACGCTTCGGAAGATACAGCCGCAAATGTTAGAATTAGTCATCATTTTCTCATTGTACTGAAATAAACATTGATTCAAAATCAAAATTTAATTTCTCAATGGAAAACACTATACCTACATAATTCACTATTCCTTCCGAAGAATTAAAAATGTATTGATGAAGCTTAGTATATTTAAGTAAATTCAAAAAAAAGTCAACTCATACAACTCAAGGACATAACATCAAATTTCTTCGAAGGACCAAATTCTGTCACAAAAAGTATACCCAATTATAAAAGAATAAATTAAAAGTCAAGCCCGTGAAATTTGTTTATGCCTTAATTCAGATACGTTTGATTTATTTCTAGGACATTTTTAACAAAACCAGAATATTTGTTTTTTTTTTTGAAAATGAAATATTCTTTTCAGTTACAAATAAAATAACGCCAACGGCTCTGACGTAGGTACCCTACATAAATCCCGTAGGTTTTTGCATTATGAAATTGTGTTCATGTTAGGACTTTGACAAGTGGCCACACGTTTGTGATTCCATAGAAATGGCTATTAATCAATATGAATTCGAAACGAATTTAATTTCCTCAAACCTCTATCTTTCTGGCAAAAGCAAAATATACTAAACCTTCCTAAGACCAGGGCCATTAATTCTGACCAAAAAAAAAAAAAAAACAGAAAACTCACTCCAACTCCACCTTGAAAACCCATGCACATATATCGAATTGGCAAACAGTATATCAAAAAGCCAAAAGGTTTCTTCAAGGGATAAAAATAAAACAACAACAATACCAACAATCAAACCATACAAATAAAAAGTACAAGTATTAAAAAGTTGGAATCGAAGAATGAAATATGGAATTCGTTGTGCATGAATGTTTTAGAAAAATGAAAATAAAAAAAATAAAAATAAAATGAATGACCCCTCAGTTCCAATTCTCATAAACTGTGGGGTTTTCCAGTATTTTCACAGTCTTTTCCCTAAATAATAAATGCAGTATAATGTGTGTTCGTTTATAACGTAAAATCGGCAATGGCAATGGAATTTTTACCGCCATTCAAGCTTCTTTATTGTGGGTATATATTATTGTTAACTTTGCACAATTTGGGCTTGATTTAGGGGCACCTACAAGTTTTTCTTGCTTATGTTATATATGTTGGGCGCTTTTGGCTTGAATTTATTCTGCTTTTGAAATAAATATATATGTCATTGTGATTTATTAATCATTTATAGAAATGGCATCGTCCATATATAAATATAAAGAATTTCTTTTATTTCCCGATTGGAATATTATATGAATTTATTTTGGCCACCTACTGATATTTTATATAAAAAGTTGACTTTGGAAGGTTTCAGAAAGGGGGAGGAGCAGACAAACACGACTTTATTTACTAGGTTTTAATGAAAGGTTATTTTCAATTTTACGATCCCCTTAGTCGGCTTAGGGAGATTTTTAAACTATTTATTTATTTAATGTCAATTAGAGTTTACAATCTCAAATAGACTAACGAAATTTTTAAAATATTCATTGAATCATTACAAAATTAAAGCTGTATACAAAAAAAAATACAATTATTTATATTAATTTGTTAAAATATACAAGTTTAACATATTTTTGAATGAATTTCTATTCAAATGAAAATTAAAATCTATATTATGTGATACATTATTAATTTCCCTAACACTGCGAGTTATGGGTTCATTAAACGCATAATTTACTCTATGAACGTTTTCCCGGAATAAGGTTCGAATTCTTAGTTCTTTAGAAGGAGCGTAAAGATCAATTAGCGATAATAAATAAGGACAATCAATATGATATGATAAAATATCACTGACAAAATTTATGGCAAACATCTTGCTGCGGCGGTTTCTAACGTCTGCATACCAATAAGCTGACATCTAACGTTATACGAAGGCAATTCAATGTTCCAGCCTAGTTTGTGTACTGCAAATCTTGTACATTTTTTTTTTGACATTTTCTATTCTTGTAATTCCACACTACGCAGCAATATTCCAGGATTTATATAATAATTGATATAAATTGATATAATAATTGATACAAAATAACATAAAGGCTTTTAGTGTGTAGGGGTTCTAAAGACCAAACGAATTACGAAAAATAAAACCCAACATAGAGTTGGCTTTGTTCACCATGAATTCTGTATGCAGTACAAAATTTAGCTTGTAATCAAAAATGACTCCAAGGTCTTTTTTAATAGAAACTCTATCAAGCATATGATTTTGCATATTTTAATTGTAAACGATCGGTAACAAACTACGGGTAAACGAAAAACTAATTGGCTAATTGGTTTATTGGTTTATATTGAATCAGTTGATAAGATTGTTTGCATCATTTTGGAGAAGCGTACAGTCTGATAAGTTTTTTTACACGTCTAAAAAAAATTAAATCATCCGCAAACATAAGATGCATTGAGTTTATAAGCACATCAGGTAGGCAATTAATAAAAATAAGGAACAGCATTGGACCTAAATGACTCCATTGCGGAACGCCAGAAGTTACAGAAAAGGGATGAGAGGTAATCGAATCAATTGAAACAAGCTGACTGCGCCCTGAAAGATAGGCTGTCAGCCATCTTAGCATGTTGGAATGAAAACCTACATAATGTTCTCTAATTTTTTTAATAAAATTTTATGATGCCCCCCTGCTTTTGCAAAATCGATGTAGATAACGTTCACTTGGTAACCCTTTTCTAATGAATTGAGAATACAATTCGTAAAAATGGTTAGTTGCTTTACTTATAAGTAATTTACCAATATGAAAAATAAAATAAGTTATATTTTTGAGATGTTACATTAAAAATTACTCAGTTATTTTATATGTGTCAAGAATTCAAGTACAAATAAGAGAGCTTAAAAGGAGTAAGATTTGTTATTTCATAGAAATACAAATTAAGGAAAGGTTGCAATTGCATTGAAGTAAAACACAACTAAATGTGTGCATTATGTATATATTTTTCCAATTTAAAAGAGTTATGTGTGAATTTTTGGAATTTTTTTAATAATTTGACATGTCTAAAACCAAGTCAAATCGTCTCCAAACAAAGCAAAAGAAAATTTTTTAGTATTAAGCCTAGTACATACTTCCTCGTGAAGTGAACGTTCGCCAGTGGAGAAAGTGAACTTTTGAAATTGCTCACTGGTACACACTTGTGAATACACGTTGTGAACGTTTGTATTATTTCATATAAATGCATTTTAACTTTTTTTTTAAAACCACACGCAAAGCAGCCACAAACTTTAAATGAGGAATCAGTATCAGTATTCAGTACAAATTGAAAACTGTCCTTTTTTTTGTAACCAAATGTCAAAGCTTCACCAACAGTTCTCGTACATTTTGCACGTGAATTGCCCGTGAACGAAAACTCTCCACTTTGTTCTTCACTCAGCTTCACGAGCACGTTCACGGGTGAACCAAAAACCGAAATTTGTATGGGTTCACGAGATGGTTCACAAGTATGTACTAGGCTTTAGAAGTTATCCGCAAATCCATTACCAATCTAAACCATTTGTTAAGAAGTATTACAAAATACTGAACTATTGATTCCTCGTGAATTAAAGTGACATGACGTTGAGTGGCATTCTATATCTTCTATTGAGAATTGCTTCTGGTGTAAAGTAGAAAGAGTTTTCTTCATCGCATAGTGAAAAGTCATTACAGAATCTCAATGAATATGTAGATAAAATGGTCTACTATCCGTTAGGGTGCGTATCATAGTAAGAACAAACATTAAAAGCTTTTAATTTTGACCGTCCCAACCGCCCATTTTGTTATCTTATATGAAATAAAAATTACCTGTAAATTTTATAGTAATTGAATAATATTTAAAAGTCGCTACCGATATTTGAAAATTACAGGATGTTCCAATATATACCTAATAAATTTGTGAAAATAAATTTAAAAAAAGTTAAATTTCATTTATAAATTAATTTATATTTATGTTTTCAATAAAGAGAAAATAAATATAATAAACGTTAAATTGCCTGATTTATTCGCTTCATCAATGTAATGTTTTCCTGTCTGGATATTTCTTCTGTAGTCCTTAACTGCCACGAAGAGAAAAGAGGGAATTCTCCAAGAGTAATTCTTGTCATGAAAAGTGCTTTCTTAAATTAGCCGTTCGGATTCGGCTTAAAACAGTAGGTCCCCTCCATCCCTGATAACAGTACTTGCACACAGGAATGGTTGAGAGTTGTAAGTCACTAGGCCTTAGTTCTCAACTGACTGTTGCGCCACCCAATTAATTAATTAATTCCTTGTCCTCCGACCATTCACATACGTCTTTATTTAGGAACTCCGAAAAACTTCTGCGTGTTTGAAGTAACAAAATCTTTCAACCCTTTTGACTGAATGTTAGAAATATCTACAGTTATCCATTTCAAAGATTCTTTACTCCGTCTGTTTCGAGAGCCGAAACCATCTTCCTTTTAGTTTCAAATTATACTTCGACGTCAACAAATCCAAAAGCAACCAGAGATGCCCAACAAGGAACTTTTAAAGCGCAAGTTTTTAGATTAATGTAATTTATATTCTTGTAGTTGTCAAGGTTTTTGAGTTGTTCCTGATCGTTTCATGCAGCTGCCAACGAATCGGAAGAAGTCATTCAGACCCTAACATAAACTCTCACAACAAAAAGATAATTATCACCATTTCCTTGTTCTTCTCTCTTTGACAACTTGAACGGACTACGAAACATCCATTAGATCAGGGAGTAGATACCTTTTGACATCCATCTAATACGATGCAGTCCAGCTGGAGCTTTAAATGTATTTTTTTTTAGAAACGAGTTTTGAGAACGTAATTGTCGTTCTAGTAGTTCCTTGTAGTCATCTCAATGCTGAAATTGTTGCATTTGAGATTTCGAAAAACCAATCAATTTGTCCTTTATGACAATAGTTCCGGTTGTGATAATTTCATCAGACAATGCTGTTTCGAATGTATTTTGATCGATGTCAAGCCAATTTTGTTTAAATCTTTTAAATATGAGAACGTCTTGGCCCGTTGAGGGTCCAAGAGATCGCAAGACCAACGCTTACAACACAATCTCCTGAATGTAGTGACGACATGCCAACCACAGCATGTATTTGTCCATGTCAAGAAGAATGCATGACCAATTTCTTCTTTCCATTTTGACTGATATTTTATCAACAACTAGGCACTTGATTTTATCTGAAATTCCCTTTTCAATAGTCGTCTCATAAACTGCCATTGCGGCAGTCTCACATGTACCAGAACTTAACTTCGGTACTGCGAGAAATTGATTTATTCCTTGTTCAGAGACCGAAATAGGAAGGCCATCGACAATTTATTGACTAACAATGTCTTCAAAAAGTTTGCTGTCCCAGTGAATTGTGAGTGGAACTTTTGGTGTGAATTCCATTTCTAAGTTCTCGGCAATCTTCTGACGATATTTTGCAAGCCCTCGATAAATTGAATTCGGATTAAAATTGTACTCAGCTGAAACAAGTCCTAGAATTTGAGAATAGTAGTCAAAACCAGTGCTGAATTCCGATCAATTACAAATTTTAAAAGTATCTTATGAAAGGATATTTCCTTTAGAAATAATAAGACGACTTCTTCATAGGAACGATAATGATTTTTAATAATAATTAATTTAATTTTCACAAAAACTGTTTAAGAAAATTTACATGAAACAAAATTCTAAAGCAATGCATAAATAATTTAATGTAGGTATCAAACAATCTGAAAACGTATTTCCAACAAGTAACATCAGACTAGCAGCAAAGTTTTGGTCTAATATTTTTTATTGAAGAAATTTGTATTCTATTGGTCTCTTGGTTTGCAGTATCAACCTACACTTTTGTTTCTGATGAAGACGACGTTAACATGACCTTTAGCTCACGAGACATTAATGGCTGAATCACAAACACGCTTCAGCTTCGGCTGGCTTCGCCTGACGTTTACGAGTTCAGCCAGAATTCAATGCATGCCATTGCTATCACAATGGAGCTTCGACCTCACGCTTCGTTTGACAATCGTAAGGAAAAGAACGTAATGTAACGTAATGTGACTCCAAACGGAAGCTCTAGTTCAATTATCTGAACATTTGTTTTGTCTGACAGCTCAACAGCTGTAAAAAAAATGTCAACAAACAAAATATTCGCAGGTTTTTGAAAGATTCATTTAAAGCCATTTTCACAATAAAGTAGCATTTCCATCAGAAAAAGCCCAAAATTTCAATGTCTTATAAATCCAAGTCAAAGTGGATTATGCCTTAAGATGAACTTTGTAAATATGTGCACTGAAATTCGTTTTGAAATTATAAACACGAATTTATCAAACAATTTTATGTTAAATAATTCGAATGTTTCTAAATATATTTTCCTTTTCATTTAAGAAACATTTTCTTATCAACGGCGTTTCGTTTGTATTAAAAATTTAATTTATTTTTTAAGTGAATAGAATCGCACAAAATCTTCTGTGGGTATTGACATTTTAAGTTGCTGCCGCATAAATATTCAATTTAATTAATGAACCTTTCAGCTACCCCATTTGCACTAACAGAGTGTGTGATGTATTGTACCTATAAGACCAACAAAATGATTCCTAAAGGACATCTCAAATGTCATATCTTCTTCTTGAATCATTCAAGATGTCATGAGGAAAAATTTATTACAGGTGCCCAGCAATTCCCATGTCAACGATAATTCACCAAAATTACTCGAAAATGAATCCCATTAATGTCAGCACCCAAAAGCACGTTTTGAAAATCACCATCTGTCAGTTGTATCTAAATAAGATAATTATATACACCTACAATCTATACATCTTTATTTATTTGTAGGTATACATATGTACATATAAATATTTGAATTAAATGCAGAATTGGCATATATGTACATACCTAAATATAAAACAAAATAAATTATAAACATACAAGAGTATACAATAAAAGCATAGCGAGTGCGAGTGCGAGTGTGATGCCTGATTAAATTAGTTTTCCGATCAAACTCAATAGAATTGGCAATTAAATTAAGAACGTGTCATGTTCGATTTACCTACCAGCCCATAAAAGATTCACTGATTCAATTAGGGATCATAAAACAATTAATTATAATTTTTGCCGTAGCCATTGCTTCGCATCGCATCGCAAAAAAATGAAAAGGTTTTGGCTCTGATTGGCCTTTCCCTACTCGGTTGTGGTTTCCTGATTTTGTTTTCTCAATTCTCAAAAAAAGAAAAATTATGAACAACAACAACGCGCTATTCTTCCGCAATTCATTCATTAATAAAATTTATGAAAACAATATTACCTCATCCCCCACCGGCCACCCCAAAAACTGAAGAACCAAAGAACTGACACAGAAACAAACCACATCCTTGCTTCGCTATCTGTAAGCTGCTAGCTGCGACACCACTGACACACAATGACGCAAATTACAAGCCACGTTTCCAAGTTGTAATATTATGGCAAGCGGTATGCCATGGTGCCATCGTCCATCAGCAGCCGGCACAGCCCCATCACCGTCCCCAAGCAGTTACTGGCTAACAGCTTACAACACCCAGCACGCCCAGACTTATAATTAAGCATTTGGAGCAAAATATCTTACGTGAGACGTCACCTATTGCCAAACATTTTTAACAGAATTTTATGTACCGATGATGGTGTACCTTGTTCTATGGCCACTATGGTCTGTGGGGTTCGTTCTGTAATGGCCCCGAATCAGATCGTTACAAATCGTTGCTCGCTAGCCATGTTATTCTGATTCTGATGAACATTCGCATTTCTGATTCTGAGAAATCTTTTTTTTTACTGATTTACATTGCAACGCTGCGCTGGCTGCTGCAAAAATGCAATTTGTAGATGCTTCGCAAATACTCGTATATAAATACTGCGGCAATTTTAGGGTGCGTCATCTCTATTCATCGTCTGCCTCCAACCCATTGCATCCCTAGTAGCAGAAGCAGCAGCCGGCTGGCAAAATTATTGCAGCATTGCAACCGACTCAAGGAAACTAATCAAATTGCCGAACCACACGACCCGACCATTCCACATGAAGTACTTATCATGCGAAGCTCTCAACGGACAGCGACAGGTGGCCCCACATGCACATTGAACATGCTCAAGATAGTCCATCAGTTCAGACCTACTAAATTATTTCAGAAGACATCACAAACAAAAACAAAATAATAAAATGTAAAAAACACAAACAGAAACAGAAACACTCATGTTAGTGACAGAAATAGAATGTTTATACAGTGGTAGTTAAATGTTTTCAGTTTTAGATTAATTATTTTTATGTTTTTTAAGTTTTTGTATTGTTTTTTTATTCTAAGATTTATTAATTTATTGTCTATTAAAAAGCTTGGCTGACGAATTGTTTCAAGGACTGTCACAGGGTGTGATTTTTGGCATTCCTTAGATTGCGAAATCGTTTTAGTATTTATTTTAAATTATACAAAATCGAAAACTAAGCAGCGACCTAATAGTCAGTGATTATTTTTAGAGCTTAGTTTTTAAGTGAAAAACAAATGTATGTACATAATTTATTGCTGCAAAACATAAATTCATTAAAATATTTCCGCATTAGAGGAGATTCACCTATTTATTGAGGTTGACAATAATTTTGTTTTGTTTCAAAAGTCACATGATTTTATGGATATGCGTACATAGGTACATTATAAAGAAAGCAGCAAGACTACCATCTCAAAATCATTTTTGAAATGATACGCAGGTATTCTTCGACGTATGTACATATATCTCTTAAGTGATTTACTAATAAATCAAATTAAGTGACCCACTCTAGAGTATCAGTGAAGAAACATTTTGTATTAAATTTTAATTTTTCTTAGATTTGAAACAATATTTTTGGAAAACAATGGGACTAGTGAAAAAAAATTAAGTAAGCTTTAAACTTAGTAATAAAGGAAATCACTAATAATTTTAAAAAAGTGAAGACATTTTAACGGTTTTTTGTTGCTTTTTGGCCATGTTTAAAAAAATATTAATGAGTCAAATAGATGTGGTGACACTACTTCCGAGGACCTCTCAACCATTCAAGTGGGAGAGTTTTAGCGACTTTTAACGGAAATGTAGTAGAACCCGAGGTGTGATTGTTAGTGCGTTTGACTAGCATGCAAGAAGTCCACCTAAAGTTCTTTCACGGGTACTTCCTCTTGCGAGGAACTGACAAATCCTCTAAAAGTAATTTATGAAAGTGCTTTCTCAAATTAGACGTTCAGATTTGGCTTAAAATTGTAGGTCCCCTGCATCCCTGAGAAAATCACTCGCACACAGACAGAAATTGTTAAGAATTGTAAGTCACTAGGCCCTAGTTCTCAACAGACTTTTGCGAAATCTAATTTATTTATTTGAATGGAAATGTAGAGAATCTACAGACTTTATGCCGAATCCGAGCGTCTTATTTGAGAAGCACTTTGCAGGACAAGAATAACCCTTGCATGATTTGTCACTTTTGTCGCATCCGTAGAAAAAAATCTCTTCGATATTGCAATAATTTCTGTTGGAAACATTTAATTTTGTAGATACGTTGGTTTTAGAAGAAACGAAACGTATTTTCAAATTGATCCAAGCATTTTATTCGGTATTTAAAACTCCAGGCCATACCAATTGGTTATAATTTTGTTTAGACATTTAGTTCCAAAAAAATTCCCTCATAGGTGAGTTTTGGTGAAGAACTATACAATACTGCATTTTTATGTAAGTCTACACAAACAATATGTATATCACCCCTATCAATTGATAGTTGAGAAATATTGAAATTCGTTCTCTTAAAACTTCATATATTTAAAAAATAAGGAAAACTTTCGAAATCCTGAAAATCTGAAACCTAGAAATCGAAAGTCCGAAAAACTATATTAATTTAAAATATTCGTCATTTTATACATAAGGAGTTTTAGAAATATTGGAATATTGTCCATTTGGAAGTTTCGATACATCTGGATTTTTGTTTTTTGGGGTTTTGAGTGTTTGGGATTACAGTTTTTGGGAAATTTCAGAGTACTTTCTGTGTCCTAAAAATATAGTCACTTTAAAATAACTATATAGTCAAAAGTTATTCTATGGGAGATGCTTATCAACTGATACATACATATTTAATACATAATACAGTAGTTCAATGCGTTTCGCCCAGGTATGACTATTGGGTTCATCAGTAATATGTTTCATACCTTTCTGAGACGAATGCTTTAATATATCAAATGATTGTTTTGTTCTTTGATCTAAGAAACCATATATTTCAAATCAATTCAAAAAACGCAACTTTAGTTTGGTTTAGCATTTCAAGAATTATAGCCATAAAATCACCTAGTAAGGTGAAGATTCGTTGAATGGGCTCAAAGAAATAATGCCATTATTCGCAGTTTTCATAATCGAACTTTGTTTCAATAAACAAAACAGTTGCTTCCACAAAAACTGATTGTTTTGTGTGCTTGGATGAATAATTGCTCTTAGTGACCAAGCCGTTATTACTGACTTTTTTGTTTATCAATTCAACATTCATGATCTGCAGAAGCTGTTGTTTCAACAAGTAGCGCAACATGTTACACAGATTGTGTCACAATTGATAAATATGGGGGAACATTTGGTAACAGCATAGGTTGACGTTATAGACCTGAGAATTAAAATCCAAAATCGTTCCATTTAACTTGAATGAAAGTACTCATTTACGATCTACACTTGACCAATTCCACAACCCTCTTTCTCTAACTTTTCACTCGATTGTCATAGTGATTCGGTGTCGTCTGCAAATTAATTTTATTTCAATTTCCACCACGCTGGTTTCGCTTTACTTAATTACCTAATCAACAATATTGATTTCAATTCAATTCAATTCTTCGAGAACAACACCTCAATAGATATCGCCCTGGAATTGTTCTATATGTCTATTCACCAATGTCTACTTCAATAAATACCATGTGTTCACGTAAAAAGTGTCTTCCTTCCCTCCCTGTTATAATAAAGATCTACGAACTCTTCGAAATGTCAAAAATTCACTGTGGAAAAGATATTTTAAAAGCAGGTCCGGTATTGACTTCTATAACTATCAGCAACCTCAATGCAGATTTTCATCTGTTTGCGAATTCCTATATCTAGAATACACTGACACAATGCAAAATTGCCATTAAACGTAATGGCTTCCGTTCAACATTAAAATTAGACGATATGTCATCTTCCGACCCGAAAACTATTACCAACCTCTTCAGCCAATCATGCAGCAACAATCTTGGAGAACCTGACTATAGTCAGTTGATTACTTAAAAGATACCTCATGCACCTCCCTTCATTGTAGACTTATTGGACTTAGACATGGCTTCTTAAAAGGCAGATCCACTGCAAACCATCTTACTGAATTCGTGTCAAAAACGCTAAACGAATCAGAGAAAGAGAATGAAATAGACGTTATCACTACAGACTTAAGTAAAGCCTTAAAAAATAAAATCAGTCATTAAATTATTTACCTATCTTAAACTAAAATTCCTTGTTTTCCCACCCTTTTTTATTTCATGGCTCAGATTATACCGGATAGTTACTGGATAGGTCCCATTTATGCAAACTCAGTAGTCCCTCAAGGGAGCCACTTAGGTCCTTTGTTACTTGTCTTAACTATCAACTACGTTATTAATGTCATTGATAATAATTCAACTGTTTATATTTACGGCGATGAAAACAACAAATTATCTTAACTCATTTCAGACTTGAGGCGACAAAAACTGCTTAGATCTTAATGTAGCTAAATGCCAATTCATAACGTTCACCCGTAAGCGTTCTTATCTTCCCTACCAAACTTAAGCGGTCCCTAGACTATCAATATTATTGTGCAATATTTGATATTGCACAATATTATTGATAGTCTAGGGCTCATATTGAAGGGTTGTGCAATATATTGTACAAAATCAAATTCCTTTTGATAATTGTGCAACCAAATTTATTGTATAGTCTGTGGATGTGTTTCCACAATATTTTGTCATTTGTTTTGATTTTTATAATAATAACATCTCCCTGAATTAAATGTCAAAATGGCAAACAATAACAATAAAAAAGAGGAACGCAAATTCATAGTTGAATTAATCGAAGTGTATGAAACTTTACCTACTTTGTGGAATGTGAAGTGTAACGAATATTTTTTTTTTTAATTTAATAGCAAGAGCAATTGCCACACAACAATAATCCATATCATCGAGCATAATGTTGAAGTACAAATAAAGAACTGGCAAATGATTTATTGTGCGAAATATTGTTTAGTGTGGGATACCAGTCAATAATATTGTGCAATATATTGTTCAATAATATTGATAGTCTAGGGACCGCTTTACAGTTTAACAAGGCCTTTGGCTTCATCAAACGTTGGTCTAAAGAATTCTCAAACTCCTATGTTACTAAATCTCTATACACCACCTTTGTTAGACCTCTACTTGAATACTTGAATACACTAGTCAAGTCTGGTCTTTCCATCAGAACTCTAACATTCTAAGAATTGAATCTGTACAACGCAGATTTCTTCGATTTGCACTCCCCGGTCTTTCTTGGGGATATAATTTATTCTTACAACCTTTTGAGGATCGCTTAAAACTTATTAATCTGAAAACCCTCTAAAAACGCCGCGAAGTCGCTGATATTCTCTTTCCACACCAGCTTTTAGCAGATACCATTGATTTACCATTTCTTCTAGAAAAGATTCCTATTTATACTAATCCAAGGAACGTCAGACAGTCCCCTCTATTTCGCCTTCATCATCATCATACAAATTATAGTCTTTTTGAACTGCACTTAGCTAATAACGCGCATACCATCTTTGACTTCTATATCAGTAGCTGCTTCCTTAAAATAAAACTCTACAACTCGTTTTAGGCATAAGCCTAAGCATAATATAAAACTCGACAAAGTATAGCTTTAAGTCCTTTGGCAGCGTTGAGAGAAATTTCTATACCAATAATTATAAGGTCACTTTTCATCTATGCTGTATTGGATAAGAAGCAACAACTGCAGTCAAATATTAATACCATTTTGTCCAACGGCCAGCAGCGCATAGCAGCGGGTTGCTTGCGTTGACCATCTTAATACAGGAATCGTCGATTCCTAAATTTCCGAAATAATCTCTAATTTTTTCTCTACACATGTTATTATTAGTGGCATCGTTGATGGATGCAACACGAGTTTCAATCTGACGACGACTGTGCCTGACAGTCATAGTCATAGTTATTTCTTTTTATTTAGATGCTAGTTGCACTTATTGCAAATGCTTTTAGTAAATATACTCGTACATACACTAAACAAAAATTTCAATTTAGAGGAAGAAGAACAGCAGCATGTGCCGAAATTAGAAGCAGACACTGTCGATGCAAATAGACAACAAAAAGATATTCTAAAAACAACGACGACTCCGACGACCACGACGGATGGACGGTACGGTGCGGTACGGTACGGTATCGAAGGATCGGCTATACGGGCGGCTATGGCCAGAGGCGGTGGTAGCGGCGACGACTACGACTGCGACTGTGACTGCGACTGCGACTGCGACTGTGATGATGACGGGAACGATGAAGATGAAATAATGCAAAACATAGATACTTTCAAAACTATACACGAAATAAATCCTTTGAATAATTTTAATTCCATTGTTTTGTGCCAGTGAGTGTTTGAAAACTATGCATTATTTTTCTTGCATTTCAAATTGATGTTGTATACGTATACCTATGTAACTACGTATATAGAAATATCTTTATTATATATTTTGTTTATTCTTGTTGTTGTTTTTAGTTTGGGGCTCATTAATTTGTTTAATTAATTCGGCATTACTAAGAATGTTAAGAAACAATTTATATTTATTTTAATTTTGTTTGTTCATTTGTGTGACATCCAACTACAATAGGATTGATGAAATTTATTCATCTGCTTTAGGAGACAGTCCTTCGGACCTAATTCAATTTTTATTTTAGGATTTTAAATATTTATGTAAATATATGTATGTATGTTCTTTGAGAATTGAACATGCGTCTTTTAGTTAAGGCACTGCCAAACTTTATTAGTCATATTGTTTTATGTTTTTGTTGTTGATGAAAACTCATTGTGTCAAATTCATAAAAATAAGTAAAATTTTTTAAATGCAAAACATACAAATTAAGTTTTCAACCAACCATGTTGTTGAATTTCTACCAAAAGATAGACAAATATCTACACAAAAAACACTTTTTTCAAAGGGCTAGAAAGTTAATTTTGTAGGTATTAACATTAACTTTGTAATTGTATCTAGGAAACAAAAAAATGATTGCTTTTTCTTATTTGGATAAATTATCGAGAAAACTTATCGTTTTTATTTTTGGCACTTCCAAAAAGCTGACAGTCAATTTTGAAATATTGAAATAGTTCTTTTATTCTGAATTTTTTTAAACTTGAATGAAATTTACTCTATTTTTTTTAAATGAAAGCTTCGCTGCAAACGGACATTTTTTCAAATTCCACCACATGTGATAGAAATGAAAGATAAATTCACATTGTTCTGTCATTTTTATCGGAACAAATTTGCTTTCTCGACATCTGCATCGGTGCATCGTATTAACAGAAATATTTTTCTTATTTTCTTTTTTTTTATTTTGCAACTATTTTAATTTTAGATTTGCTTTTTGAAATTCGATGTTAAGAGCGGTCACTCAAGATTCAACGGTTTAATGACTTAAATATAGAAACCGGAGAGAATTTAAAAGTTTTCCGGCGAAATTCTAGAGGCAGATTTGTTCATTATTATTTAACTTGATATACATACAAACAATAAATAAAAATAATATTTACTTATATAAAGGGAGTTTTTTGTTGGCCTGTGGTTTTCAATCTGGCAATACTTTTTTCGGAGTTGGTCTTTTTGACAGTTTAGTATGTGAACCAAAACATTATTTAGAAATTTCTGTCATTAAAGTTTGAACAATTTGATAAAAATGTCACGTACTTGGAAAATATGCAGTCGAGACGAATTCAAGTAAACTTCACATTTCTTAATCTCTATTAAAATAATTATTACACAGATTTAAAAATAAAATTATCGAAGGTGTCCTGCGGTGTATGCGGAATATTTTGTTAAGCTTTCTTATAACACATCGTTTGCAAATTTTAGTAGTTTATTTTCTTATAAAATAAATACAAATCTAATGGGTTGTTTTTTAAATTGTTCTACAAAACCAAAAACAAAGTTAGTTATTCAGTGAAAGACAAAACCCGACGAGACTTACGCTTTGCCCTTTTTAAAATCGAAAAATGTGTCATATTCTTCGCCCCGTGGTGTTTCTTGTAGATAGTTTAATTTTTAGTCTCGTCTTGTTAACTAAACATTTTATTTCGTAAATAAAACTTTAAATTTGAACTTAATACTAATGATAGTGCTTTAAAACTATGAGAAAATAAGGTACAAATATTAAGAAAAAGTAAATAGATTGATAATGCTACATTATAGATATGTTAGGTTAGGTTAGAGTGGCTAAACGTGGTGGAATAGGGCACATTTAGGCCATTTTAATGAAACATTGTGATACAACATGAATCTTGAGACTTTCTTCTAAGCTCGATGAAAAAAAAGTGAAGACTGATTGTGTTAATATGATTGAGATCGTTAAGATCGTTATAGAAGAATTCTTCCAAGTGATTCTTTGGTTTTTGAGCTAGAGCAGGACATGTACATTGTACAGAGGAGGTGAAGAACTGTTTCCTCCTCGTCCTCATCCATACATCCATACGTATTTGAAAATACGCCTAGCCACGTGGCGTGCTTTCCTAGACAGTACCCGGTTATGACAACGTTTACCGAGCTTATATTTTATATGCGATTTGCTTAGAGATAGCAAACATCTTGATCGCTTGATTTAGTGTTTGCCAGATGTTTGTTGTGACCTGACACGTGGTGATGTAATTCCAAATGATGTTTGCCTTCTTGATAGCGTCTTGTATTAGCAAAAGTTTGCATGTAGCGATTGGTATGCCAGCATTACCAAACGTGATAGAATTTGTTGTATTGTACCATTTTTGGCAACTTCACCTATCTTACAGTTTCCTGAAATAACTCTATGGCCGGGCACACAGCAAAGGTGAATATTTAACTCTTGTGCCATCTCCATCAGAGATGATTGATAGTTATGGACTGTTATAAAGTTTGTAAGGACAGAGTTCAGAGATTTGATAGTGGCCTGACTATCTGAGAAAATATGGATATCAGATGTTGATATCACGTTTTCTTTAAGCCAGGACAAGACTTCTTTAATTGCCAAAAGTTCCGCTGGGAAAACACTACAATGATTGGAAAGGCGGAATAAGAGACACAATTTCAGTCGAAAGATCTGGAAGGTATAGAAATTTGGAAGTTTCTGTCGAATTGCAGTTGAGGGTTGTTGCGGTTTGTGTGCTTTGGAATTGAGAGTTGATCAGTTTGTTCTGCTAGTCAGCATTAAATGAATAAACCTTCCGAGCAAACCCTCCATGTGATTGCAAATGTGACCACGTTGTTAAAGGCGTCTTCGATGTCAAGGAAATCAACAATAGTAAACTCTCTAGATGGAGAGAGTATTCGATTGTGCGTAATAGTGTGTGTAACGTTGTGTCCACTGATTTGCCTTTACAGTAGACATGTTGAGACATATACAGATATCTTGTATCAATACTTGCCCTTAAATGGATATCAATCAATCTTTCTAAGGTCTTAAGAAGGAATGATGATAGACTTACAGGTCTTACATTTTTAGAATTGACTTGAGAGCATTTTCCTACTTTGGGTATAAAAACAACTTTCACTTCTCTCTCTCCATACCAAGGGAATATGTACCAGATATAAACAGCTGTTAAAAATTGCCTCAAGGATTGGTGCAATTACGTCTGGGGCTTTTTGTAGTTTGGCTGGTATTATACCATTTAGTCCTGCAGATGTACAGTCTGTCAAGTAAGAGCGTGGTCGTGTTAATTTATAAAAAAAATTATTTTATGAAACTTTCATATTTATATTTACAATGTACACATTACAAACAATGATGCAATTTGGTCAATAATGTGTCCAGTCACCACCGGCACGGCGTCGATAATTGCCTGGCATCTCCGAGGCGTATTCTAGTGGCAAGGATCTCCAGATCCGACGAATTTCGTAAGACAACCGCTTCAAAGTGTATGTGCGTCTTCCACGAAGCTTCTGTTTAATATATGCCCACATTTTTCAATAGGGTTTGCATCGGGCGACTGCGACGGCCAATCCAATGTAACGATGACAGATTGAGTCTTCCACTGAGTACAGAGCTTGCTGCGGTGTTTAGGATCGTTGTCCTCCTACAGAATCCAATCTTCATTTTTTGTGATGAACCATTGTTTGGCAGATGGCAGTAAAGCCTCTTTGTTGATTTTTATCATTTTCTCGGCATTTAGGTTGTCAGTAAAGAGGTACAAAGTTCCGAATTTTGAAAAGCAGCCCCAAAGATGCACCTTTATTCCATGTTTTACGGTCCGCTGAACAAGCCTATTGGTGGAAGTTGACCAGGCTCGCGTGAGGACAGAACGTGTGAACATTCATAAGTTAAAATGACATTTTCAAAATCTCTATCAATATTCTCATGCGCCCAAGCGAGTCGCTTTGTCACATGTTTTTCAGTCAACAGAGGCTTCTTCATTGTGTTGCGCAATGGCGTTTAACGTGATTCTCTTTCAAAAGATCAACGACAACTGAACCTTTGTTGAAAATGCATCAAGGACAAAGCTTGCCTCTATCGGCTCGCGAAGGAATTAGAGCGAAATCTTTCATTAACTGTCGGTAAAGTCGATCACGCTCTTACTTGACAGACTGAAAACGGTTCGAAGCTGTTGACAACCCATTGTAGCTTGTCTCTTGTGATTAGACCATGTGGATATCTTGTATTAGAACTTGAACGAATTTTATTGTTACAAGTTGCTGTTACAGAGCTACCAGGAAAGTGAGTATCCAGTAGTAAGTTCAGCAATTCTTCACTTGAAATTGTTCAAGAGCCATCTGCATTTTTAAGACAGCTTGGCATCGCTGGATTTGTTGAAAAAAATTTCCGTAGCCTGGAGACGTCGGAAATTTCTTCTATTGTGCTACAGAAATACCGCTAGGAAGATCGCTTAGATTTCCTTAGTACCTTCTTATAACTTCTTAAGGATTCTTTGCAAGAATTTTTGTGGGAAGCTAGTCTTGTGGCTTTGGCTCGGTTAAAGAGTTTCCTACATTCTCTTCTGAGCGAGTCAAGCTTTGAAGCCCACCATTGTGTGGCTATGGTGAGGTCATTGATTTTATTATAAAGTTCACTAGCAATAAAGGCAGGAATTAAAAATGTCCTGGTTTTATTAAACTTTTTAGTATTTTCCTGTGTGTAGCCCAATTAGTTCCCCGATAATTTGGAAGTATCAATGGATTAAGGTTTGTGAGGATGAGGTCTATATCGTTTTTAGTCTTTTCATTCGGTGAGATCCACTATCTTTCTTTCCCGAATT
Organism: Eupeodes luniger; assembly: GCA_951509635.1. Classification (NCBI taxonomy): domain Eukaryota; kingdom Metazoa; phylum Arthropoda; class Insecta; order Diptera; family Syrphidae; genus Eupeodes; species Eupeodes luniger. Next base: position 313,026,995 of record OX608073.1, on the reverse strand, counting down.
TCAAAACTATTGCTAAGTATCTCCCCTTATTACGGTATGGTGTTTGAGTCTTGTTAAAAGATCATTGTTTGTATTGGCAGATGATTGTAAAGTAGGTACATTTAAATTGGTATTTGTTGTTGTTTGATACATTGTAGCTGGAACTGAGTTGTTTTGAACATCGTGGGCTATTTCCTTTTTTCTATCAATTCGTCCATATTTTGTTGAGTCAAAAATGAGAAATGTCCCATGGCAAACTAAAATGCGTTTTTTTTTTGTTTCTGAACGTTTAGGAAAACACTTGCAACTGTTTCTATTCGAGAGCCTTCACGCAAAAAAAAATGACCTCAGCTTTAAAAAAAACTCTGAAAATGTTAAAGCTATATGAAAACGTATCAAAGAAAAAAAAAATGTTGAAAGTAACATGTAAAGGTATTCAAGCCCTTTGTTATTAATTTTTGTTTTCTTTTTCAAACAACGCATGTCAAAAACATTAAATTCAGAACAATTGCAAATTATAACAATACAAATTTCAAAATACATTTTCAACCAAACGCCATGTGAATAATTTATTATAAATGACCGCCACAAAAAAACTAATAATTCACATCCACTCCGATTCATAATTACATCACAGCAACAGCACCTGCCCTTCGAAAGTATTCTACAATTTTGTTAAGACTTTTTTGTATTTTACTAGTTTCCTGGACATTCAAAGCTATTCATATCAAAATAATGCGAAAACATAAAAATTGCTCTTAAAGTAAAAACAAAAATTGAATCCTATAGCTAGATATATCTATGTTGGTATAAACAAAACAAACAGAAGAGAGGTGGAACGATATGAACTATTTGATCGTCATTCAAGAGGCCATATCAGGGTTACGATGAAATGTTTTATCACCTGGCTGCTTGCCAAAAATGTTAACCGAACAATTGAATGTACACAATAAAAAAAAAGCATTGTATTGTATGCAAGAATTTTTCACTAAACAATATAAATAAAATAAAACGAAGGAAAGAAGAAGATAGCTGGGGTATGAAGAGGAAGGTATTGTAAAGTTGATGGTGACCATCTCTCTTTAGGGTTTCTGCAGTAAATGTAAAAAATATGTCCCTTCACGAACTGCCAATAAGCAAAATTAATAATTGACTTGCATAAATGGAGGATTTAACTAAAACCACACTTTTAAAATATTTAGTTTGATATTTAACCATTTTAGTAAGTTTCTATGTTAAATCGGTTGAAAATTTAACTTTTGTTTAATAATTGTTAAAATCACAAAATGGCTACTTTAACTTTATTGGCTTCTGAGTTTCTGATACGATTGACGCTTTGCAGAGTTTTAAAAAAAAAAGAATTAGTTAAATTTCTTATCAAGAGATTGTTAAAGATTTTGTTATTTTATATTTTATTTTTATTATAAATAGAAAAAGAAATAAACAGTTTATGAAAAACTAGAAGATAATGGAGTTGTAGAGTGACAGTATAGGCGGGTTCAACTAAACTTCTTTATACTTTAAGATGGATGTAAAAATGTCAATCTTTAAATGTCATTGAAAGGTCAAAAAAAAAATATATAAACTTGGGCGTATTATTTTGTACTAATACTTCTAAGAAACTTGAAAATACCATCTTAAATTTTCGGAGAAACTTAATTATAAGAAATGTGATTATGACATTGAATTTTACTAAGACTCTTTTCTATCAATAGAGTCAATTTAAAGTTGTAAGATATTATACATATGTATATCTACAAGTCGTTTTTCCAAAAGAAAATTAAGAGCTTGATATAAAAGAATACAAATATGGTCACCCTGTAAGTTTAAGTTCTGTAGTACCTATGCATCGGCAATAGAAAAATCGCAACGCTTTTCTTCTTTTTTTTTTTTTAACCATTCGTGGGGGGCTGCTGATAGGGGATGTCAAAAAAAAAAACAGAAAACATAGGGGTTGTACATTCTTTTCGTATTTCACTTTGGTTATACATTGTATTAAGTCAACATGGGTATGGGGGCGAGTTTGTTTGTTTACAAATCGGTGTTGTCAATGTCTGCCATTCACTTTGAAGCGCAAGTGTTTAAAAAAAAAAATACGATATCATTTTATAAAAAACAATCTTAAAACTTTTGAACAAAAGAATATAAATGTAAATATCTGCGGTATAATGTATAAGGAAAGGTATTTTACGAACAATTTAAGGAACTTATATGTTTTCATTTTTGGGGATCTATCAGGTTGTTACTTGTTAGACAGTATCGATGCAATGTTATACCTCAAAAACACCAATAAAATACTGGCATAATTTTTCCCTTAAAGTTTTAATAAACACTTATGCCACCATTTATAGTTAAGTATATGTTCTGTTTATTTTAATTGATTTTTGGATTCCCAAATCCACTAAGAAATTTAATTTGAGCTTTAAGTTTTTCTAAAAATCTATGTTTAACAATATATTCGACAACTATATATAACAATATATTGGTCAACAATAAATTATTTGGTATTTAATATAAAGATAAAAAATATCAGAGACCAGAAGAGATGAGTTCAAATTCCTCAAATTTTATTAAAAGCAGCTGGAAAATTGACATTATAAAAAAAGACAAGTTTTACTACTCTTTACAAAAATGTGCGCCTGAATTTTTGAATTCGACTTTGAAAGAGATCTGTGAAAAAAGTCTTCTTTAACTTTGATAAAATCAATAACTCCAAAAACAATGGTCACACAGTTCATGAAACATGGTTTCGGAAGTTACAAAACATCCGCTAAAAGACCTTGACTAGGTATATTTTCTTCATGCAAAAAATTGGATTGAAAAACAATAAAATATTCGGTAATATAATAAGAATGGTTAAGTTCATTAATGTAATAAATAATAATGCAGCAGTAATGCAAGATTTGCGTTCATAAATGTAAATACACTGCATTACTGCAGTCGGTAACTCTGTTCGAAAAAACAATTTGACAGCTGAAATGCGATCAAACCTGCAGTCATTTTATTTCTGTTGCCGCTCTGCAGGAAAATGTCAGAACAAGATGAGTAGGTAAAATAATTGAATATTTATAAAATTTTTGGCAAAAATAAAATGATATGTTATTATTAAGTTGAAATATAATATTTATACTTCATAGGAATCAATGAATGAATGAATTTGTTCCATTCAAAACATTTGAAATAAGTCCTAATAAAACATTTTTATTGGAAATTTTGAAAGAATTTTGTTAATACACTAAAAAACCAAAACCCTCGTAACTCAAAGAAAAAAATGAATTACTTCTGTCATTCTTTTTTTATAGGCGCCTACTTTGGTGACATTTATGAACTGGTTTTTGATATTGTATATCTGCCGCATTCTTGCAATAGTTTTTCCGTTCACAAATGCATTGCATGAATTTTTTCGGCATAGCTTGTGCAACTAGTTGCATTTTTGAACTCACCCATATTTGAATAAGATTCTTTACTTTGATACAATCCATTTCAATGTTGGATCCAGGGAGGATCGTAGGGATCGTGGCCCCAATTATATTTTTAATTATTTATTTTGTATATATGAAAATAAAATTTGAATTTTATTGCTTTAAACTTTTTGTTGCTAAAAATACAACATTTAACTGATGACTGGACCAAGAACATAATATGAATCGGAAATCCAGCTCTATTCAAAACCCTCGGCATAAATTCATCAGCTTTTGACCAACTTACAATCCACGGGGGGTCATATGAGCCATAAAGCTTATACGGTTAAGTTGTACATGTACAGGGCTATCCATTTTGCAGTTTCAAAAGTATACGTAAATAAAGCACATATATATGTATAATATTTATTTTTTATTATAAAGTTCGAATGTTGACATTATGTGTTAAACACTAGATCATGTTGCAAGCATCGATTCTTTTGAGGAAATTTTCGACCACTTTTTGACACATATTGTGTTGCATCTCAGTCATAACTTGACAAATGTTAGTTTTTAAGTGCTTAAGAGTTAAAGATTTATCTGCATAAACAAACACGGTCTTTCATGTAGCCCTACAAAAAAAATCCAGCGGTGTCAAATTGCATGATCTTTAGGGCCAGTTGATATCGCCACGGGGAAAATTACGCGGCCAGGAAATGTCTCAAGCAATTAAGCCATATTCAATCGAGTTGTGTAACATGTGGCATCGTCTTGTTAAAACCACATATTCTCCAAGTCGAATTCTTCAATAGCAGGTAAAAACAAGTCGGTTATCATATGACCATAACGCTCCGAATTGACGGTGATAGTCGTTCCATCGTCGTTTTCGAAGAAATAAGGTCCAATCCAATCACACCTCCGGACCAAAGAGCGCACCAAACTGTGACTTTTTGTGGATGTAATGGCATCTCTTTATTACATTACATACTTCTCAGCACATAAAGGTACGGAGTAGAGACACAGCATCTTGAGCAACTAGACTATATAAGGTGATAACAACACAAGACATTAATAAATTCAAAAGAAAAGGACAGAGAAAGAACAACAGACAGAAAGAACACCGCCTCTCTTCAATTATTTGAGGTTTCTCAGAACCCCAAATACGACAATTTTGTCTGTTAACATACCCACCGAGTGAGAAATGTGCTTCGTTGCTGAAGAAAATTTTGTTCGAAAAATCGCAGTCCACCGCGTGTTGTTCAAACACCCATTCGACGTATCTACGACGGTTTTGAATGGTCAGATGTCTTCAGTTGTTGTATGAGCTGGACTTTATATAAATGTTTGTGTAGATCCAAACGCAAAATACGCCATAATGTGCCGTAAGACAGTCCTAATTCCTGAGAACGACGATGAATCGACACATTCGGGTCTTCGGCAACACTTTCACTTACAGCAGCGATATTTTCAGTGATATGAGTGAAACGATGATGATGATGCACAGACCTTACAATATCTGTAACCAATCCAGTCTCTTCAAATTTCTTCAAAACTTTGCCAATTGCTTGCTTTGTTGGACGATTATGTAAACCATAATCTCATCTTAAAGTACGATATATGGCTGTGGCAGAATCACCTTTTTTGTAGTAGGTTTTAACTATATTTGTATGCCTTGTGCGATAATTAAGCGATCCATTTTTGCAAATGTCAGACTTTCAACTGAAACAAAAAAATTGGCTTAACAACTTAGTTTGACAGATGTCGAATTCTAGGACTATACTTTTGAAACCGCAAAATGAATTACCCGTTATAAGAAATTTGACGATATTCACCAAAAAAATGCTGTCAAAAACAACTACAATCTTTGTTTTCACACAATTGACAATTTGGAAAAACTTTAGTAATGCTTTAAATTATTTTCGTAACATCTTTTCAGAGGGATAATGAGCAAATATTTAGGTTCTTAAGAAGAAACCTTGAATAAGAGATCACCAATTTGATATTTAAGTTCCTGAAATTCGTCTTCAGTTTCATTTTATTTTTGTTGATGCACATAAATAGTGTAAACCATTCTTAAAGTGTTATATTTTTCCAATTTGATTTCCTATTAACTACAAAAACTTACAAAGTTAAAGAAATCATATTTTTGAAGTGATATTGCTTTGGATGCTCGAAAAACTTAGATTTAAAGGCGAATGTCAAGACTATAAATTTCCCAAAAACGGCAAAAGTGATAATTTTGTTAAACTAATGGCTGATTGAAAATAAGTAATAATAGACTCTTGAAAATTGAGTCCGGAAAAAATACGATAAAAAACCAGTAAGTTCTATATAAGTGATTCAGTTTTATTTTCCTAAGAAAAAAAGTTAACATTTTTCTGGCAAACTTACTCATTTTATGGGTTTTTGCATCTATATTTTTGTAGCGTTCTTGGCATTTATAGAAATGCCAACAGATTATGGTATTATTGGAAAAAAGTTAATTTTCAACACTATTCCTAACATTTCTGCGTGAAATACACAAAAAATCCTCTAAACTGTTGTATTTTATCTCTTAAATATGACATATTTAGAAAACTTTTGGAATCTTGGAATGCTTTCATATGAAGGGAGTCGTTCAAATCAAATAATTAGACCATATCTTGCCAACAGAGTTCTTAAAATATAATCATATAATTAAAGTTATCACTTTAGCCTTTGAAATATGTAAATATAAGGTTAAGTTACACATTATGCTATTTAAATTTTGTCAGCCTCCTTTAAGGAACATTAAAGAACATTTTTATGATGTACTCAAAACCTCATCTTTGTGATAAGTGTGTTAACCCCCCCCCCCTTCATAAAAAGTCTGGATCCACCCTTGATCCATGTACAAAAGATATCGTAAGTAATTTTTCAACCTTAAAGTATTCTTTAAAAACGATAAAATTTCCAAAGTGAGGTGATTTTTCTGCTTGATAACTCAAAGCTCAAAAATTATTATTACGCCAAAATCCAATATCAGCTATTTTATTGTTTATATTAATTTTTCCGAAATGTGTTTTTCCATTGTTCTTCTCATCTCATTTTTCGACCCAAAAATCTAATTATTCAAAAAATCGGATAATTTTTGACTGGCATTGTTAAAAATAGAGAATCAATAATTTTTTAATTGAAGAAATTAAAAAAACGTATATATCTATGGACCTCCCTAAATATTAAGGCTTAAAATCTAGCACACATTCACTGAAACAAATCCTAGCTTACTAAATAAACTATTCAGAAGAAAATACTACGAGGCCGAGATAATACCCTGTTAAGATAGTCTCTACACCAGCCCTTATCATAACTAATTTTGTGCATGCGATAAATAAAAACAAAAACATTTAATTAGAAATTCAACTGTGGAATAATTACTTCAACCACTTTAAGTTATCAAATTATTAATAGCTTTCATTGAAACTCATCTTAATTTCAATTTTAAATGTTGAGACTTTTAAAAGGCTTAATAAATGATGAATTTGTAGCCAAAGTTATCCTCATAAATCAGTAATTATATCAAGGAAAAAATAATTACTTAAGCCCCACCTTTAACAATACCATTAAAGACGATTACTGAATTTAATTGAAAATTATTATCATACAAAATTAAAAGTCCATTATGTGAAATGATTTTTTGTTATTTTTCAAAGTTAAGTAAATGTTATTGGCACTTAGGTAAATAATATTATTGATTTTGTTTTAATAAAGTTTTTAAGTATACACGATTTTAAAATAAAACGTCTATACGAGTGTCTTAAGCAAAAACTTTTTCAATAAAACAATAATGCAGGTGCCTGGCCTAATTAGGTATATCTTCTTTCAAAGTACCTTTGCTGTAAATCCTCTTATTCAAAATATTTATTAATACAAAGAAAGCGCACGTTCCATATCCGTTACATAAATAAATACCTATAATTATTATTATAATTTCATTTCAAAATGTTTTGAAGACTTTTCGTAATAGCATCACAAAGTACAACACTTTGTACGAGTATTTTAAATTTATGCACCTTAACGTAAAATTTAAGTAAGCCTTTTAAAGAATCGCTAAGTGCACTAAAAATTATTTTTATTGAAATTAGGCCCTTGGATATTATAAGAAAAAATACTTCAGAAAGCTATTTCAGAGTCCAAAAAGCAATAGCAGAGACCCTTTAAAATTGATTTACTCTGCAAACTTCTTTATTAACCATTTAAATTAATTAACCTTTTTACATCTTTTTATTTTGTTTGTTTTCAGATATTTATCCAAATATTAATATGGCTGCTGTAAATTCTGTAAGTACGGATATTTTTGTTTTCTTAATATACATATACGTATGTGTTTTAAACCACCATATTTTATTAATCAAAAAGAAGTTCAAGAAAAGAAAACACTAAAATTCAAAAAATTAAAAAAAAAACAAAATAAAGGTTGCCCATAAACAAGCATTTCCCAAATTAAATTGGTTTCATTTTGGTGTGAGAGGGAGCGAGAGGAAGGGGAAACAGTAAAAGAAAAAGAAAAGCAGAAAGCAATAGAAAGAGCTCAAAAAGCATAGCACAGGCCATAAACACAACTTGCCTCCATAAAATCATTAATAAGTTTGTTGGGGCTGCTGCTAGCTAACTGGCTGGCTGGCTGGCTGTTCTCTTTTTGAATTTCTTGAATTTCGCTGGAGGGATTTTTCATTTCGAAACACAACACTAACACACAAGTCCCGGCACCGCCATTTTATGCTCCCTAATGAGTTGTTTCAGAATGTTTAAAATTCTGCTCGAAAATGGAAACATGTTTGTGTACATTATCTCTCAGATAAAATGATTGAATGTTCCTTCGGGATTGTCAGCCGTTCGTTATGGCATAGTGAGTGAGCTTAAAAAACATCGACTTCACATCCACATCCTCATACTCAATAAAAATTATCCTTGAGCTTCGCAACCCAAACCAGCAGCATCAGAGCGTGAAAGTAAATTTAAATACATAAGTTCTTCAAATTGAAGAAGTTGATTTTCTTTTTCTTCGGTATTCTGTTTGTTGTTTTAAATTTTCTTTAATGGAAAGAATGAATTAAAATAGACAACTGTGTCGCATGATTTTGCTCTACTTTGATAATGCTAATCAAAAATAAATAAACTGGCTTTTATTATTAAAACGATGGTTATATTCAAAGGCTCACACTCTGTCATCTAAGAGGTTGTTCTTTTGTTGCTTCGTAATTCTTAGGGTCAGTTTGTTTTTTTTTTTAGAACCAGAGCCTAATAGCTTACAACTCTCAACCACTCGTTTGTGCGAGTAATACCAGGGCCCTACAAAAACGAATATTTTGTACTATTTATTTCTAATGCGGATAAGAAATCTAGTACTAACGGAATGACAAATCCGCATTCGGATTTTTCGTACCTGGCAATGCGTCCCCCCATTGTCATTAGCATTAGAAAACGGAAATTTTGTTTCTGACCCAAGAGAGGTAACGGATTGGAATTCGAAGGTCGTTTTTAAAGGACAGAAAAGGAAAATTGTGTTAAGTTTTGTGAAATAGATAAAATGTAAGTAAGGAAATAATACCCGTGTTTTGTTGGCAAATCTATCCATAGTATAGTAGGATTTTACACGAATAACAAAAACAATATCCATAGTGTGAATAATACCGATAAAAGTTAGAGTAGAATCTCACTATGGATAGGTTTTTGACATTTATACGAGTCTCGAATGGATCTTATGTGATTTTGTTCTCAAATGTTGGTACGATTGATATTGCATTTGTATCTCGATGGCTGTGTTATTGGGGAAAAAACCAATCTATTACTGTTGATTAAAAGCTCAGCACCACAAAAAAAAAGGAGACTGATGAGTGCAAAAGTGGCAAATCATGAAATACCTAGCTATATCTCCAGCCAAAAACAATGAGTGGTAGCACCTTTAAGGTGTTGTTGTTGTTGTTCAAAACATTCAATAAAAATTGACAGAATAAAGAATGGTCAAGTCTAACAAGCTGACATTCTAGTACGAATAGTACAATAAAAATAACAATAACTGTTGATATTATTTAGTTTGGTAGTGAAAATGGACTAACTGGGCTTATTTTGCAAGAGAAAACAATAGAAAAGATATTTATGTTTTGCTATGTTTCCACCAAAGGTTTATCTCAGTTTCTTTTGGTGTTTCCATTGCACAAAAAGATTTAAAAATAATTAAGTTTGACAGCAGTTCCTAAAATGCAAATGGTGTTTCGATGTTTCTTATGAAGTGCAAGTGAGATAGTTTGATTCGTGTTAAACAATGAAAAGTTCAGCACCATATAGGAATATGCTACCTACTCCATGTGCAATTTTTTTTTAATTTGATTATAACAAAACTATATTTTTTGTACACAAACATGCAAATAAACAGACCATAACGCATTATCTGTAAAACCAACTCCTCCACACAAGTTTTTCTTAACAACTTTCCGATCCCCGACCGGAATCGAGCAAATCAAGCTCATTTCAACTCGATTCAGGTATATAAAGAATTTAGGCGAGCTTCAAGCTCGCTTCAACACCACATGTTAATGTAGTAGTCTACGAACAAACCCCTTTCTTGAAGTTTTTATTTTATGTCAAATTGTTTGGTTAAAACTTTTAAATCGACTTTCACATTACACAGACGTATTTTCATGAATTTGATAGTCAACTATCAAAAATCAGCTTACACGATTTCACCCCTGGTCTGAATTTCGCTATTTTTTTTTGGAATTTTTTTGATAAATTATTCTGGCAAATATTCAGTTGTATCAACTTTCAAATATAAAAACCGGACTACTGCGGATCGTTTTGTTGGCAATTTCTCACTTTACTATATATGGAATGCGAACAAAACGCACGTAATAATTGTATTAAAAATTTAAGCAAATAAATTTCAATACAGGGTGGAATTTATGTGTGCTCAAGACAAGGGTTGTTTGTGATTTGTTTTGATTTTTTTTTTGTATTTTTGCTTTGACATGACACATCTCATGAGAAATACTTCGAGACTCGGCAAATCTATTCTATTAATAGAAAAAGTACTAGATGATTGTTTTGTTCGATTCGAACATTTTACAGAGTACGAATTCATAAACGAATTGAATATCAGATTCGAATCGGATTGGCTTTCGAAACCCATTACAGAGTAGGGCCCCAGGAATAGATGGGACCTACAGTTTTATCCGAACGGCTAATTTAAGAAACATTTGTCTAGGGATATTGAACCAGTTCCTGAAAAGAACTTTGAACAAACTAGCCCTTAGAGTTGCTTTAAAACACTTTTGTATGGTTGTTGTACCTAACTAAACTCGGAAATATATTCAAATATTCAATTTGAAAATATTCAATCAAAATCAAAAATAATCAATCTTCGATATTTATTTTAAGTTTGTGATACAGCTTTTTTGAGAAATAAATAAAGATCACTTGGAACTCTTATTGTTATATTTTCATTCAGCACCAAAATCCTGAAATCCTGTCTAGCTAATTATGACATCTTCGTGCTTATCTTCAAATCGTCTTATGCCCATGAAAAGTTTGACATTTTTCAGAATTACTTTTCTTATATTGGTTTGGTATTCGAAAGATTATTATTTTTCTAACGGCAAAAAATAGAATTAATCAGGGATGGAATCGGCTAAGGTGATTTTTCATAAATTACAGTCAACATAGAAGAACTTGATCTATGTAAAATGGTCAAATTGATAGATAAAAAGCTAGTCGTTCGGATTCGGCTTAACAAAACTGTAGTTCCCTTCCATCCCTGACAAGAGTACTCGCACACAGGAATGGTTGAGAGTTGTAAGTCACCCTAGTTCCCTAGTTCTCAATGGACTGTTGCGCTACCTAATACACGTTAAGTGTCGAGGTCCCATCCTTTTGCACTGTTAAATTCTGGTATAGTGGATAAGAACCTGGGTGCCTTCTGCTCAAAGACAAAGTTCGTGAAGGTCTTCTAAAATCAGGTAACATACCGGGAGATAGGAACTTCCCTTACCATTAGTATGCATTAACATTCATTTGTGATAAAGATATGTTCACGTTTGAGTCCACACTCGCTCAAAAAAAGTCTAGTGTCATTTGTGCAATAAAATGGTCAAGTAGTTCAGTGGTGGCGGCTCAAAAGCCCCGAATAAATCATGAATCTATGGAAATGAGCCTTATATTAATAGCAGTCGAGGTTTCAGGTATTTCAAAACGAACCGAATCCAAAACAAGTTGTGCGTGCTTAAAGCACTTCCATAACTTGTAATTGTGCCACCATAGGAACTAAGTATGATCAATTCTAAATGTTATACAAACATTTGTTTCAACAAAATGCGAAAAAAGCAATTATTCTCCATCATAAATACAAAAGCTTCTAAGATCAGTTGAAACAGTTGAACATTCAAGGACTCAAAACATTGAATTGATCTTTAATCCTCCCTACACCTTTTAATTAACATCCACAGTAATATTTTAAAATCCATACAATAATAATATCAACTTTCAAATGTTGTGTTTTCCAACTTTCGTAATTGAATACCATTTCAAATCTTTACCTTATTTTCCCCTAGAAAAATAGATATTAATTAGTTTAATATTAAAAAAATAAATCTCTCAATTACTGAATGGGCTATTAGCTCATCTTGTAGAACACTCAACATTCATTCATTTGACCTGATGAGACGGTGAATCTTTCAAACACATAATAAATTTTTATTGAAATTTTACGTTTTTTTTTTTAAATTAAATTTTACCCTATAAATAACTTTATTCCGATTCGAATGCTGAGATCAAAGAATTAATATATTGGAACACTTAGTTTTCCGTGCTGCAGAGAATTTTAATTTCCAAACATCGAACTGAACATACTTGAACTTATTTAGAGGTAGGGCTACAAGATAAACCCGACTTTTACAAGCATAATATATCGATGTTCTCCAAATCAATGCATTTTTGTCTCGTCTCGTTTGTTGTGGGTCGATCTCGTTCTTATAAGAAAATTTTTTTTTTTTTTATAGTCTCAGTATTTTATCTCCTAGGCCAAATTCTTACTGACGTGGGTCGCATCCTATACTTTTTTTAATTTATTGTGATCAACAAACTCGCCATAGAATTGGAAAATTTATGAATTGACAGATAGAGCAACAAATGTTGTTTTGACATCCGTGTTTCTAGTTAAAGAGCTCTGAAATCCCAAGAACAGAACAGAACACCAGTTCCCATCGAGAGGAAGTTTTCTGATTTTTCAGAAGATTTTAAATCCAAAGGGATCTTAGCCTTTAGAAGATTCGAATAATTCATTGCTTGACAAGTAGGGAAGAAACTATTTATACCCCTTCATACTTTTTAATATTAAAAAATGTAATTCATGATTATTTGCTTGATATCCTTATTCCATTGTTTTTCATTGAATTTATTTAAATTATTGTTTATTTGTTCAGATATTGATGAAATTATTGACAATTTCTCCTGGCATCACTGTGCATGTGGACTTTATGAATATGAATGTAAATCGTATTTTTAAAATATTTTATCTATATATTTTATGAATTGCACTCCTTTGTGAAAGGATTTATAGATTAATATACAACCTATTAAAAAAAAACTGTGTTTTTAAACTTTTTTGATTTTATACAAAACCAATACCTGTCCTATAGAAGCTATGGATTGGTACCTTATACACATTGGAAAAACGTGCAAGGACCTTTCTTTTATATAAAACCGCAATAAATTAAAATCTATACACGTACCACTGATTTTCAATAGAAAGAAAATTGCGAATAGGTCAGCGATAAATTTACGAGAATTACTTCAATACCTATGTACATATATGTACACCTTTACCAATACTTAAACATATTATTCCCTAGGGCGGTTTTATTTGTTAAAGAAATGAAATGCACATAAAGGTGATTCCGTCATCAAATAAGAATATTATGACGGTATATACACTACACGTATTTACAGGGTGGGTCGAAAGTGACTTAATAATTTAAAATGAAAATAACTTTTATTTTAGAACAAGAAAGTACAATTTAAAGTATGGAATATTTTGTCCCTCAAATGAGCTCTTTAGACTGTTTTAATTAACACTTTGTAGCTTATTGCTTGTATGACACCACAATTGTTCTTCTTCAGCTTCAAGTTAGTGATAAGTTGTCGAACATTTTCGTTAGTATTGAAATTGGGGGGCGTGTAGTATAGTGGTAGCTCTATCTTAAGATTTATGGCTACATCGTCTTCAAAGAGGAATGATCCAATAATTTTGTCTGAAGTTACACCAATTTTTTAATAGGTTATGAATACCCTATACAAATGGGAGGATAGGATTAGAAAGGAGATAACGATGCACATTGGTTTTGAATGTCTGCACATTGTAATGAGTGGGAAATATTGAGTCTGGTAAAGCATTCCACATTCGTGCAGTGCGACAAAAAAAAAGAATCTCTGTACTTTACAGTATGTCCGAAATTGTGTCCAAGGTTAAACTGATAAGCATTCCTAGAAGTACGGGTATTACGGTTGAATTGTTTGAGGGGTGGAGTGCAACTGGCTATTTCACTAGAGCATTGCTTGTGAAAGAAGCTATAACATAATGTTAGATAAGTGCTCAAGAGATACAAAAGTATAAGTTAGACAACGGTCACCTATCATTTTTAGAGCTCTCTTTTGAATTCTGTCCAATAGACTTAAGAGGGTTATTGGAGCACCTGCCCAATTGTACTCGAGTTTCGGACGAATATATTTAGGTTTTACAAGTTGTAGCCAGATCAGAAGGTGTAAAAATCTTCTTGCATTGTCGGAGAAAACCTAAACACTTAGCAGCATTTTCGGCGATGTTGAGTACGTGATCACTCCACAACAAGTGGTTTGTAATGCTAAACGGTGTTCAGTCTGCTCGATGCATGTATCACCCATGGATAGTGCCATTGGGGGAGGGTTACGCTTTTGAGACAGAAGATAGCATTGAAATTTCAAAGCATTAAATGCTACACGGTTTTAAATATCCCATTGTCTCAATTAATATCCTCCTATAGCTCAAATCAAACCATAAGTTTTCTTTGAGTTTGATAGATTTTACCCTATTTGGGATAAAGTTTCATCATACAACCATATTTGAACTGGAATCCACGTAGCTATCGAGGAAGCATAGTGCCCAGTTAAAGTTCCTGATCTGCCTAAACAAGAGCTTGCCCAAATTGGATTTTTTATGAAAACAGCTGAAGTTTAGTTCCCAGAACTCTTCGCAATAACTGATGCGGGATAAAATAATCAAGTGATTATTTTCTAAATAAAATTCACTTATTTTGGTCCTCTTTAAAACGTAGTAGTTAATTTTAACATAGTTTGTTTCATAAGTACCTTTAAAAGAATTTGAAAACAGATAGTTGATGTTTTTTTTTTCCAAATAAGCAAGAAACTTTTAACCCACCCTGTATACATTTTTTTTATCCGTACTTGTAGCTACATTCTACATACATACATATATAGATAAATACTCGTAGTTATACACGAAGGACAAGTGAATACACGTGTATAGATAATGAAATACCCTGCAGGACATAAATGGATCCATAACGAATGTGACACAATCATCATTTTGATAGTCAGGTCACGTACGTTTAAACAGTTTAGCGTAACGATGACTTTATCAGTGCTGGCAGGCATGAGTCCAGTGGATGGAATATGTATTATTAGCTCCATTTATGGGTCAAATTTCTTTTATGTACATCCATATGCAGGATACATAAGTTTATTTGCCTAGGTTTCAAATCGTGACGTGGTAGTGTAAGATCCCATTGGGAAAGTTAAGTAGGTAAACCAACAAAAATACAATGTCCCCCGTTTTAGTTCCTGTTTTACATATAAAAATTATGTACATATATATTTTGAGTGCTTTACGTGAATGAGGATTTTTTATTTCTATAACTTACTCATGATCCTTAGATGCATATGTTGCATACAAAATACTAAAATCGAATTAAAGTTCAAGAACTGAATTTTACTTGAATTTAATATTTTTGTTCATATCTACTCGTACATCATTGATTGATTTTAGATGAATACCTACAAATTTTAAATTAATCTTATTTTGAAAATGATTATATTTTTGGTTGAATTTTTGAAACGAATTTTGAAAATAAAGGATAATTAATTTCTAGGTGTTAAGTTGGTAGCGCTGGCATTTGACAACCGATACAATGTATGAATATTTCAGTGCACAAATATGTCTCATTGTCATTCTAGAGGAGGAACTTTTCCAGCCCCTCATGAACCCGCAACGCTGACTCGTAAATGCTTACACGTGCCCTCTGTCGCTGCCCAGCATTAGTCTGTTGTCTGTCCCAACATGGGAAAACGGCAAATCCGGCTCGAAGGACCAAAATGTTTCGTCCAAAAATGAATTTCCAACAAGAAATAAAAGAATTGTTGTTTCCTCATTGAGGTTTGACAAAATAATGATTTATTGAACAAACAATAGCAAAATTGCTTGCAATTTTATTATATATGACATTTGATAGATGACATTTCTATATTTAGTTTTAATATTTTGACTTCCAAGCTTGAGAGGTTGTTGAAAGTATATCTAGTTGAGCCGTAGTGTGGTTACATCAGTCGAGCTGCTGTACGCTTAAGGTTCTGTTCGCAACAGTCAGCTTAAAGGCCGAAGTTGATTTTGAATAAAACACAAATTAATTAGGAAATGACTGTCTTTTCTTTTTATTATGATAATATTGGTATGCTTAAATAAAATATGGAAGAAAATATCGGTCAAATGTCCGCCCTCGGCGGCACACCTCTTTCCGGTCCAAATTTTCGATGATGTTGAGGCATAATTGAGGTACTATGCCGTTAATGTGCCGAATTATCTCATGATTTATCTCTTGAATTGTTGCTGGGTTATCGACTTACACCTTTTCTTTCAAATAACCCCAAAGGCATCCCTGACAACAGTACTCGCACACAGGAATGGTTGAGAGTTGTAAGTCACTAGGCCCTAGTTCTCGACGGACTGTTGCGCCACCCAATTTATTTATTTTTAACCCCAAAGAAAGAGGCCCAACGGTATCATTTCACATGATCTTGGCGGCCAATTGACATCGGCACCACGTGACATAACAGGTCCCTCCATTGAATTCGTCGCTCAAAAGAGCCATTGTTTCGTTACCTGTGTGCCAAGTGGCACTGTCCTGTTGAAACCATGTATTACCCACATTATTATTCGGGCCATACAAAGTTATCATCTCACGAAAGCAAACACCATTCACAGTAACTGCCTGCCCGGTTTTATTTTGGAGAAAATACGGCCCAATGATTCCGACAGCCCATAAACCGCGCCAAACAGTAACTCTTTGAGGGTGTATTGGTCTTTCGACAGTCACTATTGGATTATCATTCGCCCAAATGCGACACTTCTACTTATTGACGAATCCACTGAGGTTAAAATGTGCCTCATCACTGAAGATGATTTTCTTCGAAAATTGATCATCCACTGTTGCCATTTATTGCCACTATTCTGATCTTTCGAAAATTTGGAAATGGTCAAAATTAATTGCACCTTTTAAGCGTGGTAATGCAAGCAAGATGACAAGTTGTGGTGGACGGCTATTTACCCACACTATCGCAAACAGCAGAAATTATTTTCTCTAGTACGAGCATGCTCTGGTGTTTTCACATCTCCTACAGATCCTAGTTGCTAAAATTTTTAACGAATTTTCTGATTATACGCACATTTGGGGATTAAATTGACCGAAAAAATCACGAAGTGCACAATATGCATTTTCATAATAAGCCTGAATAACTTTAAAGCGTTGTTCAAATGTGCATCTTTCCATGGTTCAAATCAGGTTAGCCTGAAAGAGAATCTTACTCAAAAGGTTTATTTCACCATTGTTATGCAGTCTTAGTCAAAAATAATGTTGCTCCAATCGATTTTCGATTTTCCCTAAACACTACGATGTTAGATCATGATTCGGACGATATGTGGTTCCTATAAAACGGGACACCAAGTCACACAATACTACCGATTATGGCTTTATTGCGTTAGTAGTTTCTTCGTATCGTTTTATTGACAACAGTGCAAAAGACCGTGTTTACGCTTATGATGCTCGAACTATAGACATATTCAAGGCATGGCCGAAATTTTTCGAAAAAACACTATAAGATTTTCATCAAAAATATATCGGGGTGTGTGTTTTAAATGAATTTTCTGAAGAGGTGTACTTCAGTTGGTATATATTAAATAGTTTAAATTAAGCCGCTTATTGAAAAATAGGCCCCTTCATTTTAAATATCGCAAAAGTAAAAAAAATATATGTAGTCAGTTGAAAACAATAAAAAGTAAGAATAAATAAATAAAAATATATTCTGGCTCTGGACCTCCTAAAACTTGATTCCATAGATAACCTTATTTTTAGAATTTATAGTGAAAACCCACTTCGGAAGAATTTCCAAGAAGAACCATGTTTTACATTTAAAATATTCGATCAATTGCAACAATTATTTTATTCAGTTTTTTTTCAGAATTTGTAAAGCTTTTCTGAAAAATAAATTTTCTGTTTTTTAAACTTATGGTATTACATCGAAAAATCATATTATCGAAGATATAATCTGTAATAATATTAATGAGTTCCCATAAAATCACGCATGACAATGTTTTATGCAGACATACACTTTTTATGGAAGTGTTCTTTAGTGTTTAAATAAAATCGTTGTATTTAATTACAATCGATAAAAAATTCTACAAAATATGTATGTAGCTACGGTTATGGAATTATTAAAAAATCATTAAAACACCATAGTTTTTAAGAATATTTTATTTCGAATACCAAAAATGTTCGGCACGCATTGTTCCAAAGTCGATTTTAAAATTTAAATTTTAATTCTTAAAGGCACCTTCTTGGGAGATTAAGGTTAAGGTCAACCTTTTTATAGAAGAAGAAAAACAAATGACAAAATTTTGATGCAGGTATTTTGATGTCATATATATAACATTTCTTGTTACTCTGTCTCAAAAAATGTTGGACGCATATCTTCCGGTTTTTTTTTTAACTTTTCTCAATTAGCCAATTATTATTGACCAATGTTCGAAACATATTGAAATGACCCTAGCTATATTATTCCTGGGTCTGCATAAAAGTTCGATAGAACGGTTTGGTTTTAGTTTTATTTCAGTATTTTGCATGCTTCTCTGATTAATAGTAATGCCGCTTGAAATATACTGGCACAATCAGTTAGCCGAAAAGATTTAGAGACACTTAAGGACTAAGAGGAGGTTCTCGACCCAACTCCACACTCTATCTTTGATCCATCAGTAAAGATAGTGGTATCGAAGCCTTTTGTAACCATTCAATACTTTTTGGCAGGAGATATTACTTTAAATTCTTTACTGAGGTTCCAGGCAGGGATGCAATAGTCGGCGTGCGTCGCAAAAACACCCGCTGGAATCAGTTCGTTAATGTTGGCATTCCCGTAGTGCCAGGAAAACCAATAGTAATTAATGTGCAGGTCTACTGGTAGAAGGTGCAAAATAACATTAAATCCATCTGTTGGACTGGATCCAAGGGCCTCTGTAGTGCCGACACTAGGTATTCTTTTAACCTTCCATAGTTTCTCGATATTGTATTTCTTGTTAAGCGCAGGCCACCACACAATCGAATCATAGGACAAAAAAGGACGTACAACGGCTGTGTACGTCCACAAAATCATCTTCGATTGAAGGCCCCATTTTTTACCAAAAGTTTTTTTACGGGAGTAAGGGGCAATGCAATCCTTTTTAACCCGTTCTTCAGTGTTTACTTTCCAGCTTAGTTTGGGATCTAGAATAACTCCTAGATATTTCGAACTGAAGGATAAAGACAGGATTTGACCAGTGAAGGCAGGTATTTTAGTTTTGGTCTTAAAGAGCATCAGTTCAGTTTCGCTCTGATTAACGTCTACCACTGCTCGTAGCCCAGCTGCTAACTTTCTTCAGAGCCATCTTCGTGATTTCGCTAATCACGGTGACGAACTTTCCCGACTCATGGTATTATAAAGTGCTTAAATTATTTCACATTCGATTTTTTTTACCTATTACTAAGTGAGATCGAAAACAGAGAAATAATTTTGAAATCAATTCCAGACCAAAAACCTCAAAGAAGTGTCTTTTTAGCCAAAAATTAATATTGTATAAAAGAATTTTAAAATCTTGCACTCTTGCAGTCTAAGTATTTAATTAGTAAACATTACATACCTGCTTTTAATTTATTGAAAATTTAATTTTGAGGAAGGAGAAGTTCCATTTTCTATTAATTTTGTGTGTTTTTATGATCACTGACTTCTTACAGAATTGTTTGCGATTTTTTTCTAGAAATAATTCATAAACCTGGCATAAGGTCCATTTGAACCCCCCTATTTAATATCTAACAAAAAAACGTATGTTTTGAATATATACATATATAATAGTTCTACTTTGAAATTGAAGGCGTTGTTATAGTTTTACGTGGCATTTGAAGCATAGGTTATTTGTGTAGCGATGGCCATATCTTCCACAGTAGTCACAGGCATTTTTGGTTTATGTGTTTTTTGCTCTTGAACAAAGGTGATATCTTCCCCTGTTTCGAGGAATTCCTCGGACTTCTACCCCTAATGCGAACTGCATCCAAAGTAGTTTTCCCTATTTTGTTTTGCGTTGCAAGCTGTGAACGGTCATTCATTTCCCACTTTATCAGCTTCTCCGCCGTTCGATGAGTTTATCATTTCTAAATAAATGTTTGTTTTTCCTTAGTGGATTGAAATGTCTTCAAATTATGACAGCCGCTACTACTCCTACGTAAGTAAGTTGTAAAATATACAACCATCACACGTTTTGTTTGACGTGTTCAGGCATAAATAAAAACCAAAAACATCGACTCCACCTTTGGTTTTGTCCAATCTTATTTTGAGAACCAGAAGTGGCTGTCTTTATGTTGCGTCGATAACAAAACAACTCGTTTGTTTGGCTTTGAAACATAAGTCTTTCACAAAATCCAAAGATAGGTGAGTGGACTTGCCAAATCTGTTTCTTGTCATCAAAAAATTCACTTACTACAAAGGATTTTGGCACGTATCTTTTATTTTCACGATTATTTCCAAACATGTACACGGATGTGAAGAGAATATCGATCGTAACATCGCACCCGGTGTTAAAATATTATTGCATCCACATCACCACATCGTATCCACAACTAAATCCTATACTTTGATTAGAGCTTAACTATTACAAACCACTAATTTTGAAAAACCACCAAATATGAAAAAGTTGTAAGATCTTAGCATTCGAGTTCTAACTCACGTTTTGCGCTTATTCTTAATTTTATTATTTCCAATAAAATTTTGTTCAAAACATGATTTTACAGTCAAAACTGTCAAATTTAATTGAATAACAAATAAGAAATAATGGACTTTTGTATACGCATAAATGTGCCCTACTAATGATCCTGAGACCCCAATGGAAAGGTTGAACTATGTTCATAGGTTACTAATAAGGGGAAACCGGAAATTCCAATCAAAGAAAGATCTGAGGAAAGTTTTAAACTTATGGCATTTCCTGCCAGTTTTCAAGTCAAACAAATTTAAGAATATATTTTCGTATAACCTGAAAGATTAATTTTCTATTAAAATTTCAACTTTGCTTATCTGATAAATGTTTTAAAATCATTCAAAAACAAGTTAGGAAAATTAAAACTGAAATTATCGAAAACATTCTGGGATACAAATGGACCCCATGACACGATTGTTCTGAATTTTGCGTTGCGATAAAAACGTTGGCGACTTAAGCAGATACAACAGTTTTATTAATATAGTATTAAAATATATTAGCCAAAGCTGTTCATATCGTCTTATTTTAATTCGTCTTATATTTCGTTTGTTCTTTTTTTAATCCATTAAATTTTTTTTGCAAACCATATTCCTTAATCTTCGTGTCATAACGTCCCAAATTAATGAACATAAATCAGCTCTTAAAATTCGCATCACAATTTAAAATCACATAATGATCAAAAGTTGGCAATACAAATGAATTTCAAACAATAAATAAATTAAATTAAATTAAGAAAACACTATTTTAACTCAATCTATTAAATAAATCAATCTCACTTTCTACTCTCTCTTTCTCCAAATCCTATTTTGTATTTTCTTATTTTCACATTTAATTGAATTTACTATCAAATTAACACTGACCTTTGACATTAACTTAGAGAAATCCGAAACAAATAAATTATAGTCATGCATCGTCGACGTCTTATCAAAAAGATACAATAAATTTTGCCTTTATCATTGTCCTTGACTTGACGAAGCGGTCTTGAAAATAAAAATGCACATTTTCTTCTTCCTCCACATAAATAATAACAACTCATCTCAATAAAATTCAAAATTTATAAATAAATACCACCGCAAATAAAATATAGAAATCATTTCATAAATTGTATTGTTTTATAGATTTGATAATACCTAAAACAAGATCCATAAAATTTATCATCACCATCCTGCTACGTAAGAGTCGAGGTAGGCTCCGAGTTCCTACTTGCATCACGCCAAAAAAACATATCTTTTGAACAAACTTGCGAGTTGACAATCAGCTGTTAATTGTTTTATACGATTTTAAAAGCTCCTCTGCTTCCAACCTATACACCTACCTACAAACTAAAAAATATTTTTATTTGGAAATTTATTTTTAAAAAACTGAGGAAAATAAAAAACAAAAATAAAAATGTCACACACGAATTCTATGCGTGGTTGCGCTATTCTTGACTTCCATTTCATTTTTTATTAGATTTGAGTTTAGAGCAACCTTTGGTGACAGTTTCCACACAGTGGAAGTAGGTTTGAATTGGGTCCACAATATGAGTGAGTATCGTCTCTCAGCGATGTTTATGCAACATTTTTATTAGACCTTGAACCGAATCATTGGTATTGGATGATGTGCTTTAGCTTTGAAATGCTGGAAAGAAGAAACCTTTAAAATATCAAACGCTTATTGCGTTTTATGCTCACTCGAGTCACATATGCTGTTGCTTTTACAAAACATAGATACCTTTACAATAATTACGAACTACGCTTCAACGATCAACAAATGTTTCAAATTAAACATTAAACAAGGAGGAAATACTTTGTACCTTTGCCAAGCAGAGGCGACAAAATCTGTTATAATTAAAAACAGATCTATTGATGGGGATCTTTTGAGGCAAACGAAAATGCAAACGCAATCATTTCGAACTCGGACACATTTCAGCAACGGCGGCGCGCGGGGGGCGGGGGGCGGTGGCGTTCTTGTTAAGCAGCAATTGGTATTGGAATTTTCTAATTCCGTATTTTTGTTTCGTTCCAAATATCGCACGCTTCAGATGAAGTTGCCGCAAATCCTACTTAAAATATGTTTATTCTGTTTTGGTTCCATCACAACCATTTCTAACCTCAGTCGTCTACGTCTCGAATAGTGCGTCAGAAGTTAAAAGTAATTTTAGAATTTTTTAGTTTTTAAGTAGATATAGGCGATGTTCCAACACAAAGAAAAATAACAAAATGACACTTGATTGATGTGTCAGACAGATGGAGACCTAGAGAATAGGAAATTCTTAGTAAATAAAAAAAAACATGACAAACTGGAGCAAAGTAGACAAATATTCTAGTAGAAGCGTAAAAGTAGAAAACAAAACGCCCACCATCGATGTTAACCACGGAAAGATATATTTTCTCAAATTCATTAGCACTTTATCACTTTATGCAAAATGAAACTCACTTTTTATTCTTCAATAAATTAAAACAACAACAAAAAAAAATAAAAAATATTCGATTTTTATTTTTATTTTTTCACCTTTTATTAACACTATAGGGAATCCGCTTGAAAGTTTTTATTTTTGTAGCTATGAAACAAATTGACGAGTTTTAATTCGCGAAATATTTCAGTTTAGGTAATAAAAAAAAAGTAAGATCGTGCTTGTTTTTGTAATTCTCATAAATTAAGCTAATTTTATATTTAAAGCCTTTCAAACTTAAAGTTATTATTGAAAGAATTACAACAGTCTCCAACAGTACAGCAAATCATTGGCTTTAGATTTAACAACATACTAAAAGCACTTAAGAAAACCTTGTGTAACCTTTCAAGTTATTATTTTCTTACGTGGCAAATGCTCTATTTTTGACTTCTATTTCCAATTTATTTATTTTGTTATATTGAACTTAGATGTCAAAATATGGAATTACACAATTTTAAATTCTCAAGTCGAACCAATCAATCTTTGACTTTAGGTAAAAAGGTCTTAAGTCGAAAAATTGTATTTTAGGTTTTTGTTTTGGTGCAACGGCCTATTTTTTATATATCAAACTTTGATAAAGTATGTGCATGTGCAGTCCATTAAAATTATTAGGAGGTTGTGCAATATTTATCAACAAAAACACGAGCATTCCAGAGTTTTTAAGGAGAGTGATGCTTACAATAGCCTTTGCGCATCTAAGATTGTAATCAATAATAATTTTTCTATTAATGTTACCAGTATTTATGTCTGAATTCTAAACAAAATTCAAAAAATGTTTAGCAAACAATTTTTCTTCATAGTTGGAGATTTTAATATTACACATACATATCTCCAAATCATGATAATTTTAAGAATACTTGCTTAAATACAATGAGCTCGCTGGGATATAACATTTGTAACGACACAATTAACACAAGATTAGAAAACAACATTCATCACTTATTTGTCAATAGTTCAACTTTTGAGGTTGATTCCCACTTTGAAAGTCCTGATTGCCTCTATTATAAACTGATAGTTACAGAAATTAAAGCCGATACATGTACATGTAAAATACACCACATAGAACCAAGATCAACAGTTTACAATAAAATTAACTTTTATACATGGTTAAGAAATCAACACAAAAATTAAAAATTACAAGAAAATCAAAATGGATGGATGAACAATTAATTAGTGGTAATTATTAGATGGAACTAAAAATTCTGGAGAGATCAAAATAATGAACAACTTTTAAGACAGTACAAGTACTATAGAAATCTTCGCACTTCCGAAAAACGAAGAAAGAAGTAAGAGTACTTTGGTAATTTTTTTAACAATAGTACAAAAACAATAAACAGAAACAAAAGAAGTAAAATAAAGGTTGATTTTTTAAAAGCTATAGGAAAGTTTTTCAAAAAAAAACATAAAATTAAAAAAAAATTGCATAAAATCTTTATTTGAATTAATTAATTTTTGAAGATTATTTCATGCAAATTTTGACCTTGACTGCGCCTCAAATGGACCATCCGCTTAACCCAATTTTGACATACTCTTTCCAACGTTTCGGCCGGTATCTCACGAATAAATGCTTCAATGTTGTCTTCAGTGCGTCATTGCATTGAAGAGGGCTTGTCTGTATAGACATGAGCTTTAACAGAGCCCCACAAAAAATTGTCTAAAGGCGTTAAATCGCACGTTCGTTCTAGGTGGCCAATTGACCGGTCCCGAACGTGAAATAAAATGTTCACCGAACTCGCCTCTCAATAAGTCCATTGTTGCGCGTGCTATGTGGCATGTGGCACGTCTTATTGAAACCACATGTCATGCAAGTCAAGCTCTTGCATTTTGGGCAAAAAAAAAGTTGGGTATCATCTCACGGTAGCGCTCACCATTCACAGTTAAGTTACGATTCGCATCATCTTTGAAGAAGTACGGTCCAATAATGCCACCAGCCCATAAACCGCACCCAACTGTGACTTTTTCTGGATGCATTTGTAGCTCTTGCAATGCTTGCGGCTGATATTCACTCCAAAATCGACAATTCTGCTTATTTACGGACCCATTGAGCTTCGTCGCTGAACACAATTTTTCGGTAAAAAAGTGGATCTTGGCCAACTTTCCAAGAGCCCATTCACCAAAAATTGTACGTTGCAGTAGGTCTTTCGGCTTCAATTCTTGCACCAGATGTATTTTGAAAGGCATCACACCTAAATCCTTCCGCAAAATTTTCCACGTTGTTGAGTAACAGAGGCCCAATTGGTGGTCATCATTAATACTGGCCGATACAGCTGCGATATTTTCTTCAGTTCACACTCTACGTAAGCGTGTTTGTGGTTTAATGTCCAACAATGTAAATTTGGTGCGAAATTTAGTCACAATAGCCCGAATAGCCGCTTCAGTGGGTCGATTAAACTTACCATAAAATGGAAGAAGCGCGCCATGAACTTTCTTAACAGAGCACACATTTTGATAATAAAATTCGTTTTTCGTTTGTAAGACGATTCATGATTTATAGACCAAACTGAAGATGTTTGACAGTGAAACAAAATACGAAACGTTCGTCAGCTTTTTAAACCAGTGTTGCCAAAAAAATAATAGCTACCCCTTTATTTATAATGGTAAAAAAAACAACGAAAAAGCTGTACTCTTCTTAAAAACTGTTCAGAAGATGGGAATAAAAATAAAATTGAAATCATAATTAATTTGTTTGTATATTATGTGCGCACTCAAGGCGATATGAATACCCTTATAATGATTGAGCACAGTGCGAGCAATTAGGAAGGGAGGATAAGATTAGAAATGTAGGAACGAAACTCGCTTTCCAGTTCAACAATACCAACACAGCAATAATAATGAAGATCCCAGTTTAAAATTTCAAGATGTATATAAAAATTATAAACAACCTGAAATTACAAACTATCGGCAGTTGTGTCTCTCAACTTAAAATAGTGAATAAATCCCTACGAGAAGGAAAAGTTCCAGATGAAATGAAAATTGCTTAGGTCATTCCAATATTTAAATTCGGTGACACCAAAGACATAAATAGGTATCGGCCTACATATATCAATTTTCCGGTGATGTCTAAAATACTTGAAAAAGTTGTATACGAGTACAAACAGTTAATAGATCACATCACAAAATACAAAATATCAAGCACAAATTCGGCATTAACTGGTATGGTATATCTTATCTAACAACAAAAAGATCTTGGTGATTTCGTTGGTTTGGTTTTTATCGATCTTTCTAAAACATTCCACACGGTTTATCACTCAACAATTCTTAGAAAACTCGCATCTGTAGGCGCTAGAGGCACATCGTTTAACTAAATCAAATCGTATCTCAGTGAAAGAAAACAAATAACTGAAATAGATAAATACAGAGTACGCATTGTGATATAAAATTTGGAGTACCGCATGGCAGTGTAAATAAATAAATTAGGTGGCGCAACAGTCCGTTGAGAACTAAGGCCCCTTTCTCACCAAACGAATCCGAATCAATCAGAATCACTCCGAATCAAGTTGAATCTGATTGACCAAGATTCGGCTTCGAGCGCTCCGTTTAAATGTGAAGGGATTCTTTTCCCGCCATCAGACCGGACGAATCTGGTTCAATCAGGTTTGATTCGAGGTCACACTTGATTCAACCTGTCAGATTCCTCGTCCGTTCAGTCTTGAATCAACAACCATACGAGAGAGAGAGAGAGCAACTTAAAGAAGGAAAACAAAAAGAAGATGAAAGGATTTTTATAGATTCAGGTTGATTCAGCTGGTGTGAAAGAGTCTAACCTGAATCTATAAAAATCCTTTCATCTTCTTTTTGACAGGTTGAATCAAGTGCGACCTTGAATCAAACCTGATTGAACCAGACCAGATTCGTCCGGTCTGAAGGCGGGAAAAGAATCCCTTCACATTTAAACGGAGCGCTCGAAGCCGAATCTTGGTCAATCAGATTCAACTTGATTCGGAGTGATTCTGATTGATTCGGATTCGTTTGGTGTGAAAGGGGCCTAAGGCCTAGTGGCTTACAACTCTCAACCATTCCTGTGTGCGAGTACTGTTGTCAGGGATGGAGCGGACCTACAGCTTTAAGCCGAATCCGAATCCGAACGGCTAATTTCAGAAAGCACTTTTGATGACAAGAATTACTCTTGGAGAATTTGTCTATTCCTCGCAAGAGGCAGTACCAGTGAAAAAACTTTAGATGTCTTGAACCCAAGACGTCTGGCATGACAGTCCAACGCACTAACCATCACACCACGGCTACTACTGCGCATGGCAGTGTACTTGGTCCAAAATTATATTGCTATGTACGTCAATGATATACGGGAACTAAAACTGAAAGGAGAAATCTTCATGTTCGCGGATGATACTTTATATGCCTTGTGTTTGGTGGAAAAAAATCAGAATTTTATTCAACATAAATGATAATTGATGAGCTCGAACAACTTCAAAGCTGGATGGAAAGGCAACAACTAAACATGAATTTAAAAATAATAATAATAAAGAAATAAATAAAAGAAAAAAAATTTTTTCTGTCTTGTTGTCTAAATACTAAACTAATACGATATTTAGCAGTTGTTCTAGACTCGAGTTTAGATTTATTTTATCGATATAGGAAGATGCCGAGGAGATTTCTCTCATATTTGGCTGCATAATTTTTGTGTTTAAATAAATTTTACTTTTTAGGATTATACAAATTTTAAATCGATGCAATTTAATTAAAATATATATAAATTGGCCAAGTAAAAAAGCACATAATTAATGACAATCAATGCAAAAATATAATATAAAAAAAGAGGCTACGATGCGACCCACGCTGATAACTTCCCATCCCGTCTGTCGATTTGTCTTGCTTAAAAGTTTGTAGGTTTTCATGTTTTGTTAAAAAAGTTGTCAGTTGAATTTTCTAAAAAATTAACTAAACAACAATATTTTGCATAATATGATGAAATAGTTTGATTTCAAAAATTATTTTTGCTAACGAGATATTTAGTCCCAAAACCAATTTTTACCAATATTAGTAGCATTTCTTAAACGTTTTTATTTCCTATATAAACAAATACAAATTAAATGAATGAAAATAATTTGAAGTCAATGTTTTCTATCATTCACGAGATAATATCGAGAACCGAAAATTAATTTATACCAAATTTGCGTACTATTTGTTGTAGATTTTATTTTTTATATTTTTTAGATGTTTACGAACTTTTAGTAACGCTTTTTTTAGGTTTTTATTTTGTATACAAAAAACTGTCAATTCCATTTTTCTCAAAATTTTATCGAATGTTGAAAACAATATTTGTTATAAGATAAAATTAGTTTAAAGCCAATATCTCAATGTTTTAAATATATTTAAGTCGAAAATCAATTTTTGCCAACTTTTATTATTTTTTTTTTTAGGTTTTTATTTTGTATGAAAAAAAAACTGTGAATTCGATTTTTTTCAAAATTTTACCAGATGTTAAAAACGTTAGTTTTCGTTGCACAAAATTATTTTGGAGATATCATCATGTTTTGTTCATAAAATTTTCGAGGTGACAATCATTTTTTTTCAGTTTTTTTGATTTATAAAAAAACGTTAATTGGAATTTTTTCTAAAAACATATTTGTTTATTAATAAATTAATGTGTCTCTTCTAAAAAAATGTATCTTGTAACAAACATAACTTAAAAGTCTTTAAAATTTACCTATAGTATGAATTTAAAAATATGTTTTAATATACATTCTATATAATACTGCGAAGTATGGTCAGTGCTTTCATTTGAAAAGGATCTTTCATGTCAATGACGAAGACAGATTTAAAAAAAAATAAAATGCACAACTGGGTCGCACGAACTTGCTCCTGTATTCAAAGAGTCTGTTTAAAAAAGTATCTATGTATATAAGATTTAAAAATATACCTGTAAAATAAGTTTGTCTTCAAAGATATAAATGCCATTTGATTTGTCGAAAAAACCTCCATTTTTCAATTTTTTTGGGAGGGGGTTACATTCAATACAGTTAAAATAATTTAAAAAAAAAAAACTAATTTAAGATTCAAAATTTTACCTGAAAAATAAGTTTGTCTTCAAAAATTTAAATGCCATTTTATAAATAAAAAAGCCCTTGATTTTTCAAAAAAAATTCGAAAATCGTTAGAGCCGTTTTTTTTTTAAATTAATTTTTTATATATAAAATTTTTCAATTTTGTTCTAAAAATATTTTTGGTATGCAGTTGCTTAGTGATTGTAAATATACGCTCTACATTTGAATTTCGTAAAAAAATATTAACCCGTTTTTGAGATATAGAATTTTGAAAAAAAAAAATTCAATATTTTTTTTTAAAATCCAAACAAAAAAAATTGCACTTTTGATATTAAAATATTGTTAAAGCAATATAAGAGCTTATTCACAGAAAAAATTATTGAAATCAGTACATAAGTTGCTGAGAAAATTAAAAAACATAATAACGGTTCTATGAGCGGTACCTTTCCTGAGCAATACAAAAATATGTTTTTCTTATTAAAAGAAGCCAAGTTAAAAAATAAAATTTTAGAGAAAATTAAAAAAAAAATCTATCGGTTTGTTTTTGAGAAAATTCGAATTATCGTTTTTTAACCAAAAAAATTGGATGGGGGCCACTGTTAGTTTTGATCTTAAAAAAAAAAATGAAAAAAAAACGCTTAACGCGAATTTGCTCAAAACCTTAACTTCCAAGTTTGAACTCAATCGACACAATGGTTTAGGCTGTAGGAGCGTGGACAGACAGACAAAATTTTGCACGAATGCAAAACTTGCCATATAGTTCCTATGTGTCGCAAGTAAAAACTTTAATGTACATGGAGAAAAATATTGGTCCTAGAATCGAGCCTTGCGGAAAACCTTAGCTTAGAAACCTTGAAGTAGAAAACATTGTGATTTATTATTTATTTGAGAAATCTTAGAAAATTCACTTCGATCTTTTCGACGACTTTCCTGATTGCAAGAAAAGTGCAATCGGAATTCAAAGAACTTAAAGTAATCATTTCCATATATGGAACTTGAAGATAATTTTTGTATTTTTTGTTTATCTTTTTCATGTTTTCATTTCGCAAGCCAAGGAATTTTACACAAATAGAATTCCATAGAAAAATCAATGTTAAATAATATCCCTTCATTTTGATGTCTGAAATTTATTTGAGGAATTGCTGTTTCTTTTCATAAAAATGTTGTTCTTTAAAAACAAAAGATTCTTCCTTAAAGCGTAGCGACTTAAAAATTTAGCATAATTTTAAATTAAGAGTCATTATTTTTTCAGACAAAAAAAATATGTTATAAGTAAACACCTATTGCAAAATGTTCAATATTTAAAATTCAAAACAACAAATTTTCAAAAATTAATAATCGGAGTGATTTGTATTTTTGCAATAACATAATCAAACAAACAAAGTAAACTCCATTTTTCCATTATTTTAAGGTCATAATTGCAAAAAAATTCAAAAATTAGAATGTACATGCATTTCATGGAGTTTGTTTCCTATTCAGAAAAAAAAAAACTATTTCATCAAATCATTTTGAGCCCCAAACCATCAACATCATATGTATCGTAAATATTTACATACATAGATAAATTAAAATGAAATTCCATCAGTCCTTTTTTTCAAATATCTAAATTACTTCAAATATATTTGAAAAATTGTAATAACTAAAGCATCATTTCATTTCAAACATTTCAATTCAAAGCCCATTCACTCTAAAAACAAAACTACTTTTGCTTTAAAACTAATGCATTACATTTTCCTTAAAAATATATAAATATTTGTTTTTTGCATTTTTTCAGTGTCTAAACTGACTGAAAGTCGTCAGCAAAGACTTCGACACTGATGGGTTAAACATGATATAGAGCATCATGCTAAATAAAGTAATAAGCATCAAACTCTAAAATCAGTTCAGAAAAATAAAAAAAGAAATAAACATACAAAAAAATTTACTTCAAATCGCGCAGAATCCCCACATTTGGAAATCAATATCCTTTTAAAAAAGGTATGGATACAATATATTTTTATCTGTGTTTTGATGTTCCATAAAAAAAAAAAAAAATAAGAAAACAAAAACAACTTAAATTTCTCTATTCAATTTGAATGATATGTGTTCTCCTGCTACCCCCAACATCAACCCCAACCCCCGCCCAATTTTGTTTCAGTTAACCCTTTTTATAGCTTTTACAATTACTTGTACATACCTACATTTACCCACATTCACATTATATTGGCATTCTTTTGTGTCTCTGTTTTCGAAAATTGTTTTTTAAATGGAATGTTTGAAATTGAAAATTAATTTCTTTTGTCGATGTTTTTATTTGTACTTATTTTTTCTTTTTTTATTTGCAAGTTTTATAGATTTTTCCTAAAAATGTTTGTGTTAATCAAAAAAGCTATGTATGGCTAACCGGGGTGGCTAGCTGTATGTGCAAACAAAAATTTAACAAAAGCAATTAGTCGTCCATTCTCGAGGACACAACCCACCCGAGAAAAACCTCTAGTTGTGTATATTTCGAAAACAAGCAGAGGAGCAGAGGTGCAAACAAATAAATCCACGTGCTCTTGACAACTACAAAGTGGAACTGGATTAAATAGGCTATCTTCACTTTAAAGCCACTACTGACATCTCCTCCCCACCCACCACCCAATACCAGAGAAACCTACCACCCATCCGCCAATCAGTGCCGTACTAGATATGAATATCAGAGGTTTGGGGCGCGTGCTGCTTTCATGTTCTAGCAAATCTAAAATTCTAGGAAATGTGGCTTTAAGAAGAAAAAATATTATTCTGGAGGAATTCTCAAACATCTTGAATTCATAAATGTTTATCTACGAAATGAAACTTCAAAAACGACGTTTTTTCGTAGTAAAGACACGATTATTTTATAAAACGAAACATTAGAAAGTGTGGAGGCTGTGTGTGATAAGCCCAACGTTGAAGGTTTTCTTTTTTTTTTTGGAGAGTTCTGCTACACATGCAAGATTATAGACGGTAAAAAAGAGCATTAAGGAATGTACGAATACTTCTCTGGAAATTCACTAGCACGATTTCGTGTGATTATGGGAAAGGTCGTGACTTTTGTTAAGATTTGTACAATAACTTTTGTCCTTAAGACAATTAACTCACAAATTCTTCACATTTAAGAACATGAAAATTAGTGTATAACAATTTTACTAAACTTTGTGCTAACTTACTCATAACGTTGTACGTCGATTATCTAGCTAGAAAAGAAAATCTTATTTTTGGTAAAATATTTCTTAGGATTTAAGGACGTTTTTCGATGTTCAAAAACATGGTTTTTCAAGCTACAGGGACAATTTCTCTGTGCGGGATTATATCAGTGTAGTTGAACGCTTAATTAACTTTTATTTAAGTCCTTACTCCTGAAATGATCTGAGGTAAGTTTGGTTAGGTTAGGTAAGGTTTAAGTGTTTGTCTGTGATGGAGTAGGACACAATTGGGCCAGTTTAGTGGCCTATTGTAATACCACATGGATCTTAAGGCTATTTTCTAAGCTCAATGAAACCAGTTTGAGTCCCTTACGAATCGTGAAAGACTGATTATGTTAATATCGTTGTAGAAGAACTCTCCTAGGTAATTCTTCCGTTTTTGAGCTAAAGCACGACATGTATACAGAGGAAGTAAAGAACTGTTTCCTCCTCGGGTGGCGTGCCCGGTTATGACACCGATCAACTTAGAGATAGAAAGCCTCTTAAGCGCTTTAAATCTAGTGCGTAGGCAAGATGTGTTTTGTGATCTGACACGTGGTGATGTTATTGCACCTGATGTGTGACTTCTTCATAGCGCCTTGCATTTCCAATAGTTTACATGTAGCGATTGGCATGGGTTGTATTGTGCTATTTCTGGCAAGTTCAGCTAGCTAGATGTCTCCAGTTTCGCGCTCCGAGTTGGGTGAGGTCACCTTCCACTTGTGCGCGCCACCTGATTCGCGGTCTTCCTCTACTGCGCTGTCCTGTGGGTGTGGATTCGAAGACTTTCCGGGCCGAAGCATTGGTTTCCATGCGCTCTACGTGACACAGCCATCTTAGTCGTTGGACTTTTACCCTTCTGGCTAATTGCCTTAGCTGTACAGCCCGTACAGCTCGTCGTTCCATCTTCTCATCCACTCACCTTCTATGCATACGTTACCGTAGATCACACGAGGAACCTTTCTCTCGAAACGACCCAAGGTGCTTTCATCCGCTTTTGTCATAGTCCATGCTTCTGCACCATATAGCAGGACGGGGATGATAAGGGTCTTATATAGCGACACTTTGGTCCTTCGAGAGAGGATTTTTCTACTGCACAAACGGACGAGTTTGGCAGGGATGCCAAAACTAGACATGGCTCTATACAGCTCGTCCCTGTAGATACTGTCATATGCGGCCTTGAAATCGATGTAGATGGTAGGCATCAATTTGATGTTCTTGGGTTTATAAAAAAAACGGCCACCAACCTAACGTAAAATGGGCGCAATGCGCGCAACATTTGCGTTAAAGACCACTCTTTTTGATAATAAAGTTTTATCATTTGAACGTGCTGTTCAATCATTTAACTTGATGATTTGGCATAAGCAACTGAATAATAAACAAAAGATTTGACAGATGTCACCAAAACAAAATGGCCGCTACAGGGTGCCAAAGTCTACCCTTTAGAAAGAAGCCCTTAGCCCTTAAATCTTTCTAAGTTCTTGAGAAGAAAGGATGATAGTCTTATAGCAGGTCATAGATCTTTAGGGTTGACTTGCGAGCATTTTCCTGATCTGATCTGAGGTCGTTGTGTTGTTTGCGTCGTATGAACAAATTTCGTGCAATTTTTAATGAAAATCAATAAATTAAACTTGAATTCTGACGATGATTCTAATAATTAATAAATCCTATTTCATTCACTCAAAGTTGAAAAAGTTGTCAATTCAAGACTTTTAACGCAAGAATTTATCAATTTAATTTTTTAACTTCTTAGAAAGGTTACTAATTACTCGTAGCTTTAGATTTTGTGTCTCAAAGAAAATATTTTTAATTCCATCATCAGAAAGTTGAGACAACAATTTTAAAGAAATTGTGAATTGAAATAAAGCAACACAAAATGGAGAAGGTCGCGAACTTTTCAATAGACCTATGTGCTTTATTTTAGGGTCTTAGGATATTGGAAAGTGCTTCTTGATCGATTATTCAGTGATCAGTCATTTGGAAATTGTTGGTTGAAGTAAGTTTCTCATACAAAAAGTGCAATGCCTGAAAATTTGGCTCAGTACCTATTACCGTGCCTTATGATAAATATACAGTATTCCCCGCTTAATTGCACTTACCATTTTGTCAGATTTTTCGGTCAATTATCCGGGTGGTTCAATTAAGCGAAACCCGTATAACTGCACGAGTAGGCCAACTAAAAAATAAAATATTCATTCCAGAAATGTACTCTATAAGCATTTCAGTGTCAACTTAATTTCGGCGTCCGTCTGTTAATTCGCAATTACATGATATGTTATGTCACTAGATGCCAAATAAGCATTGAATTCTGCATTGTCCTCAAGAACGTTATCTATGACCACGAGATCATTTTCCGGCTGCTCTTCTTCTTGGATGAAGCCTGCCTTTAAAAAAAAGAACTTGCAAATGTAGTTTTAGTAGTAAAATATTTCCAATATTAACTTTCTAAAACAATTTCTTATAGTAGAAGGTGTAAGCGGGGATTATTCAACTAAGCGGGGTTCAATTAACCGTCTAAAAAGCTTTGCTACTAATACAAGAAATTTTCGAAGCCAATTTTTTCGATCAATTAAGCGGGATGTTCAATTAAGCGAGGTGCAACTAAGCGGGGATTACTGTACATACATAAATAGTGTTAGCAGAAGCTTTTCTAAATAACTAGTTTTATTTACAATTTTCGATGTCCTTAATCTTTATGGGTATTAGAAACTTAAAGTGCATATAATCTTTGAGGTTTATGAAACTCCCAGTCAATTCGAAACCACTGACGATCTCGAAAAACTTCTAATGTCTAGGTACGAAAATAAAAATAAAAATCGCTACTCTTTTTCGTATATTCGAATACTTGAAAAACCAAATCCGACCCTGTTACATGGGGAACTTGAAATAAATCACTCCTTTCCGATTTCGTTTTAAAAACATACATAAAAGCCTGTTTAATACAATAAAATACAGATACAGCGACGGAAATAATATATCAATTATTTGGCTTACCTAAATAATTCAACAAACTAAAATTTTTGTTTTCTTTTTTCCTATAAAAATAAACTTTTTACCTACCCAATAAATTATTATTGAAAAATATTCCACACTCAGAACGCTGCGCTGCTATAAATATCATTGATCATCTAATAGCATTGTAAAAATTATAATTGAGTTTATAATTAACTAAATTGAATTGGTTTTTCGTGGTCGGTCGTGTTTTTGCTTTTCTCCTTTTACACTGAGTGGCGCGCCCCCCACGCATGTTTTTTTATGAACCTAAAATATTTTCATTAACATTAAGAATAAAAAAGATAAATAAACTTTATTATGTATATTTTTGTGTATGAATCTATAGTTTAGATTTAGACACGATTTTTCTTCTTTATAGAAAAACTAAAAACATCGAAGAGAATAATTACTTTGTTTTGTAAACTCATTTAGTTTAAAAAAAAAAATAATATTAAAACGTTGGCTGTTCCGCCACTTTGCATTGTGACGCCTCCTCCGCCTTTGTGTGTCTTCTGGCTGTTTCGTCGCGTCGTCAAGTCGACAAATCGTCACGTCGTCCGCCGTTCATTTGTTCCTCGATGGCGTTGGAAATTTATTTTATTTTCTGACATTATTCATCATCAAAATGCTCTTATAGTTCCTATTGAAGCCTATATAGCCGTATACATTTACGATCTTAATAGGACAAGTTTATTGTATATATTTATGATATGACATAGATTTTCAGCGTATAGCAAAGAGGACGAATAAAATTTGATTTTTATAAAAATTAAATTGTCAACGAAAGTTGATTTTTTTAGATACTTTTTTTTTAAAAAAACCGACCTTGAACGAGGCCATTAGTTTATTGTGAAACTATATTTTTGTTAGTTTGTTTAGATGATAAGACACAAGCGGCAGTGTCGGAGAGGTTGATAGGTTGGGATACTTTTTTTGAATTTATTTTCTATAAAGTAATGGCCCACTTATTATAACAGCTTCGATGAGAACTGAAGAAAGTTTATAAATGAATCAGTAATGTGACAGCTCGTGAGAAAAACCAAGCTGTTAAGTAAAGAGGTTCGTTTCTAGATCATTTTCTATGTGAGAGTTATTTAAATCCATAAATATGAAGAAAACCTTAAAGTCAAAACAGGCTATAAGATAAAGGGTATACTTTATAATTAAACGAGAAGATATTTTTCCAGTTACTTTATCACACGGTTGTCGGAGGACCGTTTGAGACGGTACCCGGGTCATCTCCGAAATGCTCACAGCAAAAACTTTTGGTTCAGATACTCCGATCGAATATTTCGAAAAAATAAAAGTACAAAACCGATCAATGGGCTTAATGTTGTATCGTGTCTTTTTTTATTAAGGTACTGAACAATTTTATTAATATTAATTAATATACATACTAATTATCAGAATATTGACGTATTTCATGAAATTGCGCCTGCTCAAGGGGATTTAAATATTAAATACCCTTTTAATGATCAAACACAGTGTGAGAAATTAAGAAGGATAGGATTAGAAAGAGACAGATGCATATTCATTTTGAATGTCTGCAAATTGTAATGAGTGGGAAATACTGAGTCTGAGAGTAAAGCATTCCACATTCGTGTAGTGCGACTAGAAAAAGAATCTCCGTACTTTACAGTACGTCCGAAATTGTACTCAAGGTTAAACTGATGAGCAATCCTAGAAGGACGGGTATTACGATTGATTTTATTTAGGGGAAGAATGCAACTGGGTATTTCACTATAGCATTGCTTATGTATGAATGACAGACATTAAACCTTACGGTCAACTATCATTTTTAGCTCTCTTTTACATTCTTCCCAAGAGAAGCAAGTGGGTTATTGGAGCATCTGCCCAGATTTGGGAATTGTACTTGTATAGGCTATATAAATTATCTAAAAGAGGTTTGTCATAATACAAATTATATATACTGTTGAAAAAATTCAAGCAAAGTAGAAGACAATGCACTATATTTCGGACTTGTTGAATTATTGATTCAAAATAGCTTGCAGCCGTGTTTTTACATCTAAGGAGAAAAAGTAGATTTTTATAAATTCTTTCCTATTGATTTACAAGGATTTTTTTATAATTTGCGCACACTCAAAGGGTTCCTAATACCTTTAATGTGCCAGGCACACCATGTAATGTGTAAGCTTTAAATCGTTGACAGATTTTTGAAAATGTTCCAATGTTTTATGATGAAATGACTGTAGCGCATAGAGGAATGGAAAAGCAGCGATCAGCGAACAAAGAGTTTCGCGACGATGTATGTGGCTATCTGTCTTATTGATCCTTCAATTAATTCCTCGATTAATTAATCGAATATTTGTCTCCTATTTTACTATCATAGAACTGTAACGTGTGTCCTTGTTTTTATTGTTTCGAGTTTCCAATACTTTGCACTCATTTTGAAAAATCCATTAATAGATTTAAGACATAATTTTGTTGCGATTAGTCTACAATGTATAGGGTTTTTAAATTGCCGCGATTAGATTTCGGAGCCCCGTGGCGGCCATTTTGTTTTGGTGACATCTGTCAAATCCTTTGTTTATTATTCAGTTTCTTATGCGAAATTATTATGGCAAGTTACATGATTGAACAGCACGTTCAAATGATAAAACTTTATTATCAAATTGAGTGTTCGTTAACGCAAACGTTGCGCGCATTGCGCCCATTTTACGGTAGACATGGTGGCCCTTCACAATCGACTCTTCAACGTTTGGTGGCCAAATTTGAGACGATCGGTTCAGTAAACAATCAGCCAACACCCGTACGTACAAGGACCGCAAAATCGGCCGAGAACATCGTGAAAGTGTACAGCAGAACCCGAGGCAGTCTATTCCTTTGCCGTGCACATGAGCTCGGCTTTCGCAGACTTCAACTTGGTGAACTTTGCGTCGAGACTTGGGCCTACACCCGTACAAGATTCAACTGACCCAGGAGCTCAAAGTTCATGCCCATAGACAACGCCGCCGTTTGTTCGCTGACTGGGCTTCGAATCGTTTGGAAATGGACCCCAATTTTTGCGGAAAAATCATCTTTAGTGACGAGGCGCATTTCTGATTGAATGGCTGTGTTAACAATCAAAATTGCCGACACCAACCCACGCGAGGTTCACCAGGTAATATTGCATAATTGGTCCGTACTTTTTTGAAAACGACGTTAGTAAGGCGATCACCGTCATCAACAGCGAGCGTTACATAACGATTATAACTAATTTCTTATATCCCAAATTGAACCATATGGACCTAACCTAGACGACATGTGGTTCCACCAGGACGGCACTTCGTGCCACACAGCAAACGCCACTATTGACATTTTCATCATCTACCCGCCATTATTGAAAACCTTATATAACAATACATATGTAACTATTGTAGTACAAGTTTGACAGTTTCTCTTATTTCCAAAATGATGTTCGCTATAGCTTTCAGTATATACTTTCTTGTTCATTTTATGTGTTTTCGAAATCTCTAAAGTTTAGAGTTCAGTTCAGAAAAAAAGTTCAGAGTTAGAAAAAAAAGTTCACATTGCTTTATTCATGTGAACTTCCCCTTCAATCCTCCTAAATTTAAAGGTTGCTACACCTAGTGAAGCTCATCATTGAAACAAATGATGCGTTTTGTTTGTGTTTTAATTCGTTTAGCAGTTTTACGGTATTTTAAAATTTTAAACATTAATCATTTTCAAACCACTTACAGAGCAGCTTCATAGCTACAAAAGTGTCTTAACCCACGAGAATATTTTACAAAAATATACAAATTTTAAAATTTTAAATTCTTAAATTGAAAACCAACAACCAACAAAATAAAATAAATAAAACTATTTAAATAATACACGAAGTTTTTGTTTTCTATAGTGTTTTTATGTAGGCCACTACCGGCTATCCTTTGGCTACAAACATGAATCATGTGCATGTCCCTGTCCCTGCCAGACAAAAAAAAAATAAAAAAACATTACAAACAAATACTTTACAATGGCGGCGGCGGAACTAGAATGTTGGCAGTTTGCAAGATGAAAAATTGAAAGTTATGTCTCTAGGTTTTTCGTTGTTCGTTGTTGGTGTTAGTGTTGTTATTGTTGTGGTTGCTGTTCATTTCTTTTCACTGATTTCTAATTTGAATTTGAATGCATGCCGAGTTATCGTAGGGACATAGTTTTGGTTTATTTGTCATATTTATGTTTTAATTTTTCAGTTTTGTTTGGCTTTTGTAATTCGGTTAAAACCCATAGATATAGGCAAACAAACATCTATAAATGCCACACAGTATTGCGAGACTTACGAGCAGGCTTGCCAGATTATGCGAAATATTGCAAAAGGCGATATATTTTGTTCAGAAACTGAAACCATACCACACAAGAATGCTGTGGAGTTTTGGTTTTGAGTTTTTCAAACAAAAATTAAATGCAATAGGCAAACCACAATTTTCAGAGCTTACTCTAAGAGTTCTTACCTGCAGTAAGGTTTCATGCTCATGCCAAGAAAATATGCAGCAATAATCTTCCACCAATCCCAAATGTGCTCGAAGCCTTACATTCTAATAGGGACAAACAATTCCCAATAATTGAGGACCTCTTTCAATGAAACATTTGCTTAAAATTGATAAATCAACAAAACTTCTATCTTTGTTAATTCATGAACTCTTCTATGAAAATTTGTTGTAAAATAAAATTTGATTTGCGGTTTTTTGCGATATTTTTTTTTTTTAATTTTGCGGTATTTTGGCAAGCCTGCTTGGTTGAGACGTAACATTCACTTAATTCAATACAAAATGTGGCGTTAATACTATATTCAAATACCATTGCGGGTAAAGCAAACGCAAATTTTGCAAATTTGACATGGCAGGCGGCATCCTGAGCTGAAAACTCAGGGTGTTTTTGCCAAAATTTAAATTGGCTTTAAGATTATAGTATTTTTTTCTTTTTGTGTGTTAAAGTAACGAGGAGGAATTTTGCTGGCAGTGGTTGGTTGGATTTGTTTCTTAATGCCTTAGGTATATATATTAGGCATACCTACCTATGTATAATTTTGTGTACCTTAGTTCAAACCAGCGATAAGCTCCT
This sequence comes from Eupeodes luniger, assembly GCA_951509635.1. Classification (NCBI taxonomy): domain Eukaryota; kingdom Metazoa; phylum Arthropoda; class Insecta; order Diptera; family Syrphidae; genus Eupeodes; species Eupeodes luniger. The sequence goes on along the minus strand of OX608073.1, from coordinate 312,986,604 downwards.
TGCACTTGCTTTGGATATATTTTGTTTGTTTTTGTATAGAGAAAGTATCTATCTATGTTCATAGGTACGAGTATATACATAAAAAGCAAAACAGGAAGTTAGAATTCGACATGACATGGCTGTTTGAATAATGGATCCATTTTTAATTTTATCAAAAAATGTCTTCTTTTTTTTAACTCTGGAAGTTATGGGCATCAAAGCAGTTTTATTTTTCATTAAATTGACTGATGTAATACTGAATATTTTTTTTCAAAATATGTAAGCATAAATGTATATCATAGCCGTTAACTTAATATTTTGTAGGTTGAACATGGATAGACATCCAATCCTCGTCTTGAGAAAATTAATCAAAATAAGAGAAAAGAAAAAAGTCCCATTAATATAATACCTGTGGAATTTAACTACAATATCCTGGGGTACGGAAGGTACAATCAAGCTAGCCTAGCTACGACTAAATTAAAAATTGTATGTGCAATAATCAGAGACTAACGCACTTCGAGAAAATTTGGTGAAAATCAATTTAGGCGAAGGTAATTGTTTTGTTAGTGACTGTTTTTTATTGTACCATTTTTGTAAGTATCATATTTTTCGATGTTTCTTTCACTGGACTTCAGAAATTGAAACATTGAATGAAATTCATTGAACTACACTCTGATTTATTTGTACCGTGATCTCGAGCAATAAACGCAGCTACTTAAGATTTTTGTCCAAATGTTATATCAAACCGTATTTTCCGAATAAAATTTTTAATTCTTGCAATTATTATATCCATTGTATCAAGAACCTTGCCAAACATGAATTTAATTTAAAACCGCTAAAAGTTAAACGCCAACACAATAAAATATGTACATACATACATATGCTAACATTAGTTGAGCAATTTCGGCTATTTTTTTTTTTTTTTTTCATGAGAATGGTCTTCTGACCAGCCCTTGTTTTTTGTAATTGTTTATTTAACTAAAAAAAATAAATAAATTAGGTGGCGCAACAGTCCGTTAAGAACTTAGGCCTATTGAATTACACCTCTCAACCATTCCTGTATGCGTTTAATGTTTTCAGGGATTACAAATTTAAGCCGAATCCGAATCCGAACGGCTAATTTGAGAAAGCACTTTTCATGACAAGAATTACTCTTGGAGAATTTGTCAATTCCTCGCAAGAGGCAGTACCCGTGAAAAAAAAAACTTTAGGTGGCACAGGCGGGAATCGAACCCAAGACCTCTCGCATGAAAGTCCAACGCACTAACTATGACGCTACGGGTTTAGTTGTTTATTTAACTACGTCAAAAAATAAAGCGAACGGAGCTCAAGTCTAAGTTTGCACCCAACCCTTTTTTGTTACGTTATCTTATCACTAACTTCATTTACATTTTGTTTAGTTTGTGCAAATAACGTTTCCAATTTTACCAACCAGCTTTTGCAATGGAATTCAATGTTAGTACGTATGACTTTCATGTCAAAGGTCTTGAGTTCTGCCTCTTGCGAGGAATTGTCAAATCAAGAGTTATTCATGTCATGAAAAGTGCTTTCTCAAATTAACCGTTCGGATTCGGCTTAAAAGTGTAGGTCCCCTCCATTTATGACAACATTGAAAGCATACAGGAATGGTTGAGAGTTGCCAGGCACCTAGTTCTCAACGAACGTAATTTATTGTTTTTGTAATGCTTACTTATATTTTTGCAAAATAAAATTTATTTTTTTGGAAATTGGTTTATTTTTATATTAATTTTTTTTTTGAGTTTTCAACGGGTGTGTTCAAAACAACTCAAAATTTGAACATAAGCAGATTTGATATGTATGTATATGCATTTTCATCAAATTCATATTTGTTCTTTTTGTTCGTAGTTTAAAAACTTTTCCAGTTTTAGAGATGACAATTTAAATATTGTTTTTTTAAATATTTTTTATGTTATTCATTATAAGTGTTAAAGTCTACTGAAATTGTATGGTACCGTTTTTGAAAAATGCAAACAACTCATTTTAAAAATATATATTGTTGAAAAACTGTATTTGCGGCGATATGAAGACTCATACCTTAAGCTTAGACATGGTCTTAGAAAATTATTTCGAAGCTCTGAGTTTCTAGTATTGAAATAATTTGAGAAAAGTAACAGTCAGAAAACAACTTCAAGGGGACAAATTTTAAACTCAAAATTTAATTTTAATTTTTCGTTTATAACTTTAAAGGCATTGCGCAGTGAAAAGATTTTAGAATTTTTTTGTATTTCCTTTCTGATTAGGTATTCGTTAAAAGAAAAAAATCCTTTTTTTTTTGTTTTCAAAACTTTGATGGTTTAAAACAAAGAAACTCGATCGAATTGATACCGCAATGGGTTATTGTGAGTTGGTTAAATTAAACTATAAAATGCCCATTCAACATTTATCATACATCTAAGATTTTGAATGTATCCGTTAGGGTTTTGAAAAACAAAAAAAAATGTAAGCTCTCTAAAATAGCAGCAAATTCTTGTAGAAAAATAATTCCTGCTACTTTATTAGTTTTCGAGAAATCGTCAGCCAAATACATTTAATCTACAATACTTTAGTACCTCAATATCTCTAATTTTCTCTAATTTCAAAAGCATTTGATAGAGTTTGGCATCAAGCTCTCTTATCGAAAATGCGAGCTTTTGGTATTGATGAATCTCTTCTTCGTTGGATTAGAAATTACCTTTCTAACCGTTCAATATAATTTGTATTCGATGGTTTGAAGTCTGAAATTCATAAAATAAATGCTGGTGTCCCCCAGGGCTCCGTTTTGTCTCCGACTCTCTTCCTTATATTCATAAATGATCTTTTGTCTGCCACTTCTAATCCATTAAACTGTTTCGCCGACGACAGTACCCTCAGCTTTTCATATTCGTTTCTAGATTCACATCCTTGTCCTTCGGATGTGGAACTTCAACGGCAGCGTATGATAAGCTTATTAAATTCTGACAGCATTGTTCAATGGGGAATCAAAAACCGTGTAGAATGTAATGCTTCGAAAACTCAATGCTGTCTCCTGTCGTTAAAGCGTAACACACCCCAGATGCCACTATCTATTAGTTGCACTTGCATCCAGGAAACTAATCAACTGTCAGTACTCGGTATGTGTATCACATATCACCTTTTATGGAATGATCACATATTTGACATTGCCAAATATTACAAACAATGTTCTGTCGAATTAGCCAGTTGCATTCCACCCCTTAAACGATTCATCCGTAATACTCGCACTTCCAGGAATGCTCATCAGTTTACCCTTGAGCTCAATTTTGGACGTACTGTCCAGAATAGAGATTCTTTCTTAAATCGCACATCGAGAATGTGGAATGCTTTGGCCAACTCTGTTTTCCCTCCCATTTTGATATTCAGAACTTTAAGACCAACGTGCACCGGTATCTCCTCTTAAATCCTTCCCTATTTTCCTAACGCTCGCACTGTGTTTAAATATAAACATATAAAGGGTACTAATAACCCTTTGAATGCCTGTAAATTATTAAAAAAAAAAAAAAAAAATTGGTACGACCAAAGTTTTGAAAAAATCGAATTGACTTATTTTTTGGTATAGTGTTGAGTTTATAACAACCGTAGGATGGCTGTCATTTTATTATGGTCTATTCTTGGCCGGCCGCTGGACGATACAAAAACGATTTATGTAACATAACTTTTCTTTATTGCACCAAAAGTCTGGTTCTTCTGGAGCCATTCAAGTATCTCAATAATTATTTTAAATGTTTACAACAAAATTTTAATATGTCGACTTTCTACGTGTTTATAAAAATGTCAATGAAAGGAAGAAAATTAGTAACTTACTAAAATTTTCTCCGCACCTTAGTCGTTTAGAAGTTATAGCACTTCCAATTTACTAATCATCTATGTTGAAATAACAATTTCTACATATGATTTGTTTTATATACATATTTTAATGTCTTGAAATCAAGGAAGCTTGCTCCACGGTGTTTGACTATAGATATGATTTGTTGTTTTCAACAAAAAAATTGTTTTATTTCTTAACAAAGTTAAATTTCGGTTACATAGAACACAGAATTTCTCACGGTTTTTGAATGGTATTGCCGCACAAAATAGTGCGAATAACTGCACGTCACTTATTTGAAAACGCCCTTAAATTGCTACAATTTTGCTTATGCCCAAATGTACTTAAATTATTTTGTTTTGAAACAATTTCTCTTAAATTTAGTGATACATAAATACTGAACATATCCATATACGTTTTTAAACACACCAAAAGGAATATTTTAATTTTTATATGATGTTCATCCTTTCCATCCCTTAAACTGCCACAATAAAAAGTGTATAAGTGTTTATTAAATCTCAAATTATGTATTTGGATTTTAATTGTATAAGGTTGAAATAAAGTTCCAACTTTATACGAATCTTGATTGAGTGCAGTCTTCTGTCCGAATTCATTCAATTCTAACAATTCATATAATTTATGCAAAAAATTTGAGTTTTCAACTGCAAATAAATAGTTGAGTTCTGTCACTCCATTTTGTTATCCAAAGCTAAAGCCAAACCAACACGACACGATGATGGTGTCTACACAATGTGTAAAATGTATACTCCTTGTTCTATAACCAACGTTATCAAAACTGCATTCAAAGATTCACCATCTCATCTTTTTTTTCACTGTTTATTTACTTAGCAAATATGAAAACTCTTTTATTAGTTTCATGTTCTTTTCTATCTAATGTGTCCATCAGCCAAACCAGACCCAGTTGAAGGATGCCCCGAATGCCGAATCCAAATCCAAATCCAAATTCAAATCCAAATCTCGGATATGTGTTTGCTTCTAGATTATGCTCGATGCACACTGCACAGGCACACATATGTTTTAGCGCTAATGAAATTTCACTTTAATTAATGCAAAACATCCATGTTACTGAATAGAACTGTGTTTTTTTTCACGTACCCTTGTTCAAAAACAAAAATAAATAAATAAACAAAATTAGATTTTATTTTCAGAAAAATGTTTTTTCTACATACTCGTATATTTTAAAAGTACAAACTACAAACTATATTTCTTACATGAGAAATTTAATTAAATTACAATCTGATGTTGTACATGTTGTGTTTTATATTCTGTTGGAAAATAGGTTCAAAGTGGCCTTCATTTGCCATTGGCTGGACTCTCGCCACCCAGAGTTTTGATGTGTAGTGCCTCTATGGGTGCAGAAGGATCAGTTACATTGCAATTAAGAGAAGCTATTCATTCGTCAGATTCCTCATCGGTCGATGGTTATTCATCTCTAGACAATGCCCTCACAATTGGTTATCCCGATCCGGACATGCTAGCCGATGTTCTAGGTTCGCTACAAACGGCCTGTAAGTTAAACCAATTAAATTGTTGTTCTTTGATGGAACAGTAACTTTGTTCAATAATAAACCCTTTGTATTTTGCAGCCCTTAATAATAACTCAAATAGTAATAACACAATGATTAGTGCCATTACTTTGGAAAATGTGGATGGTAGCAAACTCAATGATATCAGTTCAGCAATCAGCAACAGTAGCAGCCCAAATAACAATAACAATAATAATAACAACAACAACAATGGTGGCAAGAGCAACAATACCAATAGCATCAGCAGCAGTGGCAGCAGCAGCAGCAGCAGCAATATCAACAATAACAACAACAACAACAATAAGACCTTCAATAATAACAGCCTTATTAGCTGTAGCAGTAATATATCGCTGAACAGTCCGATTAGTGGACAAATAATCAGCATTACCGGTAGCAGTAGTGGAAGCAGTGGCAGTAGCAGTAATTGTAGTACAACCAGTAATAGCAGTTGTAGCAGTAGCAGTAATGAGAGTATATCAAATGTATCAGTTCCTGGATCTAATCCACCGATTGTAAAGAAACAAAGACCCAAAACATCCTCCCCCACTCGACATGGACCTCAGCAATGTCAGGTAATTGTTCTTGTTGCTATTTTATGCATTATAGTTTAAGTTAGTTTAGTATATACTTTCTTGGACGAAATTGGTTACTTTAATTTTTCTTAACCTTCTATCTTATCTTTATGAGGTTTTTTTTTTAGTAAATAGGGTGTAGATAAGATTGTTTCAATAAAAATGTATGTAGTTCCTTCGAAAAAGATTGGTTTTGTTAAAAAAAAATATGGCAGTTAAAGTTAAGAAAAAAAAAAGGTAATAAGTTTAAATCTTTGAAACTGTTGTTAATATTTTAGGGACTACTTTTTTGTTTGACGTTATATAAGTTTCCACCAAGAAAAAATTAGTATCAAATTTTATAAACTTTCATCATAAGGTGTATTTTTCTCATATACACTGCCCGACAACCGATTAGCGTCCCCCAAGCTTTTTGCCTTCATTTCTCGATCTTTATATCAGCCAAACAAATAAAACTTTTTAAATTAATTTGTTGCCAATATAATTTTAAAACATTATACGGGAAAAGAAATTAAAGTTAACGTAGTAACTCAATTAGTGACATTTAACAGAATTTTTAAAAAATTAGTACGAGACATTAGGTTAGAACCTCCCACTTGAAAAGCCGAATAAGATAAGAAAGTAAACCGAGAATACCACTAAATGATTTGTTTTTTTTTTAATTCCATTAATTTATAACTTAATGATAAGAAAATTAATAATGTGTTGTACCACCACTGTTAAATATGACATCGTACATCCTCTTAAGTAAGGAGTCATATAATTTCTTTATAAAATTCAAAGAAATAGTATCCCAGGCACTTATTATTCCTTCAATGAGTTTCGATTTAGTTTGATATTGTGTTCCAGACTCGTAAAGCTTGCGTTCAAACCATCCCCAAACATTTTCTATTATGTTGAGGTGGGGCGAGTATGGCGGCCAGGTTAATATTGAAGCTCAATCCAAGATTTTACGAGCTTATCGGTGTGGATAGTAGCCGTGTCCTGCTGGAACTTCTATTCCAAGAGTGAAAAATATCCTTGATTGTAGGGAAAGCCTTTGTGTATGCTGTGGCATTCATACGACGAGTAAGAAATTGCAAATTTATGGTGCCGTAGTAGATAATGGCTCCTCATACCATGATACCAGCAGCACAACTGTGCAGTCGATTTAAAGTATGCTCTTCCTTTCGTAGCCATCGGGACCCCCAAAATTAATATTTTTCTTCGTCTGAAAAGACAACAAGCTAACACTCCTTCGTCCAGTTCTGCAGAAATGGAAGCGTTAAGAGGTAATTTTATTTATTTATAAACGTTTTAGATGTTCAGACATAACTCATTGCACAGTCCCCACACATGCTTTTACACCGGTTTTTTCTTTAATTTTGGCTGCAGAGTCATGCAAATTGGAAGCGTGCCTCAAAATAATTCGCTGGTCAGCTGCCGTAATCATAGAATACGGACGGCCCATCATATTCTTTCCATAGTGATGCTCATTGCGTAGGAATGAGGATATAACTACACTGCTACGGTTAATTTTTCTTTTTCTTCTTTTAATTTAATTTAATGGATTGATTGCCCACACACACACTATAAACTTTGATTTTGGCTTTTTTTCGGAATTATTTAAATATTTTGCTTTTCCCATATTAATTCAATTTAATTGAATTTTTAACTTTAATAAGAAAAAGAAAAATATTGAGCACGAAACACATCCAAAGTTTCCAGTAATATGCATGTACACTCAAAGCTAAGAGAGGCACTAATCAGTTGTCGGGTAGTGTCTACCATATGGCAAAACGTAAAGTGTGAAGGGGAACTTTGAATATTAATACAAGGTGTCTGGTGGCAAATTTATATTTTCAAAATTAAATAAAACAAAATCTATTTAATATATTGTTTTATTTGTATAAAATTAAATAACAGATCACAATGCAGATTTTAATTTTTGAACATTATTTCATCCAAATATCTTCCGTCGAGTTGCGCGCACTGTTCAGAACGGAGCCTTGTGTTACACGCTGCAGTAAGCAGTAAACTCGATTCAATTGCGCAGATTTCTCGACAAATGTTTTCTTTTAGGTTCGGTAGAGTTCGGGAATTGTTGCTGAAAACTCTCTCTTTGAGATAGCCGGGGGATCTCGGTGGTCACGAGATGTCTCTAAATCGACTGATAAGTTCTTGAGGGAAAGCTTCCCAAAGCAAAATAATCGAATCTCTAGCAGTGTGTCCGGTCGCACCATCCTGTTGGAACTTCGTGTGCGATGAAAACGACGGATGAGCTTGCAGATTCGGCAAAAAAAAATCGTTATCATGCATCGGTAATTTTCACTATTGACATTTGTCACCTGGCTCCGAGCATTATGAAAAAAATGGTCCAATTATCCTATACGTGGATAAGGCACACCAAATAGTTATCCTGGGGCAATGTTATGGCTTTTGGTGTTTCAGTCGAGGGTTCTTGGAGCCCAGTAACGGCAGTTTTGTTTATTAACTAGCTCGTTTAAATAAAAATGTGCCTCGTAGCTTCAAAAATGGTATTCACAATACAAAAACGCTCCAACATCATCTCACAAAAATTTGTGCGGGAAACAAAACACTTTCTTTGAGTTCTTGAACGATTTGAATTTTGAATGGATGGAACTTTAAATCCTTTTTTTAAATTTCATGAATAATCTGCCTTGGAAGTCACAGTGTGGATGCTCTTTTTCGTATCGAAAGTCGTGGATTTTCACGTAAACTCTCTTTAAGTACTTCAATGTTTTCGGGAGTCCTTAAAGATCGACTAGGTCCTGGCCGTGGAGTGTTCATAGCCGAAGCAGTTGTGTGGAAGCTTTGCACACACGAACAAATTAAAATCACACTGGGCTCATCACTTATTCGTCGTATACCGAAGTGTGAACAAAACTGTTGAAGCGCAGTTACTCCTCACTTGACCAGTGCTAGACTGAGAAATCCGCATGATCACTGATTCCAATGACACCATTCCCCTCCCCCCGCACCATTTAATACTTTTTGAAATACTCGTATTTAAAAACATAAATCTACCACCATACACCCTGTATTACTATCACATACTTTTACTAGACATGTTTTTCTTTAACAGCACAACATTTTTGCACCTGTTTTGAAGAAATCAAAAATACAAAATAATTTGAAACTCTAGTATAGATGAAATTAAATTCCGCAATATATTGCCCACTGTTTTATTAAAATAATAACGGGATAAAATTTTCCATGTCATATAGAGCATGAGAAATTTTCAAGGTCATGTTAAAAGTCAAATTCATAGAATTTCATAAAAAGTCACAAATGAAAAACCAAAAGTTTTTTTGTAAAATTTGTTTCTGTGTTAAATATACATAGAAACATATTCATGAATATACCAAAAAATGTATGTTTGAAAAATCTAGATTCATCTTTTAAAAATTTGAAATTTCTTAAGTCAAGTACATACTAATCTTGTTTTAAGCCATCAGTTGAAGACCAATTAGGGTTAAGTTGAAATTATCAAGTTTACGACAATTTGGATAAAAGGAGAAAATCAAGAACTTCAAGATTAACAGAAACAAAAGATATTCTTCTGTTGACTTTTACTCTGCGTTCTGGTGTGACCGAAGTTTAATTTCGTGAGCTTAGAGCATGTTCCCGAAATCGGCGTTAATGCCTTACAATCGTTTGAACTTACAATTTTATGTAACAATGTTCTCAGAAAGGTAGTTGTCAGACAACTTGAAGGTTTTCAAGACATCTAGCAATTGTTGACAATTTTGTATTGTCTTTCAATATTAAGTCTTAAAAGATATATAAGAGTCAATTTTATTAATTCTTTTTAAAAACTGTAATACCATTACATTATCATTAATATATAAAAGAGAGAACATATTGTGGAGTCAACTTTCAAAAACATGAAACCAAACCTTTAAAATGTTAACACATGACATAAATCAGAAAAAGTCTTTATAAATGTTAAATAAAATATAATATGTGCAAGTAATATGCACTTTTGTCTGCTAAGTTTTTCGATTCGGAGTTTTTATATTTCTGACTTAAAATCAAATTTTGAATTGCTACATATTTTCAAATTCACTCATGTTTTGACGTATGAAGGATTAAAAAAAAACAACAGTAAAAAGTATTGCACATGGACTACTACATTTTTATAAAATGTTTGTTTAAATATATTTTTTTATAAATTTTGTCTATAATAATTCTCAAAGATAAAACTTATGAAAATACACTTACAACTTCGAAGTTACATATGACGCAAAGAATCCTACGAGAATTCGAATACAGAAAATAGAACATATATGTACAATCTTTATGACACATGACATGATGTTAGTAAAACCATTTCAACATCTGAAACTTTATAGAAATGGACTCCAACTACGAATTTATGAGCGGTTTGTTTACAATATTCAATATTATGCTCATAAGAAAATGTTGACATTTAAGGTTTATGTTTTCGTGTTTCTAGTGTGGTTTCTTTTATGTACCAAATAAATATTAAACATGAATATTTCCATATTTTCAAGTAAAACAAATACTGGCGTCTTAAATTTTTTGTTTGAATCATAAAAATAAAACACGTGAAAGATTTGAAAAAAAAAAAAAATATTAAAAAATATTTCTTATTATGCCAAATGTTCATAAATACGAGTAAATGTTTATTTTTCTCATTTTCATTTAATTGTCCTTAGCTAGATCAACATTTTCGCTAAGCTATAAATCATTTTATTTAATGTTTACGAAGTAAAGGTCCATTAATTGCGTATTACTTTGTTGTTTTACAAAAATTTTACGACTTTGTCGACTGTGCTTCTGCTTGCGCCCGCCCCGAGCCGCTGCATTCTTTGAATTTTATTACTTAATTTAAAAACAACTCAGAAAAAGAAAACAAAAAGTACGTGCGTTAATTTTTGAATGTCCACATACGAAATATAAGCGTCATATGTCCAAAATATAATTCGAATATTTGTTCCTCTCCAATCTTCATCTAATGATAGTTTAAATCTATAAACTTACAATTGACGCAGAGGTATAGTTACATAAATTCATCAAACTACACAAACATAGCTATGGGGTATAAAGAGATATAAAATATTAAAAGTTCAAACAGAAAATATTGTGCCAAAAATAGTGCCAATTGGTGCAGTACAAAGCGTTGCGCAATTTAAAAGCGTTCTCGCGCCCATCACCCGTCCAGTTCAATCCATCAATTTTATCTTTCAACTATTTTCAGGTTTGCAGTAAAGTATTCGGAAATGCATCTGCCTTGGCCAAGCACAAATTAACGCATAGCGATGAGAGAAAGTATGTCTGTGTAATGTGTTCAAAAGCGTTCAAAAGACAGGACCATTTGTGAGTACACAAATTTTTGAATATAGTCGATGTGCCCCTGCCACGTGCACAACATGACGATGACGAATGCCAAATTTACATTTTCAATTTTTCTTGTTTTTTTTTAATATTATAGAAATGGTCATATGATGACTCATAGAAATAAGAAACCATACGAATGCAAGGCTGAAGGTTGTGGCAAATCTTACTGTGACGCAAGATCGTTGAGACGACACACCGAGAATCACCATAGTGGACTAGCAGCGGCTGCAACCACCCCCCAAAATCAATCATCATCCCTTTCGCCATCAACAGGACCGCCGACAGGGCTTAGTTTGTCACCAGCAACTGCCAGTGGTAAAGTTACAACACCCCCCCTTCCCCCACCAGAAAGTTAAGTTAAATTTAATGGGTGTTTTTTTTTTAAACTTGATTTCCAAGGAGACGCAAGTTCACCTCACGGAGCAAACTGTATTCAGTACACAACTATGGGAGGAGGCGACGATGGTAGTGGCAGCAATAGCAATAGCTCAATTAAACAATCCTCATCGGCAGTGAATGTGTCGGTTGTGTCATCTTCGACACAAGCCAGTTCCGCATCACAATGCTATTCAGTGACGTCTTCACCTGCTTCTTCGCCATCGTCTAATGCTTCAATAAAATCGGTTGTTTCGGGCGATGGCCTTACCAGGCAGCAGTTAGATCTCATAAGCCAAATTATGCAGCAAACCAAGCAGGGCAACACCCAATTGACTGTCGGATCAACGACTGCAAATTTGAAAATAACTAACCAACCACCGTCACCCCATCAGAGCCAAGCCCAAAGTACTCAGCATCAGTTGCAGAGACCACGGACATGGAATATGCAGGTGGGTTTTCTTTTGTTTTTAAACTTAATTTACACTTTCCCGAAAATTCAAAAATTTGTACTCATTAATTTATAAAAAGAAGTTTTAATTCCTTTTTGTAGTGTTTTTATTTATTAAAGTTTTTTAAAACATTAAAAAGCTTTGGAAACTATGTATCCACTGGCCATTGGCCATTTATATGGGTCTTAAATACCCAAAAATATGATCAATCATCTTCGATTGCAGATGTCCATTGCCATGGACAAAAGACCCAAATGTCTTATTGCCTTTCAACGTATAATTTTGTGTTACAGTATCGCCAGAATCGTCATTGTCTTTGTCAGCCATTTTTAGATGAAATAGTCAGATGCATTTTTACAAGACAATTCGCAATTGGTGAAATTACACCACCACGTGTCAGGTCGCAAACAACATCTGCCCTACACTATATTAAAAGCGATCAAGGTTCTTGTTATCTCTAAACAGCAGATCGCATAAAAGCTTGATAATCGATGTCATAACCGAGCACTGTCTAATAGGAAAGTACGCTAGGCAGCTAGGCGTATTATCGAATGGCTTTTTCAGAAGCTGTATGGATGAGGAAAAGGAGGTAACAGTTCTTCACCTCCTCTGTACATGCCCTGATCTAGCTCAAAAACGCAAGAATTATCTAGGAGAATTCTTCTATAACGATCTAAACGATCTCAATCTTATTAACATTACAAGTCTCTCACGTTTCGTAAGGGACTCAAACTGGTCTCAATGGGCTTAGAAGAAAGCTTCAGGATTCATGTGGTATCACAATGGGCTATTAAACTGGCCTAAGTGTATCCTACGCCATCACAGACAGCCACTTTTACCTATCCTACTTTATTGGCATGTAAAACAAATCTCTTGTGAGGATTGTGGGAAACAATTTTGTCAGCAATGTTAACAGACAGTTTTTCATTGGAAGGGAATGTCAGATCAATCACAGCTATTAACCGACTGAGTACTGACTGATCTGACGAATTTGTGGGATTTGACAATTGTATGCTTTAAGACAAAATATTTAAATAGAAAAGAAATTTCCAAAAACGAAAGGCAGTTAAGTTCGTGTTGGCTTATCCGACTATACTCGTAGTTTCGAGAGAATTCAGTCTTAAAAAATCCATTCAATAAGTTTCTATCAATTCTTCAAGGAATGTATTAATTCATTTTACATTTCAAATAACAGTTTTTCCCATTTATTTTATAACGGTCCATTAAATTCAATCTTAGAAAATTGAGTTTATGAAAATAATATATTTCAGACACAATTGCAGCAAACACAATCAAAAGTATCGGTAGTAGAAAATTCCACATCGCCAATGACATCCATCTCCATTAATGAGCTACTCAACGGAAGTGGTCCCCATCAGCAACAGCAGCAACAGCAGCAACAACAACAACAGCAACAACAACAGCAACAACACCAACAACAAAATCTATCAAGCGCTGCCGCAATAAATCAACAAATTTTAAATATTGTAAAAATAGAACAAAAACCTGTAGAGTGCAATCTATGTCATAGAAAATTTAAGAACGTTCCAGCCCTCAACGGACACATGCGTCTGCATGGTGGTTACTTTAAGAAAGAATCAGAAACGAAGAAATGCGATCGAAAAGATGGACTTGGTGGGCCACCCCTTCAAACCGCAAGTATTGGGGTGCGAGCTTTGATTGAAGAGAAAATTATCAGTAAACGATGTAAGGATTTGAAGGTAAGTTCAGTCATTTTTTGTTTGGTTTTCCTTGATATTTGATGGGGTCTCCTTTTTTTGTAGGGTGCCTTTGTAGTTCCTGCCCCACCCAATACGGCTGCAATTAGACGAACAGCAAGTGATCTAGAAAACTTTTTAACTCCCAAGTCACCTATAGTACATCAATCCGGAAGCTCTCCATCCGAGCGGAACAATAGCCTACCAGACATTGGTAATGCTGTGCTTCCATCGGGTCTGCAAATTCAAAAGCAAACAATACCAGTGCTTCAGAAACAATCAAACGTCAGTGTCGGAACGGCAACTGTATCAACAAACACTTCCAAAGCTACGTCCACCATGGATCACAAGGACGCAACCTTGATTGAGCTCCTCAAGCGTGGCACCAAAGTGGCAGTGAGAAAAACATCGAATTCTGATTCCAGCCAGATATTCACCACTAGTAGTGGAACCCTAATGCTGCCCTCTGAACTGTCACTTTCCACCAATTCGGGCACATCCAACCCACCACTAGCAATAACACTTCCAAATGGAGAAACTACCCCCGTCTCACTCACCATATCCCAGGCCTCTAACGGATCGGGTGACGTCTATACGCTTACCTATTCCACAGATTCAGCAGCGTCCTTTTTTGAGGACAGTGATGTCTATAGCGTATCGGAGACCGACATGCTTCTACAAACGGTCGATTCGATACAATTGCTCAACGAAACAGAAGAACCGGATCACCTAGATGAAATAAGCTCCCTTGGTGACTTCCACAATGACACCAGTAGCTCTTCCACCAACCTTGTGGTGAATAGAAATAGCAAGGAAATGCAAACGGTGTTCAGTTCCCCATTGCAAGACGCATTGCCCGACTTTCAAACTCTTCATTCCAAGGATTTTGTCCTGTACAACAATGGCACATGTAAGGCTATTAATAGTGGTGGCAACCACACCACTACAGCTAAGTCACTGGCCACTGTGATTAAACAGTCAATATCTCCACTTCCCTCACCGCTGGCATATCCTACCCCACCAGCAAGCCATGAGACGGTCGCACAAGCTTCGCCATTCCTGGATGACTCCCACCACTTTTCGGATGCAGCGAACTCCTTCTTCCAGGAGAAATCCACATCTGACTTCATTGATGATGCCGGAGGAACCTTCTTCAAAGACTGTTCCAGCGAGGCACTCACCGAAAGTCAGAAAATCCTCAAGCTCAAAAGCGTTCTCGAGGATAGTGGACAGTTTTTTAAGTCTGGCGATGACAATTCGAACGATGTATTCGACACCTCGGTGGTAAAGGTGGAAGATTTGCTAAATGAGTCCAGCGATGGGGCAAACTGTGATCTCAAAGACTTTGCCGAGCAAAATCTGTCCTTTTTGGAAGATGCTCAAGGATTCCTCGATGATTCCCGCAATGCCACGTCTCCGCTGTCGGAATCCTTTTTCACAAGTGGCATTGGCACTGCCGAAGAGGTCAAAGAAGTCCTCCGTGATGTTCTCCCCGACGAATCCTTGAACTGTGATCCGCAAAATTCAACCGATATCGACCTGTACTATTTGCCAGGTCTAGGTCTTCAATCTCAGATGATGCCAAACTCCGAGGATCCATTGTTATCATCTTCCCCAAGAGATTTCGGTCACAGATTGACCGTTCAACCACATCATCAGCAAACGCAGATGATTCGCATGGAACCGCAGACATCAACGATGCAGGCACAATTGCTCCCCAAAAAACCAGACCCGGACCCAAGTTTCCCCTTATTGATGGCCACAAGTACGTCCAGAGATGGAAGCACCGAGTTCCATTTCACCATCCAGCAACAGGCAACTAAGCAAGACAACGAAACAGAAATCAAACCAGATAATATGTCAACAGGCCAGATGTGTGTGGACAATCAGCTGGCAGCACCACAACTGCCACCCCCACCGTTCAAAGACACTTCCGCTCCCATAAAAACGCCACAGTTCTTCGGAGCCAATGAGATGCCTGCACAACAAAGTAGTCACCAGCAACCGCAAAATATTCTTGCGGCAGCTGCAACGGCTTCTCCCTTGACCAGTTCAATCTTGAAGAGGAGGTTGCGTCAAGGATCCATTTGCGGCGACAGTAACTCCCACTCAAGTAGTATCCCTCGTAAATATGAGCTTTACAAGTCGAAACTACGAAAACCATCAACCACTCACTACACTCCCCAGCCAATCCTAAACCCCGGCAGAAAGGGTACCGGTTTGTATTCCAATCTACCCAAACCACCCACCTTTGCCCAGGATGCCTTGCATTTGGACGATGAATTCGAGGAGGCTGCAAGTCTCATGGCTTTCCTCGATGAATCTAAAGTCAATATTGGTACAGCATATCAAGCAACTATTCCGGCTCTAGAAACAACTCATCATCATCAGCTGCATGGTGCTAGACAACAATCATCGAATATTACAGATCATGAGGAAATGATGTGGGATCCAAGTGTAGCCACGGATGAGAAGATTCTAACGAGATACATTGAGCTGAGCAAATCTTCAGCCATTCCACTTGGTTATCATTCGGAAGAAGTTGCCTTAAAGGCATTGCTTCAAGTCCATGGTGATACACCAATAGCTGTGTTGAATCTTTTAAAGTCGCAATCGAATCCTTTCCAGTTGAAGTGGTCATCGCTAGAAGTTGAAATGTTCCTTAGAGGTCTGGAGAAATACGGAAAGGACTTTTATAGCATCTCAAGAGAGGTAAGATTGTGTTTCATTTGTAAGATCTTTATTATTTAGTGCTTAAATTCTTCGAGATTCTTTATGAGGGGTTCATTTCAAGAGTCAGAATTTGTCTTTAAATTTAATTTCCATAGTACACAGGAATGTTTACTTAAAGCTATCAAGACGTCTTTTTTGCATTATATGTATAGAAAAATATCTAATTTTTAAGTTTAAGTTAATGAAGTGATTGCAATGATCTTAAATTGCTTACTTTTTAAGAGTTTCGTAAAATATTGACATGTTTGACTTGAAATGGGTTCTTCGCTTACATTTTCACATGAAAATTCAAAAAAAAATCTCATTATTTAATGTTTCAGATTATCACCAAGTCCACAAGTGAATGCATACAACTCTATTACTTCTGGAAAAAGCTCTGTGTGGACTACAAGATGACTCATCTAAAGGTCGAAACGGACGATGCCTCCCAATCGCAATACTCCTCACAAGTTGCAGAGCATCGCCCTCATGTTTGCGAGATGCCAGATTGCTCAGCTGTAAGTTATTCTTAATCACTCTTAATTCCTCAAAACTTTAAGTAACCATGACCTCGAAATTTTTAGAGTTTTACATCAAAAGCTGCTTTACACGGACACACTCGTATCCATTGCATTGGACGCAATATGAATCAACTCAATAACAACAACAATTCAATGATTCTGGCCAACAATGGCCAATTGCAGTCCCATACAAATCTTAAAGATGACTTCCCCTGCAAGGTGTGCGGCAAGTAAGACCTCCCCATAAGTCCTTACAGACAAACAGACAACTAAACAATTTAAAAAAAAGAAAAATTAAAGATTATAAAACAATGATATATACAAACGCACGCCTTTATACCTGTTCTAAAAACATAAATTGAACCTTACAAAATTATTATACAAAACTCTACTTAAACTCTTCTCTTATTTATAAATTGGACATCAGTTTTGTTCTTATAGTCAATGTTGTTAATGTTATCAATTATATTATATTGTTTTCTTTTTATATTGTTGTTACTGTTACATGTCCATAATTACACAAAAAAAGCATCACAAATTACCGTTAGACCGTTTGTTGTAAGCGCAAGCGTTAAAAAACAAGACAAAAGTGCCATAAAAATGTTGTACGTGTAACAAAATATCTACCAACTACATATTCAAATTTTCGTTTCATCTGTAATATCGTATATGTTCTTTTGGATTATATGTAAGTTATTTTTAATTTTTGTCTTATTATTTTTGTATTTCAATATTCATTTTTAAGGCTTACTTTTCTTCATTATAATTTAATTTGTCCTTAAAATAGCTTTATAACAGTCGCTTATCAAATTAAGGCAAACTAACAAATGCATTAATCTTGAAAGTTATTCAGAGTAAAATTATTTCTATAAATTGAGGCTTAAAATCCGAAAGTCCAAACCGAACTTCTTTACACTAAAATACTGAAGAGTTTTTTATTCCCGAAATATTTGTACCTGATTGCAATGGTTGACAAAATTGCGTTTTTTTTCAGTTGCACAAACGGATTAAGATGTCCTGAATTAGAATTTCAACTTTTAAAATATGCCACCTTTAAGGCTGTGTTAAAGCTGAACACATCGCTTAGCAATAAATAATATGATGATTTTGCAAATAACAAATCTTTGTCTTCTAGATATAGTTTAATTTTTTTTTAAATTAAATTTCCCTACTTAGTTTCTGGAAGTTCTCATTAGTTATGACTCTTGAGGCTTCATTTGACTCTTTTTGAGGTTTTGAACAAACCTTGAATATAATACCTTCAAAGTTTTGGTCCAAGTTTTTTTGTTGATTCGAATTTTGTTTTTAACTATCTGCTTAATATATTTCAAAAACTTGAACTTGCCTTTTTCAGTTGCAAAACGGTTTTAGAAGAAATGGTTCAGTGTTCTTTAACATTAATTTGAAACAAGCGAAATTTATCAATTTTATGAAATACTTCAAATATTTCAACTAATTATCGTTGAAAAATATTATAGATCAAGAAATCCATCACGAATTAAGATAGCCTCAAAAAAGCCTTTTGTTCCGACAACTCAGTGGCGAGCTCTATCCGCAATTCCAACTTCTGTATATAAATAAAAACACAACGATTTTTAAAGTGGAAAATTAAACAAAAACCACTATCTTTCCGTTTTATTTAGGGTCGACCGACTCGGTCGAAATCTGTCCAGTCTCTAATCTCCTTTTACATTTATTATTGGCTCTACATTCTCTTATACTCTATCTTACTATATAAAAACATCGAATGCAGAGTTGCCAGACTCATGCAGTTCGATACAGTCCCGGCGAAAACCTACGGTTTTCCACCCTTTCACATTTTATTTTACAATTCTATTCTAAAATACATATAAAAAAAAATATAACCCATAACATAAGGGTATATGACGCTGCTCTCATTAATGCTGCTCTTCGATTGGTAGGATACATATCTTCTGTACTGGTCTCGTTAGCTGGCTGGTTGCTGTCTGAATCACCACATTGCGTATCAGACCATCTTTACTCGGAATCGTTCTAACAATGCGCCCCAGTGCCCACGCTGACGGCGGAAAGTTTTCACTCTTGATAATGCATAACTGTCCTTCTTTTACCTTATCTGTCTCTCTTCTCCATTTCTTTCTCTCTAACAGAGTAGTTAAATACTCTTCTTTCCATCTTGCCCAAAAATGCGACAACATTCTTTCTCTCTCTCTCTCCACAGCTTCACTCCGTGAACATTCGGCATCTCATTGGTCACGAAGGGAAGTGGTAGAACTAAAGGCTCCCCCACCAGGAAATGCCCCGGCGTTAACGCGCGTAGATCGTTAGGGTCGTCATTCAACGGTTGTAGGGGCCGTGAATTCAGAATCGCTTCTATCCCAGTAAGCAATGTCAACAATTGCTCATATGTCAACACTCTTGCTCCAACAATTCTCGTGAGGTTGTATTTCATGGATTTGACAGCTGCCTCGTATATACCACCTTGGTGTGGTGCGGCCGGAGTCATGAATTTCCACTCTGTCCCCTTCAAACTCAAATGCTCGAAGAGCCAAAGCTCTCTTGTCTTTCTCAATTCTTTCTCTGCACCGACAAAGGCTGTGCCGTTGTCGCTGTATAATCTCTCACATCTCCCTCTTCTGGCGATAAATCTTTCGTAGCAAGCAATGAATGCTGCTGATGAAAGGTTCGATACTATGTCAATATGTACTGCTCTTGTCTTGAGGCACACAAATACCGAAACCCAACATTTCTGTCTCACTATCTGCGCTCCAGCTCTGTCTATCATCTTGATTTCAAATGGGCCAGCGTAGTCTACACCTGTGTGCAGAAACGCCTTTCCAGGGTTGACTCTTTCCGATGGCAAATCAGCCATCATCTGCATCTCGAAACGATGGTTGTATCTCACACAAACCAAACATTTGTGAAGATAGTTTCTGATCTCGCTTCGTATTCTAGGAATCCAAAATCTTTCTCTTATATGTTGCATCATAATCTGTGTTGCTCCATGTTTCGTTGCTCTATGCGCACTGTCGATGATCAGCCATGCTAATCGTGATGAAGCTGGAACAATCGCAGGGTGTTTCCTGTCGAATTCTATCTCTGCTCTTTCTAATCTCCCCCCAACCCTCAGAATGCCATGGCAATCTAGAATTGGTTTCAGGGAGTCAATCTTGCTCTTGTCTGGTAGACGTCTATCTCTCTTCAGGTAAGCGATTTCTTTACGAAAATATCTTTCCTGCTCTTTCCTTAATAAATGCTCTATCGCTTGCTTCTTTTCCAATGAAGTCGGTTGGATAACCGCCTCTCCATCTTTCCCTATGACCTGACGTTTAGAGCGCCTCGGTCTCTTGCCGTACTTTCCTTCTTCTTTTCTCCGTATTCTAATTCTTTCTCTGATCATATTGACGAATCTCAATATATAGCTAACTATATTCAGCGCTTTCTCTAGTGTAAATGCGTATTCAATCACTGAAACGCTTTCTTTCAAACCTCTTGTACGTATAGATAATGGAGTTGTAAATTCCACCATCGTTAGTACTCTTTCCTCTTTCATCTCATCCCTCCCCCCATCTGAAACATTTGGCACATAATTTTCAGATTTCCAGGTAGTTCGGGGTTTGACAAGCCATTCAGGACCATGTTGCCAGAGTCTGTTGTCAACCAATAGTGATGGCTTGATTCCTCTACTCAACAGGTCTGCAGGGTTGTCTTTCGTTCCAACATGTCTCCATCTCTTCACTTCAGTGTTTGTCTGTATAGACGAAACTCTATTCGCTACAAACGTCTTTAGGTTGCATGGCAATTTGTTGATCCAATGCAGCGTGACGAGTGAATCTGTCCAAAGGTTGTATTCTGTCCTCTCAAAGTTCATTGTTTCTCTCACATTTACCAATAATCGCCCTAGCAACTCTGCCGCCGCAAGTTCTAGACGTGGTATTGTTATTGTTTTGAGCGGTGCGACGCGTGTCTTAGCCGTTAGCATACTCGCTCGAATCTTCCCTTTTCGGTCTGTGGTTCTGATGTAAATCACTGCACCATATGCTCTCTCCGACGCATCAGAGAATCCATGAATCTCTATGTCTACATCTTCCGATGTTCCTATCCATCTATCCAATCTTATGTTCTCAAGGAATAATATCTCTTTCCAGAACTCTCTCCATCTTTCTTCTATTTCTCTCGGCAATTGTTCATCCCAATCGACGTTCAACCGCCATATGTCTTGGATGAGGATCTTTCCAGAAATCGTCACCGGCGATATGAAACCATTAGGGTCATATAGCTGAGCAACGCAACTCACAATCTTTCTCTTAGTCATTGTGTCGTCTATCACTGGTGTTTTCACTATGAACGTGAATTGATCTTTCTCCAATAACCATTTCAATCCCAGGATTGACGCTTTATCATCATCTGGGAATATCACTGATGATTGTTCTTCATAATTCATGTCTTTCACCAAAAGTCTTGAGTTTGACTTCCACTTTCTCAATTCAAAGCCTGCACTTTTCAGCACATAATCTATCTCTCTTGACAATTCTATTGCTTTCTCCTCAGAATCTGCACCAGTTGTGCAATCATCCATGTAGAAATCTTCCATTATTGCTCTTGCAGCATTTGGAAATTCTTTCTCTGCATCTTTCGCACATTGCATTAATGCTCTCACCGCATTAAATGCTGAAGAAGTCATACCGTATGTGACTACGGTCAACCAATACTCTCGCAATCTTTCTCTAGGGCTCTCTCTCCAAAATATACGCTGAAGATCCCATTGCTCTCTCGCAATCTTTACCATTCGAAACATCATCTTGATATCCGCACTTATCGCAACTCGATGTCTACGGAAACGCATTAGAATCTCATGCAAATCCTTTTGTAGCTTCTCTCCAAGCATCTGTACTTCATTAAGCGAGATACCCTTTATCGTTTTGCAACTGGCGTCAAAAACGACTCTAAACTTCTTTGTCACACAGTGATGGGGTATATGGTACACCATACTGCCTTGTGTCTCTCCAGTCACCGGGCACATGTGCCCTTCTCTCTCGTATTCTCTCATGAAGTTTATGTACTTCTCTCTCACCTCAGGATCTCTTTCCAATTTTCTTTCTAAAGCAAAGAATCGGCGCTTCGCTATTAGCTCTGAGCTCCCAAAATCTATCTCTGAATCTATCTCATGTTGTTTCAGGGGAATCGTTACCACGAATCTACCTGAACAATCGCGTGAATAAGTCTTAATGAAGTTTGCTTCTACCAACTCTTCTTCTTCAGTACGCAAAGAAGCTGATTTGACCTCATCTACTTCCCATAATCTCTTTAGCATGTCATGTAATTGATTGTTGTCAAAGGTCATGCAAAATACTCCCTGTCCTCTATCACCCTCTTTCTCTTCTTCTTCTGTCCAATGTTCTCCAAGAACTATCTTTCCAAACATCGTTTCCATGCATAGTGTACCTTGAGGCTGATAACCTAGCACAGAACGAAATATTTTCGCTAATATTCTGCATCCGAGTAGCAAGTCCACTGGACCAGTCTTTCCATATTCAGGATCCGCAAAGGGAATCCCCGGAAAATTATCTTTCCCTGTCACCAGGACATCTCTCTCGGGTACCAATAATTGCCATTGATTCTCTCTCGGTAATATCCAGAACTCCTGTTCAATGGAGTCACTGGAATCGAACCACAGACTTAGTCTCAACGTGGTTTTCTGTCTTAATTCGAACGGCTGTCCTTCTATCCCCAGTAACCTTGACGTCATTGGTTGTTTCAATGACCCTTATCGTTTCTGTAATTGACAGCTTACCAGATTCGGTTGTGCCCCAGTATCTAGAAGAGCCCGAACCGGCCCATAACGCTTACCATCTATCTCTATTCGGACCTGTGCCGTAGGCATCAAGGCCCATCTTTCTCTTCTACCTTTTCCAAAAAAGTTAAAACATTTTAAATACTTTTTTCGACTTTCGTCTATATTTTCTTTATTTTTAAAATTTGTATTTCTTTTAAAGTCTGTCCATGATCTCTCGCTCTCTATCTCATCTATCGAATCTCTATCCATTTTTCCGTCTTTCAAACGTCTGCTCTTTGTTGGTGGTTGGCTTAGTCAATCCTCCTTCTTTCCGTTTCGCTTCGCTGGCTTGCGTGGCTCTTTCTCTGCTGCGAACAGTACGGCCTTGTCACCTTTTCTCAGCTCTCTCATTGGGCACATCACACTGTTGTGCATCTGTTTTCCAGGGCACCTGATGCACGGACCCTGGAAGCACTCTTTTGGCGGGTGCCCTGCTTTAAGGCAATTGCCGCAAAGGCCTCTATCTCTTACCATCTCTTGTTTCGCCTTCAAGGTCCAAGCCTGGAATTGTGGGCATCCCCATATCGGATGGCTGGTAGACTTGCATGCTGGGCATGCCCTTGCTGCTGTGGCTCTGTCCCTGTTCTGCACCCGCGGATTGACCGCTGGCACAGCTCTATCACCTCGTCCGAGCATCTGCAACGCTTGTGCTGATGTGGACGGCACATCTCTCCTCAGGTTGTCCTGGGCACTTTCCAGTGCCGTGGCACGTCTCTCCAAAAAATCGCAGATCTCTCTCGTTGTGGGCATTTCGGAGGTTCTTGCTTCCTCCCATTTACAGGCTGTCTCTCCATCTAGTTTCTCGTGGAGCGTGTGCACCACAATCATGTCCCATTGATCCGTCGGAACACCTTGGCTTGCCAGCTGACGCATGGTCTCATACGTGGTGTTCGACATCCTTACCAGCTCGCTGGGCTTTGGAGCTCCTCTTAGAACTGGAAGCCTGAAGAACGAGCGAAGGAGTTCTCGGCACGTAGCGTATTGCTTGTTGTAGACCTGGTTCAGCCGAGCCCATGCCTCGCCGTAATTCTGGTCCGTTTGCTGCCACTCACCCAGTGTACGAGCGGCTCTACCGGACAACGACGACTTTAGGTAGGCGAACTTATATGCAGGCGCTATCTTCTCGTTGGCATGCACAGCCGCCGTGAATCTATCTTTAAAGCTCTGCCACTTCGTGAACGAGCCATCGAAGGTACCCCAGGTGTTTTTGACATCGTGTTCGGCAAACGGCAAATTCACCTGTACGGCGATGGCAGGCGTCTCTCTCGCATCTGGCTGCGGGGCCAGCTCTTTCTCACGTTTCTTCAGGGCAGCATATGCCGGGAAGTAGCTCTGTTCCGCTGCCACCATGTTTCTTTCTACCTCGGCGTTTGTGAGCAAATCGCTTGTGGCAGCCAGCTTCGCTTCACAATCCTTTACCTGCGCCCATGCCTGAATCAAGGTTTGCAGCCGGACTTCCACTTCCTCGGCCTCTATCGCTTTAAAGTCCTCGGATGCGGTGAAGGACCGCATCCTATTGATCGTGTGGATGGCGGCCTCATAAAGATATGAGGTGTTCGGGGCGGCCATGTTCTCTCTCTTGATCTTTCCAAGGTGATCTCTCTCTCTATTATCTATCTCAATCTTTCCCAAATAAATTCTTTCCAAAATGGCTGGTGCCTACGTGACTTTGCACGTAGCGTCTTTCTCGATAAAATAAATTTTTCGTGGACCTATGCTTGTGTGTAGCACATTCCGCTTTAGGTAATAAAGGCATTTTTTTAACTGCTTCTTTCACAATTTTTTGTGCACATACATATGTTTGTATGTAGCACATTACGCTTCACTTAATGAATGCATTTTTTTCTTTTAATGCCACTTTCACAATTTTTGTGCACATACATATATTTGTATGTAGTACATTACGCTTCACTTAATAAATGCATTTTTTAATGCCACTTTCACATTTCCCGTTCTTTCACACGCGGCGTTTTATTCTAATAAAAGGACAATATTTTTTAAAAGAAAAAACCGCACTTTCTTTCTCATTAATCTATCGCGTCACTGATCAAATCGGGCTCGAATGACCAAATGTTCCGACAACTCAGTGGCGAGCTCTATCCGCAATTCCAACTTCTGTATATAAATAAAAACACAACGATTTTTAAAGTGGAAAATTAAACAAAAACCACTATCTTTCCGTTTTATTTAGGGTCGACCGACTCGGTCGAAATCTGTCCAGTCTCTAATCTCCTTTTACATTTATTATTGGCTCTACATTCTCTTATACTCTATCTTACTATATAAAAACATCGAATGCAGAGTTGCCAGACTCATGCAGTTCGATACACCTTTCATATGCGTTTCCTTAGATATAAAAAGTAATATCTCAAAACACCTTATGTGATAATGTAATTTTGAACTCGGATTTGAATTAAGTCTTATCAAATTTGATTGAAAAAGGGCAACCTTTTAGACTAGTGTTATTTTGAACTATTATATGAGTGCAAATGGTTTCAAATTGAAACTTTACTTTTTAAAGGTCATCATTTACCACTTACCACAGATAGGCTTCTAAAGGAATATAATCTCTTGTATAAACAATTTTACAAACAGTTTTGCTGTCTCCAATCATTTCACTGCAACAAATTGCTTGCAGTTATTTAACACTTTATGCATTTGTTTGCATTTATCTTAATGATTGAATACCTTGATAATGAATATAAGACTAAAGGTCATGGAAATATGTAAAAAAAACAACAAAAATCATTGTTTTACTTTTTTTGCAAAAAATATTAAAAAAGGTATACAATATTTTCCAACAGCATCGATATTTTTGACATTTGAAATGTGTCTGCATAGTTACTCGCAGAAAATTTTGAAGTACATCTCATGATCTACAAGTTCTAGCATTGCATTTACCATTCAAAAGTTACAGCCTATAAAAAGGCGAATTTTAGGAACTTTTTGTAACTTCCTAATCACGAAGTTTTCAGTTTCTGTATTTGACTACAGTCCTTGTATTCCTTTGGGGTCATTGATATAATTACATTACTTTGAAATTTTTAAAAGTTTTATTAAAATTTGCATTCACAGAAGATTGTTTTCTTTAACAACAATAAAGCCAAATAAAAATTATAGTATTAGAAATGTATTATTTTTATTAAATTCAAAAATATTCAAAACCGGCAACATGATATCCATCAACTATAATCCAATGCTAATTTCCTTACAACGCTCTATCTTTTCCTGTTATTGCAATGTCCAAGAATTTAAAACCAATTAGTGCACCGACATCTCTTTTCGTATCTCTTCCTCTTTTTCTAATGTTTACAATACCTATATAAATGTTTATATTTTGAACCACAAGCAGTTTATATGAATACAAATCACCTTGATCCATTGCATGTATTGACGTAAGACATGTTTTGCAGATTTGTTTACCGTTCATGGCCTCTCTTTTTGTTCAGTTTTATTTTAAAGGGTTTTTTAACAATAGGTTTGATTTTGATTCAATAAACTTAGCTTTAAGCAATGCATTAAAATAGTTAACATTTTTGTTGGCATACCGCCATACTGTTTCGAACAGGGCAGCTGCACTGAGTGAAACCCAAGTAGGTAAGAATTCCGATTATACTGAATTTCTTATTTATGGGTATAGCTTGGTGCCACTATTCTTTTTCCACCATGGCCTCGCATTATGCATTAGGAATGATGTTGCTTATCAGCTCTTACCACAATATGGTCTTTGCACCAATTCCTTTTTTAATTATATGTGGTTTAAATTTTCCGTAAATAAGCAATTCATTCACTATTGCTTCCTTAATCAAAGCCCTAATTTATAATTTGATGCTTTGTCTGATTCCATCCAAAGAATTGTTTCGTAATATCCTCGCACTGAAATCGTTGTTACGGGCGATTTCGATGTACAAAATTCTTCATGGCTTCAACATTCAGGCCAGACAACACCCGATGGAATGTGTGCTGAGATCTTCGCTGAGTTGAACCACCTAACTCAGCTGGTCAACGAGCCCACCCAATTATCGGACGTGGAAGGTCGAGCGGTTGAACCGTTTCGCAATACGAGAAAGCCAACTGGGACTTTCTCAATAATTACTTCAGGATCTTTAACTGGACACTATGCTTCCCCGATAGTGACGTTGACGACAGCGCTGATATGATCACAAGTTTAATTCTCTGGGGGATGAGAACTTTTATCCCGAACAGGGTTAAAAGCATCAGACCTAAGGAAAACGCAAGGTTTGATGCGAGTAAAAAAAGTAAGTTTCCGTTCCTATAAAGCCAACCCTACTGAGGAAAGCAGGAAAAAGTTTAAACAAGTCAGGAAGGCCTGCAACGCCCATATTCGACGGAACAAATTTTTACATAACCAAAAATTACGGCAAAAAATACTGTAATGTCCCAAAGGCAGTACAAATTTTTGGTCATTTGTAAATAACATGGAAATTCTTCCTCTTCCTCGGTTTCTACGCTCGTTGTCAATGACACTCCTTTTGTTAGCTCTTTAGAGAAAGCTAATCTCTTTGCTAGGCAGTTCGCCGCCAATTCTACGCTGCCAGTGAGTGTTATGACTCCGCCTGTACTTGAGCGAGTAAGTGATTCTACGGGACCAATCTTTTTTCGCACTCGTACGTAATTAGAGATCTAAACACACATAAATCCACTGGTCCGGATGGTATCCCCACTATTGTTCTGAAGAGGTGTTCTTCAACGCTGGCAAAATCACTGCGTAAGCTTTTTCATCTGTCCCACTCCTCAGGCCAGGATGGAAAACTGCATTTGTCCAGCCCATCCCCAAAAAAGGTGAATCTTCGTCAACCTCTAATTACCGACCGATTGCATTAATTATCAGCTCAAGAAATATATTGAAGATCGAAAGCTTCTTTATGACCGCCAGTACGGCTTTTGAAGCAATAGGTCCACTGGTGATCTCATGGTTCATCTCACCGAACAGTGGAGCAAATCTTTACATCACTTTGGAGAAAGTAAGATTATTGAACTTCATATTTCAAAAACATTTTATAGGGTTTGGCATCAGGCTCTCTTATCGAAAATGCGTGCTTTCGGTTTTCATGAATCCCTGCTTCATTGAATTAGTAATTACTTTTCGGATCGGTTAATACAAGTAATATTGGATGGATTCAAGTCTGAAAACCATAAAATAAATGCTGGTATGCCCCAAGGGTCTGTTCTATCTCCAACACTCTTTCTCATTTTAATTAATGATCTCCTGTCTGCAACTTCCAATCCAATACAATACATTGTTTCGCTGACGATAGTACTCTTAGCTTTTCATATTCGTTTTTAGACTCACATCACTCTTCTTCGGTTGTGGATCTGCAACGACAAAATATGATAAGCTCATTAAATTCCGACCTAAACAGCATTGTACAATGGGGATTAAAAAACCGCGTGGAATTAAAAGCTTCGAAAACCCAATGCTGTATTGTATCGTTAATGCGAGATATACCCCCCTTGCCATTATCCATAGATGGCACTTGCATCAATGAGACTAAACATCTCGATATTCTCGGTATGTATATCACCAACCACCTTTTATGGAACGATCACATACGCGATGTCGCCAAAATTGTCGCAAGGTATTTGGGTTTCCTTAGGCAATGCAAAAAATGTTTCCTCCTTCTGATCTCGCTGTTATCTACAAGACTTATATACATCCAAAGCTTGGGAGTTATACTCCCATCTCTGGACTGGTGCTCCTGCAACTTACTTAAGCCTCTTGCATAGTATTGAACGTAGAGCATTTGAATTGATAGATGATAATATCACCATTAGTTGAATTACTTCGCTTGAACATCGTCGTAAGGTTTCTTGTTTGACCCTTTTTTTACGTTATTTTAACGGTTTATGCTCTAGTGAAATAGCCAGCTGCATTCCTCCCCTTAAACAGTTCAACCGTAATACTCGCGATTCTAGGAATGCTCATCAGTATACCCTCGAGTCCAACTTCGGCCGTACTGTCAAATACAAAGATTCGTTTTTTAGCCGTACTACGCGAATGTGGAAGGCCTTGCCACACTCCTAGTCATTGCAATATTCAGGAATTCAAAACCAATGTGCACCGACATCTCCTTTCAAACCCTCTCTCCTCTTCCTAGTGCTCACACTGTGTCTGCATAATAAGGGTAGTAATATCGCCTAGAGTATGTACTTATTATTAAAAAAAAAATTGCAGTCAAAGTTAGCACTTCTGACTTCGCGTAAAGAATTCATTACAGACGAATTCCTTGCATACGAGCGACAAATTTTCCAAATCAGGTATGAAAGCAGTTTTCACAGCCCTCCAAAGGTTTCCATTCTCAAAACTGATGTTTGTTCTTCTAGTAATAAGAATATCTGCTGATGTGATCAATTTAGTTGTAAGAAGTCTTACTGTCTGTCGAAACCCAGCTGATTTTATGAAACGTGCTGTGTTTCAACATGATACGACCCATTAGAAGACGATGAGCTTAGAAGAATGTCACCTCTCACCATCTCATTATTGCAACTGCCAATTTCTAACTACTATTAAAATCTCTCTAGGTCTAGTTGCATTATTCGTTGAGGCTTTGTCAAGTTTGCTTTATTTAACCTTCCAAACTGTCAGCATGACTCTTCAAAATTCAGACTGCTTGTGCTCAAAAATTTGTATTACAGTCTTATAATTTTTTCTTTATTCAACGAACCATCCAATTCGTAGTACTGATTTTCTAAATATACTTAATTCATTGCGATAACATTTCAAAAGTAGTCTCATCTTTGCAAAGACAATGCATTCATTTCTTGAATCATATTATTCACAAATATTTTTAAGTTCGGTTTTATTTTGTATTAAGGACTTATTAAAAACTCAAAAACTTCTTTTTCATATTAATTCAGACTTTTGGCATTAATTAAGTTTTAATGCAATTTATAAGTTTTTTCAATTTCTCATCTAAATAGATTTATTTTGTTAAAATCTTAAATATATTGCATGTTGCAACTTTTGAATAATGCTTACTTTATGTCCAATATAGAATTAAAAACCCAAAATGTTTAATTTTAATTTATAAAAAAAAACAACAACAAATATTTTCAGAGTTTTCAACAAAGTCAAAAGCAGAAGTGCTCATATGAAATCGCATCGTCCTCAGGAAAATGACCCAAATACGAGTAGCATCCCACAGCAGCAGCACCAACAACAGCAACAACAACAACAGCAGCAGCTACAACCACAACAACAGCAACACCAGTCTCAACAACAAATTACAAATTCATTATAAAGCCAAATTAAAAACCAAATTAAAAGCAATTTGAATCAAATTACCTACAATACTCCAATTATTTGGAAAACCAGAGTCAAGTGTTTAAATGGATCGATTAAAATCAAAACTAATCTCCAAAATGTATAAAAAAAGCAAAACCAACACCATCATCATTATGCCAAGACACTTTCTAAGATATAAATAATAGTTTAACTTATATTTTAATGCAAATTAATATTTAAAGAAAACATAATAATATAAAATAAACATTAATTTATAAAATTGACAATCGAAAAAAATGTATTATTCAAAAATTATTTAAAAACCGAAGAAAACAAAAAAAAAACAAAAAGAATTAAGAAAACAACAAAATGTGCATTAAAAATTTTTCAAAACCACAAGCAAAATTTTGCAAGCATATAACGTCCTAATATTTTTTTACTTCTTTTCTATAAATATTTATGATATGTATATTTTGTTCTTGTTTTAAATTTTCAAATATTTACTCTATTCGTTCTCTTTAAATTATAATAATTGTAATAATTTGTTTGTTAAGAAAATCAAAACTAAAAATTAATGAAAAACAAGCAAATAAAATGTTTTGTTTTTTAGTAAAAATAAAAGTGATAATGAGTGAGATAAAAACGACATTAATTTAGCTACAAGTTAAAATAAAAAACAAAAAAAACATAAGAAAGTTACAAGCATCTATACAAGCACACATGAAAACTATTAGTTCTATTCTAACATATAATAAATTATATATACTACGTGTACTAACAAAAAATAATTTATAATTTATTTAAAACAAAATGTTCATTTTTTGTTTTTGTTGATTCTTCGCTAGCTAAGTTTTTCTTTTCTACATTGAAATTCTAATATGAAATGAGTGAAATGTTTTTAAAAATTATATTATTTTACAAAACACACATTTGCTCATTAATATATTATACATAGGTAATAAATTATATAAAATATATATTTAGTAATATGGTTGTATTGTAGTTTTAAGTGTTTGTTATAATTATAAAAAAAAAAATTATTAAAATATATATTTATGCATATACCCGTAGAATAAACCTGTAATAATTAATTAATTGTATCTTCTCAAATTTAAGAGCGTCCACAACCATAAATTTCATTAAATAATAATTTAATCCCATAATGTGCACATCTTTAAAAAAGAAAAAAAAAACAAAAACAACAAAACTTCTCTCTATCTCTCTCTCTCTACCTATCTATCTCTCTCTTCCTATCATCATCTATCTCTATCTATCACTCTTTGTTAGCCTATAAGCCAGAAGAAACTATAGTTGAATTAGAATATAAACATGAAGTTTTAATTGTTAAATATTTATTTGTTTAAACTTTTTAATAATATGTTTCTTAGAAATAAAAATAAAAATCCTTGAGAAAAAAAAACACACACATATACGTACGATGATTTTGTATTAAGTACCTTTGAAGAAGCTAAACTTTATTATGTATTTATTGCAAATTATGCTAATAAAAATCAATTTTTAATTTATCTTTATTTCTTTTTATTTCATTTGAATTTTATTTTTCTTAAAATTATTTTTTTCTCTTCGTTGTTTATAATTTTCTGTTAAGTTTTTTGAAAACTAATTTTCATACAAAAATCGAGGTGATTATATTCTCATCTTTCCTAATTTGCTGCCAGTCAAATTTTGTTTTTAGAAAACTCTCCATCAACTTTAATTATTTTTATTCACTTCAAACCTTTCTTAAATTGTTTTCAAAATATTACTATCAATAGATTTTTGTTTTTAAAAGTCAGCGATTTTGCCGTTTTTTTATTATTTATCAGTTAAGGTCAAATATTTTGGTTTTTTGAAACTGTAGTAGTTTTTAATATTCTCCAATTCCTGCTTAGAAACTGAAACAATTCCTAAAATATGCTACAGAGCCACTTTTTGGTCAAAGCTGGATAGAGTGATTTTATGTTTCGTCGTCCGACTTAACAAAACTACAAATAGGGCGTGATTAAAAAGCTGTCCCACGGCTGAACGAAATGTGCCGAAATGTAGGACACAGTAAAAACTTTCGAGGCACTATTTGAAACACGCAAGTCAAGAACGTCAAAAAAAGCTATGAAGCAGGCAAACTAGGCAAAATATATGTAATACAAGATTATAAAAATGCTCAGGTTTGAAAACAGAAACATATGTATGTATGTATAAGATGGATTTTAAACTCCCCAGCTTAAAAATGTAGGCCTTGATGTTTTTATTTGTTGTGATTTTGAATAGAATTTAAATTAAATAAAACAAACACTTCGTACGATAACTAACCACAGCAGCTATAGAAAAAAAAAGAAGAAAAATCTGCCCATGATTAGCGTTGCCAGATGTGGATATTTTTGTACATTTTGCATTCAACAAATCTTGACACTTTTTTTTCTACGCACTGAACGCTGTCATTTTCTTGCGTTGAGTTCCTTTTTGATCATAACGTGTTAAAATTATGTGAATGCAGTCAGTTAAGTTTAAAAATAAGAAATAAAAAGGACTTCAGATTTTAGTTAGTTTAGTTAAAAAATAAGAAAGGAATGCTTCAGATTTCAGGCGCCATATCGAAATTGAGTTTAATGGGAAAATTGATCTTTACCAAAATTTCTGCATTATTTACCTGAATTGATATCTATTTATACTTTGTTCTCAGAATATTTAGATAGAAAAAATCCTAATTTTCAAAATGTCTGGATTATTTACCTGAATTGATATTTATTTATACTTTGTTCTCAGAATATTTAGATAGAAAAAACCATAATTTTAAAACAGTATTTCTGGGGATCACATAAAATTTTAATTAATTTAATTTAAATTAAAAGCTTTCACTTACTTTATATTTTCCAAATATAAAGGAAAAAAAATAGAAAAGGTATATTTAAAATTAAAAGTCAGATTCGAAATAAAAGTACACGACAGTTGATATCTTTCAAAGCTGTCTTCACATTGAAACAAATTTTTATTTTAAGGTTAGTTTTACGAACAAAAATAAAAACATTTTAAAAAAAGGTTACAAATAAGGTCTTTAAGCTAGGCGCGCACATGCAACTTTTAGTTTCGAAACTGTTTGGTTTCTAAACTAAGCACTATAGACTTATATGAGTGTCCGCGCACATGCGGAAACCATTCTGTCGCCCATTCGAGCAACTTTTTGGTTTGTGTTTTGACACAAACTAGACCATCACCTCGAACCAATTCCTTAGTTTGTATCACAAGGAATTATAGGTAACTGCGCGGACATTCAACTAAATCGTTGAATAATTTTCTGTAAGTGCAAGAGAGAGAAAAATTTAGTCAAGGTGAATAAATGTTTCCTTTGTATTGGTGTATTTCGTTTATTATTTTCGGAGTTGTTTATGTGCGCGATGTTTGGGCAACTAACGATCGAACTATTTAGTTTCTGAAAAGTTGCATGTGCGCGCCTAGCCTTAGAGAGGACGTCTGGCAGTCTAATCACATCAATGTAATAGACTGTAAGAATACTGAAAGTAAATAAGAATATAACATTTGAACTTAATTTAAAAACAAAAAACATAGTTCAAGAATTCAATTTAAAAGAAACAGATAAAAAATGATGGATACGAATAAAAAACTATTATTTTTTAATACTACAAGTGTTTCAAAATAAACTGTTTCTAAGATTTGCCCTACTTAAATTAATTAAAAGTTTAATTAGGCTAATACAACACTAACGGTTTTATTTAATGCTCTAAATTTAAAATAAAATTAAATAGAGGTAAATGCCTATTTCCGTAATCTTAGTCTTAATAACTGGCATTTAGTTGCACTTATGACTTTATTATATTAAATTGAATATTTGCATCTAGGGGTGTGATATTTTTCTTTCAAAAGTATTAAAAAGAGAATTCTTAAAAAGAACTGTTTTTAACCTTCGTTATTGTTTTTTTCCAAAAATTATGTTTTAAATAATAAAAATTCAAACTCACTTTTTAAAGGAACTAACTATTCCAAAATGACCGTTTTCGTTTATTGATAAAACAGTAACAAGAAACCAAATTTAAAAAAAGATTCTTACGTTTAGATCATTTAAGAACTAAAAATGTACCCTGCATATGAATCATATTTTATTTAGAATTGTAGTACATGTTATTCCAGTACTGAACATTTTAAGGATATGTCCTAAACAAATTTTTGAAAAAAACGCATAGGAAACAATGGCCTATTTATTTATTGATCATTTATTTAAGAAAGTGCAATTACATTTTGTGAGCCTTGATATCTTTTGAAATAATGGGGATAGGACAGATTTAACTAAACCAAAAGAAAGATCTCCTTTTAAGATTAAGGGTGAGAGAACTATCTAAGAAAAACGTAAAAATATTAAAAAGTGTTAGCTGAAAAAAGAAGCTTAAACTTTCAAGAGTTATCTATACAATTCGAAAGTAATGCCTTCCTAGATAGTAGATGACAACCTTTACAATTAACTCAAGATCTTGAATGCTTTTAGACATTTTTATGAATTCTATAGAACAAATATCTCTGTCTCCCAATTATGAGTTTCAAATAAGATGTTGAGTTCATTACCTTTAAAGTCTGAAATTAATCTTTATTCGCAATTTAAACTACTGACGATAATGAGGTCTTCTTAACTCCTGCTACATTATAAAGATTTAATATTTTGGAGGTTGAAAACAACTATAATAAAAACTTAAAATTGTTTTGTTTTGTATGAATTTACATGTATTATTTTTTCAGATTTAATTTATTTATCAAATTTCTTTTATTTTATTTTAGTTTTTTTTTGTTTTAATCTTTTTCTAATTCAAACAAAAAAAAATTAAACTAATATTACAACTAAATTTAAGAACATTAAATTTAATAAAAATCATCAAAGTTGCCTCTTTGTCTCAGATTGGCAAAAAATATTAAATATAACACAAGAAATAAAAATGAGTATCTTCAAAGAAAAGAATTTTTAAAAATAAAAATAACAATGTTTTAAAAGTAAAAAAAAAACAAAAGCAAAAAAAAGTACTTTCCCTTTTTGATACGCACACATTACTACAAAACAACATAATTAAAAATTAAAAACAATTTCAACCAAAAATTGACTTTAGCATATTTCTAAGAAATATATAAAAAAAATAATAATTTGTTGCACCGACCTCTGGTGTTAAATATATGTATGTGTGTATGTATATGAAAAAAAGTAAAATTTACTATATATATATACACACATACAATATAATATACATATATATTTGATACATAAATTGACAATCCAACTTCTAAGCAATACACGTATTTTAATATAATTTTTGTGATTTGTGATTTCTTGAATCGGATCCAAAAACCGAATGTAAACATAATATTACATAAAGCCTCCATTTTGTAGCTCTTAGTTTAGTTTATAATATTAATGAGATTTTAAATTAAATTTTTAAGTTTGTGTGAATTTTATTAAAGTTGGAAGAGTTTATTAGTTAATTAAAATATTAAATATAAGAAATTTAGGTTAAAAGAAGCCTTTATTCAACTCATCGTTCTAACATCGTCAAGTTAAGATTTGTTTTAAAAAAGAAGAGGATAACCAACCTTGAGGTGTTTTTATTATTAATTTTTAAAACAAAAAAATTTCCAAGAACATGAAGGCAAGTGAAAGCCGCGAAAAAGGAAACGATCTCCCTATTAACTATAGCTTAATAATTCACGCGTTGTGGCAAAATAAATAAAAACTGATCTGAGATCTGAAAATAATTCAAGAAGTTTTTTTTGTTTTACAAATGTAAAAACTCTATTAATTTTATTAGATTGATCATAACAGTTTACTAGACATTTCAGTACTGCTCTATAATGATTTATAAATTTATTATTTATGTTTTCAAAACTCGAACGAAGAAATAAAATCGTTCCCCGAAAAGTAAGAAGTTCTTAAAACCAGAAATTTCGGTAAAGGGAAATCAATTCGACCCAAGGTCAAAAGTTTCGAATTTTATTTTCTAGACTTATGACTAACTATGGTGTTAGTTTCTACAGGGTTATCCATTTTGCGGTTTTAAATGTAAACGTAAATAAAACACATTTAAAATATTTTCTTTTATGATATATGTTTTTTATTATAAAGTTTGAACCTTGACTTTATGTGTGAAACATTACTTTATTTAAATGACCACGATGCAACAAACAGCGATTCTTTTGAGGTAATTTTCGAACACTTTTTGACACATATTGGGCAGTATCTCAGCCATAACCAGACGAATGTTGATTTTTAAGTGCTCACGAGTTAAAGGGTTATCTGCATAAACACGGTCTTTTGCGTAGCCCCACAAAAAAAAAGTCCAGCAGTGATCTTCATGACCAGTTGATATCGCCACGACGACGATAAACTACACGGTCAAGAATGACTTGCAATGAAGCCATATTCTCTCGAGTTTTGAGGCATATGGCACCGTCTCGTTGAAACACATATTCTCCAAGTCGTTTTCTTCAATAGCAGGCAAAAAAAACTCGGTTACAGTCTCGGTTACTCGGTTACCATCGTCGTTTTCGAAGAAGTAAGGTCCAATTACAACTCCGGACCAAATAGCGCACGACATTGTGACTTTTTGTGGATATAGCCTCTCTTCAATTACTTGAGGATTCTCAGAACCCCAAATACTACAACCAATTCAGTCTCTTCAAATTGCTTCACAATTTTGCCAATTACTTGCGTAGTTGGACGATTATGTAAACCATAATCTTCTCTTAAAGCACAATATGTGGCTGTGGCAGAATAACCTTTTTGTGTAGTATAGGTTTTAACAATTTGTATGCGTAGTGCGATATTAACCATCGCGATCCATTTTCGTAAATGTCAAACTTTCAACTGAAAAAAAAATTTGGTTTAACAACTTATTTTGACAAATGTCGAATTTCAGCCCTATAATTTTGAAACCGCAAAATAGATAACCTATTATTAGTTCCGTATCAAAAAAATGTGATTAATTGATCGGTTAACAAAAGATCAGTGTTAGTGATTTCGAGATATTGGTCGTTTTACGTAGAAATAGTTTGGTATACTATAATTAGCTTTTAGTTATTTTATTAGGAACATTAAAGGAAATTTAGCTAAAAATTGTAAAGTATTTGATATACACTCAGCTTCAACTGAATACGCAGAAACTTATTGTAAAATACATATTACATTTTTCCAAATATTGATGGGTATTGTGCCATCTGTTAGTGCTAACTACTCCCTTAATATTTTAAGACTAGCGGCCCGTCGCAGCTTCGCATGGGTAGAAATAAATAGGTACAGATATTTAAGTTATTAAGCATGCTAATTAAAACGACCTTGAATCGATAAATTAGAAAACATTTGTTTGTCCTATCATTAATACTCTTCGCAGTGGTTGCGATGAAAGACATTTTATGGCTAATTTTTTTACACCTTCAGTTGGTTTTAATAGGAATTTCTAAAGATTTCTATAGTAATCTAGTACTAAATATAGCTTATGTTACTCAGTGATAATGTAGCTTTCTAATGAAAAAAGAATTATTAAAATCGGTCCAGTACTTTTTGAGTTTATTCGTTACATAGAAAAATACAAATCTTTCCTCTTTATAATATTAGTGTAGATAAGAATTTGAAAAGAACTCTCCAAAATCAATCACTAATTTTTTTTTCACTTGCAAAGCTTTTTACTAGGAAAAATTTAATATTGAGTCAGACAATTTATTAGGTACATAAATTGAAATTGTTATTGGATTGATTGATTGTAGTACCCGTGGCATGATGGTTAGTGCGTTGGACTGTCATGCCAGAGGTCTTGGGTTCGATCCCTGCCTAATGCCTATGTCATCTAAAGTTTTTTTCACGGGTACTGCCTCTTGCGAGGAATTGACAAATTCTCCAAGAGTAATTCTTGTCATGAAAAGTGCTTTCTCAAATTTGCCGTTCGGATTCGGCATATAAACTGTAGGTCCCCTCCATCCCTGACAACAATACTCGCACACAGGAATGGTTGAGAGTTGTAAGTCACTAGGCCCTAGTTCTCCACGGACTGTTGCGCCACTCAATTTATTTATTTATTAATATTGAAAATGGAATTTTCTTTTGATCATTTCGTTAATTAGTTCCTACAGTATTTTGATATAGTTGAACGATATTTCACTAAACACTCACTTAATTGCAGAAATTAAAGATTCTGTGTCTTCAAACTGACGACCAACAATCATTAACTGTGGGAACTAACCATCCTTAAGTATATTTAATAACGTTTAGATCAGATGAGTATATGGCAGTAATTGAAGGAAGTGCAAATTTTGCTCCTCTGTCGAACTACTTCACAGTTTTCATGAAGCTTTTAAAACCTTTTTATTTTCTCAAATCGTGAAAATAAAAGGTTGACCCATCAGGCCAATTAAATTAAATAGTGTTATTGTCTGGAAAAACCACATGATACCATTTTTTCCAGATTATTTGAGTTTTGACAAACGGTTTTCTTAAGTTGAATTCGTTTAATGTGTCTCGAATTTAAATAACTCTTGAAACTGATGAGAGACTTGCGTTAACGCCAATTTCTTGACGCCAATTTCTTGTTTTATTTTTGCCTCAGAATCACAAGAATCAGATGAACCCCACGGTGTTGTTTTTGCGGTCCTTTAACCTACCTTTATGTTTTTTCTGTTCGAATCTTTATTTTTATAATTGAGTAAGTGAAACAAGACTCGAGGTTTTATTTGAATATTTTTTTTGCAATCCATGTAGTTAGTCACAAAAATCATTAATATTTTTAAAAAATGTAAAAAGCATTTTCGAAAATGTTTGTGCGTATTCAATTGAAGCAGAGTGTATGTAGAAATATTTAATGGATATTTTTACACCATTTTAATCGGTCTTATTTCTTTAACGTAACTTGGCTTCCTATTGATCAATCAATGCTATAGGTTATTAGCGTATATCAGAAAAACACTAACTGTTAGAAGTTATGCACTAAGCCTTTAAATTCGTTACCTTTTTTTTAAAGAATTATAGAAACAAATATTAAAAGTCAAAATACCACGGTACGAAAATAATTTGAAAATATGTTTTCGAGGAATGGATTTTCCAATTTTGTTTTACTTATTTTCCTACAAATATAACATTGATATATTATGTTTGCAACCGGGGATAGGTTCCTATACAGTCATAATACTTGTCATTATTGATAAATAATTAAGTTGCATATACTATGATGTATGCATGTGTTCCCAAAAGAAATAAATTCAGAACATATTTTTTTAAGTGAATAAAAGTAAGTTTGGGCAAAATTATAATATTTTATTACTTTAAACTCTCAAAACTCGCTCAACTTTCCATGAATTTAAATTTAAAAACCAAAACGTATAAAACTATATCTAACCAAACAGTCGCGTCAGAATCGTCTCGTTAAAATCCTTAACTGCGAAAAATTTAATTTATTTCAAATTAAAAAAATGTGATGCATTTAAATTTCTTTTCATTAAATTTCCTTTTAAATCTTGATTATTTTCAAAACAGAAAATAAATCAATCTTAAACAAAAAGAAATTATTAAGAACAAAAAACACGAAAAAATGAGAAAAACAAAATACTTCAGAATAAAATTGATAACGAATGATAATAGCTCTTAGACATATCAGTTTTTTAGATCTTAAGGACATGTTCTGAAAATATACATATATATATATATATATACTATATTGTATATGTAGGGAACTTAAACGTGATGTAAAGAAAAATTATATATATATACATATTTAAATATACGTATGTATATGAAACCTCTTTTCAAAAATAAAAATTTAGGTACCTAAAGTAAAACAAATGAATAAGAAAAACAAAAAATAACGTAAATAATATTTACTTTTCTATGGTTGTAAAATAAAAATGAAAAACAAAAAAAAATTAAAATTAAAATAAAAATAAAAATGAAAACAAAACGCATAAGCTATCGAGTTAATTAATAGTATAAAATTATTCCTACTGAATTTCCAAAATAAGTAATAGCAAATTAAAATGGATTCAAAATCTCTATACCGTAACGAAAAAATAAAAATAAAAATAAAAATAAAAATAATTACATCCATGCATATAGTAAATAATAAAATCTTTAACTTTGTATGGTGTACTACGATCAAAAGCAGAATATAAACAATGATTTTTTTACTACAACCTTAGTGCAAACTGTTGTGCTAAAATAGTAATAAATGAAATTAAATATTTACAAAAATTATACAGTGAGGCCTATGCTCATCGTTAAACTATTTAACACTTGTACATAAAATTATTATTATTGTTTTTATTATTATCAAACCTATAAATCAATGTAACCTCTTAGAAAATTATTATTATTATTAGTTTTATTAACTTTCTGCTAATTTTTTCTTTCCTGTTGTTATATAAGTTAAAAAAAAGTAGTTACATAAATTACTTTTGAAGCAAATGAAATGTTTATTTAAATTTAATTAAACAAAAAAATTCAAATAAACGAGTGTTCTTATTCACAAGGCTGTTTCTTACACATAAAACTTTGATTTTCAAATTTCTCTTGACATTCAATTTTCAAAAACAGAAAATTAAAACAATAGTTTTCCTTATCACCGCCAACGACATCCCTGTTTAGTATTTAAAACCAAAACAAAAAGTACTTATAATATTGTAAAGTGTGTAGGATCAATATGAATATTTTTTGTTAAGTAGACAACTGATGTGTTAAACTATTCGATGTATTAATTAAAACCACAAAAATATTATGTTTAAACAAAAAACAAAATCAATTCAAAAAATATATATACCTACAATAGAATGTACACAGAAGAAAAGAAAATTCAGGTGCTTAGTATTTATTGAAAACAAAAATAAAAACAAAAACAAAAATCAAACAAAACACCATTTTCAAATTTTAAACATACTTTTCAAAACAAAATACAAACAAAAAAAAGAACATAGAACTTTTTAGGTGAAAAATAATGTATATGTAAATTTAGTTTTTCTGTGATTAAATATAATATTAAAAATAAAAATAAAAACAAAAATGTAATCTACTATAAAACTCTCTTTTTCTACATCTAGCAATCTGGAATGATGATGTAAATGTTATTGAGATGAAGGTGTCTTTTCTTGAATTTAAAAAAAAAATAAAAACAAAAAACAAAATATAAATGTGAAGAAAGTATTAATATTAGTTATATTGTAAACTATTTATATATACATTATAAATGTAAATACAAAAATGATTCCGCCGAAAAAATAATAACAAGAGAATAATAGTTAATTTTACAATACAAAAATATGTGAGTGTTGTCGGATTGTTTCTGGTAAAATTGTTCAATTTTAGATTGCTCGATTTGGTTTTGAGTATATCGTTTTGGATACTGTTATTTATGACAATATGCGATTTGATGTACCGGAACTTGATTGCAAATCATTTGAAAAAAAATAAAAACAAATAACTTTATATTGATCTATATTATTGAAACATGACAAAAACAACTAAAAGACATTTT
The DNA here is from genome assembly GCA_951509635.1 of Eupeodes luniger. Lineage (NCBI taxonomy): Eukaryota > Metazoa > Arthropoda > Insecta > Diptera > Syrphidae > Eupeodes > Eupeodes luniger. The sequence continues at coordinate 312,944,988 of OX608073.1, read as the reverse complement.
ACGAAAAGGCAATATGCATTTAATATAGTGCATAAAAATGGGGGATGGTTTAAGGTGTTTATTATAAGAAAAAAAGAAAAACAAACGAGGAAGAGAAGGGGGAATTTTATCTCATTATAATATGCATGAATTTATATATGTAATATTGTAAAAAAAAAAAACAAAACAAAGTCTTCAAGTGGAAATAAAAGAGAAATATAATAATAAAAAGAATACGATCGTTTTTTTACTTGCAATTGTTTGGTCAGTTGCTAAAATCAGTTGCAATTTTTGATAGCATCAATTATTTAAGACAGTGAAAAAATTTTTTGTTCTGGAATATCTCATGAGCATAAGAAATAAACTGACATTTATTTTATTAAATCGAAAACATTAACGCAAAATATGGAATATTCCACTGGGCCAAAATGATAGTCAGATCAATTTAAACTACGAAAACGGATGTTTTTGATATATGGTTTTTTGTTTACTACTACTTTTGAAAATATTGACCTCAAACTTAGGATTTCTGTGACAAGATAGAATGTATTAACTTTTTTTTTATAATAAGCGCACACTCAAAGGGATATTACTACCCTTATTATGTAAAGACACAGTGTGAGCACTAGGAAGAGGAGAGAGAGGTTAAAAGGTGGTGTCGGTGCACATTGGTTTTGAATTCCTGAATATTGCAATGGATGGAAAAAACAGAGTGTGGTAAGGCATTTCACATTCGTGTAGCACGGTTAAAGAACGAGTCTCTGTACTTAATAGTACGTCCGCAATTGGGCTCGAGGGTATACTGATGAGCATTCCTAGAAACGCGAGTATTACGGTTGAACTGTTTAAGGGGAAGAATGCAGCTGTCTATTTCGCTTGAGCATAAACCGTTAAAATAACGATAAAAAAGCGTGAGACAAGAAACTTCGGTCTCCTCGATGCAAGTGCATTCCATGGATAATGGCAGCATTGGATTTTCGAAGCTTTTAATTCCACGCGGTTTTTTAATCCCCATTGTACAATGCTGTTTAGGTCGGAAATTAATGAAGTTATCATATTTTGTAGTAACAATTCCACATCCGAACAAGAGGGATGTGAGTCTGAAAACAAATATGAAAAGCTAAGAGTACTATCGTCAGCGAAACAATGTATTGGATTAGAAGTTACAGACAGGAGATCATTAATAAAAATGAGAAAGAGTGTTGGAGATAGAACGGAACCCTGTGGGGCACACTAGCATTTATTTTGTGGTTTTCAGACTTGAACCCATCCAATACTACTTGTATTGAACGATTCGAAAGGTAATTACTAATCCAATGAAGCAGGGATTCATGCAAACCGAAAGCAAGGATTTTTGATAAGAGAGCTTGATGCCAAACCCTACCAAATGCTTTTGAAATATCTCGTGCAATAAATCTTACTTTCTCCAAATCGATGTACAGATTTGCTCCACTGTTCAGTGAGATGAACCATGAGATCACCAGTGGACCTATTGCTTCAAAAGCCGTACTGCCGGTCATTAAGAAGCTTTCGATCTTCAATCTGCAATCAATCGGTAATTAGAGGGTGAGGAGGATTCGCCTTTTTTGGGAATAGGCTGAACAAATGCTGTTTTCCATCTGCTCGGGACGAGACCTGAGAAGTAGGACAGATGAAAAAGCTTACGGAGTGGTTTTGCGAGCTTTAAAGAACACCTCAATAAATATATAAATTAAATAAAAAAACCACAGCGGAGATACCATCCGGACCAGCGGATTTCTTTTAGGACTCTCGCCACAGTACGAGTGCGAAAAAAGATAGGCCCCACAGAACCATTAAAGCATTCAATTACAGGCGGAATCATAACATTCACTGGCAACGTTGAATTAGCGGCGAACTGGCAAGCAAAAAGATTAGCTTTCTCAAGAGAGCTAACAAATGGAGTATCATTAACAACGAGCGTGGGAACCAAGGAAAAGGAAGAAGGTCAATTCAAGCCAAAGATCACACACCTATTGGGTCACAAAGAAAACCCAGTAGCTAATGTACAGAATACTGTCACAAAAGCCTAGAACTTATGCTAAACACCCACTTCCCGGGTTGCAACAATGATTTTGGCGAATTATATCTTGAAAATTACACGGAGACTGCAATCCTAACTGGTATTTTATCAGCGTCTAATGGGTATTAAACTGCCTCTCTCTTTTTAAATCACCAGCCACTGACGGCATCTTTTCTATGACAAAAAATTGCTGATATCGTAATCGCACAGCTAAGAAACCCATTCCAAAGATGTGGCGTCAGATCAGAGTAGTTTTTATTCCAAAAGCTACTAAACCCAGCCACATTAATTCTAAAGACTATAGACTAAGGACTTAGACATTCGCATCTGAAGGCGAAGTTATATCTTCTTCACAACATCCATATATCCTAAGTGCAAAGTGTAGAAACGGCCTTACAATGAGTTGTGAGAACTATAAGAAAAAAACAATAAATGATAAGGATTATACACTGGCAGAATTTTTAGACATTGGAGAGCCTTCAACAACAAAAAAGCCCTCACAGGTCCCGAAATAGAACAGAATATTATAAACTGGAACATAAACAGATCAATAGCGAAAAAGGTGGTATAGAGATTAAAGTATCAACATCCAGAAGAACGGCCCAATGTAGATGGAATCCCACTCAAGTTGTCAGATGAAGCTAAAAACCTATATAATCTTGTATAAAAAGCTGAACTTGGGTCCAAATACATTAAAAAGATCCAAAAAATCCAAACAAATTCGGCTTGATGTCAATGGGGCTTTTGTCAGTATTGAGGCAGAGGCGGCAAAAATGGGTTTAACAGTTAATGAGGGTAAAACAAAGCACATGCCCGGAAAGTCTTCGAATCCACCACAGTACTGCGCATTAGAGGAAGACCGCGAATAAGGTTGCACGCACAAGTGGAAAGTGACCTCACCTAACTTAGAGTGCGCAACTGGAGACATCTAGCTCGCTCCCTAGCTAGACGGAAAAGTTTGTTGTGTGAGGCCCTAGTTCACACAGGCCAGTAGCACCACTTTAAGTAAGTAAGTGTCACTTAAAAGGGTCAACAAATACATGTTCTTACACTCACTCAGTGAACTCTTTTTCCCCAAGCTATACACACAATTTAAGAATCATAAAAAAAAAACAACGAGGCGTTTTTCCAAAGTTTCGTGCAACCCTGATGTTACTTTAAATACTGCGAGTAGTATTAATATTTCAACACAAGCTTAAAGGACCTTGCACATGAGAGCGAACAACAAATGAACGAATGGACGAACAAACGTGATTTTACTCATTTCAAAAAGTCAATTTCAAACAAAAACACATTTAAATTATAAGAAACAAATTAACACTAATGTTAGGATAATAAAATTTGCATTTTGTTCTTTAAAACAAGAAAATTTTGTAAAAACAATTTGGTAGTAACGAATTGCAGTGTGGTTGCTACGAACTGTCAAACTCTATTCGCGTTCCACATACCATCCACACTAAAACGAATAAATTGTTCGCGCGCAACTTAACCTCAAAATTATAACACTCTTGTTTTGTTTTTTTGTGTGAAAGGTCATGGCTGAGGAAAATATTTAAACGAAATTGACACTTCGTCGCTGTTTGCGAATAGAAATAAAGTTCATGTGAAAGAAAAGTCAAAATATGCGAACATCCAAAGTTCGCAGCTCGTAGTTCGTAGCTCATGTGTAAGATGCTTAAGTGTTTAGGTTTTCTCCGAAGATGAAAAAAAGTTTTGTATCTCTTTTGATCTGGCTATAAATTGCAAGGCTTTTATTATAAACTTGAGTATAATTCCTATATTTGGGCTAGTGTCCCAATAATGTACTTGTGTCTTTTGGACGGTATTGAAAACAGAGCTCTAAAAATTATAGGGTTTTCTTATTAAGACATTTGCTACTCTTGACACTGCCATTACATTCCGCCTCAAACAATTCAACCCGTAATACCCGTTACTCTAGGAATGTCCATCAGTTTACCCTTGAGCCCAATTTTTTACGTATTGTTAAGTACAGAGATTCTTTCTTTAAACGAAATATACGCATGTGGAATTCTTTACATGGCTCAATATTTACCCTTCATTAAAATGACATTCTCTCCACAAAAGGCATTTAAAATACGATTACCTGTACCTATCCCAAACACTATTGAATATTTTGGCGTGATGTAAGTTTGTGTCCCAATCCACAACTATCTCTTGGTTTCGTAGTGTAGTCGTACCCAAGGCTTGGATTTAAAGTTTTCTCGGAAAGGTGGCAATGGATGGCGTTGGGACAACGTTCTTGTGATTAAATTTTAAAAATATTGTTAATTGATGTACATTGAAGTATCTTTTTCTAAAAGAGAAAGTGTCAACACTGTTTTGTATTCAATAGCAAGCTCTTAATGTTTCCAAAAAAAAGCTTAAAAGCATTAAAATTAAATACTTCAACCAACTTAAACTTTAAAGTTCAAACCACACCTAGCTTTGAAGTGGTTCTGGGATAAGCTTAAACTTTTGTTGTGGAACATTCTATGCATTGTTTGTTGGAATGTAGGTTTCGATTTCAAACCCTACGACTGCGACATTAGCTTACACCCATACATTTATAATAAACCCACCCCGGAAAGGATTTTATCCTGCGATGTTTATGTGTTTTGTGAATGTTTTTTGGGGAATGAAACAAAAACGAAAACATCCTCCATCGCTATCGCGCACACTACCAAAAACCAGTGTAGTAAGTGAAAGGCTCTTTTTAGATTTGGATAGGGAACCATTCCTTTGCCCAGTAAGGATATAGTTCAGTGTGTTGCCAACCATCCCATCGTATATATCTTTGAGAGGACTTTCGCTAAGCGTCGGATCGGAACGAAACTTACATTTTCTACTTTTACTTTTCAAAAAGGTTCGGTTTTGAATTCTAGTACCTTATTTATTAGTGTTACGGTGAGCGATTGTTAGACTTACGGAAGCAACCTTAAGTATTTAAAGATAAAAGATTTTCATCTTACATATTTGAAAAGTTATTGTTCGCAGACGTATAAGAAATTGTTTTCGACAGTTGTGCAGCTGTCCTCTCAAAAAGTGCTCCCAGAATCCAGACAAGACTACTTTCGCTTTTGATTTTCGTTCGTCGTTCCTGGAAGGTCATAAACGGCTTCAAAATTAATTACTCAAAGTATCACCACAACGCTATGTCCTTATCGGCCATAGCAAAGGTAAGTCACAATTTAAAGCGTCATCCACATCGTCATCGCCATCGCTTTCGTCTGTCCTGTCTGTTTGTCTGTCGTCTGCTTGCATTTTGTCGCTCGGTAGCTGCGGCTGTCGCTGTCGCTGTCTCACAGCTTTCCACATGTAGCTGAAATATAATACCTCCATCCTTACATTCTATTTGCAGCAGGTTCAACACAGGCAAGGGACGCAACGCATTGATATTTTTATTTTAATTTAATGTGTGAATAAGTACTCATAATCGAACTTAATATGTACCTTTATATGTATGAAGCAAAAGCAATCTAGTTTGTTGGTTTATGGAACAGCGAACAGGAATAGGGAAAAGGAAGTAGGGATTCTCACAAGGATAACACATCTGGCGCATGCGTTGTGTTCGCGAATTTTGACATGACCAACGGCAATGACAACCAAAGCCGGCATTTTTTTTATTCTTTTGTTTCGTTTCTTTCTTTTGCCGTTCCTTATTGCTTTGTGGAGGGAGATTGTGCCCTGCCGTTGCTTTGTATGTTGTGCTTTTTTGTGCACAAGGATGATGTCCTTGACGCCTTGCTTAGAGTTCCTCCAAATTTTCTCGGGGTTATTGCCCTCTGTGTGAGCCAAATATTTAGGTACCTCGTGCCTCGTGCCTCGCTCCTACTTTTTAGCCTGCCTTACAAATTATTCTTGAAATCAGTATCAGTTCAGTTTCAGTTCATTCGCCTTTTGTATCTACATACATATATACCTAGCTAAATAAGTTTGTGTATCTGTGAATAGCTCCACTTCCCAACATTAACTTTATTGTAGAGGTTGATATACGCACGGATAGGGAATGTATCTAGATATGTATATGTGTTTAGATATTAAATAATTCGGATCAAGGAAAAGAAAAGTATATGAATCTCGTAAATAGGTACGCATGTTTCCTTATATACCCCTAAATGTAGGTAGGTATAGGTATATTGTTGAATTTGAACCCGAGTTTTGAGGTGAATGACCCGATATGGTAGGTAGGTAGGTACTTATATGATGTTGGTAGGTACCTACATTAATTTTGATGAAGGTGCAGGTTCTGATGGGTTTATCCAAAAATTTGTGTTAGGATAGGGAAGAATGTTTTGAGAAAATTTGCGGTCTTCTTGTTTGGAATGAGGCTATGAAAAGCATTCGTTTTTTTTTTTCGTAGGTAGGTATTTGTTTCTTTCAAATTAGTGAGAGCAAAAATCTTTTTGATAGACTATCATCACATTGACATAGGATAGATATTTTGAAGTTTGATCTGAATGGCCAATTATTAAGAAATTAATGGGTATTTTTAAATTGATTTCAAATACTTACCTATAGTTTTTGACCTTTTGTTTTTTTAATAGCAACAATTTCAATCTTAAAATAAGACAAATTGATTTCTATTATGTAATGAAGTTCACATACAGCGACTTACAGCATATTTGACTAAGTGTTTATTTCCAAAATCAAAAAGAGCGTATCTTGAAAGGTTTTTGTGAACAGAAAAAGAAGATAAGAAAATTATGAAAGCAAAAATGAAGATTCTTTTATTTATCGAACCAATATATTTCGTTCATTTCAAGACCTCAATAAATGCGAGAAAGATTTCGGATCGTTTAGAAACTGTTTTTGCTGATAAAGGTCTCACACGAAGAATTGGTTTGTTGAAGACGTTATTGAAACCGAGTTGAAATCTTGTAATTCTGTAGATGCGTATGGAATGATCGCATCAGGAGATAGAATCATTGTTGTTTGCTGGGCTAGGTGATCAATATAAGATTGATCATGGGTTTGGAAAGCTCTAGACTTCGAACTTAGGGAGATTCAATACAAACAAAACTACTAAAATACATAAAAGATGATGTCTTTGAATTTGGTGTTGATCCAATCAGAATCAAAAGATAGAATTTTGAAAGAGATTCATTTCATAAGAATAATCAATTTTAAACGATTAAGTTAAAATGTAAACAAAAGTGATATTACGCTAAAAAATTGTCCAAATAAATTTAAAACTGAAGACAGACGTGGAAAGCAAGTTCTTTTTACATCTTTATTAACGGTTTTTATAAATCAAAAAAACTGAAAAAAAATTTGTCACCTCGAAAATTTTACGACTAAAATATGATTTCATCTCCAAAAAAACTTTTTGCAACGAAAAATAATGTTTTTGAAATCTGATAAAATTTTGAGAAAAATCTAATTGACAGTTTTTTTATAAAAAATAAAAACATTACTCAAAGTTGGTAAAAATTGATTTTCGACTCAAATATCTTTCAAAACTCTGAGATATTGGCTTTAAACTACTTTAATCTTTCAAAAAATATTGTTGTCGACATTCAGTAAAATTTTGAAAAAAATCGGATTGACAGTTTTTGTACACAAAATTAAAAACCTAAAAAAAAGTTAACAAAAGTTGGTAAAATTTGATTTTCGACTCAAACATCTTTTCAAAAATTTGAGATTATGGCTCCCATTATTTTAATTTATAACAAATATTGTTTTTAACACTCGGAAAAATTTTGAGAAAAATCGAATTGACATTTTTTTTACAAAAAATAAAAACCTAAAAAAAAAACAATACTAAAACTTGGTAAAAATTTACTTTCGACTCAAATAGCTTTTCAAAAATTAAAAATATTGGCTTCAAACTGATTTTATTTCACAGAAAATATTGTTTTCGATATTCAATAAAATAAAATCTACAAAAAAAAGTACGCAAATTTGATAAAAATTGATACATGTAGACAAACTTTTAAGCAAGACAAATCGACAGACAGGATGGGAAGTTATCAGTGTAGGTCGCATCCCAGCCTCTTTTTTCAATTTTAAATCATGAAAGAAGCCATGTTCATTTACTCGGGAGCTTCAGAACATTATGGTTTAAAAATGTAATCATAGTCAAAAAGGGAGAATTCGCCGTTGCGGATGCTTATAACTTGGACGTAGAAGCAAAAGGAGATGTCCATTTAGGAATGTTGGTTAAAAGCACTAACGGTAAAATAAAGTTTTATTTGTACCGAAATTGTTTGCGATTTTTGTTTCCGTCACCCAAACGACACAAATGGCTTTATTGTTGAATTTCAAGAAGATAAAATTAATAAATTAAAGAGGCTGGGATGTGACCCACACTGATAACTTCCAATCCCGTCTGTCGATTTGTCTTGCTTACAAGGTTTATATGTTATTGTGTAATACGATTTTTCTCAAAATTTTACCGAATGTTAAAAACAATATTTCTTATGAGACAAAATTAGTTTGAAGCCATAATCTCAATTTTAAGAAAAGGTATTTGAATCGAAAATCAATTTTTACGAACTTTTAGTAAAATTTTGTTTAGGTTTTTATTTTTTATAATAAAAAACTGTCAATTTGATTTTTCTCAAAATGTCAAAAGATGTCAAAAACGTTATTATACTTATTGCACACAATTATTTTGGAGATAAAATCATTTTTCGTTCGTAATATATTTGAGGTGACAAATATTTTTTTTTTTTCAGTTATTTTGATTTATAAAAAATTCAAGCGTTACGCTGTTATCTTATATAAACGTACAAAACGATCAAAATATTTTGAACCGACAATGTAGGTGAATTTTGTTATGTATTTGACAGTATTTTTAGAAAATGTGGAACAAGGCCTCAAACAACAGTTGCTTCTACGCCTCAGCATTATGACAAAGCCGAAATAATAAATCACACTCTAATTGAAAAATCGAAATGCATGATTTCTGATGCTGGTGTTGAAAAAATGTATGGAGAGAAGCCTTATTTTTTAAGTCTTACTCGGCAAATCGAATTCCAAGTAGATAGATTGAAGATTTCAAAACATTTGGGGAGATCAGGTCAGGCAAAAAACTAGATGTTTTTCATTTGCGGATATAAACAGTGATGGTGAATGTCCCTCAAGAAAAGAGGAAGAAGCTTGATGTTTAATCGGTGAAATGTGTGTTGTGTTGTGTTGAGTTTTATTTTGATTTTGATGAGTTCAGTTCATCCCGAGCCGGCTGTACTGTCAAGAATAAGTTCTAGTTCTGACCTCGCCACAGAGATAAGTTTACATTTCCCATATCTAAAGGCAAGATATATATTTTTATGTAAATTTATATTTATCGTATTAATATCCCACTCCTCACATTAACAAAAATAAAAAGTTGGTAACTAAAACTTTTATATACATACATAACCTATAGCTTAAACAAAAGGGTAATTCATAAAATGATAGGCTTTAAGAACAAATGTTTTCATTTATCTTATCGAACATTTTATGTATCTTTATTGTACCTACATATATAGTACATAGGCATATTTACAATACATACTAACGCACACATACTTTCGTCTATAACAATAAAATGAATCCTGAATGCTGATAGAAAGTTGAATGACCGAGAAAAATCATTAATATACATTTATGTATGTATGTATGTACTGTAAAGTGTACACTGTACACAACATATACAAACATGTAGGTAGGCTACATGGTTTAGAGTACATTTTGTTTGTATCTTATATAGGAAATAAGATATGAGATTTCGGCATAATTGAAAAAAAAAACTTTACTGAGATAGTACCTACTTCTTTATGTACTTACTTGTGTACAAACATGTAAATTCATCAAATGGCTTAAAAGTGCGATATGATTTTTGAATTCAATCTGACTTTCTGAACTCAAAAATCACATAGGAAATACATATACAAATTAATTTCAATCCTTTAGGTAAAAAACAAATTGATTTGTCCATTTTGTATGTGAAGCACACAATTACAAACGTTTAAAAACTGAAACTGAAAATAAGTAGTTTATAAATTAAACCCAAATGAAATGCTGATGTAACTTTTTAAAAAATTCAGTTTTCAAACCTTGGGCAGCAGAAATGACTTAATCCTTAATTTGACAATTTTGGTTTTATTGCACTATTATGAAAAAAGTAAATGATATTTTTCATGTTATAACATTAATAACGTAAATTGCATCCATTTGTTTTCCAAAATATAAATAATTCTAACTGGTTCCAAATTAAGGGCTTCGGCATTGTTTAATGCTTCAATACTTTAAAGGATTTGATTCTTCGCCAACTGCAATTGAAAGGAAAGTATCAATTTGTGCTCCGATTTTGACTGTTCCGATGGTGTCAGCACAACTAGGGCTTCATCGACTAATTTCTCCATCTGGCTCAGTCCCTAGCTATAGATGTTTTCAGTTGCGCGCTGCAAGTGGTGTGAGGTCACATTCCACTTTTGCGCTCCACTTGATCCGCGATCTTCCTCTACTACGCTGTCCCGTGAATGTGGATTCGAAGACTTACCAATGCTCCGGTTTCCATGCCCACTTTTACCCTTCTGGCTAAGTCTACTTCGTTTTGAAGCCCGTACAGCTCGTCGTTAAATCTTCCCCTCCCTTCACCGTCAACGCCTACAGGAGCGTAGATCACGCGAAGAACTTTTCTGTCGAAACGACACAAGGTGCTTTCATCCCCTTTTGTCATAGTCCATGTTTCTGCACCGTATAGCAGGACGGGGAATGAAGTCCTTAACTAAGTTACGTGTGTCGATAGTGACGTTTTCACCAAGACGTCGGTGTTGTAGGCCCTTTCTTGATGACAAGATGTACTTTGTTTTTCCTTGATTAACCGTTAAACCCATTTTCGCCGCCTCTGTATTGACATCATTGCTGAGTTCTAGTAATTGGACATACTTTTGAAAGATAGTGCTTTTAGTGTCGACGTGGGGGCTCTGCACTATTCTTTCTATTCTTTAAAGGACGATGTTAAGGGAATAGCATGACAGCGCATCACTTTGTCTTAAGCCTTTTTTGACATCAAAAGGTTCGGCTAAGTTGTTTAAAACCTTTTATGGAGCAGCGTGAATTCTCCATGGTCATCCTGCACAAACGGACGTGTTTGGCAGGGATGCCAAAACTAGGCATGGATCTATACAGCTCGTCCCTGTGAATGCTGTCTGTCATGTATGGCCTTGAAATCGATGAAGAGATGGTGGGATGTTCTTGGATTTTTCCAAGATCTGCCGTTATGACAATACTTGATCGACTAAAGACTTTCCTGGTCTAAAACCACACGGATGAGGACATATCAGGTTGTTGGCATGGGCTTGGGATATTCACATATTACGGCAGAGAAGATTTTGTAAGCGATGTAAAGTAGATTGATGCCTCTATAGTTGATGCAGTTTAAAGGGTCTCCTTTCTTCAGTATGATGCAAACAATACTAAGGTTCCGTTCATCGGGCATGCTTTCTTCTGACCATATTTTACAGATATGTGGGTGCATGCTCCTAATCAAATTATCTCCAGCCGCTTGGAAGAGCTCGGCATTCAAGCCATCTGTTCCAGCAGCTTTGTTAGACTTCAGCTTAAATATGGTAATCTTTACTTCATCTAAGTCGGGTTGTTGGCTTTCGTTTTAAATGCCTCTATCATGTTTCAACATCTCTAATATATTCAGAAAAAAAAAATAATGCAATATGATGTATTCTTATTACAAGTATTTTTTTCAAAAAGAAACAATGCATTTGAAGTTAAATTAGCTTTGTAAATAAATTTGAAACATGTTAATGATGAAATTTAATTTTTACTGAACAGCTGACTGCAAAATGCCAACAAAATTCCATTGATTGCGTTCCAATTTTATACTGTTCCGATGACATTATTAAACAAATTTGAAATTACTCATGAAAATTAATAGGAAAAAAAAGGTACGAAGCTCCAGATTACTAAATATACATATAGTTGAATGACGCTCATTATCAGTAAAACATTTCAGATTCCTGCTATTTTAATTTTTACTTAAGGATTTTACTGATAGCTATAACCGACCTTTAAGATTTTGACGGCAGAATGACGTTTGAAATCGTTTATACCTTCCTTTCACTAAGACCTGCGCAATTTCACCCTTCTATCTCTTAAACGTTAAGTTTATTAACAACAATTGTATGACAGTTTTGATAATGAGGTTTAACATCATTGTAGCTAATTAACGGAGGTAGTATTGTAAACAAAATATATCAGATGTACAAAAAAAGTAGTAATAGAAATATATGAACTATTATGTTTACCTACAAGTTTTTTCCGAAAAATATCTATAATTTTCGAAAAATGTTGATACCATTTCTTGTCTTTTAGTGGTCAATTATAGCTATCATTGATGTTATCATTGAAACCAATCATTGGAATTTTTTTCGACAGCTTGGATATAGTTTTCATTGAAAATTTCTGTCATTGGACACAAATTTCCTGATGGGAATTATGAACTTCCTGATTATAAGCAAGCATTTGGGGTAAACAGAAATTTCTACTTCACATTGACGAATTAATTCATAAGGCCAACTCTGCATTTCTGTCATTGGACACAAATTTCCTGATGGGAATCATGAATTTCCTGATTATAATCAAGTATTCGAGGTGAACAGAAATGTCTACTTCCATTGGGAAAATCCTTTGACCTTACCCCCTTCGTGATCACCTGCGTCTTTTAAACCTCAACTCATTACAGGAACGGAGTGAAATTGCTGACATACTGTTCCTACATCGGCTTCTCTCTGGCTCAGTTGACTGCTCCCCTCCTCTAATTCCATTTCTTTTAACACTAACACCCGCAACCTGAGGAACCCTCGCCTCTTCTATTTACCAACTCATCACACCTCCTATGGCCTTATGCTTCGGTTGTTCAATTCGAATCCAAATTCATTTGATTTCAACATCAGTACCTATAACCTCAAATTCCTCTTGGCCCACACCCACGCATAGTTATGAAGCGAAATAAATTATGGTTAAGCCCCCATAAAATTAAAATTGAATTAGAGTTGGTCATCGCTGGGTGGAACGATTTTCTTTTCAAATGTGAAATCAACAATCAGCTGTCCATTGAAAACGATTTCATCATTGAGAAATTAAAAATAAACTAAACGAAAAGTCCTTGGTTAATAATAATGCAATTTTTAGAAGAAACAAATCTACTCGTACAACTCATCTGCTTCAAACATAAAAAATTTGTCTCTATTTCAAATCTCGAAACAAAATTTTTAATTATGAAAACCAATGATAGCTATAATTGGCCCCTTCGACAGAAACATTTTCAGAGCTTTTTTATATTTATTTAATGGTAACTCTGGATCTATTTTTATTAAACTTTCAAAGAAAGCATTTTTATCGTGTAAGCTTTCAAAGGTTTCTATCTGACAGATCGGAGAGATCGCTGGTAATGTTTACTTTAGAAAGCTATTTCCATACCTAGAGTTCATTTTGTTTTTGTTTTTTTTTTTTTATCAAGTAGAACTCTGATAAGATTCAGATTCTATTCTCAAAACTCAAGTAGAACACAATTTTAATCCACTACTAATAAACAAATACATTCCTGTTACACTGGTTTGCTGCATATTTTACCAAGAAAATCAACTGCTGCTACAACTTGAAAAGTTGATCTTCATAAATAAATAATTTATTTAAATTTTGTTGTTCTGTAAAATTAAAATTCAGTATGTCTTCTATAGCCATACGCTCAGCACCTAGTTTATTCTCAAAATAATTTCAAAGAATTTGTTTAACATAAAAAGAGTTAATAAAATGTCTTCTATTTCATCCGAGAAGCCGATACTATACTCCTACTGCGGAGTTCTTGTTCATGGCGGGTGCGTATCGCATTGAACTTGAGGAGATACCATATGATATAAAGCCAATTAGTCTCATCAAATCTGGTGGTGAACAGCACTGCAATGAGTACCGTGAAGTCAATCCCATGGAACAAGTTCCTGCTCTTCAGATTGGTAAGTCGTGACTTCTATATAAAGTGTTATCTTCCATTCGTGATTTTGTATACTGATTTAATTTTGTATTAAAAGATGGACACACCCTGATTGAATCAATTGCGGTGATGCACTATCTCGAAGAGACAAGACCCCAGCGACCTCTTCTACCACAAGATGTCCACAAAAGGGCTAAGGTTCGTGAGATATGTGAGATTATTGCATCAGGTATACAGCCCCTGCAAAATCTTATCGTTCTCATACACGTTGGCGAAGAAAAGAAGAAGGAATGGGCTCAACACTGGATTACGAGGGGCTTCCGAGCCGTTGAGAAGGTACTATCAACATCAGCTGGAAAATTCTGTGTCGGCGACGAGATTTCCATGGCCGATTGCTGTCTAGTTCCTCAAGTTTTCAATGCCAGACGGTATGTTACTCTAGTTACTTTCAAGATTTCAATAATTATAACTTTTTTTTAATCTTTTGATTAGATTTCATGTTGATCTTCGCCCATATCCCATTATTTTGCGCATCGATAGGGAATTAGAGAGCAACCCAGCTTTCCGGGCAGCTCATCCATCCAATCAGCCAGATTGTCCCCCAGAATTGCCAAACAAATAAAATAATAACAAATGACTCAAATATATTGATTGTGCTTTTTTATGAAATTTAATTGCACTTAAAACTACAAAACATACTAATTTTTAAATATCATGCTTAAAATAACGTTTGTTTACCTTTTTTATAAAATAAAAATAACAACCTTTCGGAAAAACTTAAAAGATTTCAAAAATCATAAATATCTGTGGTCACAAATTTATAAAAAAAAAATAAATATAAAAAATGTAATAATATGTAAGAATTTTAAACTTATTAAATAAGTACCTATAATCTTAATTAATAAAAACAAAACACAAAACAAAAGAACGCAATTCAGGGATTATTCTACAAATTAAAACAAAACACACAAATAAATGTTTATGAAACCTATTTACCTGTTCAAAACAAAAAAAAAAAAAACAAATAAATTTAACAAGATAATCTCAGTCATTAATTATTATCAATAATAAATATTTAAAAAAAATACAATACTGAAATAATAGAAGTTTCAACTAATTATTTTTTTAAATTTAATGAGAACGAAATTCAGCTAAAATGCAACTTCAACAAATAATTGTCAAAAATAATTTGCTTAAGGTTGAAAAATTTATTTTTGGTTGAGTAATTTTAATTATTTTTGAGGTTCATATTTTTAAATGTCTTTATAGTTTTCTTTGAAAATATTACATGTAAATGTTGATACTATACAAGTGCAAGAATAACCTAACTCGAAAAACAGCCGAATAAATTATTTCATGCTTTAGATTGATTTAAAAAATGTTGGCTTTGCAAAAATATTAAACAAAACAAAAAAAATATTAAAAGAGTATGTTAAAGGTAATAACTAGGTAAAAAGCACTCTATTATGGAGCTATATTTTCATTCCATCAAATACATAACGATAGTAAGACATTTTAAATGACTTTAAACATTCAGGTAAAAATAAATAAAATTAAATTTTGCACAATTGCATTTTTTCAAAAAACATTCAAATAACATTCAAAAATAAAATATTAAAGATGATAGGCCATTCAATTTGAAAGCATACATGTATTATTACGAAATGAAATAATTATAATTTAACAAAAATAAAATGGAAAAATATTGTGATTGGATTCAAAACCATTAATACATATAATAATTAAGCATTTAAGAAGAATAAAACTTGGACAAAGTCTCAATATTAGAGAATATTATGTGTTTTATTTATGTTCAAAAATGATTTACAAACTTTATTATTATTTATTACTAGCAAACCCGGCGAACTCTGTTTCGCCACCAGATGGCTTCTTTTTTGTAACATTTCGTTTTGGGATTAAAAGATGAAGAAAAATTATTTTTTTTTTGTTTTATATTTGAAAAGGAAAAATTTTATTTCATTTCACAACAGTAATGAATTCATTTCGATTACAAAAATGAAGTGTAATTTAGTTGAAATTCTCTAAGTAAAAAAGTGAATCCAAAGTAAATACTAAATCGAAGCGTTATACTTGTCTGCAAATTTACGTTTCATTGAAGTGCTCTTTGGTAAACCACATTTTCTGACGTTAACACAAACAAAGCGAATGGTTTCCCAACTCGTGAACACGCAACGTATAGCTGCCCATGTGAAAAACAATGATTTTCTAAATTTATCCCGCAAACACTAAGCGATTGGTCTTGCGACTTGTTAATTATCATTGCGAACGCAAAGCGAACCGGAAATTGCAATCGTTTGAAGTCAAACGGAAGATCAGTCGGAATCATTGGTATTCGAGGAATACATACATTTTCACCTGCTTACTTTCCGTTAATAATGGTTGCCTCAATCAAATTCGGCATAAGTCTTTTCACCGCAAGTCGAGTACCGTTGTAAAGTCACGGTGGATTCAAATTACGCAAAATCATAATAACTGAACCAACTTTGAGTTGCAAGTTATGTGGTGGAAATCCTGGTAACTCCAGAGAATTCAAAAACTCCGTTGGATAATTTACAACATCATCGGGATTTGTTATGGAATCAACGGATTTGTACGTCACCAAATCGCCAGCGATTTTTGATTGAATGGTGAAATTCAGTGCGTGTACATAATTATTCTTTGCGATGAGAATTGCTCGTTGACTCAACCAAGCATAATTCTGATAATTCTCACTAATGTTTGGGAAAACATTTTCAATAAGAGCTAATTGAGAGTCTACAAATCGGCAAAAGTCGTTGGTAAGAGTAATTAATCCATTTGTCGCATCAACTGGCACTTATTCATTTCCAACAGCTAACAATTGTTTGGAAAATTGTGCAGCACTTTGATCATTTTGAAGTTAAACTCTCATATTAGTGGTTGGCGATAATGTTTTTACGTTATTCCACACAAGTGATGCCTTCAGGCAAGCATTCAATTCATCTGCAGGCGTTCCACGGGGAATTACTGGTAACGTCTGCCTGAAATCGCCTGCCAAAAATATTATCAAGCCGCCAAAGATGTTGTTACTTCGTCGAAGATCCTTCAGTGTGAAGTTAAGTGCTTCAAGTGATTTCTTATGTGCCATTCTGCACTTATCCCAAACAATGAGTTTGCATTGCATCAACAATTTTCCCATTGCACTGGATCGGGAAATATTGCTTGTTGGAGTATCAATTGTGTTTAAATTGAGTGGCAACTTAAGCGCAGAATGTGCAGTACGACCGCCATCTAGTAGAGTTGCCGCAATTCCTGATGTTGCTAACGCCAAAGCTATGTCACATCTTGATCGAATAGTGGACAAAATCAATGAACTGACAAATGTTTTCCCTGTTCCACCATGTGCGTCCAGGAAGAATAGACCACCAGTATTATTGTCCACCGCTTGCATTAATGTTTCGTATACTTATTTTTGCTGTTCATTCAGCAACGGCACATTAATTCGAACGAATTCCTGCAATGTATCAACATTGTATTGCAACTCTCGATTTAATTCTTGGTTCAATGCATCGTGCATCGATCGATTTGGCGCAATCATTCCTACTTCAATCAGTAGCTTGTTTGCAATAGTCAAGCATTGATCCTCAATCAGAATCATTCCTTCATTGTAGATTTCATACGTTATTTGAAGTCGATATCTCTGACGTTTCTAGAGATATGGTTGACTAAAAAAGGTTCCCAAAAGTAAGCTTTGGTTTAGAATATAGGGCCCTTGAAACGTCAAAAAATTTAAAAAATTTCAATTCCACAAATCGGAAATTTTACAATAGCTTTATATGGAAAGCTAAACGGAGTTCAACGCTTTTCTGTTGAAATTTTTCCTGAATTTTGTCTGCTATAAACCTCACGGAGCCCCAGACCTTTCCAACGAATGCAAACCCGTGGAAATCGGTTCGTGCGTTCTGGAGTTATAGCGTCAGGAAAGAAAACCCGACTTATTTTTATATAGTAGATTAAAATAGAAGTGTATGTAAGTTATTAAAGTTTAAAAAAAAAAAAACTCGTGCTTTTATAAATTGCAGTCGTCGTTGTCAATGGGGTTTAAAACAAGTGATTTTAAAAAAGCCACAGTTCAAGGCTTTGTATATAATCATACTTATTTTTTCAATTAATAGGGGAGAAATGTACACTATAAAAATATAGGATGCAACAGCTAGGATGCCCATTAATTACAATGGAGAATGTTCTGTCAGCTTTATATTTCAATGATTTTTCAATTTATAAAACACCTACGAGATTAAAATCCTGTGAAAAAGGAACTTCTGATACTTGTGTACAAATAAAATTTCGAACAACTTCAAGACACTTTGCAAACATACTCGTATCAATCTTTTGGGGTAGAATTCTCATCAGGGGGAAAAATACATACATATGTATACCATATCTGAGAAGAAGCCATTTTTCTGTTAGAGGATGAGGCAACTTTTTATTTTGACAGGAAATCAAGTCTTGTTTTTTGTATGCCTCTAAAATTCAAAAAAAAAATACCTCCAAATGAGCATTGTACGATTTTAACAAAATCAAACAATCCCACTTCGTAAAACCACCACAACAGCTGCTTAAAACAATGGAGTCTTATAGCTACTAACATTTCTTAAAATTAAGCAATTATTTTATTTATTTGATATAAAATACAAAAAATATTTAATGTCAAACAAATTTCTGTTTTCATATTTCATAGTTTTTTTTTATTGAAATTTTATGAAAAATACTATCAAACTATTTAATTTTACTAAAGTTTTGAATCGTGCCCTGGTAACGTTCCATTTAACTTGAAAAAACTCTTTTAAAGGCAATAAATAAATAAACATTCATAAAAATAAATAAATCAACAGTCCGTTGAGGGCCTAGTGACTAACAATTCTCAACCATTCCTGTGTGCGAGTTCTGTTATCAGGGATGGAAGGGACCTACAGTTTTAAGCCGAATCCGTAGAACTAATTTGGGAAAGCACTTTTTATGACAAGAATTACTCTTGGAGGATTTGTCAATTGCTGGCAAGAGGCAGTACCCGTGAAAAAAATTTTTGGATGGCACAGGCAGGGATTGAACCCAAAACCTCTGGCATGACAGACTGACGCCACGGTTACTACAATACCCGTTAAACAGAACACGGTATGGTGGGACAATCAGAACACACCGTTGCTATCAGCGCTCTGATACGTCAAACAGAAAGCGGCCAGCTTTCGGTGCTCTGCTGACTCAGTTGTAAGAGTCTCGCTTGTAGTCAAAATTCTCCATCAAAAATATGTAGCATTCCTTCTTTTTGTGATTTAAGCATCTGAAAACCAATAGTTGTGGAAATATAAAGTTTGGTCTAAGCCTATCCCACCAGCTTTAAGATTATTAAATCAGAAAAAAAGGAATGGATTTTTTGTTTGAGACTTTTAACCGTAAGCGGTTAACTTAGGTCGATTGTTTGCTAACAAATTTACTAGCCGTATATATAAGAAATGATGTTGTATACCAACTTCAACCAAAATATGGTTTGTGCTCTAACTCAAACTTTAACTTCATGTGATTAAAATTTACGGGAAATAAGCACCACGCATGTTTTCTATATCGAAGTCAAAATCTGGACTGGAATTAAACTTTTTACGAATATGATGCTCTGTCCCACTCCATCCAAAGAATTGTTGCCCATTATCCTCAAACCGAAATCGTCATTGCGGGCGGAGAAAGGTGTGTTGGAGACGATCCAACTCGAATTATTGACAATGAAGATCAATCCGTAAACTCCCTCAACTTGTTTTTACCTCTGACCCTAATAAATACACAATCAGTGTATTACCGCCTCTAACCACATCAGACCATTGTATCGTATCTGCAATTTTCTCATGTCAAAAAAAAGCCAGTTAAAGAAAAAACAACTATAAGAACCATTTAACTGGTCACGATAATGACAATGAGAAATTATATCATGAATAGGGAAAAATTTATCAAACAAAAAGAGAACTCATGGTTTGATTCGAACTGTAAAGAGGTTATTAGGATCAAATATGTAAGTTTCCGCTGCTATAAAGCCAACCCTACTGAGGAAAACTGGAATAAGTTCAAACAACTAACGGTCATATTGGACGAACCAAATTTCCATGACCAGCAATTACAGCAAAAAATACTCCAATGTCCCAAAGGTAACACGCTACCAGAGACTGTCATGAATCCTCCTGTTCCTTAGAGCGTAAACGATTTTATGGGACAAATCTTCTTTCAAACTCGTGCAGTTTCAATAGTACTGAAAGACCTTTACAAAGACAAATCTTCGGAACTATATTATTCTACAGAGCTGTTCTTTAACGCTGGCTAAACCACTGCCTGAGCTTTTCTTTACATTTGTTTGGAGAAAGTAACATTATTGCACTTGATATTTCAAAAGCATTTGATAGAGTTTGGCATCAAGCTCTCTTATCGAAAATGCGTGCTTTTGATATTGATACATTTGTCTTCGTTGGATTAGAGACTACATTTCTATAACCGTTTAATATAAGTTGTATTGGATGTTTTCAGGTTTAAAATTCTTAAAATAAATGCTAGAGTTCCCCAGGGTTCCGTTTTTTCTCCGACTCTCTTCCTCATATTCATAAACGATCTTTTATCTGTCACTTCTTATCCATTAAACTGTTTCGCTGACGACTGTACTCTCAGCTTTTCAAATTAATTTCTAGATTCACATCCTTTGAACTTCATCGTTGTAGAACTTTAACGTATGTTAAGATTATTGAAATTCGATCTCGACAGCATTATCCAATGGGGAATTATTAACCGTATTATAGAATTTAATGTTTGAAAAACTCAATTCTGTCTCCTGTCGTTAAAGCGTGATTTACCCTTGATGTCACTATTCATGAGTGGCTTTTGCATCCAGGAAACGAATCAACTTTCAATACCAAAAATGCTGATAGGTACCTCTGATTTCTCTGACGGTGCAAGAAATTTTTCATCCCTTCTGATCTGGTTGTAATTTACAAAGCCTAAACTATCGATTAAACATTTGTTTGTACTAGGACAAGAACATTCGGGCCGTTAATTCTAGTGACCCGAGTATGTTTCCGCAAATTAACAAGATCTTGAAAAGGAATGGTCAGAACGACCTTCCTTGTCTTAAGCTTCAGAGGACGACAGAGAACAGGGACGTAATTCTGACAGCAGGAATAGATCCAGGAGACGCCATCTTGGACGATGACTTCTTTGTTGTCGAAGATCCGCAGGAGAAAGGAGATGCGGTGGGGGCTGCTTTCCAGCAAGTGTACAAGGTGAATTATAGCATTCGCCCTAATCACGACCAGGGAAATAGAGCCCTGCAGCACTAGTTCTACCTGCGTAACGACATAACGTAGTGGTGCTCCGAGAACCTCGGTTTTACCAGGTTCAATGAAAACTTGGCAAATGCCATCATCGCCGAGCAAAACGGGACTAATACCCTATTAGTCACGAAGATAGAGCTCCAGCTCACCTTCGATTCATTAAAGAAAAAGAAGTCAGCAGGTGTCGATGGTATAGCCAACATTGTACTACGACATTTACCTCAGGAAGATGTGGACATTTATATCACACTGTTTAACAACGTTCTGAATAATGCATATTATCCGGTCCGTTGGAAAACAGCTGTGGTACATCCTCTCCCGAAAAAGGGAAAGGACAACTCCAATCCGGTTAATCTCCGGTCGATAAGTCTTCTGCCGAGTATCAGTAAGGTATTCGAGATGGTTATAAAAGAGCTCTGTCGAAGTGGGCTGAGAACAACAAAATAATTCCGGACAATCAGTTCGGCTTTAAGGAGGGACATGACACTATTCATGCTGCGTCTAAGCTTGTTTCTGATACCCATTGGAACTTATCTAATACGTTCATAATCTTGTCTTGTCTGGTTGACTTGGAGAAGGCCTTCGACACCGTATAGTAAGAGGGTCTGTATCTAAAGTCAACCAGACTTGGAATAAGTAAACCACTGTTGTATATGCTTTATGACATGCTTAATGGTAGACGGTTTATTGTCAAAATTGTCAATGTAACATCTACCACAATCTTTGATATTAAAAATGGTATTTAACAGGGAGCGGTTAATTCGCCGATCTTGTTCAGCATTTACATCAGTGATCTGATAGCGTAGCCGATGACCTAATTGCGTACAGAAAGGCCCCGACAATTGATGTTATCAAGACACTTTTGCAGGGTGACATGGCAATATTGCCATGACTGGAAGTTGAAAATCAACTTTCAGAAATGCGAAACTATTCTGTTGAGGACTCCGCTCTATGGAGCCTCAAGGGATACGAGAAAGAACTGGCAAAATCTAGTGATCGTTGGACCAAATCGACAGCCACTGGCGAATAAGAGTGTATTTAAGTACCTTGGCATCTGGGTGGATCAGTACTTGTATTTCGACAGACATATGAGTGCTGCTCTGGACAGAGCTAGCGGATCATTTGCCCTGACAAAACGATTGTTTTTTAGCAGCCGTCTTGACAGCAGGGTGAAGGTGATTTGCTACATGGCCCTTATCCGGCCGATGATTGCCTATGGGTGCCCGGTATGGTTCAACGTTGCCCCATCTCAAATGGAAAAGAATCGGGTGTTTGAGAGACAATGTCTGCTACGTTGCGTTGGACTGCAAAGAACACCAGAGTCGGAGTGCAAACATTACTATGCCAACCAGGTTCTATACAACAGAGCCAACATAAACAGAATAGATAATTTCTTGCTGAAGCTTGGTAGGGGTCACATGGCGAGAGCTGTCGACTCACAGCTTAATTTTTGGGGCTTACTACCCCAACAATGAGTACGATGAAAGTGCACGTTTAAGTGGCAACATTCCGCCCGAAGCTTTCCTCTATTTAGACAAACGTGGGCTGATACAGGATAGGGAGGCGGTTCCGCTAATCTACCACGTCAGCCGTAAAACTGTAGATAGGCGGCTCCTTTACAGTCGAGACGTCCTCGCACTGGACGGAGCTGAGCGCCTTTGGTTCAGTAGGACTGTTTCCGATAGGGACCGAAGAGATAGGGTGAGGCAGGAGAACCAGTTTTGGTGGCTTCAAATTGAGAATGTCATTTAAAGTTGTCTAGGGTGTTTGGTCTTTGCCGGCTTACGGTTACGACGTGGTTTCAAGAAAACCGGATTGACTTGTTACAACAGCCAGCACAATCTCCAGTTCTCAATCTCATAGAAAATCTATGGGAAATTGTAGATCGACGAATTGCAAGGATTAATTGCAAAAATAAAAAGATCTGTTTGATCAAACTATAAGCATTTGAATTGACTTCATGCTTGATTTGCTGAAGTGATTAAAAACAAGGGGTTTGCTAGCAAATACTTTTTTTTTTTTTTTTTTATCCGATGGAAATCTTCAAAAGACACTCGGTAAGAATCGGTGCCGAGTAGTGTGGGACTCTTACCGCACTAAAACCACCGGTGAATCAGGACCAATCTATGAAAGATCGACAAATGATTTTTATTTCTTAATTTTTAAATCGCATTGGGGGAAGTTTAAGGTTATAACACTTTCCCGTAGCTTTTAGACCATCAGCTCATGAGGCTTGGTTCTTCTTAATCTCCGAACATTGTCTCGTACATTTAATACGATCTCCATTTCAGAGTTAGTATGACTTTGCAGTCGCTGATTGTGTGATACAGCGTGTTTCTTAACCACTTCTGTAACCATTTCAATTTGAAGGTCACGATGTAGATCGCTATTTCTTATATACCAAGGGGCATTTATTATTCCACGAAGGACCTTGCTTTGGAATTTTTGGATGGGTTCAGCATTTGTTTTCTTTGTACAGCCCCATAGTTGGATGCCATATGTCCAAACGGGTTTCAATACTTGCTTATATAACATTAGTTTGTTCTGGATAGATAGGTCAGAGTTCTTTCCTATTAACCAGTACATTTTTCTGTACTTCAAGTTTAGTTCTTCTCTTTTCTTTTTGATGTGTTCTTTCCATTTAAGCTTTGCATCCAAATTCATTCCAAGGTATTTGGCGGTATTGGAGTAAGGTACTTCTGTACTGTTTATAAAAATTTGAACATTGTTTATGTTTTTGTTTGTAAAGTTTATATGCGTCGATTTTGTTTCGTTTAATTTGATACGCCATTTGTGCGTCCAATCACTAACTTTATCGACTGCATTTTGCAATTTTTGTGTAGCCTTCGTAACGGATTTATCTGGCACCAATATTGCAGTATCATCAGCAAAGGTGGCCATGATAGCGTTGATGTCCACTGGAATATCCCTTGTATATAACAGATACAGGGTTGGTCCTAGGACACTTCCTTGTGGTACACCGGCTTCAATTTTCTTAAGTTCCGAGTAATTTTGGTCGTACCGTACTCTAAAGAGTCGGTTCGTAACGTAGGATTTCAGTATTTCGTAGTACTGCCTGGGGAAGTCCCTATGCAGTTTGTACTCAAGTCCCAAGTGCCAAACCTTGTCAAAAGCTTGAGCAACATCTAAGAATACAGACGAGCATACTTGTTTTTCTTCAAGTGCCTTTTCCACAACATCCGTAATTCGATGCACTTGGTCTATCGTGGAATGTTTATTTCTAAATCCAAACTGATGGCTCGGAATTAGTCTTCTTTCTTCAATTATTTTGCTAAGCCTTTTCAGTAGCAGTTTTTCAAAAACTTTTGCCATGATTGGTATAAGCGATATTGGTCTGTAAGATGTAACTTCTGTTGGTGGCTTACCTTGTTTAGGTATAACAATGACTTCTGCAATTTTCCAATGATGTGGCACATATCTTAGTTTAAGGCATGCGTTTATTATAAATTGGAGTTTCTTGAAGGCTATAAGAGGCATTTCTTTCAGAACCTGAGCAGTTATAAGATCGTACCCTGGTGATTTTTTGTTTGACAACTTATGTTGACACATGCTTCTTACTTCTTTGAGCGTGACAAAAGGTATTTCACATTCGTCGTTTCTGTCAACAAACTGTAAGGGATCTGTAGCTGTGCTTGCTGGGAATGGCTTGAAACCATTCGCGAGATGTTCAGCGAAGAGATCAGCCTTTTGTTTCGGGTTTCCGATCCATTTACCATCATGAGATTTTATCGGCGGGTTTGTGTCTGAGGTCTTTTTAGGCGCTTAGCTGCTTAGCTGCTTTCCATAAGGAGTATTCTGTAGAAGCATCCGTCGTCAGACTTTTCAGGAATCTACTTAGTGAATCATTTTTAAACTCACAGATTCTTTTTTTTAATTCGTTGTTAAGACGGTTAAAAACTACCTTATTATCTGGGAATCTCGTGGATTGCCATTTTCTTCTAGCTCTTCTTTTTTACAATATCAACTCCTTTATTTCGATAGGATATTTTATTTCTTTTTCTCTCGCATTCGAAATAGTTGGAGTACTTTCTTCTGCAGCCTGCTGCACATCAGCAATAAATTGTTCTACTTCATGATCAATTTGTTCAATTGTTTGCATAGGGGATCTTAGGTTTATAAAATTTTCAAGTTTGTCTTTGAATTCCTTCCAGTTTGTTCTGTTATTCACGAGCTTGGGATTACTTTTTTCTATTATTTCTGTTTCGCTCAGTGATAAAATTACTGGAGTATGATCTGATGATAAATCGTAATTACCTTCGACACTTATATGATTTCTTTTAATACCTTTAACTACGAAAAAGTCTATAAGGTCTGGTATTTTGTTAGTATCAGATGGCCAATATGTTGGCGAACCAGAAGAATAAAATTCGCAGTTGTATTTTCGGCCTGCTTGGTATAGCCGTTTACCTTTTGTTGTTATGAGCCTAGATCCCCATTGGGTGTGTTTAGCATTGAAGTCGCCACCAACAAGGAAGTTATGTCCTAACAAATGTAGGAGTTCTGCATAGTCTTCTTCAGTTGGAGAGCGCCTCGGAGGGCAGTATATAGCTGCTATTTTAAATTCTTTCTTTTTTATACCAATACTAATTGTTGTTACTTGCATGTTTTCTCTAGTAAACTTTGGTTCTTCATAGTGTGTTAAGCACTTTTTTATAAGTATTGCTGATCCTCCCCTAGCTTTGTCAGCTGGGTGTGGAGCGTGATAACATGTATAGTTTGGTAATTTATTATCAAGACTTTGTTCAATAGCGAGGTGGGTTTCGGATACCAAACAAATGTCTATATGCTCTATGTCTAAAAAGATGTTTAGTTCTGATACATGCTGTAAAAGACCGTTTGCATTCCATGTTGCGATTTTGAGTGTTCTGTCCATCATTGTTTTTTTAAGAGCGACTTCTTCGCTTAGCTGTTTTATGTTTAAATCTTGTTGGTGAATCCTTTTCAGGATGAGTTCCAGCATTTCTTTTATAGAAGTTTCCTCATTCTTCCGGACATTTTTTACAATCTGGGAATAGGATTTATTTTCATCACTTTTGCTTAGTGCAATTGCTTTTCCCGGTTGATTTTTAGTAATGTTATCGACCGTTACTTTTTTGCTTTCAACAACTGGTTTTGTGTTGGTTGAGTTTCTAAACTTGTTCCCAGTTTTGTTTTTTCTTTTTGTGTCTTGGAACTTTTTTGCTACTGGACATCCTCTGTAACTTGCAGGATGATTGCCTTGACAATTAACACATTTCGCTTTCTGTTCTCTGCCCATGAGACAGTTTTTAGTTGCATGTCTGCCTTCGCATTTAACACAAGCGAACTCGCGATTGCAGTATTTTTGTGTATGCCCAAAGGCTTGACAGCGCTTACATTGTGGAACAGTTTTCGACTTTCGCAGTGGTTCAATTTTGACAGCTATGCCCATAATTGATTTAATACTGTAAATCTTATCGAGACTTTCTTTATTTTCAAACCTGAGCATAAATAAAGGTAGAGATCTCTTTTTTGTCGTTGATACCCCAGTGGAGTCTTTCACTATCTCATTTTTAATAAGATTATTGGCATCGAGAGCTTAAAAGCCTTTTTGTATAAGGTCTTCGACAATTTCTTTGGCAACACATGAAGAGTGAAGGCCTCTTGCTACTACTTTTATCGATCTTGTAGCTTTATTTTCGTACGAGTGCCACTGAATTTTCTTTTTGTTCAATTCTTCAGTGACAGATCTATACGCATCGGCGTCTTCAACAATGACTTTCCAATTGTCTTTATTGAATGATGTATATTTACATGCCTTATTCGTGCTAGCAAATACTAGCAATATTTTAGTAAGACCAAAAAAATATACATATGTTGCTTTGTTTTGAACAGCCTAATATTGAAATAATTGTGCTATATTTAATGAACTATACAAAAACAACTATTTTTTTTTATTTTCCATTAGAAACTGTAAATATTTATTTAAATTTAAAAAACAAAAGTATACAATAATTAAATCCTAAATTCGTTTTTTTTTTTAATTATTTAATAATCAAGGCAATTAACGTTGCTTTCGTTTTGGCTAACACTGTACTTAGCAGATTTACCTACCATTATTTAGTATAGATATCTGGAAATCATTGATAAATAAATAAGAATACAACAATTTACTTATATATTTTATTTATTATTACGGTAAAATATGTACGAGTTTTAACAAATATATTTTCTCTATTTTGTTTTCTTGTTTAATTCATTTATTATTTTTTGTTTAAACTTAGATTTCAATCGTTCTCTTAAAACTTTCCCAGCTTTAAAAAAAATCAAAATCATATTAATATAATTTTGTTGTTTCTAATTGAATCATGTGTTTTATATATAAAGCACAACATTTGCCCATTAAAAATAATTAATTTTTCATTAAAAAAAAAAAAACAAACAAAAATTAAGCAATAAAAAAGTTAAAAATGTATAGTAGACAAACTTTTAGAAAATAATAAAGCAAATCAAAAATAATCAGGCGTTTATTTACTAGCATTATGCAAAATGAATAGCCTAAAATAAAATTTTACTAAAATGTATTTTCTTAATTGTTTTCTTTTTGTCACTACAATGCAATTGTTTATAACATTTCCTTGCACTCGTTGATGATTAAAATTTTAATTAATCTTTCCTTAATTTCTTGCTTATGCATATCAATCTATTTAATTTTTGTTTTCTTTAATCTTATATATACTGTGAATTTTTAAGAAAAAGAAAACTTTCGAGTTTTGTTTTTGTTTTTGTTGTTTGTTGTAATTTTAATTTATAGCCTAAGAGCACATTTCGATCAACAAGTTATTTTCAAAAAAATGCGCATATTTCGTTCATCTCGAAACTGATCGTCAAGACGGCATAATGATTTTATTTATTCTTTTTATGTTTTATTTTTAATTTTTTGTTTTTTGTTTAAACTTATTTCTGCTCTTATTAAAATTTATTATCTTTTTTTCTTCGTAATACTATTCAAATTTAAACTTGTATATATATGCATGTATATATATATATATGTATATATATAATTTTTTAATTAAATTTATGTTTTTCTTTGTTTTTTATTATTATCACAGTCGAATCATAATAGATTTTTGTTGTTTTTTTTTCTTATGTTTTTTTAATTTTTTTTTTTCAATTATGAGTCTGAGTGATGTGAGAATAGGATTTTTAATAATTTTAATTTTTAACATGAAGATGTTTTTCGTCTATATTTTATTTTTTTCCTGGTAAAGAAGTGTACGAAATTTCAACTGTGTAATTGATTTTATTTAAAAGAAAAAAGAAAAATTCAAAAATAAAACAAGGACATTTTTACTAATAAATTATATGAAAGACTGGAAAACATGTACCTACGTTATGGTTTGAGCAAATTTCGTCTTGTTCCAAGTTCGTATGTTGCTTTTAAAGATTCAAGAATTTTGTTTTGGTGTTTGTCTCCTTAATCCTTGTTCAAGAAACTCCTGTCTAATTTGGAATTTAAATCATTTTGTTTTTGTTATTTTAAGATAATTAGGCAAATTTTTTAAAAATTGTATCTCCGTTAGTAGTTGGAAAGTATGCAAGATTAGGAGAGAGAGATTTATATGTATATAATTTATTTAAATCTTTGAAAGGAACTCCTTTTTGTAAAATCTAAGGTTTTTTTTCATTTTGCTTCTTTAGTGGATTTAAATTTTACTAATTAGTTTACTCTTCTAAAGGTACTTATGTAATGACGATATAATGTTGCATGCATTTTTTAATTTTTCTTTTAAGTTATAGTTATAAGTTTAAAATTGTTGTTTTTTTTTGTTTTTGTTTATGACTTTAATTTATGAATATCTTTCTATGAAAAAACAAAATGAAAACATGGCAAGAAATATGCCGAGAAAAATTTATCAGGACGCGCTTTGTAAAAGGGGATCTGTTTTTGAATGAATTTGAATTTTGCGCCCTGATTGATTCTTGCGTGTTGAATATATTATGTAATTTTTCTTGAATGTAAATATGTTTTTGTTTTTTTTTTTTTGTTGCTATATAATATATTAAATATCTATGTAAAACACTCTCGCCAATTGAAAGGCGAAAGGCACGCCGTTTTGCATGCAATTTCTCTATCTAATTTTTAAATTTTATCTTTTTGTTTTTTAATTCTAAATAAGAATAATTATTTGTTTTCCATTTGTGTTGTTTGTTATTTATTGCACAGCAATATTCGTCTAATAAAAGGATGTATTTCAGTTTTTGTTTTGCTTTCCCGTTCGTTTTGTTTTGTTTTGTTTTGTTTTATTTTTTGTTTTTAATTTTTGTTTAATTCTACATGTATGTATGTATATATATATATAGATATATATGCAATATAATTTTCTTATTTTCTTGTAAATACATTTATTTTTATAAGTTATCTCAAAACAATGTTCTATTGTTAGTAGAGGAGACATAATAATTATAGTTTTTTTTTTTTTTTTTAATTAAGTTTATTTATTTTTATTTTAGTAGTTTTATTTAATTTTTACTTTTTATTTAATGTTTTAAATTATTATTTTAACTGTATATTGGTTTATGGTTTTTCTACATTTAAACACTTTTTTTTGTATTATCTCTACGGGCTATAAATTTAATATAATTATGATGTGGTTTTAATAATAATTAATTTAATTGCATCAATGGAAATCGTAGTTAGGTACTTTAATGATTTTTTATTGATTAGATGTAACAAGTTGTGTTTTATATTAATTGTTTTTATTCTTAATACAAGAGAACCTATAAAAATGTATAAGAAATTCCTTTGAGTATAATTTTTTTGATGTGTTATTGAAAAGACAAAGAAAATAATGTAAATAACTTTGAATAACATTTAAATCTATGTTTAAGAAAAATTATTATTTCACGGATCTACGCAGATTTGTATTTATTTTATATTATTTTATTTTATTTTATTTTATTTACTTTCCATGAGATCGGAATAAAATTTATTCGGAAAAAAATGTCTACAAAACTTTATAAAACACCTACATACGTCTTGAAATTAGTTTCCCTCCTGTTGGTTGATTATTTTTCTGATGCTCACATTCGTATTGAGAATGGGAATTTTTGTTTTGGATCAAATCAGTTTTCTTTATTTTTTGTTAAGATAAAAATTCATTTAAGGTTGCTTATTGTTCTGAAATGTAATTTATATTTATTTTTTATTTTTTAAAGATAGGATCTCTCGATTGATTGTTTAAGGTACTAGAAAAAGTGTAATTCAGCTTAAGTATTTTTGTTTTGAAATTTTAAATTTAAACTTGGGTTAAAATTATTTAAAAGAAAAATGTATTTTAAAAAATAATTTCTATTTGTCATTTAGTTTTTTATTTATTTATTATTTGGAAAAAGTGTAATTATTTTGTTTTATTTTTTATGTTCGCATCTAACATTTTTTATGTAGTATTTTATTAGTTTTTCTTTTTTTTTTTAATTTATTTATGAGAAAATAAAAACAAAGTTTTATTTTTACGCTATGAACAAAGAATCTAACTTTTTTTTCATGTATTTATTTATAATATACATACTAACTGTAACTGACTTTGTTTCATATAATATTTAATGTATATTTTGTTTTTTGTTTACTATTTCTATTTGCTAATAACGATTTAGCTTATAAGATAAATATGTATGTTTTGTTTTTTCATTTATTGTATTACATGAATATATTTGAAATAGTTATAGATATATATATATATTTATTATATTTATGTGGTTTATGTTAACAATATTTCCTAAAAAAAATGTAATCGACTTCCATTTGATTGTTAAATATTAAAGTGTAAACTAAGATAAATAAAATTAAGAAAAAAGATTATTATTTTAATAACACAAAAAATTGAAAATAACAAAAATTTTATTTTCTTTATGTAAACGATGTATAACGGTAGCATCCTTGTGTGACCAACATAAGTGAAAATGTGTTGCTTCTAAATTGATTTTATGTATATTTATGTATTTCGAAAGTATATGCCATCTTGTTTTATTATTTTGCTTTATTAAATACATATATTATTTATTTTTTATTTTTAGTTACATATCACAGATCCAGTACTTTGAATTATTTTTGTTTTTTTTTTTTTGTGATAAAAGAGCTATGAAATGGAGTGCGATGGTATGTAAATGACAATATTTGATAGAAAAATGAAGTAAATGTTAAGAATTTAGAATAAATAAATTAAATTAAAAAAAAAAAAGTATATGAAAACAAATTTTGATAAAATATAGAATATTCTGTTGGAAGATTTTAATTTAATGTTTGAAAATTATCATAAAGCACAATTTTTGTATATTATATGAGGGAAGATTTGGTTTTTAAAGTAGAACCACGTATGTATTGTTTAGTACCAATTTATTAGATTTTAAAATTGAAATTTAGTTAAAAAAAAAATAATTTTCTATAAAAAATTTCATCTTTACGTACCTTAAAATAGTGGCAAGGGGTTAATCGACTGTTTTATTAATGGACTATTTGTTTTGTTTCAAATGTGTTATTTAATCGAAAAGAATCTTTTTAAAACCCCGACTTAGTTAATTGGAAGAATCTATTGATCTAAAAGTGGAATAAAATATTTAATGCTTAGGCCTACTTATTTTGAATAAAAACTTTATTTTCTTATTATGAAATTGTAGTTTCTTAAGACGTAAAAGTAGATAAATAGAAACTTAATATTGTCTTGGAGAATTCTTTAACTCAGAGAACAAATTAAAAAACCTATTTCGATTCATCGTACACTAAAATTTTTAGAATGAGGGGCTTATTAATTCACTTTTTCAAAGTTAAAAATATTTGTTTGTAATATGAGTAGTTAATTCTTGAAGGAAAAGCGCAATAACAAATATTAAATTTTACACAATGATTAAAGTATCATCTTGAATTCTTGAACATTTGCGTTGAAGTGAATCTGAGTTCAACGTCATCAAACAAAAATATTAAAATAGTAAAGATCAAGTACCTATTCTAAAAAATGGTAATGCCCTGAAAAATTAATTTGACCTAATTTTACATTCACCAAGTATAATGGCCTCGATTCTGGAACTTCTTTGAGCTTTTGCTGCAGCAACTATTTTTTTTTTTAAAAAGAAGTGCAACTACAAAACCTTTGAAAAATAAAAACAATTAAAATTGACATCTCCAACTTTTTTGTTTGAACGTTCAAAACACTTCTTTTGCACAAATCTGTTACTGTATTTTATATTAATTTCAACAAATTCAAGTAGGAAAGTTAATAATCAATAAAATGTTCCACATTTCTATACCTACCACAGCAAATTCCTATGCCCCAGTATCATATACTTTATTTCCTGCATATTTCCTTTTATTTTATTAATCAGCACTCTACAAAAATATTGTAATCAGCAACAATAGAAATGAGTAAATATTTTGTAAATCCAAGCAAATCATTTAATTTCTTTATAATCAATAATAGAATTAAGCTCGAATGAATACAAATAAAAATAGTCAGTTATAAACTCACAAGAAAAGAGTAAACATCTTTTATTTACTGGAATAACTTTTTATCAAACGTTTCATTTTTATAAGGACTAATTTTGCTGTCTGCACTAAAAAAGAAAACAAGATTTATTTTAAATTTATGACTACTTTTTATCTTTGTAATTTGAAATTTTTTCCATAGCACCAATTTTAATTTAAAGTTTTAAACTTTAAACTTATCCCGTTCTTAAGTTCTGGAAACCTCAACGAAGTTTTTGGCTGAATTCCCCCATTAAATAGCATATTCTTTCTATTCTTATTTCTTTAGGGTATTTCTTCCTAAAACCTCACAAAAACAAAAAAGTTAAATAAAATTTGTTGTTCAGTTACTGATTTTAGAGACAATCCTAAAAAATTAAAATAGATTTTTTAGGTCAATGGTTCAATAGTTCAACAATCGTTCTTACCAAAAAACGTCAATTATGAATCATTATATCCCTGTTCAAAAAACAAATTCGGCAATGCTAAATGTTTCTAATATCTCCTTAACAAGGATTTTCGAGTCCAACTTGATTAACCCAGTGGTCAGTGTTGGAAATCTTAAAGCATTTCATTTAAAAATAAAATAATTGTTTCCTTTTGTTTAATATAGAAATAAAAATTCTGTTCTGTTTTAATATTTATGCCTTTTATTAAAATGAAATGATACCATACCAATAAAGCCTTTTGTAAACATTCAGGCCCTTATTAA
Organism: Eupeodes luniger; assembly: GCA_951509635.1. Taxonomy (NCBI): domain Eukaryota; kingdom Metazoa; phylum Arthropoda; class Insecta; order Diptera; family Syrphidae; genus Eupeodes; species Eupeodes luniger. The sequence goes on along the minus strand of OX608073.1, from coordinate 312,911,481 downwards.
TGTTTTTCCCCCCTAAGACTATGTATATGTATGTTTTTTTTTAAATTTTGTTTGTTAGGTATATAATTTAGATTGAATAATTTTAACAAAATAAAATAAAATCGAAAATCGAAAATCCCACGAATCATACTCATTTCTTTGTTATCACTTGTTTTGTATTCTTTTTTGTTTTCAAATTCAAGTGAGTCTGCTATTGGTTTTTGCTTTTAATTTTATTAATTTATTAATAATGTTTGAAAGTGTGTATACATATGTGTGTGTATGTGTATGTTTAACAATTGATGTGATGTGATTTTTTTAGCAATGTTTTTATATGCACCTATTAAATCATGTATATTTTAATAATTTACACAATTCAAATAAGAATCGATTAAAAAAACTTATAAGAAAATTAACAGAAAAAAAAAAACAATAAATGATGTTTCTTTTTTATTTTGTCACACAAGGAATATTTTGTTTTTTAAATTAAATATATAAATTATTTATAATATATTGCACAGTATACATATATACACACATGTCACTATAATTATTTTATCTCGACTTTTAACAAACAAATAAAAATATAAACAAACTAAATATTTAACGATGTGTAAATATATGTATGTATATTCATATATTTATTCAAACAAAATCAAAACCTTTAATACATTTATATAAATAAAATGTATTTCCAATTAACCTTTAACAAAAAATAAAATAAAAATCTTTAACAATGGTTTTTAGTATTTATTTATTCCTATGTTGTATATATTTTAAACTATTGTATATATTTAAATTTAAAGTTAATCAAAGAAACAAAATTATTATGATTTCAAAAAAACAGAATTAAGAAACAAAATAAAAACTGATGATGAGCGTTTTCAGTGAATGTCAGATGATTACATGTGATTTTTGGAGAGCGAAATGGTTTAATGTGTTTTTTATTTTAATTTTTTTTTAATTTTTGATTTTTTATTTTTTATTTAATTTTCAGACAGAAGAAAATTCTCGCAGGGTATAAAAAAGGAGTAAAGAATTCCGTAAACGAAACAACAACAACAAAAAAACAAGCACTATTAGCATTGTAAACATACAAATTTATTTATATTTTTTTTTTTCTTTTTGTTTTTTTTTTAATTTTAATACATACAAATATATATTTAATAATAAACTCTTTAAACAAATCAATAAAAACAACAAAACTGTGGTGTATGAATTAAAAACAAAAACTAATTTATAAAAATAAAAGGTGTGTAGGTAATTTACAATGGTTTTTTCTATATATTTTATTTTTAACTTTAGTAACAAGATAAAATTAAACAAAAAAAATAATTATATTTCTCTAATGACATACTAAATATATCTAGCAATTTATGAAGTGAAAAATAAGGCTAACCCTGGTCTTTTTTCCGTATTTTGTTTTTTAAATTATATGTAACAATGTTATAAGTTATAACTTTGCTATGTCTTTCTTTGCTTAAAACGCGCAACAAAATCGAATTATTTTTTTAAACAAAAAAAAATTAACAAAATTATAAAATTGCACAAAGAATAAACAAAAATATGTTCTTCTATTTTTTTTTAACTTAAAAACTATTTTAAAAAATATTAAAAATAAAAAAAAACTCATAAGCTATAAGCAATTTGTGATGGCATAATTGTTGTAATACAAGAGAAATTAAAGAGAGTGAAGAAATATTATCATTATTAAAATTTAAAATAATAATCTAAACAAAATGTATTCGTTACCCTGCTGGCGACACGGAATACGCTTAAAAAAGAAATTATTATGATTATTTATTTTTATATATAATAAAATAAGCCAATGTAAAAATAAATTGGAAGTAGAAATCGAAATCGATGCAGCATTGTTTTGTTTTTATTATTTGTGTTATTTATTTCTTATAAGAGTTTTAGTTGTTTTTTTTTCTTTTATAATTTGTGTAAAATAACTTTTACTCTCTTAATCAAGTTGAATAAGACAAAAGGGGCGCGCACACATTACCACTAACGATCCAATTGTTATACAAATCAAAGTAATCCTTCGTTAATAATAAATCATCATCATCATCAACATTATATTTTTTTTATTTTTATAATGCAATTGAGCAGCAGGTCTAATATTATGGTATTGTCTGCATGCGGGGGGATGTTGTTGTTTTCATTTATTTTTAATAAATATTGTTAGTCACCATTTCGTTATAGAGAAGATTTTTAAAAAATATGTATGTATAATAATTTAAAAAATTGTGTAATTTAACTATTTTTTTGTTGCAGCAAGAAACAAACTGAGAGGAATGCAAAAAAAGGATTCACACCACTACAAAAAATAAATTTAAAGAAAAAAGATTTAAAAAAAAAATGAATTAGTTTATCCTTTTTTTTTTGTGTAATTCTAAAAGGAGGAAGGACAATAAATTAAACAAAACGATTTCCTACGCTAAATTATTAATATTAAACAGAAAAGAAAATTTACGAGGCAAAAATGTAAACATATAATATGCATATTGATAAATTATTTACCTTGAATCACAATATAGTTTTTAGTATTATTAACTCTATGCAACAAACACAGAAAGGACTACAACATCCTGCTGAGGATATCACTGAAAACGCTCATTTTAAAAGTCACATTTTGTTTTTGTTTTCTTTTTCCATTTTTTCGAATAAGAAAAATTACAGATAGTAAGTAGTAAAGAGTAGTAGATCAATAAACAATTTATCCTGCCAAAAACAAAAACCTAAGTTACAATTGTTTCGATTCACAACTTATTGGAAATGTTATATTTCTTTTCTTATTTTTGTTTATTTACCATTTTTTGTTTTACTTGTTAATTTTTAAAATTGAATTTGTGGACTTTTGTTGTTAAAACATTTTGTATATGTTTTAAATTTACTAATTTCTTCTTTATAACTCATCATAGTACCACAAAATCAATGTTTTTGAAATGTTTTTTTTTTTTTTATTTATAAATAAGTATTCTTTTTTTAAATTGAAAAATTGAACTATGTGCATAAAAATATATACGAATTTTACTATTTTTAATCTTTTTTTTTTTTAATTTTTACTTAGAACATTTGTTTTTTAAACTGCGTTTGAATATTTCTCTGTGTAGATGGTAAATTTTGTAGGTAGTTTTTATTTCTTATTTAATTCTTTTTTTGTTTTTGTTTTTGTTTCTTTACGATTAAATTATTAACAATTAAAAATATAAAGAAAGTGTATGTATGGTGTGTGTTTGTGTGTGAGAAAGTTGGTTTTTTTTTATACTAATTCTTTTTTGTTTTGTTTTAAATAATTATTTATATAAATAGCCATCATACACACGGGATTTGTATAATATATTTTCTCTCTAATTCACAACAGTGGTTAATGGAATTTGGCGCGCCCTCTTGTTCTCCTCCTCGTTGATTTTCTGTTCAATTAAAAATTGTGCCTTTGCGATGGCATTCGGTTGACCAGTTATTGTAACAATTCGATTTCTAGTGCCAGGAGCGAATATGCCTTTTTTAGATATTTGTACATTAGCGCCAGATACGTGTTGAATTTCAACTAAACTACGACCATTTGGACCTGCAATTTGTTTTTCAGTTTTTGATTGGGTTTTTGTTTATTAAAGTTTTTTTTTTGTTTTATTATTTTTTAATTAGAACCTCACTCTGTCTAAAAATATTGATTTTTTATTATTATTATAATTTTTTTTTTCAATTTAGTAAAATTTTTATAAAATAATCATCAAATAAAATTTATTTAAATATTTAATTTTTTGATTTAATATTCGTTGCATACACCTCCTACTGTCTAATAAAATATAATTGCTACTATGTATATGGATAATATTTTTTCTATATTTAACGGTTTGTATATGTATTTGGATTATTTATTTGTTTTCTTTTCCTGTAAAAACATACATAATAATTGTGTTGAGGTATATCGACTTAATAAAAAAAAAATATATATAAATCCAATTGTATATAATACATAACAAGTGTGTTTTTAACCCTATTTATTTATATAAAAAATATATATATATAATTATGTATACATATATTTATTTATTGTTTTTTCCTTACATAAACTATAACAAAAATATCATATATCAATGTAAAATGTATAATATTAATTTGGTGATGGAATGAATTTTGGAATTTTATTGACCGATATGTTTCTGTTTATGTTTCAATATTAAAAATATAAAGGAAGTTTCATGAATTGGAAGAACCCTGATTTAGAGAAAAGCACTTTTGTGTGACGCATTAAATGACTGAAACTGTAACTATAAGTACAGACTTTTGAAAAAATAACAGTTTTTAAAAGAATTACTATATTTTGCAGATATATTCAAAAAATATGAAACGAATTTTAATTAGGAAGGCAATAATGCAAAATATCCAACAATTTATTTAGAAAATAATCGACTTTCCTGTAATCTAATAATAAATGTGGAAAATATTCTGTCAATAACATTAATTTGACTCACATTGTGTGTTCACTGTTAGAATGTTTGAACGGGCTTGAAAACACTCCATAAGAGCAAGTAAGTGTTTGAAGTAAATTAATATTAAAATTTAAGCTGGAGAATGTAGAGTTTTATTTCAAAACAATTCTTCAAAGCTCAAAACTTAACAAAAATTGATTTCTAGTATCAAATGAGCATCGAATTTATATGAATTGTATGTGAGATAACAAGAAAAATAACTTTTAAAACTATTAACTTTCGTTTTTGGAATGGAATGTAAGTTATTTAGAAACTTGAAGACAATACATTTTGAGCACTTGGAAGCACAAGAAAGTCATTTTTTTTAAAAGCTATTAATGAAATCAAAAACAAATTCAAAAAGTAAAGTATTTAGTTAACGAAATGAGATATAAGAGGAATGTGTTTTGTTTTTTTTTTAATTTCACATACTAACTATTTAAGTTTAGTTAGTTGAAGTGATTCAATCACAGATACTTTTATGACTTTTTGAAAAGAATTGATTTAATATTATAATATGCTTTATTAATTCGGTGTGTTAAATTGACTAATCTTTTTTATTTTTCTTGGGTTAAGTGGGTAAAAGGTTTTTTTGTGAAAAATGATTATGAATTCAATAATGCGGATTTTGTATGCGGTCAAATACGGCAAGATTTTGACTAGATATATACTTTGTATTTATTTAATGCAATGTCCAGCTTATTAGGGACATTTAGACATTAATACAAATTATACACAGGTTTTTATTTTGTTTTCTATTTAATATTTGTGTGACTATTTTTTGTTGTTTTTAGTTTTATTCCTAGTTTGTATTTTAAGAAAGAACCTACACTAAATGAATTCAATTGTGAAAGTCACGTTCAATAACAAATAAAAATATTAAAAATAAAACAAATTTTTATATCTATAACGGTACCTAAGATCGTCTTTGTGACACGAATACCATTTTAAAAAAAATAAAAACAAAAAATATTAATTTTAAACAAAATAAAGAATAGAACAACTGCAAATAAACTAATAGGGTTGGTAATGATGGTGGTAATATTGGGGCATACCTAAGATAGCGCCAACAATAATTTCTGGAATTTCTACATTTTTGGTATCCTTTGCTCCCAAGTCACCAGGTGTTGGACTTTTGCTAAGTCCACCTAATTGCGTCGCACCAAGTGATTGTCCACCAGCACCACCTGTAGCAGCTGTCAAACCAAAGCTATTGTTATTCATTGAAATTGGTGCGGCTGCTTGTGATCCAAAATGTCGCAGTGGGTCAAATTGGGCTGCTGCGGCCGCAGCTGCAGCTTCCATTTGTGTTGGACGGGCGGCAGCAGCAGCAGCTGCTGCAGCTGCTGTGTACTGTTCCAAATTAACTTGTCCAACAGCACCGAATACATTACCAGCTGCCGCTGCTGTTGCTGCAGCCGCCGATTGCTCCAAAGCTGATACACCCAAGTATCCAACAGAGGCTGTGTGTGCCCCATTGGTATGTGGTACGCCAACGCCCATTCCAAGGACACCATATTTAGCGAGAACACCCAATGCTGCACAAACTTCTGTAGTCGCTTGTTCGGAGTAACCAGAACCTCTCATAGCAACCTTAAACAAAAGAAATATTAATTTATTAATATTGGTTTGAAAATAACTATTTATTTTAAATTTTATGAGTTTTAATGAGAAAAATATTATTCTGTTTTAGTTTAAAAACATAAATTTAAAAATATTTTACATATATACAACTGGCAAGTTTAATTTTTTGTATTTATTTTAATTACTTCTACTTAAAAGGATTTTTAATGAAAAATTCCGCATTTTATTAAAAAAAAATATATACTTTAGTGAAGGAAAAACTATCTTTCAACGATTTAGGACATTTTATGCTAAGTAAAGCTTATAGGTCTTTATTTCTAACTTTGCGATGAGGCTCATGAATTGTTTTTTTTTTGTTTTTTTATTGACCAATACGTACAGCAGTGGACTTAAAGGCCTCAGGTATACATCTGTCGTACATGTCGTACATATCATATAGCATCTTAAGATTCCCAGGATATTGTCCAGTGTTCTAAATTTTAATTGATTTGTTTCTAATTAAATAAGATTGTTTTTTTTTTGTTTTAATTTCAGAATCTTAAATTTTAATTAGTTGAGTTAATTTTACTTAATAAAACTTATTTGGATGGAAAAGTGAATTTGTGCTTAGACATAAAAAAAATTAGAAATTTAAGCTTATCTATTCGTACAGCTTAATTTCATTTAATTTTTATTTTGAACAATTGTATGCTTACTTAAATAACTAATTTATTTAAATTGAAAACTTTTAACTATCTTTTTGTACAAAATTAAAAAAGAATAATCTAAATTCATTGCGTTGAACTTGAGCCCTAATCGCCATATAGCTATTTGGTAAAATTTAATTTTATATTTAACTAATTTACTTTCAAAACATTGATTTTTTAATAAGATTGTGGAAATAATGTTTATAACTATTCTTATGATTTTGAAAGAAGATGAATACTTAAACGAAGCAAAAATTTGGGATATTCCCAAAGCTTAATAAGAGTACTCAAAAAGTTTTTGAACAAGAATTGTCGTCAAATTTAAATCTTTGAGTCTTACTACAATAGTCAAACTATTATTTGAGCAATTCAATTTAATTTATGAAATAACAAACAAAAATATAATTAAATATTAAATTTCTCAAAATGTCTTATGTTAAAAAAGTAAGTCTTTTAAAAATCACTAAAAATTTTGTTTTTTAACTTATATCAAGCTGAAAATTGCCTTTTTATTACTTTTTTTATCTATAGAACGATTGAACTGAGCCAAAGGAATGTAATAAATGTTTAGTAGCACTTGCAGAAGGGCCCATTCGGTTCTTTATCTTAATTCCAACCAGCTACACATTTCTCCTGATAATATAAAATAAGTTTCAATTGAGGTTGTTATCATAATTGAAAGGATTTAATTTTTCAATTAATGGAAAGGGCCAGCCAAAAATGTTAGCAAAATCTTAAGCTGATATAAATGATCTTACAAATAAATTTAAAAATTTTAAAATGTTTTCTTTTTGTTTTATAGAGCAAAGTTTATACAATGGACCTTCAACATCAAATGAAATGAAATGAGCAATCGAAAATATAGAATCTCAAACAAAAAAACAATAATTTTAAAACAAATAACATTATTTAATCAAGTAACTCACCTTAATGTGTTCTAAGAGCTGTGTAGCCACAGCTAGATTAGGTGCAGGATTTGGTGAACCCAAATTCAATGATAAATTGATACCCGTACCATTAACTAATATTCCTGCAGCACTGCCAGCACCACCCATTGCTTGACCCAGGGTTGAATTCAATGAAGCCGTACTTGCATTGATAGCATTTTGATTTGAAGCGTATGGTGAACCGGTTGGATTGAAATTAGCCACCGGTCCATTAACATCGGCATAAGAGACATTTAGGCACGTGCCCGATTGTGGATCTTCAACGATTTTTGATAAAATCATTTTGCAGGCGTTTTTATTGTTCTCTTTATCGCCAATAATTGTGATACAACGTTCTTGTAATGAGATGTCTTTGGGTTTTTGCGAAATTTGCACATAGGAGCCACTTTCCTCTTTGACTTGTTTAATATAAGCACCACCCTTGCCGATAATCATACCGGCCGTCGAATTTGGAACTAAGATTTTAACTTGCTTATCACGTTCTTGGGCTTGTTTTGAATCGATGTCTACGATTTTGGTATTTAAATCAGGCTTTTCACGGATTTTATCCATGATAAAGTCTATTACATTCATTATACCCTCCACAGATCCGGTAATCAGGCAAACACGTTCAGCGGTACCTTAATGATTATAAAAATTGATTAAAATACATACTTTAAACATATGTACACACAAAATTGATCTACATAATTCAATATTCTATGTACATATGTACTGTACATAGGTATGTTAACATACCTGGATAGAAATCGTGGGATTTCGACATTTTCACACGAGCTCCAGAGTCCTTTTGCAAAGAGGCAATTGTATCGCCTCCTTTGCCAATTATGGCACCAGACGCCACAGCAGGCACTAAGATCTTCATGTGATACGTTGAATCACCTAAAATGACAATCGAATAATATTTTTCGAATAATTAGAGTTGTATTATAAACTATTTATTTTGACACATTACATCAAAAACACACCAGTTTAATCATTTTGTTTTGGAAATCAATGTTGAAAAATTAAAAATAATAACACCCCAGAGAAATTATAATCTAATTAATAATGAATTTAATGATTAATGTGATGTGAGATAGCGTGTTTCTTATTTTTATTTTACTCATTCAATTTTTTTGAGTAAATATTTGTTTTGTGGTTGGTGTTATAATATTAAGGTCGCGGTGTTGAAACTTAAGTTTCCAATTTTCGTAAATTACTTGATTTTTTGTTCTAGTTTAATCTCCCAAGCACTCAAACCTTCGAATTTGAGCAGAAATTGGTACCCGAAAATTATTTGAATTTTTCAGAACGTTATCACATAATCATTACAAAAATGATATTTTTCTACTTGTAATTTTTTGTTATTCAGAAACTGATTCAATGCCATTTTTAAATAATTTTGAAAATTAATTTACATGCAATCAAATGTCTTACTTTTATTTCATGAGATTAGGCAGAATCTCAAACAAAAAATGAATGTGACATTTTTTGTTTGCAAATAGAACTGTTCTTTGGCATTAATATTTTTAACAGTATTACAAATAAGTTAATAAAATAGCCCAACAGAGTAATATAATATGTACATCTGAAGAACGAGAAATGATTGTTATTTGCCCGATTTGGGGAAGGTGTTATTACTTTTAGGGGTGTGAGAATTGTATCTATTGGTTTCATAGAATGGTTTGTTCTTGTTGATTCTCAACAAATCATATACCATTCATTTTATATTTATTTCTGATGTAATTAGAGAAGAACCTTACCATATTTTTATTGTAAGGATATATAAAATTTCAAAAGCTCTTCAGAATTCAGGGAATTAGAATAATATGCATAATTTGTTAGACTATATTTATTAAAATTGTTAATCTTTGATGTTTTGCACTGTAAAAATGATTTGCGCTTGATGATACACTATAGAGCAAAAACTTGATCGAAAGATTGAAGCAGTCGGAAAACTTATATAAAATTAAAATAACATAATATTTTAATATGTTCCGTAGATTAAAAAAAATAATAAAAGACATACACAGATAAACACCAAAAGAAAAACACAAGTGCAGGCTTAGAAATTGCAAAATAATAAATTAATGAAAAAAGAAAGAAACAAAATATATATATATAAGTTTAGTGTAGGTACAGCGAAGATTTTCCATAAATATTTACACAACAATAGCTGTTTCGTTCTTTATGTAAAAGTTATAAGTTTTTATGTCAACAATAACATTATTATATATTTTTGAAACTGAAAGCGCATATTTTTTTACAAGTTTTAAACACTTAGACAATAAGTCTGTAAAAAAAATAAAGAAAAGTTTATGTTTAAGTTTAAGTAAGAAGGTTTTATATATATGTTCGTATATTTAAAAAAAAATGTAAGGAGATTTTTCTTTGTTTTTTTTTTTTTTTTTGTTTATTAAATACGTTTAATATTTTTTTAATTTGACGGTAGAGATGAGATAGATGACATAATGAGTTAGCTTACCATGATGCAAATTATTGTTATTATTTTCAATTTCAACCTCAATTCCAGAACAATCTGACTCACCTGGAATAAAAAAAATAAAAAAAATTGTTTACAAATTTAGATGTGTGTGTTCAAATTTAAAAAGAAAAATTATTATATTATACATATTTATATTGGTTGGTGGTGTTTCAATTGTTTTGGTGAGCATACATGAATTTTGACATTTAGTTTAACTTTAAATATTTATAATCTATAATACGAGATATATGTACCTTTAATAGACCGGAAATAATTTATATTTTTAATGAAGCAAACGTAATTTAGTTAGGGTTAAGGTAAATTGTGTGTGTGTTTTTTTATTCAACTATTCCCTAATTAACCAAAATATGAACCTCAATTAAATTTGTTTTAAGTACTTCCGTTTGATCAGTCAAATAGATAAATTGAAGCAAATAGAGGAAGTGGAAAAACAAAATATAAATTCAAACATTTTTTATTAAATATTAGCAATTGTTTTTTGTTGCAGTTTGTCCAGGTTAGAATAAAATAAAAGAAGAAGAAGGCCTTCAAAAACTGTTTTTGGAATCAGAATACAACAGGCGTGATTATTTTTCTGTAAATAGAAACCTGCTTAATTTTTGCATGCATCAGTTCATTGAATTTTTTCGGAAAACAAAAATACGATTTAATTGTTATTGGAAATAATCTCAAATAACAAAGAAAAAAAAACAACGTTCAAAACATCAAACCCTACCTTTCCCGATTGAAAAAAAGTTAATTAAATGCCTGATTCGAACTCAGAGCGCATGTAATAAACAGTAGGTAAAGTAAAGTTGGGTCAATGCAAACAAACTTCACGTCGACCTGTGTACCCAATCTTTTTGAAAACAAAAAATGTAATATTAACAGAATGTTGTTATTTTCAATATACATATAACATGTTTCGTTTGTTATTTTTTTTTTTTAATCAACACTATTGCACAAGTAAAATGTCCCTTCATTCAACCATTAAAATAAAAATATGTACATCAACAAATAGAGAAAAAAAAAGTTAACTATTATCAATGCTTATGTAGTTCGTATAAGTATAGAAGATTGTGTATACCTGCTTTACACAAAACCCATACACACATCAATCGTGAGGTTTTATTGTCATTTATTCAAACAAACCTGGTTTTTTAACTTAAAAAAAAAAATAAATAACTATGTACATATGTAGGTACAGTCAGAGTGTAGGCAAAGCACTCTCGTATGTTATCTCTAAGCTATTGTTAGTGACAATAATATTATTTTCATTTTGAGCATCGCGTGAACTATTGCTATACTCGTACTTGTATATATTACCAGGAACGATCTTATCTATACACAATACATTTATGCTTTTAAAAGCATACAGTTGCAGGCAAAAAATAAGTAATAAGTAAATAAATAATTTTTATCTGTAGTTTTTGGGGTAGTTTTTGGGTTGAGTTCAGAATTTGGAGGCCTTCTAAGGTATGTCTACGAACCTCATCCACCATTCTACAAAATTTAGGTTTTATCCACAAAACATTTATCCCACAAATATTTTAGTCGCTACAAATATTTTGAGTTACATTTCGGTGCTATTTTTTTAACCACAACTATATTTACATATTCTGAAACTCGTGTATCAGCCTTCCAATAGAATATAGTGACTGACATTGTGCATCATGCGAGTAGGCAGTACCTACATATATCTATGTAAACTTGAAAAGCGGAGAAAAAAATAAAGCACGTATAAAATTTTGTAAAATTTTGTCGGAAGGTCCTCGTATAACAATGTTTCCCAACATTACACAATCTCATTTTATGATAGTTTTACTTCCGAATACATTCATCACAATAGTATCGAATTGGTGTTGCATCATATCTCCAAAGGCAGGCGATTGAATAAAACAATCGTTTTTTAAAGAATGCTAAAAATTCCAGAATGCTCTTGAATTGATAACTTCTTTCATTCCATAACTTCATTGTCAATCACATAATCAAACTTTTAAATTGATAAAATAATGTGAAAACACTTATGAATTGATTTCAATTTTATAAAATAGTTTCTAAAACTTTGTTTTCAATACGTACATACATAGCTAAGTATCTTTGCAAGTGGTTTTTCGAAATTTTATCTATAGTATAGAATTGACAAAATATTTAAGTTACTAATTTAATTGAATGATCAGAGCTTCTCAACATTGTATTTTATAACAGAAAAGTACTTCATAAAAACATGTAATCAATCCTTCAAGTTACTACTAAAAATGTCCATGCTTTCAAGCATGCTTTCTATCTATGTACATTTTTTTTTCGAAAATATTTTGTTGACAGTAAACACTAAATAAATACAATTATTTCATGGTTTTCCGTTGATAATAATCTTCGGTTTTTATTTCTATAATATCCACACTAATTATCTATCTGTCTGATAATAATTTAATTTGTTGATAAAGAAAAAACACGAGTACAATTAAATTTCAAAAGATTACAAGGCTTAAGGCTGACTTTTTTAAGTGAAAATAAATTTGACGGCCTGTCAAATGATATCTGCTAAGGTTATAGTTTTTGTTCACAATTTCAACAGGCTTAAGTATTTTGGTGACCCCAACGTAATTTTATAAAAATATTTCAACAAATTTCTCTAAACCACGAGTATTGGTTTCTTTTCATTGCTGAACGATGTCTGATAGGTGCATAGATGATCTTCAAGAAAAACCAAGCGTCACTAGCCTTAGAAACTCTTAAATTGTGACAACTTCTGGCGATCGATCAAATCGAAAGATCAAACACGTTTGCTCTCTAAGCAACAAGACCGATAGAACGATCCGTCTTTGCCTGATCTGGAAGTTCGTGTAGAAGCTTTAGATAGTTCTTTCAAAAACTTAAATGCAGTTCAGGTAAAAATTGAGAATAACAATCACGATGAAGTCTCCAAGCCATCAGAGCGTTCTAAATATGAAGGGATGTATTTCTCTGCCATCGCCAAGCTGACAATTCTTGGTAATGACAAGAAGCCTCCAGAAAAGGAAAGGCCAAGAGATGACCAAATTATTCAATAAAACTTCCAACAAAGTTGTCAACTAATAAAAGCCATGAAATTAAACTTTAAATTATTTAATAATCAAGCAGGATCGTATCTCGCAATAAAAATTGTAAAACAGTAAAACGAAAACGCTTGATTTTCCTCAACAACTTCACTACTAAAAAAATGTCTTAGCTTCACTACTTCAAAAATGTTTTTTTTAGAATCTCAAAAACTGGAGAAAATACCCAATTCAAGCGTATTTTCTGCGAAATAGATTTTGTTTGTCAACAATGATGCATATTTTGTTCACTTAGAAGTTTAGAATAAGGATAAGTATGTTAATTTTATTGTTTAAATGTAGAAAATTACAGTTATTTAATAAAATGATATAACTCAAAAAGTTGTAGATAATGTCCAACTAAACATTGAAAACAATTTAAATTATTGTTAATTATTTCAAAAAGCTAACAGAATACTTTTATTGGATTAATAGAAACATACATTTTGCATCAAAAGTTGTATGAATAAAGTTTTGAATGTTCCTCAAATGAAAATTTGTTTAACTTTTCAATTGATGTCTTTCTATTCGAACACCGTAATAGAAAAAGAAATAATTTCTTATAACTTTTGTAATATTTCGAATAGCAGAATGAAGCGTAAAATAGTTCGAAAAATCAGGAGACTTTAAAAAAAAAATTAAATGGAATTGATTTTTAGCCTTGTCGTAGTTAGTTGCAAAAAAGGAATATAATTGGCAGCTATTGCCTTCAATTCATAAAATTGACCCGATTGAAATAACAATCTTAATTATTTTATCTAACCTAGATGTCAAGTCCTGACCCCATAATCAGACAAGGTGATCTTCAATTTTGTAGGCAACTATGTCGCTTCGACTTTGACAAAGCATTTTTTTTTTCATTAATTATAAGAAGAAAATTCTATCAATCAATCTCACCTGAATTAATTAAAAGAAAGTTTTTCACATAATATATTCCATCGATAAGAAAAAAATAATAAAATAGCTTGAAAAAGAATAAATAACGTAGGCGACTACTAAAATAATAATTAACGTGAGAAGTCGATCTTATGTTATTCTACTTCAATTTTATTAAGAATATTTTTCATTTTTGTTTAAAAAAAAAAAACATAAAACCTCTGAATGTTATCTTCGATCTTTTACTGTTCATTGTTTCATGATGTCAAGACGGTTTTGTTCAATCTATGCACATATGCTTCATTTTGTGATCTATATAAATTTAATTAAAAAAAAACAAAAGAAACACATTCTCACAAAATAAAGAGTGTCCTTCAAAAACAATAAAATATCTATGTACATGCATTATTAGTTTGTACACTGCACACTGTCTGTTATGCTAAGTAGAAACTTTTTCCTCATTTTAATTGGATACATTTTTGTGAGAAATCCTACAATACTCGTGTTTAAATTCATTTTTTTTAACTTGGTTGAAAGAAATGAAAATGTACTATTGTACCTTTCGTGCATAACTTTGAAGAAAAGAATTGACATTTGTTTTTAATCATTAAACTAGATAATTTTCAGATGGAATAGCATTTTCCAATGGTGTTTAAATCGATACGATTCAATTTGACCACTAGGCAAGGCATCTCACTGTTTGTCAAGAGGGATGATACTAAATAATCAAGTACAAGTAGGTATACCAAAATGTTTCATAATCATGTTTCATAATCAAAATGCTAATATCGCTCCCAAAACGGCTATCATCACGACCACTATTTTTGGATTAAGTGTGTATTTTCATTTGAGATTTTTCTCATTCGAATAAGCTTTTCCGATTCGATTTTTTCGTTGTTCAAGATTCGAAACTACTGATAGGGTTAATTATGATGGTTTTTCTCCAATTTTAGTTCACGTACCATCCTCATCCTATGGATGTACTCATTGTCGGTTCGGTTCTGCTGACACAAATTTAAGTAAGGGTTTCTTTTTTTTTGTTTGATTTTCCCCTCAATCATTAAAAATGGGTTGAATATTTTTCTCCTTCAATCCTATTTTTTGATATAACCAACACAGAAAAAGAAACTACTACGCCAAACACAAAACAGGGGCCGGACATTGTTTACATTTAAATTGTGTTGGGATGGAGTATGCTAGTTAGTGGGTATTTGTGAGCGCAAATAGGGGTGGACTGCAGGGTTGCCAGATTAGGCTATTTTTTTTTTCCAAAATTGCCAACAAAGAATTATGTATGACAGGAAAATTATATTTGGACCAGATCAAATTTTGGTCGAAATTTTCCTTCGCACAAATAATTGATATTGGAATTTGTTGATGTGTTTAAATAAAAATAAATTTTAATTAAATCTTCCAGATTTTGTATTGAATTTAGACTTTTTTTTTGCATTGGCAACCCTGATTAACCGGGGAAAAATTTAGACCGACACATGCCAGGCAAAAACGCAAAAAAAAAATTCAACGGTAAGCTTCACTTGATTCAGCCCCACAACTACAGCCTGCCGCCTGCTGCTTGCTGCTTGCCGCCTTCTGCCTACCACCTACCACCATTAGGCTTAAGGTTTGCTTTTTTAGCCTTAATCCTATAGATCGTAATGCGTTTTGCATATCATATAGGTACTAGGTAGCATATAGTTGCCTTAGATGTTTGTCGTGTTTGTTGTTGTTGTCGTTGTTGTTGTTGTTGGTGTTGTTGTTGTTGTTGTTGTTGTTGTTGTCACAGCCTATTGAAGAAGTTGGAGGAAAACAAAATAATTGCAGCTTGCCCTAGTTTTTTAGCGCAATATACATACATACTGCTTAGGTTCTATATCTACATAGATACTTAATTCTATAGCATCAAAGTTACCCTCGTCGTCATCGTATTAAATCTATACCGACACAAATATATAGTAACTTAAAAGATTCGCTCTTCTCTGTGAAAATTTTCTTTGGAAGTATGTGTAAAATTATGTAGGAGTATGTGAGTAGTTTCAATTTTTTTCTTTACAATTTATCTCAGAGCTGCTGATTCTGATTCTGGCGCATTCGCGTTGATTACACAATTTTTAAAGAGGCAATTCTTATAGGGTGGTACTTGAAGATGTATTATTTTATATATATATTTGAACTGAAAATGTATCTTCAAAGCAACTCCAAACCTAAATTCTACTTCCGGGATGCTTTTTTCTTCAACATGTCTTTAGAAAAAAAAAAAAAAAACAACGGGATTCGAAAACTATTTTCAAAACTTTAACTCCATTTTGAGTTGAGTAAGTATATACATATATGTAAGTCTAAAGTTTTTCAAACTCATCGATTTATTCAACATTCGTGTTGAAATAAATATAGAGGGGATCTTATAGGCTTTCATAAATAATGACTTTACACCTGTTTGAATTCGATTTGTTGATTATTTATGAGAAATATTTTTCAAACATTTCTTTCGGTTAGACAATTTTATGGAGGGAGAACCGGAGAACCCGGATGGTGCTGAACTACGTCATCGGTTAACGTTTGAGAACTTTGCAAATGGAAATTACGTCATGCTTTATATATATGCATATTTTATAAGTTGTTTCATTCGGAATGTGCTTTGTTATTTTGCTAGCCAAGTACGGCCATAGCCATAAGGCAATGTTGCAGTTTTCAAGGTTAATTTTTTCAGATGTAGTTTAGTAATTGAACTTCAAGCATAAGGCTCTAGTTCAAACCAGTTTATCAAATTGATTCATTGAATTAATTCTGACAGATGTCAAATGCATTGACAGATAGCAGTGTTCAAAAATTGAATAGATGTTCACAACATTCATATAATTACTGATCTTTTATTTTGGAAGCTGTCATGTTTGACATTTTCACAATTGAAAACTACATCGTTACTAAAAACGGGACGAAACACGCTTTGAAATTGTGAAAATTCACTACAAAAATAGTGAACATTTTAAAGTAAAAGTCGTGGCGAACATTTTCGTTTTTCATTGTTAAATGTTAATGGCATACAACCCTAAGAAAAAACACTGTTGTCATCTTGTTTGATGCAGCAAAAACTTAGCACTATTTAAGATTAAAAACAAACTTGCTAATTATGATCATTCAAAACCTCCTGATGTAGATTTATTTGAATAAGACTATTTTTCTTTTTATAATTTTAAGTGACACAAAGAAATTTTAACCTAAATAACAAATCAATATACGAGAGAATTATATGCCAATAGAGAAGTGAATAGATCGGTAAAGAAAGTCCGTCAATTAAGGATTACTCTTTTCACAACTTCTTAGACAACTTTAATACACCAAGAACCAATTACTAACAACAACAGAAATCACCCGTACAATAGAAACGATTTATTGTTATAATAGTATTAAACTTTTCCAAGTATATAAACCTTCTTTAGGTAGGTATACCTAAGAAATTCAGTAAAGAATCGTGCGTTAAACTAATCACTATAGAGAAGAAAAATAATGTTCAAATTTTTGTAAGTTTTTCAGGTAGTTCCGTTAACCGGAAACAGTGAGAAAATAATTGCCTTCAATCACGATAAGGACGTTTATTTCCATGTACAGGACAACAAAAAAAACACTTCAAAGATCCATATTATGTTTGGGGTGTTCTGGTAGGTGTATTGAAGGTCGAATTTTCCTTAAACCCAGCGAACAGCTATGAAAAACAAAGGAAGGATACAGAAAACAGTGAAATGTTTAATATACAACTCAAACATAACCAAGGCCTTCAATTACCGTGACTTTACTTTCCATCAAATTTGTCAGGACTTATACAATACAGTCAGTTCTATGACAATCGTTTCAACTTCTATCAATTAGCTGAGAATAACCTAATACCTTTCAATGAACTATTGCCTCTTTAGAGAATTATCAGGATATGCCCCAAAATCTTACTGTAAGTAATAGTAAGCTGGTACATTTTTACGTCAGAGCATAAACAATAGCTGACAATGACGTTTTTGACAAAGTTCACACGATAATAAGACATTTGGAGCAATGTATTATCTTCCAGATTTGAAAACAATGTGATATGTGAAAATTATTTGTACCTAACTTAAAAAAAAACCAGCTATGATGTCTACTAGTATCAGTTTATTATCGATGAGGTTGGCAAAATTTTACAGCCTTATGACTGAAAAATGCACTATCAAGCATGAATTTTCGAGGCATTAAGTTGTGACATTAATTACAAAGAATCCATAGCTTGTCAATAAATCGTTTGTTTAGACTTTTTAAATATTTTTATTGAAAAGCGGTTTTTGAGAGTAGAAAATATAAGTAAATTTTTAACTTTTAAGAGTTTTCACAGCAATATATATCCAACACTTCCTTAAAAACTGTCCGACTATTATAGATTAACTTTTAAACATCCATAAATAATTTTGAAAATAACTTTTATTTGCCTAAGTTTAATACATTTGCATGTACATAAATAAAAGACCACACATAAATTTCCCTCTTCTAATTCTAAGCCATTATCTAAATATATTTTTTTGAAACCATCTGGTAGCCATTTGAAGCATAATATGCACCTCCATCTTCACCTTCTTAATTTTGTTCTTTAAATGTCCTTTAAAAATTAATATGAACGAGAGAATAAAAATCATTAATCATTTTACCACTCAGATTTAAAAACCCATTTATTTGTTTTGTTGGGTTCAGAAAATTAATTATCCATTATATTAAAAATAAGAAAGCTGTGGTAGAAAATCAATTTATTTTTTTTTTGGGTTGGTTGTAATTTAAAATTATTACAATCCTTTTAAACCAAAGCTTTTTGGAAAAGATTAAGATAATTAAATCTTTCTACCACATTGTCTTCAGGCATTTTTACAAAATTCTGGAGGCAGAAAAGAAGGCATATTGAAATCTTAATATATATAATTCTTCTGTGAGTGTGTATGTCACTGAACTTCTCTTAAACGACTGGACCGATTTTGATGAAATTTTTTGTGTGTGTTCAAGGGGATCTGAGAATGGTTTAGATTCACAATTTTGTCCGCTAGGTACACCTGTTATGCTTTTAAGAAATTTAAGCCCTCCCAATATGTGTAATGGTACAAGACTATTGATCAAAGAATTAAGAGATAATGTGATTGTAGCAACTATCATTACAGGTCCCGTGGCTGGTCAGCTCGCACATGTTCTGCGGATTCCAATGATACCAACTGATTTGCCCATATCTTTTAAAAGGCTACAGATCACTTTAAAAATATCCTTTGCCCTAACAATAAATAAATCCCAGGGACAAACTTTTTCCATAGTTGGTATCGACTTCAGGAAAGAGTGCTTTTCCTACGGGAAATTGTATGTGGCACTTTCTCGAGTAGGATATCCCGAAAATTAATACATTTTGTTGCCACCTAGAAATACCACAGCCAACGTAGGGTACAGGGAGGCTTTAAGATAAGCATACAATTTTTTCTAATTTAGTGATTCGTGGTCGTTTTAATTAGCATGCTTATAAATTAAATATCTGTACCTAATTTTGTCTATCCGTGCGAAGCCGGGACGGGCCGCTAGTAAGTATATAAATTCGGACACCTAGTGACTTACAACTCTCAACCATTCCTGCGTGCAAGTCATTTCAGGGATGGAGGGGACCTACAGTTTTTATGCCGAATCCGATAGGCTAATTTGAGAAAGCACTTTTCATAACAACCATTACCCTTGAAGGATTTGTTAATTCCTCGCAAGAGGTAGTACCCGTGAAAATGACTTTAGGTGGCACATGCAGGGAATGAACCTCAAGACCTCTAGCATGACAGAGCTGTGCCACGGGTACAACGTATTAAAAAAGTTAAAACAAAAATGTATTGACAGCATTTTTCGACAAATAAATTCATATTTTCCGTCACAACATTCAGAAAAACCAGGAGACATTCAAGCTTGACAACTTAATGCTATTTCGCATTTTTATTTACAAAATAAGTCAATATTTTCTTTTTTTTTTTAATTTAAGCTGTTTTCTGTCGAAAATAAAAACAAAACATCTTAAACAAAAACTTAAGTAAATTTTATTTAAATACACATCAACCTTTTAATTTGTTTGCCAATTTTATTGACACAAAAAATCTATAAAAAAAAAACATATAGAATATCCTACCTATCCTATAACCTTTAGCCTCTGGGTTAAACTAAAATCATAAAAAGGCTATTTGCCTCTGTTATACTACCAACTTTTCGACACTATTACGCATTACAATTTAGCAGCATAAAACAAAGCAAAGAAAATAAGAATAAACATTAAGCTTAAAGAAACAACAAGAAAATAATGCTACTCTGCTTAAAAATTTGTGAAAATTATCCTAAAAGACTTGATGATTCTTTATTAACGTATGTTTTCTCTTTCTTTCTTCCTTTTTTCTCCTTTTATATATAATAGTAGCTTATGACCAAAATGCCCGCAAGTGACATTTTATGAATAAAATAAATATTTAAATTTAAATTGTTTACCATCAGGGCTTCAGTGCTTTAGAGCTTTGTCTCTCTTTCATTATTTTGGCTCAATTTAAAGAAGGTTAATCTTAAACAGGAAGTTGCCCAGGTGGGGCTTATGTTCTCCTCATCTATTTTCATTTTCATGCACACAATGGGTTCTTTTATCACAAGTCTTGACCCCATATAAAGCTATAGTACCTATTTTCATTTTGTTTTCTCTTCTTATTTTAGCATTCCCCTTTGTGTCATTGTAATCAGGATATCGATGTGAAAAAGAAGTCCCATAACACACCCCCGCATACATCCTTACACCGAAGACGAAATACAAAAAGACGAAAAAAAAAAAAACACCAAGAACTCTCTGTAATAGTGTTAAAAGGTCATGTGTCTACTTGAGTAAAAAATAGGGGCGTGCACAGTGTCCTTTTTTTTCAAAAATAATATAATAAAAAGGAAGAAAACAAGAAGCAGTATCCTAAAAAAAAAGGAAAAACTTTAAGTTGCGAAGCTGTGGAAATTATAGGAAGTAGAGAACCAGAACTGCAAAAATAGGTAAACTCAAACTGTGGAAAATTCGTCCTGTGACCTAATAAATTTCGTGCTTAAATTTTGTATTCTTCTTTCTTATAAATCGCAGATATATGTATAGCTTAATACAGTTGCGGTCAAAAAAATAGCACTGAAGTATAATTCGAAATATTTGTGTATGAATTTAAATTTTTGTGGAAGAGTTTTAGAAGGCTTTCAGATTCTAATGATCTGGGGAAGTTATGTTAAGATCTTATGTTTATTTGGAGAAGCCGTTAAAGTGGTTCTTTCAACAAGAAAACGACACCAAGTTTACAATTGTTTTTGGATAACAAATATGATTGACAATCTTTTTGGGCTGATGTAAGGACAGATGTGTCTCGGTAAAAGCCAAGTAACGATATAAGACCCTAGTCTAGTCTATAGTTAAAAGCTGCTGGCAATCGACTCCTGGCTTTAAGATGTCAACGGTTTGTAAACACAATGCGAAGGCTCTGTCCAGCTTTTATAGAAAATGAAGGATATGTTACAAAATATTGATTTAAATCACAAATGGAAAAATTAGTACTCAATATTAATTGAAAAACGTGTAAGTAATTTTTTTTATTTTGTGCTCTGTTTTTGACTGCAAAAGTTTCGAAAATGCTTTGGATATACCTAAATTATATTTGAAAGCTTTCAATTTTTATAACTATTCAAAAGTGTTAAAGGTAAAGGAGACAACTGTATTCGATTTTTTGCGGTGCTATTTTGTTGTTACTGCGCGCCGCTGTAAACTTTTTAAAAAGTATTAAACAAAAAGTAAAACAAAAAGAAGACAAAACAAAAACGGAAAAAAGTCACAAAGTAAAAATAAAGTTATATAGAAACGTTCCCACAAACTTTTTGTTTTTAATTTTTCTTTTGGCTGTTTTTTTTTTTTGGAAATACAACATGTGCTTCGGTTTTAATATTTTTATGTGATTTTTGTTGAAAAACACACAAACAACGGGACTTTTTTGTTTCAAATGAGAAGAATTTTTTAAGCAACAAATTTAGAATTAGAGGGGCACACTCACCAAAACACCAACAGGACTTAAATGGTGACGTACTTGATTGCGTCATTGTTGTGGAATTTTGCTGCTGCTGTTGTTGCTGATGCTGATGTTGCTGGTGCTGCTGATGTTGATGTTGATGCATGTGGTTCATGTGGTGATGTTGCTGTTGTTGTTGCTGTTGTTGTTGTTGAAGTTGTTGACTTTGCTGCTGTTGCGAAATCGATGACGAAGTTGGCGACGGAATAGGCGAAGGCGATGATGACATGGAATGTCTTAATTGCTGCTGTGTTATGGAAGACGGCGAAGATGGCGACGGCGGCGATTGACGATGTTGTTGAAATTGCTGTTGTTGTTGTTGTTGCTGCTGCTGCTGGTGATGATGTTGCAAGTGTTGCTGTTGAGTATACAAGTCTAGACCGTGATTCTGATTAAGCAGCAGACCACCCGATGAGTCTACCACATTGGTACCCAGGGCAAACGATGATCTCATTTGGTGTTGCATAGCTGAGTGTTGTTCGCTCATCTTAATAATATTACGGAACAATTGGTGGTCAATGGAATGGTTGTCTTCCAAAAAACTCTCCCCGTTAATGTTGGAGATGGAAATGGTTTCGTTATTTTGATGTTTCCGATGATGGTTGATGATCGTGGTTGTGGTTGTGGTTGAGTCCTTGTGTTGTGTTCTTTCGTGCTCCTCCTCTTCAGTCGTTTTTGATGGTGTTGTTGATGATGTTTCGAGGAGTTCTGCGAACGATTTCGTTTTCGACGTTGAACTTGCAGTTGACTGTTTCGTTTCCGTTGACGTTGACGCTGACGTTGTTGAAGTTGAAGTTGAAGTTGATGATGACGTTGTGCTATGACGATTGAAGTTAAAACTATTATTAATTTGGCTGCCGTATAAATTGTAAATGGACGATTGCGATGGTAAATTTTGTAGCGACGACGATACTATTGATGATAGTGGTGGTGTTTGTGGTAGTGGTGGTTGTGGTGGTGGTGGTGACAGTTGTGACGTTTGTGACGTAAGTGGTTGTGGTTGATTATTATAATTATTAATGCAATTTTTGTAGCTATAATTAATTAATAATGGTGTGACTGACGTATTATTAGTCTTACTTCTATAGTTTAAATCAAAACTTTTGCAATTATTGACATTATCAAAGTTTTCAACAAATTTTGCGACATCAACAGCAGCAGCAGCGTTTTTGTTGTTGTTGTTGTTGTTGTTTATGTTTTTGTTTGGGTTTGGGTTTGTGAATGAGGTATTTATATTTTTTGTGGGATTGGGAGTGGAAATTTCAGTGGTTGTGATATTGAATGATTGTTTTTGATAGTTTTTGTGTTCTGTTGTAATGGGTGATGATGTACAACTCACGGAATGCAATGAACGATTTGAATTTGGATTTAAAATAATATTTATATTATTTTGATTTTGATTATTATTATTATTATTTGTATTATTCAGAGATAGCAATGTAGGCGAAAAAGATTCTTGTTGCGATAGTTGGTTTAGATTATTGCTTGCGTTTGCATCTTTGCTACTATTCCGGTGGCTTAATTGAGAATTATCTCCTGCGTTATGATAATGGTTCAGTGTCGATGACGATGATGGCAAATAGTTGCAACTTTTTAAATTAATCAATTCAAAGTTAAGATCCAAGTTATCAACATTATTATCTTCAAGGATATCAAACGATGTGCTTTTATGATTATTATTGTTATATTCTTTAAATACTGCGGCACAAAATGATAATTGTTGTGGCTGAGGCTGAGGCTGAGTTTGAATTTGAGTTTGAGTTTGATTTTGATTTTGATTTTGAGGTTGAGTGGTTGGTGGTGATGATAGATTTGTATGCAATTCCGTAGTTGCAATGGATTCGATGTTAATATTGTTGTAATGAAACTGTTTTTGTTGTTGTAGGTTTTTAAGAAATAAATTGCAATTATTGTTGTTGTTGTAGTTATTGTTATTTGTTTGTGTTTCGTGGCAATAGTACATTTGTTTGAATTTTTCTTTTTTGTATTATTTTAATTTTCTTCGAGTCCTTTGGTTTTTTTTTTACGGTTTCTTTTTTCAGTTCATTTATATGAGTGACGAAATCACAGCGTTTTCCCGGAATTTTTCTTAAAAACTTTTGTTCTTTGTCCAAACTGACACA
The DNA here is from genome assembly GCA_951509635.1 of Eupeodes luniger. Classification (NCBI taxonomy): domain Eukaryota; kingdom Metazoa; phylum Arthropoda; class Insecta; order Diptera; family Syrphidae; genus Eupeodes; species Eupeodes luniger. The sequence continues at coordinate 312,887,174 of OX608073.1, read as the reverse complement.
CGATTGATTGATATATATATATTTTTTTTTTATTTATATGTAAAACGATCGAACGAAAAACAAACTATGTGGGAATGTTTCTGCACAAAATTAATATAAAAACAAAAATAAACAAAAACAAAATAATATTATATACATTCGCTCTCCGAATTGTTGCGTGATTTTGAGAACAGAAAAATGTTAAATAAAATTTTTGAAGAACAAAAACTTGAGAAAAAAGCTCCTGCGTTATGAGAATAAGCATTTGTTGTTTTTGTTTTTTTGAAAGATACTTGTTAACTTCATACACAAACAAATGAGATTTTGAAAAGTTTAACAAAAAGAAAAAAAAAAACAAAACAAAACAAAACAAATAGTTTAGAAAGGATTAATTTTGAGGATCTATTTTAAATTTTTTAACTTTTTATTTGATCCCAAAAGAGATGAGATCGTGTAAAATATATATAATGACACCGCTGTGTTACGATAAAGATGTCAACAACTACTACCTGGGCTAACATAAAAATGATGATGGCTTGGTGGCCTATGATCTCTGAGGCGTCTCTGATATGGACAGAGGAAAAGAAGAAACAACGCTATGAATACGAAATTTTTGGATTTTGCAACACGCAACTGATTTTTTTAATACATTTTTGTTATATTTTGCTTTATTTTTGAATATTTTTAATGTGAAGCAAAGACTAAGATGCTGGTTATAAAAAAGAAGAGATGTGTTTATGGTAGGTATATATATAATATAAAATATTGCACAAGAAAAGATTGTGTTCGAGTTAAAGATATAGTGAGAGATTGAGAGACACATATAAATATTTAAATTTTATTTAATTTCGTTTTTTTTTTTGATTGTATTAAAAAGTCTATGAGAGATGATAAAATATAGATATGATATTGAGGACGATTATGAATGAGGTTTAGGTTTTTTTTTTTAAATATTGAATGTCAAATTAGAAAGTGGATTATGATAAATGTATGTTTTTTGTTGTTGTTTTTGTTGTTGTGGGAATGTTGCAACCATGAGCCGCAAAGAGATTTTAAGAAAACTATTTCAGAAACAAAAACTCGAGCAAACAATAGGAACAAACACCCCTTTTAAAGCTCTAAAGGTATACAGTATACTTAAGTGTTTATATTTTTCTTTAACACAAAAAGCTAAAAACTTTGGTTTCAGGGTTAAGATTTATTTTCTTTTATGCATCTAAAAGCCCCCTCTGTCTACACCGTCTTCCCCCTTCTCATCGAAAATTTCTACCTCATAATAATTGTGGTACACTGGATACATGTGCTTTCATCTTCAAAGAGAATATATGAGACTTTTTTTTGAAATAAATAAAAACCAACATCATCAACAAACATCAAACATACTTTATAACTATCTTTTTGGTATATAAATATGCAAGATACTCGCTATTTCAACTTCAACCAACTACTGTTTAGTTGAAGCTGACTTTAGATGAGACCATATCATTGAAAAGATTGCCTCACCATAAAATATCTGTATATCTGCTTCTGTATGTTGTGGATTTCCTTCTACGGTCGACCAAAGTTGGGAAGTAGTCAGTTGTCCGTGTAGGCTTAAATAAACCAACCATCCAAATGAATTGAATGTTATATAATACAATACGGTTCAGTTGATTGGATACCACTTAAGTTCTCTTATCTTTAATTTCTATAAATGTGTATTTATATAACATTTCTTGTAGACAATTTCTTAAACAATGTCTTAAATCAGTTTCAAACCTTCGGCTAAAAAACTTTTGATTTTTAAAACCACATTTCTATAAGAAATTAGAAACGTTGCTTAGTCCTGTAAATATAAAAGATTCACAAAAACTTAAATTTGGGTGTACAAATTGAGGTAAAAATTTTAGTTCAAAAGCGATAAAAATTTATTCATAACTTTTCGCTAAATTGAGTTTTTCTTATTAAAATTATGTCACGAAATTATCTCTTATCATAGTAAAACAAAGGTTACAAAAAGTTTAAAATTTGTAAAAATAAAAATACGTCAAGCGAATTCTTCTCAAACGTGTGTTTGTTTTCTCTTAACGAAATGCTACCCCTGATTTTTTGTTTAAATATTTCTCAGGATTAAAATGGAAACGATTTTTTTAGCTTAGGCCTTGTTTTGAATTATATTTTAAATGTTAGACCAATAACCAATAGTTGACTAAATTTTGCAGAAAATTGTTCGTATTTTTCGCACTAAGAAACTAGGGTTACAATTTGAAATATTCTCTGTAAAATTTCAGATTTGTCGTTTTATGACTTTGTCAATAACCTGTAAAATTTCAGATTTGTCGGTTTTTGACTTTGTCAATAAAGCCTAGTACGCTGCTGATGCGAAACGAAATTTCCCATACTAAAATGACATGAAGAAATCATAAACGAAAAATTTCGCTGTGCTTTTCGTTTTTCAGTACGCTGCTGAACGACGAAATGTGACATTTTAGTGGAGAGCTGTACTAGATTTCTTAGTACAATTCTCCACTCTTTTCGTTCTCAATTTAATTGCCCAGCACATTAATTGCTTGCGAAATTTTGACGTTTAATTTTTTTATTGAAAAAAAAATTGTTTACTCGTGACTTTCGGTGTTTTGACTTTGATTTATATTTGATTTAAAATTTAAAATAAATTGGATTTGTCTAATGTGTTCCAACATTGCATTTCTGAATCGGAAACTCAGGATGTTATTGGTGATGTGCAACAAGTGATGAAGACAAGCAGTGAAATTCAACTTCCAGACAGTACTCTCCACAAATATTTTTCCGCTGTGGTTTTCGTTTTCATTTCGCTCTGCACTTGGAGACCACCGAAAAATTTCGTTTCGCATCAGCAGCGTACTAGGCTTAATCAAGGAATAAAATCATTCAAAATATCCAAACTTCCTAATATACAGATAGATTTAAATCAATTCAAAAATCAATTTGATATTATATTATAAGTTTTGAATACTTTTGGTGCTTGTACTGATAGAATAATGTTTGTTGATGATGCAGAATTTTGTTAGAAAACTTGGCTCAGAAACGATAAAAACTAAAGTTTTATTTCTTTCTTAGATTTAATTTCTGAATAAGTTTTGAAAAATTAAATTTGTGGAAGCAAATTTAAATGTTTTTAGGGAATTAAATGTCCTTCAAAAATCTATATTGTGTATTTTTGTAATTTGTTTCATTGTTAATTACAAAATTCAAAAGCTTAAAAGTAAAACGATCAATATCAATATTTAAGAATTATTTGTAGAGACACGCTTTCGGTAACGAACGTTTTTAATTCGATAATTTTTGGAGGGTAACTAATTTCTTACAGAAATATTTACGGACACCTTTTCCTACAGCAATGATTTCGATGTTTTGTCTCAAGGAATCAATTACATAAAATAGCTGTTATGAAAAAGACAATGTAATTAATAATAACATAATTAGTAAAAAAATAACTTTCCATACAAGAGATGAAAGTTATTGACAAAATAGAGAACTACATACAAATGTTAGAGTCGATTTTTCAAGTACACAATCATCGTTTCCCGCTAAGTCAGACGTTAAGTTTTACAATTATTCTTGTAATGCTTTTTGCTTCTAATTCTCTTTAAATATCATAATACATTATTTTATCAAAGTCCTCTTGAAAACGCTTGACCTTAAATTTGTTTACAAAAAGTTTAAAACTTACAGCTAACACAAAATTGAGTTCAAGAAATTACTTTTGTTTTATTCAAATGAAAATCTAATCAAGTGAACCGCACTGTGAATACATTTAACTAAGCTTAGTTTGACATTGAACTAAATTCAGCCGCAGCAGTATAGTAGTCAGTGTATACCTATAATATATAAGTCAGAGCCATAGTGTGACAAGCTACTATATATTTATATACATACATATATAATGACACCGCAGCAATTTGATGTAAGATTTGTGATTTTGTGTGTTGTTGTTGTTGTTGTTTCTTTTATTATTGAATTCGAAAACGAATTAACCAAAAATAAAAAGATACCTATAACAAAGTTAAAACTAACCAACAAAATAATGATTGCTAGGCTAACCGGTTTGTTCGTTTTATTTGAAGATCGATGATGATGATGATGATGATGGTACACTTGTTAAATTTGCTTATTTTTCTCTTCTTCTACCACAATATGTTGTAATAAAATATACCATCAGGCAATATATTTTGTATCTCATTACTATTCTCAAATATCAATAAAAGATATTTCAAAAAAAAAAGCAAAATCAGTAAAAGGCAAAAGAAAATAATAAAAAAGAATGAAAGAAAGATTAAAAGAAAAGAAATGAAATGAAAAAATAAAACTTCACAAAACAACGTGGTTTTAGTATAAGAAATGTCAAGGTTAATCAGATCATAATACACGAAATAATATCAAAAGCTATCTATGTATCTACTAATTTGCAGATACAAAAATGTTTTCGTATTTTATGCACTTTTATCTCTCATCCGAATGAATTAAAAGTATCTTTCAAAGTTAGGTAAGCTATCAGGACATAATATATGTGAAGAAATAGATACACGAATGCAAAATAAGGAGGCAACAGCTTTAATAGATAGTTTTTTTTTTTTCTTGTTGTATATTATTATTTTGTATCTTGTTTACTCTTTGATGATGGATTTGGTGGATTTTGATTTCGATTTGAATTGAGATTGAAATTGAAATTGAGATGAAAACGTAGCACCATATGAACAACGCGGCGAGCGAGCGAAAAAAAAAAGTTACATTCGACAGCAATAGATACGCAGATACTACTTGACTTGTTGTCAGAGTCAACTTCATAAGCTATGTGTGGCGTATTTTTCCAGCTCAACTATAATAGACGAGCGAATAAACAACAACGACGACAAACGACGAACGACAAACGGCAAACGGCAAACGGAGGCGATACGTTCTTCAACAACTATACTTATGATACGTGGTGTACGTACAGATACGATTTGATTCGATACGATTCGATACGATACGATTCTGTATAAATTCTATAAAGCGTGCGTTTTTTCCACCCGAATGTACAATACAATATCTACAGTCATGGAAATATTATGAAATTTTTTAGTGATAAGCAGCGAACATACACATTTTTGATCTCGTTTGCGATGGATGTTGTTTTGTAATTTTGTATATAATATACTTTTAGTTTAATTTTAATAATTTCCACTACAAAACATGAATAATTTTTGCTGACGGATTTTTGGTGGTGATGGACGGTGAAGATAAAAGATACAAAAATTTATATCGAAAAGCTGCTAGAACCCCGTCGTCGATAGTTCCATGGAAGAGATGCGACACGTTTATAACGGATATAGATGTTAGTTTGATGGAATGAAATATACATTTTGTTGGATTTCCATTGAAATTCGCGTTCGTTTGCGTTTTGGGAGCGGGAGGTGAAAAAGCTATCTATCTATCTATCTAACTCTCAGTAAGTAAGTTTGAGTTGAATGAGTGCGCGGAGCGACGCGAAGCGGCGCGGTCTAAGGTCTGAGAGTGAGAATTGAGAATCTACTGATCGCACAGAAACAGTCAAAGCTCTTTACGCATACAGTGGTGCAAAATGTATGTATGTATATAAGATAATAAAACAACAACAACTATAAGACAAAAAATAATGGCGAAGAGAAGCAAATGAATAAAAGAACGAAATAAAAAGAAATACACAAAAAAAAAACCTGCGCAAAAAACACGCGCACGAAGCTTAAAATTGATATTAGCCAAATGTTGTTTAACCACAATCATACTTTTTTTTTGAAATTTTATTTTATTTTTCGTCGGAACCAGAATAAAGCACACACTTGAAATTTAGTTTTTTTTTTTTTTTATTTTCTGTACCTAATTTTTATGTTATATCTTTTTATTTTTTGGTTGTATTTTTTGAAAACTGATTCTTCTTTTTTCAAACCCTAGTGTGACACGTCGTTTGGTCTGGGTATGAATTTTGTTTTTTTGTGAAAAAAACATTTTTGTGAATCATTTGGATATTTGAAGTTGAACACAACAAAAATTGATTATTTTTTCGTGTCAGTTTAAATCTAGAATAGAATATTCACTTTGAACACGAAAGAGAAAAAAATATCATCTCAAAGAGACATGTGTATGGAGGAGATATTACTTTTTTTTCACCTGTACAAGCAATTTTCTTTTTTTTTTTAATTTGAAATTTTTATATTCACTTCAATGAGTCTGTAGTCAATTAAATAACAGATATGAGAGTGTGTTTTTTGTTTTTTTTTTGTTTTATTTATTTAGCTTCTATTTTAGTTATTATCGCCATTTTTTTTTTGATTTAATTTTATTTGAGAGAAATAGTTCAGGGAAATACGGTTTTGAAAAGATATGTACATAATTTTAAACTGACTGAAGTGACTTCTTTGATCTAGGGTACCTACTTAGAAAGGGTAATTCAATTTGTAGTTGGTAGCACTGGTAGTTGAGACTTGTCAAACTTAGCTGTCATTTGAAATGTCATAATATCAGTTGAATGTTTGCCATTACAATAATCGATAGTGTAACAATCGATTAATACCTATACCTTAAAATTAATTAAAACTTTTTTGTTTATAATTTACATGAGCTCAAGGGGTTATTTTATTAGTATTCTTTATATTTGTTTATATTTAAACACAGTGGTAGCGTTTGGAAAATAGGGAAGGATTAAAGAGGAGACACAGGTGTACATTGGTCTTAAAGTTCTGAACATCAAAATGGGAGGGGAACACAGAGTTGGCCAAAGCATTCCATATTCTTGATGTACGGTTTAAAAAAGAATCTTTTGACAGTACGATCGAAATTGAGCTCAAGGGTAAACTGATTAGCATTCCTGGAAGTGCGAGTATTACAGCTAAATTGTTTAAGTGGTGGAATGCAACTGACTAATTCGACAGAACATTGTTTGTAAAAATATCGATAATACAACGAAAGGCATGAAACATTCCAGCGTTGTTTAAAAGATGTAAATGTTTCAGTTATAGTTCTATCGCCCATCATTTTCAAAGACCTTTTTTTGAATTCTATCCAAGAGATTTAAACTTGTTTTTGAGGCACCTGCCCAGATATGAGAGTTATATTGAAACTTTGGACGAATAAAGGCTTTGTAAATTACAGCCAGATCAGAAGGGGTGACAAATTTTGTAGCACCGTCGTTGGAGAAATCCTTAGCATTTAGCAGCATTTTTGGAAATATCAAATATGTGATCGTGCCATAAGAGGTGATCTGTGATACACATATCGAACACTGAAAGTTGATTACTTCCTTGGATGCAAGTGAAACTCATGGATACTGGCGTGTGGGGTGGTGCTTTAACGACAGAAGACAACATTAAGTTCTTGAAGGATAAAATTCTACAAGGTTAATAATTCAGGAAGAGAGTCGAAGACTAAACGGAGCCCTGGAGAACACCAGCATTTATTTTATATGAATACAACTTGTATTAAACGGTTAGAAAGGTATTTTCTAATTCAAGAAAGAAGAGATTTATCAATATTAAAAGCACGCATTTTCGATAAGATACCTTGGTGCCAAACTCTATTAAATGATTTTGAAATATCAAGTGCAATAATAATCGACTAACTACGCAAGAAATCGTTAAAATTTTGACTAAATTTGAAGGCAAGTGTTTCTGATAGTACAAATGTATCGTTTTCTTGGCGTTCGCAGGTATTAAACTTGTTGTTTACGTCGTTTTTGGACGGCGGCAATTGCAGATCATGGTTTAGATGATAGGTTGTTCCAATAACAAGGCGGGAAAACAACCCACAAAACAAGATTTATTATGGCTTAATACTGTGAGAAATTTCATGAAAGCGTTATCTCACATTTTGAAGGCGGCAATTGGACAACAAAATGCAATTTTTTTCCTTCTTGGTCAAATTGTTAATGCTATTTAAGTTTCAGTTTAAAACAATAAGCGAAAAACTACCAAATATTCTTACAGTATTACTGAATTGGCAGGAAAGAGAGTATAACTATGATCCAATTAATACAAAACCTCATGAAAGAATGACAATGGGCAGGTTCAGACAACATAAAGGACTTCATTTGCAGTCAACTTCATTCTTTGAACGTACTTCACAAACCTCTACTTTATGTTCATAGTACAAAAACTATCTAAAACACTAGTGTCTCCAAAACACTCCTCAGACAAGCTACAAGTACATCACAATTTATGTTTTGTATTGTAAAGAAATATTACTTATTTCTTTTCCAAATAGACAAGGAACCCTTTTACATAAAGTAATAAATGAAGTTGTGCAGAAAATAAATAAATCATAAAGCAATTAAGTTCAGCTTTCTGTTGAATAAAAAAAACACGATCAACTGTCATTTTGACAGAAGTAGACTTGACTTGATAGTTAGGGAGATTTTTCTTGACTTACTTTCCAGTCAACTTTCCATTAAAGTTGCCTTAATTGGAAGGTAATTTTTTGGCAGCTGGCCAATCAGATACTAGAAACTTGCCTTACTTTCAAGTCCCCTATGTCGTCTGAACCTGCCCAATCTCTATAATTCAGAAACATATGTACATACATATTACATACATATATATATACGAGTATTAGTCAAAAATATGCCTTTATAGCAGAATAAAGTAAGTGTCACAAAAGTAGTTATAAACTTATAAGTAATAAGTAGTTTGTCGTTTGTAAAGTCTTCAAACTTTTGTGTTATTATTATCGTCAAGATAATTTTCGATGCGAGGCTTACGTAGAAATGGGGCGATTTCTGACTTTAAGAATTCTTGCGTTTAATAAGGTTATAATGTGTTTCTTGTTTAACTTTTTAATGCTGTTTTATTTACTTTTGCTGTTATTTGCTCTTTTTGTTTTCATATTTTTTTAAAAACCAACAGAAAACGGTGTTTATTCTAGTGTCAATTGTTTTAAGGAATAAAATTACAATCTGAATTAAAGATTTAAGCTGGGAATTTATTTGCAATTGTGTCATAAATACATTTTTTTGACAACACAGCTGTTTAAAGGCAAAATTGGTATACAAAATCGAGCACATGTTTGTTTTTGTAAGATTTAATGCCTATAGGAAATGAGCACAGACTTGTACCATTTAGAAATGATATAATGAAGCTTTGGCGAGAGATCCCAAACAAAATGGATCGTGTGAAACAAAGGACAATCAACAAGGCATCGAGAGCTAGGCTGACTTAGTATTAGAATAGTTAAAAATGTATGTAAAAATGAGCTGAAAAAATTGTGGTTATAGAACAAATGAAAGCATTTAAGTTCATTTTGGGGCACAACAGAACTAATTTGGTAGATCTTTTCTAAAGGCAGCGATCTTAAATAAAAAGTTCATATTCAGTTTTTATTCTATACATAACATAAATAAAAATTCTGTAAGAAAATTAACTGGACGAGTAAGAATTATTATCATCTTTTAAGTCTAATGAAAGGTCTTTTTAAGTGGGCTGATTCAGAGAAGTTCTTAAAATCATTAAAAAAGTGAAACACTTGAACAAAAATACATATTCTCATTTTTTTGAATTCTACTGTAGAAAGGCTTATTCAGTCAAAACATGAATAGGAAGTATTTGTAAACAGTTCCATTAGTTCAAAGAAGAAGTTTCAAAGCATTTTGATTAAGAGCAAACAACAAAAAGTGGACCTTAACGCATATCTTGGGTGACACCATATTTATCTTCGGAAAAATAAGAGATCTAAATGGAAATTTTGTCAATATTCATCTAAATTAGACTTATAAAAAAGATTCGAGTGTCTTTAAAGAAAAGTTTCGTTGAAATGAAATGAACATAAACTGATGTTATTGCCTCAAATGCCATAAGGTGGGTTAAGCTAATTTTTCGTTTAGTTTGATTCTTGAAAACTTTGCATCAACTAAAAAATATAGAAAAGTTACCAAATCGATGAGAAAAACTTCTACCTGTCACAAACGCAACTATAATGTTTTAACTATAATTTGTATAATTTGCTTTTACTTCTTGTTGGAACCTATTAACTATACAACATGTTGCGATGCAATCGAACACAACAACAACAACATCAGCAGCAAACAAAAAAAAAATCTATTGTGCAAGAATAAAGCAATTAATTATAGGTCTTTCGATTTAATGATGAGTTTTATTAAACTACGACATCATATTTTGAAATTAAAATTAGCTAAACAGTGACATTGACATTAATATGAAGAGTTTCAGAAAATAAGATATAAAAGGTATTACAATAAAAGGGAAGAGTGTGTTTACGTTATCGTGTTCGTGTCCATTGTTAGTAAATTTATGATTTTGAAATAATGATGCATTTTATATATGTATGTACATATGATTTGCATTATAAAATCATAATTTCTGCTTAATGTCTATTTGATTTAATATTTCTAATCAATTTTATAGTTTGAAGAAAAAGAAAAGGCCAAAGTTATTATGTTTGTTTATGATTTATTTTTTCAGCTTTAACAGCTTATAGTTTAGGTCATATAACAAAATGAATAAGTTAGACAATTATTTATGGCTTATTTTAGGATAGGGAATTTTAAGTATGCTGCGAGGAAATTAATAATTTAAATTTATCCAACTTTAAAGATAGTCGCTTTTGTGTAAAGTAGAAAAAGGCGATCTTAGTAAACTTTATCAATTGAATTTGCAATCGAATACATTTTCATGACCAAATTGATTTTTGTTACCTTGAAAACATACAAAGGGGCACTTGCTTACGAATAATACATGTAGTTTTGTTACTTTAAGAACTTGAAGGTACTAATTTGTCTCATGACATTCATATGAACATTTGTGAACATCAGAAATAACCATTCGAAAAGTATAAAATTTATACTTTAGCATTTTAATAATGAAGAATTGTTTTTTGTTACGTATACGCCTTAGTGACCTCACAATACTTAAAATATTTAAAACCGTCTATTTAAATCCTTGTTTTATAGGGGGAAAACCCCTGCTATAAATTAGAAAATATAAGTTATTTTATACTCAAGCATCATCTTTCATAGTTCAACGTGTTAGAAAAAATAAAATAAAATATGACATCAACATCGGTATATTCAATTGATGTTTATTAAATCATCATTAAAATTGAATTTCTTATTGATCATTGCATTTATTGATTACGTGGGCTGTACCGCTTACATCATTACCTAACATGTGCAAGATGAGAAATCACATTTTTTTTTTTTCGTTTAACGTTTTGACTTTATTGAACTCCTACAGCCATCTGCCTGGAGTAAACTATGATTTAAATAAGAAATATGTATTTAACAACAAAAGATTAACATTTTAAGATTTACAAAAATATGTATAAAACAATAAAACATGATTACAAAGTCTTTTCTATATAGATAGTGGTTGTAGAATATGTTCACACGAACTTCAAGTTAAAAGTCTCAAAAGTAATTACAAATTTGATTCTTCAAAATCATAACAAACTCTTCTTAATAAATCTTCTTTTGGATTTATAATTCCAATTAATTCAAGTGTTTTGAAGTCTAACCTGTTCTCGGAGCTTTATAACTACACACCTACAAAATTACTTATTTAATTTATTTTAAATGCGTAGTTTATTTATTAGATATTTATTTATTTATTTTTTTGGACTTAACAAGATTTTTTAAATTGTTAAACAGTTACAAAAAAAAATACACCTTATAGCGTCATTTTAATTGCGGGACTAACAAGGTTAAGCTTATTAATAAAAATTACCTTTCGTACACTTTCCTTTTACTTTTCTTTCAACATATTTTTTTTTTGAAAATCGAATCATTTTAATGAACACGTTAAGTCTGTATATTAAGAAAAAAATATTGTCTGCAAAGTTCAAGGCCGTGAAAAAAAGGCAAATCAAAATCAAAAACCAAAAACAAAACAAACTATTCTTCGTGCTTAAGGCCATACCAGAAATCGTCTATATTAAGACAAAAAGGCTGGGAAAAATTTTGGTTTTGCTATTTGTGTATATGTATATACGAGTAAAATTTTGTTTGTTGTTTATGCATGGCCTGTGAATTTTGTTTAATAATTTTTAAAGTAGGTGTACTTATTTTAAAACTTAGGTTTCTACCAGTAAGGCAGAGTTGATCAAAATAGAAAAAGTAAAAACTGATTTATTAGAAACAAATTATGTTACAGTCAACAAATCGTTCCTACGTTTAAAATAAAATTCCAACAGAACGTTTAAAAACAAAGCTAAAAACTGTCTATTTCAATTTGAAGAAAATGCTACAAAAAATTCCATATAGTTTACTTCCTAATAATATGCAAGCATATAAATATTAATATGTATTTTTGTCTTTAGTGTGTTATAAGACTTCCGTTTTCATTTCATTCATAATTCATGCACTCAAATGTCAAATTATTTATGATTAGAGGATAGAGTCAATATAAAACTATTTTCCTAAAATTTATACCTTGTCTCTTTATAGCTCGAAATACAAAACAAAAAGTGCATTAAAACAAACAAATTCTTCCATAAATAATTCAGTATTTTTTTTTTTTTAAAGACACGTCCTGAGCGAAATAAAATGTACAATTCAAAATACCTAAGTAGGTACCTAGGTACCTACCTACATAGATATATATGTACATATATATCTAGGTCACATTGAATGAAGGATTGCTACATAATTCAAAAAATTTAAGTAGATGACAGTGAAGTAGTTTCTTGTTTTTTAAGTATAACGAATACAATACTTGCATCCCTTATACCTAAATACAAAAAAGGAGAAAGCTTTATTTAACAAGTTGGAGGGTTTATATATGGGTACGGATGTGGCTATGGAAACGGTACATCTTGAAATTAATTTCTAGTTTCTTTATATTCTTCTTTTTGTTGTTGTTGTTGTTGTTGTTGTTTCTTCTGTTTGTCTGTTTTCGTCTAGGGAATGGAATACTAAATGCACTTTTCTAGGATAGACTTAAATCCTTTTTTGTTGTTGTTGTTGTTGTTATCATCATAAGCTCTGTATACTCGGAGGCAGACATATCTGTGGAAGTTCTGATATCTATATACTCGTACCTTCCTCCAACCCCTTTTGTGGCCTCTTTTTTATAAGCCATCTAGCCAAGCCATACACCATTTGCAATTGCTGATTAAAGTGGCGGGTAACTTTGAAAAATCCTTGGAATCTGGGCGGCCACATTTTCTCATTTACACAACACGAAATGCATGTATAGATACTTTATGTATATACATAGATATAGATACATTACATTTGGGTTGATTTTGTGCTGTGTATTCATAGGTACATATAATTGCATTAAGAACATTTTGAATCCGATTTCTATTCTTTTTTTACTATTTTGTGTTACATAGTCGTCGTGTGGTAAAGTTGCACATGTTTCTTTTCGTATATACCAAGTTATTGTTGTTGTTGCTGCAGCTGGTGCTGCTGCTGCTGGTGTGTTTCCATGCACTTTTGGTCAAGTGCTCCTTGGGAACACAAAAATACTTTCGGCGTCATTGCTAGGCAACCTGTGCGCAGGACACAACAATAAAAATCACAATAAAGCAAAATTTAACTAGGTCAGTAAGACGACACGGCAGCAGCAGAAATATACCAGAACTAGCAGAACTAACAGCACCATGAGCACCATCCCCATTCCCATCCCCATCATCATGAGCAGCAGCAGTCAGTATAGAGAAGGAGTACCATTAAAGCTGCTGCAAAAGAAATATAAACACAACCTCTTATGCCTGCTGCTGGGGCTGCTGGTTCTTGTTGATAATGGTGCTGGTGCATGACAATTTGGCTTTACACCATCAGGGTTGGTACTCCTCTTGGTCTGGGTTTTTGGGGGTGAAAATCAATTTTTGAAACATCATTTCAATCCGAGAAAAAATATCATCGTTATGTAACCACTATCAATCTTTATTTTATAAAAAACAAATCTAATACTCGCCATCATCATCATCATCATCATCAGCGCAAATAAAAAGCAAAAACCTGTCTAGCAAAATTTGTGTGCACATGATGCAACATCGCACATTCGTTTAAATTAAAGACAGTTCAAATTATACCTTTTCATATTCATATCTCTATACAATAACAGCTGCGGCTAAAAAAATAGCACCACCCCACAGAACTTCATCAAAATTTCACAAAGTTACAAAAATAACTGATTTGGAACTTCAAATACAGTTGTTTCTTGTTTAATAAGCTTGTTAAATAAGCTTTTTAAATTTATTCAATCTATATCATGTTAAATTTCAAAGGCATTTGGACAATTTTGACAGTCAAAAAATAGCACCGTATCCAAATTACATTACAACCAAAAGGAAAATAATATCTTTTTTAATTAATATTGGCTATTTATTTGTCAATATCTTGTGAAATTTGTGGTCAAATCAATATCTGGTAACATGTCCTTAATTTTCTATAAAAGCTGGACAGCACCTTCGTTTACAAGCCGTCGACATCTGAGAACGGGAATCGATTGCCAGCAGCTCTTAACGATTGACTAGAGTTCTTTATCGTGTTTTAGTCTCGAGATGTGCAATGTGCAGGCCATTTAATAACATCAAATTTGTTATCTAAAAACATTGCTTTTATAGTTTGCTGGTATGCATTCTTTTCTGTTGAAAGAACGCTTTCAACGCCATGCCATTTCCTCAGATACATAATGCATCACCTCGTCCTAAACATATAGATGCCATAAATCGTTGTATGAAAAAATTCCACAGATCATGTTCAATAATTTTGCATGTGTATTTGAGGTTGAGTTCGGAATCATTTAAGCCTTCTTACACCGCAATTTTGCTTCCATCTGCCCTCAAATCATTTACATCTGACAAAAATTTAAATTCATACAAAACATTTCAGTGACATTTTTTTCTACAGCCACTGTATAAGTATGTACCCACTACCTACTGGCACAATATTTGAGTATATTCCAAAAAAATACAACCAAAAGCTAGACTCTCTCGCTCGACTCAGTGCGACCTGGCTTGAATCGAATCACGTCGCGTCGCGGAACAGCTAGTGTTTTGGTGTTGGTATGGTCGTTATGAACTCAGCTGCGCTAATGAAATGACATCATCGAATGCCAGGGGGAAAGTACCACACAGATGCGGCATGCGGGATGACACGACGACACCAATTCAAACAAGACAGTCAAGTCGAGTCGATGATGCGAGCTACCTATATAGTAACAAAACAAGAATATTGGTGCACATTTCAATAATGCAACGCTAGCTCTAGCTCTAGCCCTAGCCTATAGCCGAGTAACCGAACAACGCAGAACAACAAAAACGTTTAGGCTCTGTTATTGATAATTTAGTTATCTTCTCTTTCTGCTGCTAACAAACCATCCAAAACTGATGCTCGTTGTATTTTCATTGCATGCTTCGATAAAAGTTTCATAACTATCTTTTGCTGCTATATCATATGTGAAACAAGTATCATCCTTCAATTGAACATAACATTATCAACTTTTATGTATCTATCTATCTACATATCTATCTATCAATAGTTATGTTAGTTTTATGGAATGACGGACGGACAGGGTCGTTTGAAGGAAAATACTTGTTTGAAACCCATATTTCTGATCAAACTTGAATTACAAAAATATGCCCAACAATACAAAGTCATTAAAAATAATAACAATCCAACAACAACAACTTAATAACAAGAAAAAACAATCCACAACACCAAAGATAACCTATAACGCTGAATTGTCGTGGTGTATACACTTAACATTCAATATGGAATAGCCAGGGGCGAAGCCTTTAAAAATGATAGTATGAGGCGCAAAATGTATGAATGTAGGGCGGTCGCACTTTAAATCAAATACCAGAAAACAACAAATGAAACAACCTTTAAGGTTGACTTTAAAAAGCTTGGTATTGTTAAGTGAGGATATGTCAAACGTTCTTACGACGATGTTTTCATTAATTTTAAACAAACATGGTTTAACAAACTGTAACACATTTAAAATATAGATATTATCACCCCAAAAACTTTTTATTATTAAAAAGCTTGTTTCGAGCGACAAAGCTAGCCATTAAACCATTTGGAGCCATTTGGAGAGTTGTCAAATACGAACTGCAAAATGATTACCATGGGCGTTTTTCTTTTTTAGTTCAGAGCTGAGCACTGAGCAGAGTCTGAGCGAACAGAGTAGAGTAGAGTAGAGTTCTGAGCAGAGTATGTTCAAAGCCCTCTGATTTAATTATGAAACAACTTGAGCACTAAACTGTCATGATTTGAAATGTCGTCTGTTTGAAGGCGTTCAAAATTTTCTTTAATCAAATGAATTAAAAAAACAGTCATAGCGTTGGTCCATTTGAAGCCTGAAATAAATTTGATTCACAAAAATGCTATCTGCAATTTCTTTTTTTTTTAAATTATCTTTCCTTCTGCACCAAAGCAACCAGCCTCTTCCGCCATTTTTATTGTTTTGATGATGATTTTTTTTAATTTCCAGGCTTTCAGATATCAAATTGTTTGTGCTCAGCATTTTACTCCGTTTACTCTGTTATTTTATTCTGAGCTCACAGAGCGCGCTCTGAATATGTTCAGAACTAAAAAAGAAACACGAATTTGAAGAAACACAATTATTTTTTGACAGTTCGAGCTCTGCTCTGAACTAAAAAAGAAAAACGCGCCATCACTGGTCGACAAAATTAGGTTTTTTTTCTGTTGCACAAACAAAACAACATCCCTGACAACAGTGCTAGCACACAGGAATGGTTGAGAGTTGTAAGTCACTAGGCCCTAGTACTCAACGGTCTGCTGCGCCACCTTATTTTACAAACAAAACAATACTTATATAAAAGATGAAGATGTCCTAAATTCGAATCTGGCCTTTAAATTTTTTTATCACATCAGGTTATTAAAATATGCAACATTAAAAATGCTAAAAACAACCAAAAACAGGATTTTTTTGATTAAGTTAAAACTCAAAATATCACTTAACAATAAATTGTATGATGATTTTGAAAAATTTAACTCTTTCTATTTTAGATATAATTTAAAACATTTCAGAATCTTACTTAGTTTCTGGAAATTTTCATAAGTTATGAGTATAAAGTTTCGAGAAAAACTTGAATATGATAACTTCAAAGTTTTTGATAATACGTTTTGCATTTAGTTTTTAGTGCTGATTTCGAATCCAAAATCTAATTTTAACTATTTGCTCATGTTTTAAAAATACCCGTTTTCAACATCATTCTTATATTTTTTTTAATATGCATATAACAAAAACTTGATCTAATAATGGGTGATTTTTTTGAGGTTAGGATTTTCATGCATTAGTATTTGACAGATCACGCGGGATTTCAGACATGGTGTCAAAGAGAAAGATGCTCAGTATGCTTTGACATTTCATCATGAATAGACTTACTAACGAGCAACGCTTGCAAATCATTGAATTTTATTACCAAAATCAGTGTTCGGTTCGAAATGTGTTTCGCGCTTTTTTATCGACAAATTTTGTTCAGCGATGAGGCTCATTTCTGGTTGAATGGCTACGTAAATAAGCAAAATTGCCGCATTTGGAGTGAAGAGCAACCAGAAGCCGTTCAAGAACTGCCCATGCATCCCGAAAAATGCACTGTTTGGTGTGGATTGTACGCTGGTGGAATCATTGGACCGTATTTTTTCAAAGATGCTGTTGGACGCAACGTTACGGTGAATGGCGATCGCTATATCGTTCAATGCTAACAAACTTTTTGTTGCCAAAAATGGAAGAACTGAACTTGGTTGACATGTGGTTTCAACAAGATGGCGCTACATGCCACACAGCTCGCGATTCTATGGCCATTTTGAGGGAAAACTTCGGAGAACAATTCATCTCAAGGAATGGACCGGTAAGTTGGCCACCAAGATCATGCGATTTGACGCCTTTAGACTATTTTTTGTGGGGCTACGTCAAGTCTAAAGTCTACACAAATAAGCCAGCAACTATTCCAGCTTTGGAAGACAACATTTCCGAAGAAATTCGGGCTATTCCGGCCGAAATGCTCGAAAAAGTTACCCAAAATTGGACTTTCCGAATGGACCACCTAAGACGCAGCCGCGGTCAACATTTAAATGAAATTATCTTCAAAAAGTAAATGTTATGGACCAATCTAACGTTTCAAATAAAGAATCGATAGATTTTGCAAATTTTATGCGTTTTTAAAAAAAAAAAAGTTTTCAAGCTCTTAAAAAATCACCCGATAGAATTATTTAGACAAGAGATTCTTTACAAAAACAAAACTTACTTTCAAATAGTTTTGCCTTTTCCTGTTGAAAACCATGGAAGCTAAAATGGTTTAGCGTTTCTTTAAGATATGTTTAAAGCAGGTGAAATGTAACAGCTTTTGAAGTTTTTTTTCGAATATTATATGAAATAATATAAATATTTCAAAACTGAATATTAAAGACAAGGATTAGAGATTTGGTAACCATAACCTTTAGATGGCCTCAAAAAGCCTTATATATGTGTTTTTTGAATTTAAAAAAGTGATATCTCAAAATCCTGACGAGATAAATTAACTTTAAAGTCAAATTTGAATTAAGGCTACCAAAACCCATTGGAAAAGTGCAATTTTAATGTCAGTAAGAAAACCTTGTTGGAACCTTGTGATTTGCAAATTTTAACAATTTCAATGAGTTGTTGAAATGAATATCGTTTTATTTTTAGTAATGGTAGTTTTTAGTTGGCTTACATATATCAAAACATGACAGCTGCTTAAAGAGCAAAAAATGGAAAAATATATATATAAAATTGAGTAAAGTGTCCAAGGGCGCTTTAAAACACAACAACGGCTATGGATGCAAATGCTTTAGTACGAGCAGTATAATACTTAAAGGTCCACCACAACACACGTATCTAACGTATTATTAGATAGAGTGTTGTATCGTTATGAATAATATGAATGTAGCTACCAGTTCACCTTGGACTCATGTTTGCTTTTGATGAACAAACACGAAATTGAATAGATCTAATAGCGCTAGCGAGCGGTGGCGTCGGCGGTGGTGGCGGTGATGGCGGAGTTCGGTGGTATCAGTGGCGATGGTGTATACATATACTGTATTTATACAAATACATTTCTTGTCGTTTGTATTTAAAGTATCTGACAGATATTTTTACAAAAGTCATATGCACCGTCGTCGGTCGTCGTTGGTCGTCTGCGCTAATTTCCCCCACAAATATACAAACCAACTGGTTTTAAATTTTTGTATTTCTCGATAGTCTATTGTGAATATTGTGAGGTTCTACTTTTTAAGTAGTCGTACATTTATATATAGTAACTTTTGGTGATGATGATCAATTTTTAGTTTTAAAAAAACATGAATAAAGTTTCAACACATAAAAACTTTTTCTTCTATCAAATGAGATAAAGTTACTTCTTGAATTCTTATTTCATTTGCTAACGTGAGGAAAACCTTCTTTTTTTTTTTCTTAAATTTGTTGTAACAAAGATGCCCTTGGGTTGGGTTTTGAAGGTATTCGGGTGTAATTATAGTAGTTATGGGTATTTTTCATAGACAAAAATGTAGCTAGATATTCAGATAATAAGTTGTTCTTTTTTTAAATTTGTTTTTTTTATTAGGTATAAACAGTAAACAGATGCGAGATACATATAATGTTCATTATAGAATTTATTCGGTTTTATGTCGATATGAAATGTGTTTTATAATGAACTTATACAGAATATGAAATTTATATAAAGTGGTAGCATTGGGTATTTTGTATTATTTCTCACTATTTTAAAAATATTGGCGTATTGTTAAAGGCTTCACATCTTAGAAGTAAGCAATTTTCCAGAGTAAGGCGCCAGTTATAGCTATCATTGGTTCTCATCATTGAAAACAAACATTGGAATTCTTTTGGCAGGTCGTTATTATAGCTATCATTAAACATTTCTGATATTGAAAAAAATTTCCTGATTGAAATCCACCGAAAAACTTTTACTGACAGAAATCTGTCACTGGAATTGTGTGAAATTGAAACACAAATCAGTGGAACGATTCGTTTCACTTTTGAACATAAAAGTATCAACTGTTTAGGAAAATGAATTTCCGCCCGGAAAATAGAAAAATAAATTTTAAGAGAAAAATAAATGCGCAGTTACAATTTTTTTCTGAAAAGACAATTCTTTGCGTGATTTTTGATCGATCAGTATATAATTTTCATTTGTAATCGAATGGAAACACCGTCAAATATCGATTCAAAAATTTTTCCGGATCGATTTCAATGATAGCTATAACTGGCCCCTAACACTAGCAATCTTCTTGCTATTTAAAAATATTAGTACTTTTTTACTAATTCCCTTTTATTAAAAACAAAACTCCTTTATTAAAAATAACACGTCTTAACAGTTACAGTTTGTGTAAAAGCTTGTAATTAAGCTTACAAACCTATATCTTGGGAACGGATGTACGAGTATTTATTAACAGTGAAACATTGCCTTAACATTTTACGAAATTTTTGAGAATTTAACGAGATAGTCTCTTTTTTTATCTTGAATATGAAAACAACTCTAATCTAAGTAAAATTGTACCTTTGACATTTGTTAGATTTACACGACGCATTCCATATCACAGATCCGATTATACAGTGATGGAAAAAATAATAGAAACGATCTCAGCTTGCAAATTCTTTTGAAGTAAAAAGCGTATTGGAAAGAGTATATATAAACAAATTTAAAAAATATGTTTAAACTCTCCATACTTTAAGGAAATAATATTATAATACATTTTTAAACTTAAATAAAATTAAATAATTATAAAAATCTCTGAAGTAGTTCTCACTAATTTGCCCTGGAAAAAATAATAAAAACTGAAATTGTTGCTAATCCTTAAATACATGGTTGTCGTACATTTATTTTAGGTTGCATATTTGCATCTTTCAATATAGAATTAACGACCTTGACACATGTCTTGAAAAGTGTGGATTACCATCAATTTGTTTTATTTTTAACCTTAAGATGCCCTTGTTTTTGGCCCTGCAGTTTGTTTAAAGTTAATCCCAGGTATATTTCATTATTTTTAAATCAAATATTGTATTATGGAAATTTTATTCTTTCTACAACTTTTATGAGTGCATTCGGTTCATTATCTTGTGTGAATTCTCATTCATGGACATGTCCTCTTCAGTAAAAGGCATCATTTCGAAGCTTAGAGTCCGAATTTAGTCCACAACACATGTTTTGGCCTAGTTTCAGATGGCGAAAAAAAACAGCAAAAACTCATAATGTTTCCACCAAAATCCTTAACTATCATCTCCGTGTATTTGGGGATCGAACTTAAAGTTCCTTGATCGTCTGACATGATTTTTTCCATCTTGTCTGAAAAAATTTGTCTTTGTTTTTCATAACAGACGATCGAAATATTAGCTAATTTTTGTATTGTTTCAATTATTTTGTCCATCACTATATGTTAGCAAAGTTTCTTTTAACCTAACACAACTGATAAATTGAACAATATAATCAATCATTTTATATGGATATGCTATCCACTTCATTGAAAAGATAATTTTGAACATTAAGGATGGTTTTCCATTCATCTCAAATACGTTTAAAGATAAATTTCCTATATACTTGTTTTACAATAATTAAGGACAGCATTAAAATCAATACTTTATTAAATTAAAGGGTTACTAAACCTGACATTTCATTTTAAATAGCTTGCTGTCACTTTTGGAATGTCTTTGGACATTTGACAAGTAAAAACTACGTCAATACTAAAATGGAAACAATACAAATGCTTCAACAATGCATTGAGATTTTTTTTAAATTCTATGCAAAAATAGTGAACGCAATTTTACAACAAACGTTGCTTGGCCTAAGAGGTGGTAAAAGTTGATCACACTTAAAATCCTCATACATTTTTTTGAAACAAATGAACGATATGCGAATACTCCACAAATAATTCAACACCTTAAAGATGGAATTCGTGAAGTTATCAAGGACAGACACCTACTAAAAACATTTCATGAATCATGAATACATGTCTTAGACTTTTTTAAGTTGACTTATGCAGCTAAGTTCTAAAAACTCATATTCAATTGATTTTTAAAAACGTTTCCAATAATATTCTTATAACCATTATTTAAAAACAAAATTGTATTTTATTTTCAATTTATTTACTTCTCAACTTTATTATAAATTCAATTATTTTAAGATTTATAAGAAAAAAACCTTTACCTAACCTTCTTGTGAATCATTTACATAATTTATTTAAACAAAAAAAATTATAAAACAAAAAACTTGTTTTCATCGCTAAAACTACAAAAACCAGTAAAGAAGAAGAAGAAGAAGCAACTTATAAGAAACGAAGAAAACAAAAAAGAACTGATCATGCAATTAGTTGCACATTCCTAATAAAGGTTAAATTTAAATCAAATATGCGCTCTATTATACGTATATGTACGTACATATGTACACATATGTATGACATTTATATTTTTTATAAATACTCTAGTATAGTATTACTTTTATATTCAAATTAACAACAAAATGATGTTGTGGTTTATTTCACTTCATCACTTTAAAAAATGCATTAATATTTTATTATGTCAACTGGTTAAGACTCAAGGACACAATACAAGTTTAAATATGTAAATTAACCATCTAAAAAATTTAAATACAACTTTAAACAGTACAATAGGTTAAAAGATAGATGCATGTATTTGAAACAAAATAAAAATTCACTTTTAATTAATTGTACTGTTTTTTGTTTGTTTTTAATTTCTTATTAATAGCCGCACTTGTTTTTGTTGAAAATAAAACTGTAAATTGTAGATACTTTATTTTGTCGCATCATAAAAAAGATACAAATTGTCAGAGATTGTTTTACATTAGCGGATGCACCAATTGTGATGCTGTAAAGCTCTCTTATGCAATCTATCTAATATATCGCACTCAAAATTAGTCCACGCGAATAATAAATATTTATCTAGATACATATGTATATGAATATACCTAACCTATAAATTGTATCTCTACAAACAATATTTTATATCCTATAAATGTTTTATAACATAAGAGAGATAATAATAATAATCTTCGTGTTCCTTTTGTTTGGTGCTGCAAAATTAAAAGCGAAACTGATTGAAAGAACACGATTCACGCATTAACACTTTTGGAAAGTGAAAGTACCTTAAGATGCGCGAGTCTAGGTGGCTGTCTATAAATGGTGCAGTTTTTAAATGGATTCTATATTTTAAGTGATGGTTAGATTGATAATAATTATTGAATCCAGTGTTGCCAAATGAGGGATCTTACTAATAAATATTTACACTTAATAAAAAAATTTATCAATTTACGTTTTTTTTTATTAACAAAACGAATAAAATAAGAGCAATGAAATGGGAAATTTTAGAAAACTGAAAATCAGATAAAATAGTGGAATTAGTAGAATAGAAGAAGTTAAAAATAAAGTCCTTCCTTGCAAAAGACTAAAAACTAGCTCTTTATTTACTTTTATTTTACAACAGTCAACATTTCCACTAAAAAGTAAGTTTATGCATCTGAAATTTGTATGAATTAAGGTGATGTATTTATTAAATCAAGAAAAAATATAAAATTAGACTGATTATAAAAATTGTCTAAATTCTCTTAAATGACTTCAAATTGACTCGACATTGTTTGACAGTACTCAGATGTCATCAATGTCAATCAAAATCACAGTCAAAAATACAAATGAAAAAGAAATTAGTTAGAATAAGACACTTAATAGAAGGATTCTGATAAATTTTAAAAATTGTCAGAAACTTATTTGACTATTTTATGACTAAGGCGCCAGTTATAGCTATCATCGATTTTCATCATTGAAAACAAACATTGGATTCTTTTGGCAGGTCGTTTATAGCTTTCATTAAAAATGTCTGTCATTGAAAAAAATCACCTGATTGAAAGCCACCGAAAAATGTTTACTGACAGAAATCTGTCATTGGAATTGTGTGAAATTGGAACACAAATCAGTGGAACGATTCGTTTCACTTTTGAACATAAAAGTATCAGCTGTTCAGGAAAATGAATTTCCGTTCGGAAAGTAGAAAAATAAAGTTTTAGAGAAAATTACACTTTTTTTTCTCAAAAAAAAATCCTTCTGTGATTTCCGATCGATCAGTATATATTTTTCATTTCTAATCAAAGGGAAACACCGTCAAATATCGATTCAAAATTTTTTCCCGATAGATTTCAATGATAGCTACAACTGGCACCTAAGTGGTTGCCAATCATTAAACTTACATTTCAAAATGATCGGAAAAGTGTTGGTTACTGGAAAATAAAATACATACGTAAATTAATTGAGAATATCTGAAAAATTGTACTGTGTAAAATATGCCAGTAATGTAAAAAGGGTATTAAAGCAAACGCTTTAATTACTAGATAAATTTACCATTTGGATAAGTGAATCTTTTGGCAATTTGTATATGAAAAATGTTGTCATTGTGACTTTTAAAATAAGACGTTTTTAGATATTTGATACAAATTGGTTAGGTTCAGACGACATAAGTAAAGCAAGTTTCTTGTATCTGATTGGCCAGCTGTCAAAAAATTGACTTCCAATTAAGACAACTTTATTGGAAAGTTGACTGGAAAGTTAGTCAAGAATAATTACCCTAACTATCAAGTCAATTTCACTTATGTCAAAATGACGGCTAATTATAATTTTGCATTCAACTGAAAGCTGAACTTACTCTGTGACTTATTTATTTTCTACACAATTTGATTTGATGTTTTATGTAAAAGGGTTCATTATCAAATTGGAAAAGGAATAAGTACTCGTATGTAATATTTCTTTAAAATACAAATCGAGACTTGTAGCTTGCCTGAGAAGTATTTGGTAGACAATTATGTTTTTGGTAATTTTTGCACAATCAAAAAAAAGGTAGGAATTAGTATGTTCAAATTATGTTGTCTGAACCTGCCGATTATCTAGATATTGTGTGACAGTTCTCAGATGTCAACATTGTGAATTGGAATTGAAAATAGAGATGGCAAAGATTGTGAATTCGTTACAATTAAGTATTTTTACAGAATCCAAATTTGTTTATTATTATAAAGACCATTTTTTGGCACACCATTCAACTAAAATCTCGAATTTAAAGTATATATTTGGTCAGCTGTCGAATTTCATGACGTTAAAACTCCTAAATTAATATTAAGAATGAAAGAAGATGTGAAAATCATCAACTTCTGTAGATATATTTTTTAAATGTATCTGGTAACACCGAACTATTAAAATCTTATACATATTTATGAAAAGGTGTAAGAATTCCTTTTTTTCCAGTACGAGTTAATGTTCATAAATTACCTAGGTAAATTGCATGATTGTACCTTTACACGTACGTAAGAACCAATTAAAAAAGCTTTATTTTCTTACTTTTGCCTCCTATTAATTTCTCACTGTTTCCAGGTTTTCTTTGTTACACATTCTAGATTCCTATAGTAACTTCTTTTTCAACATCAACATCACATTAAACCCTTTTGAAACATTTTTGTAAATGTCGTGCCACACGTTTCTTTCATATTTATAATAGTGTTATAGTCTTTTATTTTTATTTTATTTTGTCGATTTTTACGGTAGTTTTTTTTCTATATTGACATCGTGTTTTATGATCACATTAACCTATTTGGCTGACTTGAAATGTATTCGATAATCTTATAAGGAAATCAAAGTGTTTAGTTGGTTATTTACTATAATAATAGCTGTCACATTAACGTATTTTTTCCAAAAAAAAGAAATATTACAGAACAAAATAGATTAAGAGCAATAATTTGTATTTATTATAAATCAATGAACATGTAAGTTTCATTTGAAATGCAACATCTTCAGCATAAAATTTTGTCGTTTGATTAAAGAACCCCATAATGTTGTATTTTAGGAACATCAATTGCCAAACAAATTGATTCAATTCAAAATGACAGTTCTACATTCTAGAAATTTTGACAGTTAAACTGTTTATAATGAATTGTCATATTAAAGTTATTCATTGAAGTTTCAATATGAACTTTGAATTAGTTTTTACTAATTTTACTACTGCACGCTGTTACTTAAACATTTTAGTAAAAACAAATAAAACTTTTTATTATGCTACTATGATTTGTTTTAATTTTATCAAAACTGCAAGACAAAATTAAGTTGAATTTGTTTCTGAAACATCGCCTAACAAACAACCGGAACGATTTATAGTTGAATTTTTAATAACCAAATCTCCATCAATTATTTTAGTGTTTTAAATCTAGAAAGACAAGTTTTGTTTTATAGTATGACGATGATTAAAATTCATCTTATTAGAAACCGGTATGGGTTAGCGAGAACTTAAGATTATCAAAATGGCTCAAATACAATTCTAAAGAAGATAGCTAAATAACACAAATTACTTATAGTAGAGCTTTACAGGAAATGTGAAAGTGTAATAACGGGTTAATCATTTTGTGGTTTCGAAATGGTAGGACTGGAATTCGACATCTGTCAAACTAAGTTGTTAAACCATTTTTTTTTTCAGTCAAAAGTCTGACATTAAATAAAATGGATCGTTTAACTATCGCTCAACGCTTACAAGTTGTTAAAACCTACTACAAAAATGGTGATTCTGCTACAGCCACATATCGTGCAACTACCTTAGCAATTGGCAAAATTGTGAAGAAATTTGAAGAATCTGAATTGGTTACAGATATTGTAAGGCCTGTGCATCATCGTTTCACTCGTATCACTGAAAATATCGCTGCTGTAAGTGAAAGCGACCGAAATGTGTCGATTCCTCGTCGTTCTTAGGAATTGGGAATGTCTTACGGCACATAATGACGTATTTTGCATTTGGATCTACAGAAACATCCATATAAAGTCCAGCTCATAGAACAACTGAAGCCATCTGACCATTTACAACGTCGTAGATACGTCGAATGGGTGCTTGAACAACAGGCGGTGGACGGCGATTTTTCGAACGCATTTCTCACATGGGTATGTTAATGAACAAAACTGTCGTATTTGGGGTTCTGAGAATCCTCAAGTAGTTGAGGAGTAGCCATTACATCCCCAAAAAGTTACTGTCTGGTGCACTTTGTGGTCCGGAGGTGTGATTGGACCTTACTTCTTCGAAAACGACGCTTTATGGTCATATGATAACCTATTTTTTTTTTGCCTATGCTATTGAAGAATACGACTTGGAAAATATGTGGTTTCAACAAGACGGAGCCACATGCCACACAACTCAACCGAATATGGCTTTATTGCAAGAGACATTTCCTGGTCTCGTAACTTCTCTGTCATGGCGATATCAACTGAACACCAAGATCATGCGATTTGACACGGCTGGAAGGACCGTGTTTATGCAGATAAACCTTTAACTCTTGAATACTTAAAAACCAACATTCGTCAAGTTATGGCTGAGATACTGCCAAATATGTGTCAAAAAGTATTCGAAAATTACCTCAAAAGAATCGATCTTTGCAACAATTCGCGTGGTGGTCATTTAAATGATGTAGTGTTTCACACATAATGTCAACGTTCAAACTTTTAAATAAAAAGGAAATATTATAAAAACAAATGTACGTTTACTTTTGAAACCGCAAAATGGATAACCCTGTACTTTAACATATTTTAACGTCGTTGCTTCGGATTCTAGTGGAAAGTCCTACGTCTCGACAATGGATTTATACACACAATAGAAAAGCCCAGCAAATAAATATCTTCCATTTAAGTCGAAATCGAAAGGTCCTTAACAACACACCAGAGAGTTTAAAAGAGACATCAGCGCTAATGTTTTGTAGCTTGAGGTGATGGAAAAAATCAACCTCAGCTGATCGCATGTATACACAGAAGCACGTTTGGCCTCCAACACGAACGGAAGCGATATTTTTTCAAGAAAGGGGTAAGCAAATGCAACCTTCAAAAACAGACACTCTAGAATCCAGCAATTTAACGTATATTTGCTATCTGCTTCCTCATATCGCATGCATTTCTATCTTTTTTAAACGATTCGTGATGAACACAAAAGCTTCATTTAAATACTTATCGACAAAGTTGTGGTTTTGCATAATTTCGAATAATTGGATAACTTTAAGCGAAAGATCTAAACTACATACATATATGAAATTTATCTAAACAATCGATAGACAAGTAAAACTACCTAATTAGAATTTGAATGTATTCCCTCTTCACTTAATTAATGTTTTTCCCATGTAAGCGGTTTGTTGTTTGTTTGTTAAGAATAGAATTTAAGAACTCATGGAAGCAGAATAGTTTCGAGATAAAATGTGTTAGAAGCGTTATATTATACGAGTAAATGGTTTTTGGAAGGAACTACATAGTTACCTGCGCAATAATTTTAAATATATGTTTTGAATTTTGAATATGTTACAAACATGGATTTTTCAGTTGCTTTACATATACGAAATAAAATCATAAGAATGTTGCAATGATTATCGATACAAAATTTCAGACAAAAATTGTAAAGTTTAAGAAAAAAAAAAGAAAAACAAAAAACAAAAATTAACAAATATTTCAGAATCACATGATATTAATCCACGCTGAAGAAATATAAATTATAGAATGCTTATGATTGTTGTTGACTTCGTGACTTTCTAATAAAAATAAAACATTCCCATTTTGATGAAATTGATGAATGCTTTTTGTTTTTTGGTTATGTGTATTATATAAATATAATATTTTTTTAAACTAAGATTATGTATGCTTTCTTTTTTTTAAATTTATTAATATTTAATTTAATACAAAAAATAAGAACAATTGATTGATTTTTATTTTTTTTGTAATTATTGATTTTTCAACCCAAAAATTGTATATTTTTTTTTTGAAATGGCGCATGTACGTATGTGTGATATAAATTAAATATAAAATAAATCGAAATCAAACGATCACAATAATAATAATGATGGGACTTACCAGAACTAAAATGTGAGCGTTTGGTTTGTTCATTTTCCGGATCGGAATCAAGTGGTCTTTTTCTAGAATCGCCGATTTCAGGGCTTGGGCATGCCTTCGCCATAACTGCATCGTCAGCCAACTTTTCTTCGAACATTTTCTTATACTTTTTTTCTTTGTCAAAAAAGTATTTATAAAATTTCTAATCTGGCTTTGGAGAGTAGAACAACAATAGTAGATAATAGATTTTTTGGTTGTTTTGTATTTGTATTTGTTTTGTTTTTTTTTTTTTTTTTTTAATTTATTTTATTTTTTGAAAATTTTATTTAAAATTTGATTATTTTATAATCGGGAAGTACTGTTTTGTATCTTTGTGATTTCGTCGCAAATAAGCAATGCAACACTCGTTATATATGATGTTTGTTTTTATATATATTATATATATATATATATAAATATATATTTTTTAAATTTTTAGTCCTTATTTGTGGTGGTGGTGGTGGTGGTGGTAGTGGTGGTGGTGCGATTAATGTGCGAGAACGATATGAAAAAAAGAAAATATATGATTACATGAATTTGGTAAAATATTTGAGTAAATAGATTTGTATGATTAAATGTTAAATAAAACAAAAAAAAATTAAATTATAAATTTTTGCATAATACGAATATGTATATATAATGTAATGAATTAAATGAAATTGTTACATAAATGACCCAAAAATATAAAAAAATAACGATATAAAATAACATATGCATACATTTCAGGAATCTATTATGTACATACATAAAATTTGTATAGATACATTATTTTGAAGCTATTTATATAATTTACATAGAAGTTCTATTTAATCGGAAGTGTGATTATTTATTTTTAATGCACTTTTAAGTTACTCGAAACTCATGTGAATAAAAATGTGTTAATTCCCAATACATACATTATATTATTGGGGGTACACTTGGGCGTATACGCACTATTTTTTAATTGAATTTTCAAAAGAGTTTCTTGGAGTTTATTGCTTGAGCTTCTTTTAGTTTAAATATTTTATTATTTTTTAAACATCCCATGGTGTTACCATTTACATAAAAGGATATAATACAACGTTTTCCAGGTCATACAAAAATAATATAAAAATGCTTCAAATAGCCTGAAATCTTTTCCAATAAATTTATAAAAAAAAAGGCTGGGATGCGACCCACACTGATAACTTCCCATCCCATCTGTCGATTCGTCTTGTTTAAAAGGTTTGTATGTTTTTGTGTTTTGTTAAAAAAGTTGTCAGTTGAATTTTTCTAAACAAATTACCAACAATATTTTGCATTAATGAAAAAGTTTGATTTAAAAATCTATTTTTGTTAACGAGACTTTTAGTCGAAAAACAATTTTTACCAATTTTAGTAGCATTTCTTAAAAGTTTTTATTTCTTATCTAAAAATAAAAATTGGATGAATGAAATTAATTTTAAGTCAATATCTTCTATTATTCACGAGATATCGAGAACCGAACATCAATTTTTACCAATTTTGCGCACATCTCTCTAAAAAAAATTTTATTTGGACTCTAAGATCCTTGAAACGTCGAGAAATGTCAAAATTTTCAATTCAAAAATTCGGACCGATTACAATAACTTAAACTATGAAAATTTAATAATATGTTTCTTAATTTGTTGTAGTTAACAAAACACTTTCTTAACATCCCAAAAAACCTACACCAATTATAAAATTGTGAAATGTTTTGTTTTCTTTTTTAAATATATCCAAAGTTTACTTAAATATTACACAATCCAAAATTTATTGCAAGTTCTTGACCCAAAACTAACAACAACAACAAAAATTCAAAAAAATGTATACACAAGACATCATGGATGATTTTATATGAGTCTCTCCTTTAAATTCAAATGGAACACCATCAGGACCATTATATTAGAAACAGCCTTGAACTGCTATATAAAACAAAAATAATTTTATGACAATTTGCATGGGCATGTCTAATTTGACACCTGTGAAAAACTCGTGTGTGGAAGTTATACTTTGTAGGTATAAAATATTCTATTTTCAGAATAAGAAAAAGTGTCAAGAATTCATCTCTATCTCTGTAAAGATGAACATACATACATATGTATGTATGTATGTAGATACAGATACACAAATAAATTTATGTATATTTTTGAGAAATATAAAAATGATGACACATTGCAAAAGATTTTATTTTGTTTTAAATGAAACAAAAAAAGAAGAAAATAAACTATGGATCAATAAAGTCTTGCAGATGATACTTCAGATAGGTAGTAGATACATATACCTTAATTTATTGGGGTGCATTCTTTACCCACCCCTTCTCAATTTTGCTCTCTCTCTCTCTCTTAAGTTTACGTAAGTCTAAGCCATAAAAGGATTGTGGCC
Organism: Eupeodes luniger; assembly: GCA_951509635.1. Lineage (NCBI taxonomy): Eukaryota > Metazoa > Arthropoda > Insecta > Diptera > Syrphidae > Eupeodes > Eupeodes luniger. The sequence continues at coordinate 312,855,973 of OX608073.1, read as the reverse complement.
TATATACGAGTAGGTTCCTCATACTGTGCCATAAAGTTGACTTGACTTGGCACATAAGAGCCCCCAAAGCAAAGATATTATTATTATTATTATGATGAAAAAGAAACAAAAAATATTATAAAATAAATACCTACACAAAAAGAATTGAAAAGAAATAATAAACTCTAAGGTTCTGTTATTTTTTGTTTTCTTTTAATTTTCACCTAGCACTCGTGCCAAGAATCATCGACGAAGATGACTCTTCTTTCCCTGACATACCCAGAAGATTGAAAAAAAAAATATATATATCTTTTATATTAGCTTACTAGCTAGCTAGCTAAATAGCTATAGATACTCTCGTACTACATCCAACCTCTTTCTCCACTGCACCTTATATTTTGTAGTGTGCAATAACTACTTGTCCTTGAATCTATTTAAATGCATCTGAGCGCTCCTCTACTGCCAGGTACGTGCATCTGCAAACAAGCAAATAGATTGGAGAGACATTGAAGTCACATTGCCAAAATGAAGAAGAAGCGTGTTTTTTTTTTTGTTTTTCTAGATTCTTTTCATACCACAAGCTGAAGGTACTAGTTGTCATGTTTTTCAAAGTTTTTGAATGTTGGTATACACATTGTACAATCCGTTTTATTTGTTTAAGGATATGTATGTATGTTTATAGTTTTTACAAATCGGAGATAACCCTTATGGTTTTTTTTTTTAATTTTCTTTGGTTTATAAACGTTTTGACATTATTTATAAGTTGGGAGGTGAAAGTATGAATGTACATAGTTGTCAGCAAAAGCTTAGAAATTCGGACTACTCAAAATACTAGGTCGATGGATGTCAAATATAAATACATAACTGCTGTATGAGGTTTAAGATTCCCAAAAGAGACCTTTTAAAAAAGATTCCAATGCAAATTTAAAAACAACCCAAATCCTTGGAAGTTAAAGTATGTATTTGAAAAAATTGTATAGGTTTTATTTGATTTGTTAATTTTTAACCTGACACTTGAGAAATTTGAAAAGAAGTTTGCAAAGCCCAGTTTTGACTTGTGATTCAATAAATAGACATTTTGTTCAATCATTTGAAAAAATAAACGTACAATTTACTAAAATAAAGGTGGTTTAGGTTGAAAAATCATTATAAACACATAAATGATCAGATAATCCAGTTTTGGCTCAAAACATTTGTTAAGTAAAATTGGGTTTAATTTTAACTTCACAATGAATGAACTAACTGATCTGGACACTTGCTTCCTTATTTCATATTGAAATACAAATTACGTTAAATATAATTTTTGATAAGCATTCCATTTGTGCAGCTGTCACTATTGACGTTGACAGTTTTTGACATTTGAGTGACTATTGAAGTTGACAGTTAAAAAGTATAGAGTGCTTCAACTTTCCAATACTGAAACGAGCAACCCTTGATTTATCCTAAAAATATTCAAGTTTTTTTTTATATATATCAAAAAGAAAACTCTGTGTTTCTTATAATGGGATAATAATTAGTCGGCTTAAGTCTTAAGAACTGTCGAGGTAAATACTTGAAAACTAAGTTGAAAAAATGAAAGGAAAGGAAATTCAAATTTAAAACATGCCGATGCCGACATCTATCGGATATCTATAACAGTCAGTATGTTGGTTGTGATTTATGAAACTTTTAATTAAAGTTAATAAATCAACATTGACAATCATTTAATTTATTAACAAAAAATGTTATCCTTTCTTTTAAGTTTGACCAAATTTTAAACAATATCAACTTTCAAGAGCAATTGTGAAGTTTATCGTGTTAAACGTTATGACAATGGATTTTATTATTTAATTACTATTTTTAAATTTAATTTAAAGAAAAAAAAAATAGGGAAAATTGGTTTCACTTTTCAATTTTAAATAGCAGGAAATGTATCAATACCTCAGAAAAAAAATACAGCACCTGCTAGTGCCGAAAACAGTGAAAATCTGTCATTACTTAATTCATGGGTATATTACACTGGTCGACAAAATTACGCTTTTCTTCTGGTGCACAAACAAAAGAATACATTTTTTAAAGGATTAAGATGTCCTACATTCAAATCTCGCCTTTAAATTTTTCTATCGCAAAAGATTTTAAAATATGCTCCTTTAAAAATGTAGCCTAAGTTAAAACTCAAAATTTATCTTAACAATAAATTGTATGATGATTTTGAAAAGTAAAAATCCTTCTTATTTAGATACAGTATAAAGCATTTTAGTATCTTACTTATTTCCTGGAAATTCTCACTAGTTATGAGTCTTTAGTTGAATCTATATGAAGTTTCGAAAAAAACTTGAGTTTGGTACTTTAATAAAATACATAAAATAAATTCGGTGGCGCAACAGTCCGTTAAGAACTAGGGCATAGTGACTTACAACTCTTAAACTCTATGCGAATACTCTTGTCAGGGATGGAGGGGACCTACAGTTTTAAGCCAAATCCGAACGGCTAATTTAAGAAAGCACTTTTCATGGCAAGAATTACTGTTGGAGGTTTTTGTTTTTGTCAATTCCTCGCAAGAGGCAGTACCCGTGAAAAAAAAATTTAGATGGCACAGGCAGGGATTGAACCCAATGACAGTCCAACTATTTTTAACAAAATACCCGTTTCTAACATTATTTCTATATTTCTTAATATGTATATGTCAAAAACTTGATATAATAGAATTATTAAGGCAACCAGATTCGTTACAAGAACCAAACTTACTTTCAAGCTAAAATGATTTAGGGTCTCTTTTAGTCTTTTAGAAATGTGTAAGGCAGGTGAATTCTAACAGCATTTGAAGTTTTTTCGAATATTATATGAAATAATATAAATATTTCAAACTGAATTTTGAAGAAAACGATTATAGATTTGGAAAACCATCACGGATTTTATGGAAAAAAAACTCAAAAAGCCGTATACACGTGTTTTTTTTTCGAACTATAAAAAGTGATATCTCAAAAACCCTACGGGGTACATTAACTTTGAAGTCGGCCACAAAAACCCATAGGAAAAGTACAATTTTAACCAGTAAACGTCATCATACTGATTGAACGTGCAAAACTGAAAATGTGCCTCCAAGTCCAAAACTTATTTAATATACATACACTTATCAATCAAAGCTAAACTCGCATACTCAAAATACTCAAAAAACACACTTGATAACCACCTAAATTCTAAAAATAGTCATCTGATATCAAGAAATTAAATGTCGGGAATATTTGTTAGCATAACGAATATCGCCATCATTCTACAAAATATTTAAAAAAAAAAAAAACACACAGATTTAACAACAACCACAAACTGTACATGCACTCTACATAAACTTTATATACATATGTACATCAAATACATTTTATGTTCGTTTTCGGGGGAATCATTTATTATGTTGGGGGAGGAATCGAGGAATATCCATCCATCTACTTGGGGAGGAAAAAGAAGAGGATTTTATTTCTATGCTGAGCTGACTTGACACAAATTCAACATAATTTCTGTCTTTCTCTCTCACTCACTCGCTCTCTATTTCTCCTTTACTGATACTCTGACTGACTCTATGACTATACTCACTCGCCTCTTAAAACGTTGGAATCTTGGATTTTGGTTGGTATGTTTTTAGGTTAAGGCGGTTGAAAGAGGCGGTTGAAAGAAGCGCTTTTCTACTACTCTTGCTACTAATAATACCACCATCTCAATACATTCAACATCCACCGCACTGGCTGTGGGCTCTGGGACTCTAGCTCTAGCGCTGGCACTAGTACTTTACTTAAGAGCTTTAGGTATAAAACAGAATGAAGAAAGACAAAAAACAAAAAGAGAATTTGGAGAATGAAGTAATCTACAAGACGAAGGAATTCGTAAAAGAAGACAATCAATATCTCACTTCACACGTGACGTATGTGTCGTGCCAACTATTACACGCCTTACTTTCTTCTCTTCTTTTCCTCTTTTTTTTCGTCTTTCTTTCTTTTTTCTTTTTTCTTGTGGTCTTGTTTGTTAATTCTATTCAGTGAATTTTGTTTTTGTTGTTGTTGTTGTTGTTGGCTAGCTTGCAATTTCAGAACTCTTTGAGGGAAAATAAAAAAACATGCTCTAGAAACGCGGGTTCTTAAGTTCCTATAATTATAGGAACAGAAAAAGTATTGCAACGAATTTGTTACATAAACTAATATTTTTCCATCAAAGTCATTGAGAGCTTTTTAATATTTTGTTTCTATTTAACTTTTTCGTGTTTTATTTATACCTAAGTAGGTACATACATATTATATACTTTCGTATACATAACTATACAAATTTCAAATATGTATATAAGAACCCTTATCAATTTCGTTCTAAATACTTAGGTTTCTTATCAAAAGATTTCATTACAGCGATAAGCTTATAAAAAGTTAACCTAAGTAAATAAAAATTGAAAAAAAAAAAACGCATACGTATGCGAAGTGAAGTGAAATGAAGTGAAGGAGTACAAAAGTACATATTGACAAAAGTTAACTTCAAATGTTTTATTTTATAGGTTTACTTAAGTTTAGGTGGTATGCAAACTGTACACAATATTTAATAGATACAACCTTAGTAAGTTAGTAGAAGTAGTGTAAGCTTTGTTGAATAAGTTTTTTAATTATTTTTTGTATTTTCGTGTGTTCTTTTTTAATTTAAAGCTAACAAACTCACCACAGAAACAACAACAACAAATTAAAATATTTTAAGTTGAAGTGGAACTCGTATTTAAGTATATTTAAATGTTACCTAAATGCGAGAGTGACGTTAATTTTATAGCTGCTCTGAGGTTTTTAGAAGAGAATTTCAAAAAGGGACACATTATAAATTTAGATTAACAATCATTTACCTACTTTTTTCTTTGTTTAAACAAACTTAAGAATTAGATTATTTTTGTATTTATAAACTTTTTCTTGTCACAGTTTCAACTTATTTCTGTTTCATTTTATTTAGTTTTATTCTTTTTCAAATGAATGAGTCAAAACTTACATGTGGCAATGAAAATGTTAATTAAAATTTTCGGATGCATTTTTGCTGAAATCTGATTGACGCGACGTGATGAATACTAATTAAATTAATATACATAAGTTAAGTATATGAATAAACCTCCAAAAATGTGGTGTGCTTATTGGTGGTTTGACACATTTTCTTACAATGAACGACTTTAATGGAAAAAAGATATAGCAATTATATATTTAGCAAATCCTGTATTTATAAACAATATATAGATCTTTATAAATAATATTATTCTATAGTGTATTTATCCTGAACAAGGAAGCTGAAGTAACAAAAACTTAAGTTGTATAAGTTATCACTTCAGATAGCTTTACAGTTTCATAAAATTCTTTAAATTTGTATAGAATAGGTATCACATTTTTCCTTATTATGGGATAACCAATTATTTTGCATCGTCATTTAACCGGTAGATGGCTGTGGTAAAAGGGCGCATGACGTCTTACATTTTGAATAATGTATTTTAATCTTGTTTCAAAAAAAAAAATCAATAAAATATTTAGAAATTTTCGCTTTAAAGTCCAGTTACTACCTACAGAAGAATTTTTTTTTAATAATTTATCTCATTGAGGTTAGAGTAAATAGCGCAAAATTTTAAACGATTTAGTAAATTGTTAAATCCATTTTTAGAAATGTACTAGGCTAAAAAGGTGATTTAGCTAATTTTAAACGATTTTAACATCTTACTTAACAATTTGCTAAAGATAAAATCACGGAATGGCGACTTCAACTTTTAGCTTTTAACTTTTATAAGAGCAATCAACAGTTGGGAAATACCATTAAAATAGGTCCGTTTAAGCGTAGTTCCTCTGTTTATTTTCACGAACTGTCACTTTTTAGACACGTTTGGATGCTCGTTTTTTAATAAAAGGCAATAAGGAATTTACTAGTTAGCAAAGGTTTAAAATGTAGTAAATTACTAAATATTTAGCAAATTGCTACTTAGTAAATTGTTAAACCCTTAACAATAGGTTCTTTGAAAATTTTTGCCAATATATTTACTTAAGTAAAATAATTGAAAACTATAAGATTATGAAAAATATAATCACGTCTAACACGGTACATTTGTTTCTCTAAGACCATGAACTTAACTTGTGTAGTTCAAGGTTAAAATTGAAAACAAAATATGTACTTTAAAATACCTAACAGCGTTTTAAATATTCTATACTATTCTTTCAAAACACTTGCACCCATATTATTCAATTTACTCAAAACTAATGTTATTACAAAACTACATGAACTTTGTATCGAAATATTGGAAAAATAAAAATTTAGGTATTTAATGTTATTAAAACCAAATTTTGAGAAAAACTTAATAATTGAAACTCCCTTTGATCTAGATTTGATGTTTAGCTTATTTTGAAGCCAAATAATAATATGGCTGTAACTTATCGAAAACATACACTTAATTTGGATTTCAGATTAAAATTTATAAAATATTTAATGTGGATATATAGATGTACATGTTTTAAAATAAACATAAAGCCCTCCAAAGATCAAACAGACGTTAACAACAAACACCTCAAGCTGTAGAAGCTAACTGTGGCTAAAACTGATATTCAACATTTTTATTTCAGATAAAAGTCGTTTTTGTTTGGTATCAAAATTAAATGAATAAGCCGACAAATATTTGTATACTAAAAACTTTTATTTTATATATGTACATTTTTAAGGAACAGTTGATTTTTAATTACTTTGTAATTCGGAACAAAATCGTCTTTCTAATTTCATTTTCTAGCTGTTTACTATAATTTTCTTGTCTTTGAAAACCTAAGGAATACAATATTCGAAAAAATATGTTTTTTTTTTTTTTGTCGCACATACATAACAATAATTTTTCAAAGGTTTAAGTTATCTTGAATTCGAATCTAACCTTTAAATTTTTAAATTAAAATATTTATAAATATTTATATTAAAATATACAACCTTTAAATACTAAAGACAACCAAATTCGGGTTTTAAATGCTAAGTTAAAGCAAAACATATCCCTAAACAATAAATTGTATGATGATTTTTACAAGTTATGAATCTTTGTCTTATATAAATATAGTTTTAATCTTTTTAGTATCTTACATAGTTTCTGGAAATTCTCATTAGTAATGAGTCTTTATTTGACTCTATATGAAGTTTTGAGCAATACTTGTATTAATTGTTTTCATAGTTTTAAACAATACTTTCTGGAGTTAGTTTTTACTGCTAATTGCAAATCTTAACTTCGATTTTAACTATCTGCTCAAGCTTTAAAAATATGCATTTTCAACATTATGTTTATATTTTTTAATACTAGATAAGTTCGTAACAGGAACAAAAAATTAATTTCAACCAGTTTTGCCTTTTTCTGTTGAAAACCTTTGTCTTTTTCTTTAAAATTTTTGTAAGAAAGGTGAAATCTAACAACTTATGAAGATTTTTCGAAAACTGTACGAAATACTATAAATATTGAAGAAAAAACTTATAGATTTGGAAAAAAATCAAGAATTTTATTTGAAAAAAGCTACTTCATGAGTTAGAAGGTCTCAAAAAACCTAATATGTACATATGTATATGCGCTTTTTTGAATTTTAAGAACTGATATCTCAAAAACCTTATGTAATCGATTAATTTTGAAGTCAAAGTCATCAAAATCCATCGGTATAGTTCAATTTGTCGTATGTACTCGACAAATTTTAATTGAGTAATAAACCCAAAACAAAATCTTTCAATAAAGTTACTTATCTAAATGGCTTTAGATTGTATCGAATATACCGACAATTAATATTCAATTAAATCACGTTAATTAAAAATTTTGTTGATAACCAAGCTCATCATACTCGAATCTTATTTTATTTGAGAACGCAGTGAGTCTAAAGTTATATTTTATTAGTTTTCTTGGTTTTTGTATTACTCAAGTTGACAATGTTTTACTTCGTAAGTTCAAAAAGGGCATTTCCTCAATATATTTTTATATATATATATACTAAAATTGTTTTTCCCAATTGGTAAGCACATTACAACACAATCCGAAATAGAAATACAGTCAAACACACTCACAATCACCTACTTAAATCCCTTGAAGCTTGTCAATCAATACTGTCACTATATAGAACTGAAACGAAATAATCCTTCAACCAAGATCCAACAGTTGAAATAAAAAAGAAGAAGCAAAAATCAATAGTATCTAGAGAGAGTCTTCTATATGTACATGAGTATATATAAATTGAAATTGGAATACAAAAAGTTCCTTCTTTAATCTCTAAAGTCCAAACCCATGGTAATCGAAACCACCATTTATTGAGCAAATTCATCAATATATTGTCACTAATGTCAGTTATCGTTTAAAACTAGGCCATCATTTAATCAAAAATTGACAAAGACCACCAATATAAAGGGCTCATTTAAAATATAAGATACAACTTGTATATTTTAATCTATATTATATCTTTAACTACGATATTCGTAAAGTACTATACATACATTTATGTACATATATAAATATTGATGATCATATGTACTATAATAGTACTAATGGCTTTCTGATCTCGATTAGATTTGGATGCGATTTTTATCAATGCCATGGTTACAGAAAAATTCTTAAACTAATGAACCCGAAATAATTTGTATTTATTTTTATATGAATTTTCGTTTCAATATAGGAATTTTCTTTAATGCGCATGAAACGATTGTCTGGCTTTCTCTATATTTCTGTTTTTAGTTTTTAGATTTGCTTTTGATTTAAAGTATACATGGGCAGGTATAGGTACTTAATAAATATAGTGGTGGAATGCTTAATGAGAAAATAATTATTATTATCCTTGACACCGCATAGCATAGCTAGTTAGGCGCAAACACTGATTTCTCAGGTGTTGTAGGGTAAAATAATAATGCATCGACCGCAGCGCCGCCGCCGCACCGCGCCACGCCAAGCTACACCATAGGTAAGTATGACAGCTGGTGTGTGCGATACAAATTATGCCATCGACAGCTTATTTTTGTACCAACTAGACGTTTGTTACAAAAATATATGACAACAGAATGACATTGAGGCGCGACTTGCTTTTTTGCTGCTGCTTTGTCTTGCGGCTTATGTTTTATGGAGGTTTTATAATTGTTTTGTATTTTTTTTGATGCAACATTCACATAATTTGTCACATAACTAAAGCTCAAAACAACACGTTCCTACTATAATATATAAAAAGAATGTATGTTTTAAAACTAAACACAATTCATCTCGCGCGCCATTTTGCATAAAATATTTATGTACATTTTTAAATAGGAAACCATTTTGATACTTTGAAGCCCTAATATTCAAACTTTTGGCCTCTTTATGTCTCATGGAAAAAAAATAATAGACCGACGCACGACTGCAGGGGAAAAAAAGTAAAACCATGTGCGCTTTATCCCGCGTATCTCTGGGAAAAAAGCTACTGCAACAGCGATGGTATGGTATGGTAGTACACAAAAATAAAAAAATAAAAACTTTCCCCTGCAGAAGTACTTAGCTAGATTTTCTCGTCCGGCAATTTAGATAGTTTGACCAGTGCCGTACTAGTTCTTGAAGGCCCTTTTAGGGTTGATAATTATATTTCTTTTTTTTTCAAAAGATTCTGAAAAAGGACTCTTATAAGACCAACTTCATGGTAGATATTTTCTAGAAAGCTCACTGAATCGAATGCTAAACCTAAACCACCAAAATACGCAAAGAACCCTTTAGGAAATGGAAAGAAGGATGAACATTAAATAAACAAATTACATAATATCATTTGTTTTGCAGTGCAACACATTTCTTAATTACTTAACGATTTGTTAAAAAATCTTACTGACGTAGTTTCTTTTATTGTGACCGGAAGTTAATCAACACTATAAACATCATTAAGAAAATTTTAGAGTTTTGTTTGGTACAGGTTTTATGCAGAATGAACAGATGTCATAAAGGTCTTACTTTTTCTCAGAAGATATTAATGTTAAATTTTTTGAAAAATCTTTATTTGCAGCATACACTGAACAATTAAAAAGAACAGTCAAATTAATTAGTAGTACCCGTAGCGTGATGGTTAGTGCGTTGGACTGTCATGCAAGGGGTCTTGGGTTCAATCCCTGCCTGTGCCACCTAACTTTTTTCACGGGTACTGCCTCTTGCGAGGAATTGACAAATCCTCCAAGAGTAATTCTTGTCATGAAAAGTGCTTTCTCAAATTAGCCGTTCGGATTCGGCATAGGTATAAACTGTAGGTCCCTTCCATCTCTGACAACATTACTCGCACACAGGAATGGTTGAGAGTTTTAAGTCACTAGGCCCTGGATCTTCATGGACTGTTGCGCCACCTAATTTATATTTATTTATAGTCAAATTCATTCTTGTGAGACTTCAGTTAATATTTTTGTGTTGGTCAAATTATTTTCTCATTTTATGATAGCTCATAGCCCATACAGCTTATCACATGAAATTAAGACACAGCATTTTTGTTTGTAATGCATTATTTTTTGACATTTGAAATGCGTCTCAAATATTTAGAAACGTCAAATTCACAGAAATTAGATGTTTTGTTTGATTTTTTTTTACTTGAGGCGCCAGTGCTCGTTTTTTCTTTTGACATTGAGAAATTTATGAATTTAAGGAAAGCGCCAAAGTGTTCGTTTTTATTTTTGACATTGAGAAATTCATGAATTTAAGGAAACATACCTACATTTTATAGAGAACTAAGACCAAAATTACGTAAGATAAAACTAATTATTGTAGTATCATCGATCGGTTTGATTATATGTCTTTTTGAATGAAAATTCTAGCCATTGGAAGTTTGAGGTTGATGTTCATGACATAACATACACATGAAAAATTCAAAAGGCAGTGTGAAATAACATTTATGGGTTGTTCTATTTTTAGCAGAATTGTGAAATTTCTGATAATAATAATAATTCTGATAATCCAAATGGATACAGAAAAATCAGTATTGTCCTTGAGACTTATAAACAAACATAAAACAATATACCTAATGTATAATTAAATATATTGTGGAACGTATCAATTTCCTTATTATTTAACGGTGTAATTACCTGAACAAAAAGAAAAATCAAGCAATCTGTAATCAAGAAGTCTTAAAAAAAAAATGTAAAACTAATCAATTTCTCACGAGTGCTAAGTAAATTAAACTATTTAAACTAGTTAAAACGATATTTAAAGGGCGGCAAATAGTAACCCACACTTTATTCCAGCCCTGAATATAACTACATATGTGGTATTGTATCATCTACATTGTGTATCTTGACTCAAACTACATAAACCTGACAACTTCCAACAGAGTTGGTAGATGATTTGAATTGGTTAACAGTATGTAGGGTGTAGCTATAGATGGTTGAAGAAGCTTGAAGGTACAAAAATATATTCGTACCTACATACCTATATGTCGTGTGAAGTCTTTTCACAAACATAAATATAGGTCAATACCAGGAAATTGATGCGCATGCCCTCTTTATTACAGTTATTATGCAACTATAAATTCTTCTTCACTTCCTTATATTATTTTTTTTTAAATACATATAACTAAAATATTTATATGTAGGTACAAAATAAATTTTTAAAAATATATTTGCATTATTGTTACAATATATAAAATTTTAATTTTAAAAATATAAATAAAAATAAATACATATATTAAATAGCAATGATAATGATAAAACTTAAACTAAAAAATTAAAAAATCGCGTGGTTTTATGATAATAATGATGATGATTGGGATATATTGATTGTTAGTTATATATTGATTGAGGAATTGATAATATTTGTTATTATTTATGAAATTTATGTACAAAAACGCTTGTTTTTTGTGTGTTCCTATAGGTAGGTTGTTGTATTGAAAATTATGTAGTTCGAGGGAAAATTTAAGTTTTTTTAAAAATCTTAAATCTCTCAAATATTATAGTTCGTTCTGAATCAAATTTATTACAACACGAAGTTATATTTATATAATTATATGTAGATCATTTTGATTATAGGTAGATATGAGAGGTGATAAATTATGATTGATTGATTGATTGACTATAGTTTAGGTATGTTAGGCAAATGTCAATTTTAGGTGATATGAAACACGAAAAATAAATCAAATACAAAGCATTTTTGTTTTGTTTTTAATTTTTTTGAAATTTTGAAATTTTTGAAATAATGAAGCTTTTTGTGTGTGATATTTTTTTGAGAGAAGAAGATTAGGATTGAAATTGATTGAAACAACAAAAAAAAAATTATAGTAGTAATCACCTTTTTGCGATATTGTGTGTATTTTAAACATAAATTGCACTATTAATCCATTTATTTTGTATGTTTTGAATTTGATTTGATTCGATCTTTTTCTTGAATTTTTGAATTTGTATTTTAAATTTTTTGTTATCTGTATGTTACGTTTTACATAGTAACTTCTTCTAAAATACACCTGGAAAAACAGAAACAAATATCGTTGTTGTAGGTACTGAAAATTTTAGTTGTTTTATAATAAATTTTTGCGTTGATTTAAGAGCAAAACATAAAAATCAATAAACAGATAGAAATGTTTTTTGAAGGTTTGAAGGAGAGTTTTTTTTTGTATTTTGTTTGAATATCAATTTTTATTTTTTTACGTTTTTGCGTTTTTGGAATATATCTTGACACACACAAACTGCTGCCTCTTAGATGAAGCTAAAATGCGTACTATGTCTCGAAATTTTCTTCTTCACAAGTGTCTTCTTCTGTGTTCTCAAAAATATATACAAAAAATATACTTTTTTTTATCACCCGATAGAACGACGACGACAAGAACGAACTTAGCAGTGTTGAACTATTTTCGAAAAGAGAACCATTTGTAGGGCACTAGGCTTCATTATAGCATTACACACTATACAAATGCACACAGTAGCTCACTTCATTATGTATCTAGATAGCTATGGCTATGGCTACAGCTACAGCTAGATACATTTAGATACTTATATATTTTTGTTGCTTTTTTAAGATAGTATATGCGTTCGTGGTTGACACTGAGAATAAATTTAATTAGAGCCAACAGAAGAATAGAAAAATAAAGAAAAACTTTTCTTTTCTTTCCTTTGATTTTGTATTTTTAATTTAAATTTAAACAAAATAATTTATCAAAAAAAAAATAAAAAAAAAAAAGGTAAAGTAGGTATGCGAGCGAGAAGACGACGAAAAATATACACTCTGCGACGATAAGTATACTCTCAATAAAGTGTGTATGTTTTTGTAAAAGATACTTTTTATTATACAGGCAGATAGATAGATAGATACACACAATAAAATTGTTCTGAAATTTTATTTAATTGAATATTTTCTTTTTTTGTTTTTTAACTTTTGAAGTAGGCAGGTAGGTATTAGGTTTTTTTTTTGTATTGTATTGTATTAATTCGAAACGTTTATATAACCAACAACATCATTATTCTCGAAAACACACAAAAATCAAAATAAAGTAAAATAAATTGTATATTGTATATATTACTGGTATCTGGACTGATGAGAAAATATTTTTTTAATTTTTGTTTTATTTTAATTTTCTGTGCAGAGAAATTCTACTTTAATATGAAGTCGAATCGAAAACTGACTGAATGCTTGGAGTTGGACACTGCACGAAAGTGATGTGATGTTTGCAAAAGCAGCAGAAACTAACGAGGCCTCTATATTGAGCGTTCATGTGGTATATCTTTTTGATATCACACAAATACACTTTAATTTTTCACATAGATACTATTCTCACTCATACATACATACGTATATGTAAGCAGCAGGGTGAATGTAGATATTTATTTTTTATTATAGTTTTGGTTAGAATTTGTATCTCAAGTGAGTTGGAAGAGTGTCACCTACATAATGTGAGACCTTTTCACGTTTTCGAGTTTTCTAGTTTTCGAGTATCTGAGTATCTGAGAGGTTTTATGTTTTTCCATTTCATTCTGGCTCTCATTGGGATTTTGGTGAAGGCTTTAGCTTCATAGCAGAGCTAGAGGGTTTTCTCGGTTAGTCTTATTGGATATAGAGAATACAAAATGAAATGGAATTGTCGTTAAGATTGTATGAGAGAGAGAGAATTTTATATAAGTAAAGATTTCATTAGTGTAAGAAATTGTGTTTGTGTTGCATATATCATACTCATAGGTGTGACTCAATCGAAAACGAACGCTCGCACTCGCAATTGATTTGAATTTTTTAAAAATTTGACACAGATCTGAAAAATATAGCTGAGAGTTTTCTCTTTGGTATCAAAAAAGATTTCAAGTTGATATTTTTCTCTTTAGAAGAAAAAAACTTTAGCAATTACGAAAAAACGGGTGGTTTGGTCAACTCTGGTGGAGGTGACTCTAACGTGGCATGGTTACCAATCTAGGATTTTACGTCTACATGGTGACGAAACCAATTGACGTGTTTTGTACTTAAATTTAAATCAAAAAGTATACTAATTGATAATCGATTATGTCTGAATTAAACAAATTACAATTTAAGTGGAACAACATAGCAAGTAATACTTTTAAACCTTCCAAACCTGTTTTCGTTCTTGAAAAACCCTACTCCGCTTTTTTAGGATTTTCTAATAAGAGTTTTTATTTACATATTTTATAAAATTAGAGTTTTTAAGAGAAATCAATAAATGTTTGTTTCATTGTAAAGAAAGGTGTAAGGTATGCCATTGTTGCCACGGTTATGGTTGCAGCATCCTTTTCATCAAATTTCCGATACTAATTCGCACTGTACGTCTTCGAAAACCTTACGATTTTCTTATTTAGGGTATTGAATCGAATATGGATAGTTTTGATAGACCTTTGCTTTTATTTTATTTCATTAGAAAGTTTGAACTTTGTCGTTGAGTGTGAAAAACTGAATCATTCAACTGCCTCTTGAAGTTTCGCAATATGCCATTTTTTGAGGCAATTTTTAACTTTACATAGGAAGTTATTATAATCGGTCCGATTATTGAAAGTTTTGACATTTCTCGACGTTTCAAGGTCATTAGAGTCCAAATAAAAGATTTTTAGAGAAATGTATGTGAGTGCGTACGTTCGTACGTCCGTAAGTTCGGGAAGTTTTTTTCGTCGTTCATATCTCAAGAACCAGTAGAGATATTGACTTGAAATAAATGTTGTTATACAGATAATAATGCAAAAAGATGCAAAAAGGACTCTAAAAAAAACTATTATTGGTTATTTTTCCATAGCAAATTTAAAAAAAAATGTGAAAAACTTGGTTAACCCAAAATATCTCACGAATTAGAAACGCTAGCGACTTTAACGGTTTTTTAATAAATCAAAAAAAACTGAAAAAAATAATTGTCACCGCGAATATTTTACGAACAAAAAATGATTTTATCTCCAAAATTTTATGCAACGAAGAATAATAATAAAATTGTGATAAAAAACGAATTGACAGTTTTTTTTAGAAAAATAAAAACTTAAAAAAAAAACTACTAAAAGTTGGTAAAAATGCTTTTCGACTCAAATATCTTTTCAAAAATTTAAGATAATTCAAACTTGTTTTATCTTATAGAAAATATTGTTTTCGACATTCATTTCGACATTTTTTTTTATAAATTTGGCATAAATTGATGTTCGATTCTCGACATGTCATGAATAAACGAAGGTGTTGACTTCAAAATTGTTTCATTCTGTGATAAATTTTGTTGTTAACGTAAGATAGGTATTGTTTTAAGAAAAATCCAATCTGTATTTGTTTGCATAAGAAATAAAAATAAATGATACTTAAATTGGTAAAAATTGGTTTTCGACTAAATATCTCGTTAACAAAAATAGATATTAAAATCAAATTATTTCATCGAATACAAAATATTGTTAGTTGTTTTTTTAGAAAAATTCGAATGACAACTTTTTTAACAAAACACGAAAACCTACAAAAACAACAAAAAACTGATAAGAAATGGTTTTCGACTCAAGTATTAGGGAAACAAAAAAATATTGACTTCAAATTATTTATCTCACACAAAATATTGTTATGAATATTTTGTTAAAGTCTTAAGCAAGACAAATTGACAGACAAAATGTCAAGTTATCAGTGTGAGTCGCTTCCCAACCTTTTTTTATTTGTATTTTATTTCATTATAAAGTTTGAACTTTGTTATTTAGTGTGAAAAACAATATCATTCAACTGGCGTGAAGTTTGGCAACATAATGCGATTCTTTTGATTTAATTATTAACAACTTTTTGCACATTTCAAGTACAATTTCGGCTATAAATTGGGAAATATTAATTCTTGACATATCTAGAGTTTGGAGATTTTTCACGCATATAGATTTTTGTTTGACATGACCAAATTGTCAATTTTGTGTTACCATGAAACTTCTGACGCAATAAAGGCATAATTAATCCTGTTGTGTGCCTTGTTGCAATGTCTTGTTGAAACCACTTATTGTCTAGGTATTGGCATTTAAGATCGCAGGCCAAAAAAACCTAACACCGAAAAATCGATAAATTTAAGTCATTGAGTATTGCATTTGTACTTACAGAGGGTAATATTTTCGACTGAGCCTTACGACTTAAGTAACGCTTTGACTCTCTTCAAATTTCTTCGATTATAACAACCTTAATCATAACTTAATGCCTGAAAAGTAACTACAGTTGAATAACTATTTATGTATTGAATTTTATTTAGATTAAACTCATTGTTTGATTGTCAAACCATTCCAGACAGCGGCCGGTGCGGCGCGGCGCGGCGGCGGTACAAACTTGAAAGCACTTATTATATATTCTGAGATAAATTATTTACTATAACAATATTTCAAAAATAAATATTTTGAAACTCACTATAGAAAAAACTCACCCAATAAGCATTTTTCAAACGAAAACATTGAAAAAAACAAGTAAAAACTTTAAACACTTCCAAACATAAGTAAAAGAAAAATCATAACCAAAAAGTTTCCGCACCCTCAACTTTTCCATTGTTCTCTTTGAAAAACAATGTTTCGAAACCTAGTAACTCGTAGGACCTCCTCTATTCTTTATGACTTAGTGCAATCGGTTTTTCAATTAATGCACTAGCTTGGAAGACGTTTCTGGAGAAATCTTGTTTCATTCCTCAAGTAGGACGAATTTAAGGCCAGCATTGTTAGATATTGTAGGCTGATTTTTTTTGTTGTTTTAAATTGGGTTGAGATCTGGAGACTTGACAGGGTGTTTGTCTATGTTGTTTGATATTGTATAGCAACCATTCTTTAACTAATATCGATGTGTGCTCCAGATCATTATCTTGTTGAAATATAAAATTATTTGCAAGACCCAATTTTTGATCACATGACAGAAGATTCTCCTTGAGTGTATTCAAAGCTAGTTTCCAACGCGTCGAAAGATGCCATTCTTCCCTACAGCATAACATACCCGACACCATGCTTCACAGCTGGTTTTCAATTTTTCGTTTCGTTTTCGTTCAGAGCAGTATTTAGTTTTCTCCAAACCATTCGACGACCATTTGATCCAAAGATGTTAAATTTACTTTCGTCCTTAAATTTCTAGACAACAAATTTTTTGCTGTCTGACGACAAATATGAATTCCGTCTGTTGATTTCAATTCACCGACACTAAAGGGGCACTTTGCTAAGGGTCGTCTGCGATACTCCTTACCAATCTCTTCTCAGTACGACGATCAATCTTCCTTGGATGTCCAGATCTTGGTTTATTGGCTAAGGTTTTTGTTTATTTCAATTGCTCCAACACTTACTGAATGGATGAAAGGGGTCCTTTCCTTCGTTTTTCAAGTCAAGTATAATGTTTTTGTAAGCCAGGGAAATTTACTTGTTTCAACTTTTGTTCTTTGTGAGAAAACCTTAAACTGTTACAATTATTTCAAATTACGAAAAACTCACGGAATTCTGATCAAACTCAACAACAAGATTCGTACGGAGACTTTTTTTGTGTCTATCTAACTATACATTTTTTAAATTTGGTAAAAAAGCGAAGGTGGGAACTAGCCCTCTTTCGGTGTTACCACTAGGCTTTTACATTTAATCCTAAACCTTTTTGCAAAAAAAAACACTCAACTTGAAATTTTGCCAAATTTTCAATATGACAACCATATTTTAAAAAATTGACTACTGGATAGCCAAAAGAACAATTTTCGGTTGTCAAATTCGGGTAGTCAATGTGACAACAAAAGTAGTTGATAGAACAACTTCGGTATCAAAATTGACTAACGAGAATTGTTATATTGACTATCTGGTAGTCAAATTAGGTTTCGATTTTAAGAACAAATTGTCATATTTACTTCCTCAGTTGTCATGTTGACTACCGCAGTTGTCATATTGACTACTGTGGTTGTCATATTGTCTGTCGCAATTGTCATATTGACTACCAAAATTGCGTATCAAGAATTGTTATACTGACTATCCGCTAGTCAAATTAGATTTCGGTTTAAGAACCGCAGTTGTCGTATTGGCTACCACTCTAGTCAAAATGACAACCGTAGTTTCAATTTCTTTCAACCAAAGTTGTCATATTGACTAGAATGTTGTGAACAAATTTCGGATCCCAAAATTGTCAACCGAAAATTTTCTTGTTGACTACCACAGTTATCGGCTGAAAATCAACTGTTTAGTAGTCAATTTGACTACCAAAACGAAAAAAGTTATGTGTACTAGAGCAAATTATTAAGCATATCGATCTTGCCAACAAGAAATGAAAGCTTGCCATCTCTATGAGATGAAAAATCGCGACGACTTAACCAATCTTACAGGATGTACAGAAATTTTAAGCTGAAACTTTAACAGAAAAGATAGCTGCGACAAAAATAGCTAATGGTCAGATACCAACTAGGTATGTTTTGTTTATCACCTTTATGGAGGCCTAAGTCAAAAGTGTAAATATAGAGCATAACTTAGTAAGCTTGCTTGAAGGAGCGTATTGGCTGACGGCTTGCGTTCCATCAATTTCAAGTAACAAAGGAGAAGTTTTCAACAATTAATTTAATTTCTTAGAAGCTTCAATCTATCACCTGCTTCAGAGCTATAAATTAAGCAAATAATCTTATACTGTTACCAACCTCATACATCACGTCAAGAATGTTAAGAATAGAGATTGAATTGCAGCTGTAAATACATTTACTTGAACTTTAAACAAAAAGAATAATAGTTGTCTCATTATTTTGTTTGTTTGTTTAAAACACTCAACCGATAAGAACACGTATTTGATATTTTTAAAATTTGAATGCAGTCTGGGATGACGTCATTGATAAATAGTTAGATATTACCTTATTGTTTGTTCTGTTACCTTTCATAGCAGATTAAAAATTGGACCTGTTTTTCATTTCTAAAACATTTCTTAATGAGTAAATTTTAGTTTTGTACAGAAATGTGATTGGTTTTCAGCTGTTTCCTTTTACGTTTTTTAATTTATCTACCTTGGTTTTAAAAATTCATTGTAAATTGAGGATAAGGGAGTGTCTACTTTGTTTGTTATCTTAAAAACCTATTTTGATTGTGTTGTTATCGCTCACGAGTTGTTAACAAAACACTATATATTTTCAATCTTTTTATCATATCTTTAGTTTTCTTTTACACTATTCAGAGATTACGAATGCATATGAATGTATGTATATGTGTTTGTACAAGTACTTATGTGTGTACATTTGAACAGTTGCGGTCAAAAAAATAGCATCACACGCAGACCATCATTAACTAAACGAAGTGAAGGAATTGTTTTGGTACTTTGAATACAGAATAAGGGTCAATTTGTTCACAGTGGGTTAAATCTGAAATTTGATTATTACGGATTGCTCTTAATCCATAATTAAGAATCCGTGATAATAATTAAAGAGTATAACTTCAGGTTTTTTTTTGCTGGATTAATAAATCATGACTTTTCCAATAATCGTTTCATTTTCCATTATATCTATCAGTTTTGTTGTCAAAACTTAATCAAGAGTTATGTCTTTTTTGACGTTTGTGCAATTTTGCTCTTGGGATTTTGATTTTAGGCATAAATTTCATCATTTAAAATTGAGTTTACGAAATTGTTATTTTTAAAACCAATTGACATTAGAATTATGTTATTAAATTCATATTTCTCTGAAAATAAGGCACTAACATGTTTCAAATTGTAAAACAAAAATTTTAGTTACAGCTATAAAAAACATTCTATGTATTTAAAATGCAGCTTGGGAGGCCTTGGCGGAACATTTTAATGCTACTTTGAGAGAAGAAGTAAGCTTTAAGTCAGTTTTAGTCAAAGTCCAAATTCTTATTTAAATCACCTAGGTTATTCTGAAAACTTCAAGTGCAAGGAAAATATTTCAAAAAATATCCATGTCACTTTTAAAATTATAATTGAATGGTTTTTATATGGAAATTTTATGAAATATGTTTTTTTAAATTAGTCTTATCTTAATGAAGCACTTTTTACTAAAATAAGTACAATCAAACTTAAAAATAAGATTTAAAAAAGGTACAAAAGTTTTAAAAGATAAATACAGCAACATAAAGAAATTAGGAATAGGTAATTGCTTCCCATACAATTACACCGCCTAATGCTGTGCCGTTTTTCAAGATAGATTTCTTCCTTTCTTAAATCATGGAAATAGCAGCTACATACATCCATCAAGTCCTTGCAAATTAAATTTTTTTTCATCGGAAAAGACCACGGTATGCCAAGGTCGAGTCCACCTACTGTGATTTGTTGCAAAATTAAGGCGTTGGCTCTTGGGTGCAGTGTTCAATGATGGTTTTTAATTTTTTGGTGTCGTATATGGTCTGCCTTTTGTATCACCCAACCAACAGTCGATCTACATACAAGCATATACCCCAGCTTCCGCCTTGATTTTACTAATGGAAAGCCTTGAATTTGAAGCAGCTCTCACTATCGCCCGCTTTTTCTGAAATGATGTGGCTTTCTTGACTCTTCTTTTGTGTTTTTTTCCATACCTCTTTGGGTTCTTGAAGTAGTTGTGTACGCAACATTTGATCTTCTTTTAATTTTGCTGGCTATAAAACGGATGGTGTTGCCGAGATCCCGGTCAACTCGAATTCGGCCTATTTCCTCCTTTGTTAGATCCTTGCCGTTACCCATACTTCTTGATCCTATCGAACTAATACTCGTACTATAAGCTCCCAAACAATCCGAGTATCCATTTATCTGATTTTAAACACGCTAATAGGTAAATTTAGATCTTGTTCCTATCCATAAAACTTGTATTTATCAACTTAATCCAAAAATGTTTGCTTGCAATATAAACTTAATACATGCCTCATTCATTCCACATTTGGGTTTTTCCAAAAAACCTAAGGGCTTAAGGAATATCGGCAAATAAAAAACGAAAAAAGCTTGTCCCTTTTCATGTGACACGAAGTGTATTTCTTTTTTAGTATACAGTTTGAATGTTGACATGATGTTGTGAAACACTACATCATTAAAATGACCACCACGCGAATTGTTGCAAGCATCGATTCTTTTGAGGTAATTTTCGACCACTTTTTGACACGGTATCTCAGCCATATCTTGACGAATGTTGGTTTCTAAGTTCTCAAGAGTTAAAAGTTTATCTGCATAAACACATTCTTTCGCATAGCCCCACAAAAATAAGTCTAACGGTGTCAAATCGCATGATCTTGTTGGCCAGTTGATATCACCACGACGAGAAATTACGCGGCCAGGAAATGTCTCTTGCAATAAAGCCATATTCGCTCGAATTGTGTGGCATGTGGAACCGTCTTGTTGAAACCACATATTCTCCAAGTCGTACTCTTCAATAGCAGGCAAAAAAAGTCGGTTATCATATGACCATAACGCTCGGTCCATCGTCGTTTTCGAAGAAGTAAGGTCCAACCACAACTCCGGACCATATAGCGCCCCACACAGTAACTTTTTGTGGATGTAATGGCCTCTCTTCAATTGCTTGAGGATTTTCAAATACGATAATTTTATTTATTAACATACCTACCTTCCGAGTGTGAAATGTGCTTCGTCGCTGAAGAAAATTTTGATGCACAGGCCTAACAACATCTGTAACCAATACAGTCTCTTCAAATTTCTTCACAATTTTGCCAATTGCTTGCGTAATTGGAAAATTATGTACCATCATCTCCTCTTAAAGCACGATATGTGGCTGTGGAAGAATCACCATTTTTGTAGAAGGTTTAAACAATTTGTATGCCTTGAGCGATATTTTAGCGATCCATTTCCATAAATGTCAAATTTTCAACTAAAAACAAAAAATTGCGTTAACAACTTAGTTTGACAGATGTCGAATTCCAGCCCTATACTTTTGAAACCGAAAAATTAATAACCCGTTTTAATGTAACATTTTGTGGACGCTGACAGTTTCATAAAGTGTAAAAGTGCTAAGAGCTATGTATTTACATTATGCCGAGAAATTACATCCAATTTACAATAGTTAATATTCCCATTAATAACATAATAAAAGTGGACAAGATAACCATTTTGACATTATGTGCATCTGAAAAAATATTTGAAACTACCAAACTTTTATCAGCATTGTTCCATTTTCCATCTGGACAAAATCTTTTGGGTGAATCTACTAAACACACGAGTTCATGAAACTTTTCAACATAATAGGTTCTAGCTTTAAATTGCATGCATCATAATTAATGGTTCGAGTTTTCAAGAAACATTGGAAAAAATGAAATCGAAACCACATTCTTTTGATCTTTATTAAATTAAAAATGATCTGTTCAATGTGAACATGTGTATATTTGCAAAAAAGAATAATTTAAAATAGCACCAATCTTAGAACGGAATCCTTTAAAGAACGAAAACATAGTTTTTATTTCGAAAATAGTGAGAATATCAAACCAAATCCCAAATCAAACAAAAACCAACAGTTATTTATTTATTTTGTTTGTAAAATGTCAGAATTTTGAGTCAGAACCAGCTACATTAGAACTCAGTTCCATTCAACCGAGATCTAAAATTCCTAGAACTCAAAAATGATTTTTAAACCGAGTTCTACAGATATGATTAGATGTGAAGAATTGTTCAAGTTCTTAAAATTTTTAAAATCCAGTTCCAAAGATAAACCAAAAATTACTAGATCGAGTTTTTAAATGTTTTTAAAACTTCGTCAAGAAATTAGCCGTTAGTCTCCACTTAAAAATTAAAATAGTAATATAAAAGACGATTGTGACATCACAGAAAACCCATGCCAAAACACACACAATTAAATAGAGGTAATCATCATGCAAAATGGGCTGTTTAACGAAATCTCCAAATTAACTGCTCAAATCGTGGATTTCTTAATTACGAGTTTAGTGAACAAACACGTTCTATGATTACCAACTGAAACAATCCTTGATTAAAGTTGATCAAGCGTGAACAACTTCTGAAAAAAGGAAACCCTCTAAACTGCACCAACTATAGAGGAATCAGTCTACTTAACATCGCTTGCAAAACTTCTCTGCCGTAATATGTGAACGTCTAAAGCCCATCGTCAACAACCTGATAGGTCCTTATCAGTGTGGTTTTAGACCAGGAAAGTCCACAGTCGATGAAATATTCACATTACGGCAGATCCTGGAAAAAACCCAAGAACATCAAATGGATACCCACCATCTTTTCATCGATTTCATATGACACTAGCTACAGGGACGAGCTGTATAGAGCCAAACTCATCCTTTTGTACAGGATGACCATGGAGAATTCACGTTGCTCCATAAAGGTTGGAAACAACTTAACAGAACCTTTCGATGTCAAAAAAGGTTTTAGACAAGGTGATGTGCTGTCATGCGATTTTTTTAACATCGTACTTGAAAGAATAGTGCAGAGCTCTCACGTCAACACTAGAGGCACTATCTTTCAAAAGTCTGTCCAATTACATGCTGTCGTCAAGGAAGGACTTACAACACCGACGACGTATCGGTCAAAACGTCACCATCGACAGACGTAATTTTGAGGTAGTCAAGGACTTCGTCTACCTAGGATCCGCTATTAACGCAGAAAACAACACCAGCGCTGAGATCAAATGAAGAATAACTCTTGCTAACCGCTGTTTCTTTGGGCTAAGAAAGCAATTGAGTAGCAAAGTCCTCTCTCGAGGGACCAAAGTGTCGCTATATGTATAAGACCCTCATCATCCCCGTCCTGCTATACCTAGCACCTTATAGCAGGACGGGGATGATGAGGGAGAAGTTTGTTGGGTGGAGCCCTAGTTCACACAGGACTATAGCGCCACCTTAAGTAAGTAAGTAAGTAAGTGTGAACAAACCGGTCCTAAGACTTTCAGTCAGATTCCCAAAATCGATTGAAACGAAATCGAAATCTAAATTGCAAATCTATTGAAACTGTTTTCAGAGTTCTATTATTCGATGGATTTCATAACTTCGAATACTTTTCGAAATCAAAGTGAAATTAAAGCAGTTGGCAATTTTTAGTAAAATAAATATAAAATATTAATGTTTTTTAATTTGCACTGTTTTGATGCACATTTGCTGCAGATTTGCGGTTCTTCGCGATAAGCAGTTTGCAAATATCGGTTGAAAAGACTCTGGTATCGAAGTATAGTTTTTGAATTTGTCTTGAAAGTTTTTGAAAGAGCATTGTTTTTAGTATAGAGAAGACATTTGGTGTATTGAAAAATCGTTTTAAATGCTTTGTCCCTGCCCTCAAATAGATAGTAGAAGCTGCAACTTCTCACGAATCAAGGTCAAGAGTGAAATGTATACAACCTAGCTGTTTAAGTAGTTATAAAAAACAGATTTCACTGTACAGGGCATTCGATAACACCAACTTAACCATTCTCGGCTAGTCTGCTGGTATACTTCCAATATCTTAGCAAAAAGATGCCCTACATCGATATAATATCAACAAGCTTCCCAGTATTTATTTTTTGGGGTTGAGTTCGGATTGTGAAGAACGTTTTATGTATTCTACGGATCTTTTTTTACAAAACGACACAATTTTGCTTAACATCTTTATCCCACAAAAAAAAATTCATAAAAAATATTTCAAATTAAAAATCAGTACTATTTTTTGGCCACAACTGTATATGTGGGTATATACCATAGTTGTTGTAAGTGTTTTCTTTTTTATCTTCATTGAAGCAAAACTAATTCATAAGTTAAGGGCACAAACCAAACCTGCGAAACATACATACATAGCTCTGACTTTGATTCTCGAATTATCATGCATAGATTTATTATTATTCTTATCGCGGTACATAATTTGAAAATTAATATAGGGGGCATTAAAGGCATCGATGGCTTCAAAAATTCAACACTATTCGTATTTACTCATCACGTTGTGTGTTGTACTTGAAAAATTCTATTCTTTGAAATATTTGTGGATGTTTCAAAGATCATACGGGTATTTTTTTCTTTTTAAGTTTGTTTATTTTTATATTTTTGTATCAACTATATATGTAAACATTTGTATATATGTATGCATATATACCTACACATGTACATATGTAATTACTTAATTATGTATAGGCTTTCTTTTTCTCCTATGAATATACATCACCATTATCTGAGAAAAACTATACTACTCAATGCAAACATAGTAAAGTTAAATGTTAAAAAAATTGCCGACAAAGAAGGAAATACACTTCGTGTCACCTGAATAGGGACAAGCTTTTTTCGTTTTTATATGCCGATATTTAAAAATGCGCCGAAAAGCCAAAATGTGGAATGAATGAGCTACATATATTTCAAATAATTTTTGGATTAAGTTAATAAATACAAGTTTTATGGCAGATTTTCTGAAGGAGGTCATAAAAAGTACGCGTTTTTGGTGTCACATGAATGGGGACAAGATCTTAATTTTTTTTTTTTTAATTTATTTATATATCTACAAGCGATTTGCTTAACAGATGTGATTACAAAAATTTTTTACTTATTTATTTAAAATATAAATTTATACAATAATTCAGTTTTAAATTTATCTCGAGATAAATGAAAATCAAAAATAACACATACTTCATTGAACGAGGAAATTGCTCGTGATATTGGTTCATTTTTTCCATAATTTGTTCTATGCAGTTTTTCAAAAAGGAAACAACTTGTTCTTAACTGTCTAGATGGTACATAAATGGAAATCTGAAAAAGAAAAAACGGACTTTTTATATGATAGCAAAGTATATCTCTCACAAACATTACATCATGAATTTTTCTTCTAGATTCTAGGGATTTTATCCCGAGCAATTGGCACCTAGCTTTATAGTCTGGACTAAAATTCCAACGCATTTTACGAAACACAAATTTAGTAAACCGCCTTTGGACCTGTTCAATTCTATCAGAATGAACTCTATAGCATGGGTTCCAAATCACATCAGCATATTCGATTGTTGACCTAACTAGTGAGGTATAAAGGGTTAGTAAAACGTAAGGATCCTTAAAATCCTTACTATTCCTTTTAATGAAACCAACTAGGGTGTTCGCCTTAGCCACAATGAAATCTATATGCTTTTTTGGAGAAAAAGTATTATCAAAAATAACGCCTAGATCTTTGATATTGTTCACTTTTACACATTTTAAATCATCAGCATATAGCAGATAATTACAATTTTGTATTATGTCAACTATATCATTAATATAAATTAGGAAAAGTAAAGGGCCAAGATGACTCCCTTGCGGAACGGCAGAGGTACATTTTATACTTCTCGAAACTTTGTGGTCAATAATTACTCGTTGAGTTCTGGTTTCTAAATACGAAGAGATCCATTGAAGCATCTCAGAATGAAAACCAAAATATTGAAGCTTTTTCAGTAAAATAATATGATCTACCGAATCAAAAGCTTTACTAAAGTCGGTGTAAATAGCATCTACTTGACATTTATTCTCCATTGCATTTATGACATATGAAGAGAAAACAGCCAAATTAGTCACAGTAGACCGACCTGATACGAAGCCATGTCGTGACTCAGATAAGCATTCCTTTATCATAAATTCTATTTTATCTTTAACCAAACTTTCGAAAAGTTTGGGGATGGCTGAGAGCTTGCAGATTCCTCTATAATTTTCTACTAGATTTTTAGAACCTGCCTTGAATATAGGAACAAGAAATGATTCTTTCCATTCTGGTAAAAAGAACCCCATGGACAATGAGTTGTTGAACAATTTCAACAGAGGCAAACAAAGAGAATCACTACAATTTTTCAAAATGCTTGATGGTATTCCATCGGCACCACAACTATTATTTATTTTAAGGGCGTGAAGCGCTACTGAAACCTCATCGAAAGTCAATTCCATTGAACCAATGTCAACTTTTTCTTCCAAGTTTGAAACAAAAGTGTTAATTGGGGAGGAGTAAACAGACTCAAAAAAGTTAGCAAAAAGTTCCAAATGAGTATCAACATTTGACGAATTGACTCCTTTATAACTAACATTTTGAGGAATCCCAGATGACTTTCTTTTGGAGTTTATGAAAGACCAAAACGATTTACTATTATTTTTTATGTTGTTTTCAATATTCACAATGTAATTTCTGTAGAGAAACTTATTTAATACTGAAAAATATCGTCTAAGGTTACTAAAAACCATATAATCAGTGTGGTATCCTGTTATTTTAAATTTCGCTAATGCTTTATTTTTAATATTTTAAGGTGTAAAAGCCTTTTGTTATACCATAAAGGTTTCAAAGATTTCCGTTTTTGTACACGCGGTACAAATTGATTAAAGCCCATAAACAAAATTTCTGTAAAACGATTATAATCGCGACCTAAGTCAAAAAAATTTAGTTCAATATTCCAATCAATGCCAGAAAAGAAATTTTCTAGTTCAATGAAGTTAGTTTTAGAAAAATTAAAGGAATTTACATAAGAATTGGCTTCGATTTGTTGGTAGTCGTACATAACAATAGTAATAACAATTTCTTTATGGTGAAGAGAATTATTAAGTAAAGACAATGGAGCTTCAATAACACTAACGTTAAATTCATTAGAGCAAATAAAACCAAAGATCTAATATTTTCATTAAACAATTAGTAATAGAATTAACTTGGCAAAGGCCTAATGAGCAAATAAAATCAATAAAACAAATTTCAAAATCTCGGTTTAAATTACAAGCAATAAGCGTTTTATCATTTTGGGACCATGTCCAAACAATATCTGATAAATTAAAATCACCAAATACACTTAAATTATCCAAAACTGAGCATTTACAATTTATAAATTCAATATTTTGAATATGCTTTTCATATAAATCTAAACTACTTTTTGGAGGAACATAGCTTACTATAAAATAAAGATGATGTTTTGTACCAGTCTTAACACGAACGCAGATTTGTTCAATATCTTTAACAGGGAGAGTAATTTCATCACTGGAAAGTGTAGTGCGAACAGCAATTATTATGCCACCACCACGTTTAAGTGAAGTTTTGCACCGATCAATACGATAGACATTGTAAAAGCGACAGTCAAATATTTATGTGGATAAAATTCCACTGTATAACCAAGATTCAGTGATGATGATAATGTCATAATCGGAATGGCAAGCGAGATTAAACAATTGAGCTACCTTAGTACGAATTCCACTAGCATTATGGTAATATACATTTAAAGCTGAGTTAGTTTCCGTTGTTACGTCATTTGTTGACCCATTTCCGCAGGTATGTTTTTTGGAATATACACAAACGGACGAATTTTAATCCCAATAGGCCAAAAAGATGCGTCGAAAACTTTTTTTGCAGTCTCATATGGGATTCCAACTTTAAAATTTATTGTATTTCGATGCGGAAGAGTGCGGTTTTCAAGCCTATGGCAAAATATTGTAGTTGGGTGAATGCACAAATTGGTAGAAATAAAATCTATTATTTCATCAGTTGTTGTAGATGAATGAAAACTCCCTAGATGGTACCACTTAAGGTTTCTAGCAATTTTAAAATTATGCCTCACAAGGAAATTCGTTCCTCCAATGTGCTTAGGCCTTGGCCATCATTAGCAACAACAACACCTTCACTTCCACTCTCCGGATGAACAGCATCAATAAAACCACCCTTTTCCGAAACAGAAACATCAACAATGACACCCGCAGCAGCAACAGCGTCATGAGCAACAACAACACCTTCACTTCCACTGTCAGCAACACCAGCAAAAACATCCCTTTCAGCATCAGAATCAGCATCAACGACACCCGCAGCAGCAACAGCAACAACCTGTAAGACCCTTTAAAGTAAAGACAATAACAAAAAATCTTAAGGTAAATACTGGTCTTATTGAATGGCTTAAAATAATTTTTAGTAATGTGTGCTGCCTCCTGATTTCTGAATTACTTTAAGTAACCTGTGGTGTATGGATTCATAGAGTGCTTTCAGATAATTGAGCGAAATTTGGTAGCCGTACCGTTTTATGGCTTCAATAATCTCTTCGGTTTTTTGGTATTGCCGTCTTCCATCGTAGACTTTTCTTGAAAGCCATCCCTATACGTTTTCCATGATGTTCAGGTCAGGAGAATATGGAACCATGGTAAAAGGTTCACATTTTGCCCCTGAATCCAGGCTTTTGTTGTCCGTGTGGTATGTATTGGTGCATTATCTTGTTGGAAAGTCCATCGTTGTCCACCAAAGAATTCAGAAAACAGCGGAAAAGCTCGTTCCAGAATCGATTTTTAAGTGATTGCCTTCATTTTAGAGCTTTGAAAATCCAGCTCCACTGTTCAGTAATAGGTGATTGCTCCACATACCATTACACCGCCTTCTTTGCTCTGCCGTTTTCTTAAATCATGAAAATAGCAGCTGCATCCATCAGGGGTCCGTCCAAATGAATTTTGTTCATCAGGAAAAACGAAGGTATGCCATGCTCGATTCCACCTGATGTGATTTGTTGCAAAATTAAGGCGTTTGCTCTTGCATGAACCATTCTATGGTGGTCTTTTCTTCATTGTTTGGTGTCGTATATAGTCCATATTACCTTCGTTATCACCTGAGCAGCAGTTGATCTACACTCATTTATCCCAGCTTGTGCATTGAATTTACTAATGGAAAGCCTTGAATTTGAAGCAGCTCGCTTTTTCTGAAATGATGTGGCTTTCTTGACTCTTCTTTTGTAATTTTTTCTATACCTCTTTGGGTTCTTGAGGTAGTTGTATATAACATTTGAACTTCCTCTAATTTTGCTAGCTTTAAAATGAATGGTGTTGCCGAGATCCCGGTAAGCTCGAATTCGGTCTATTTCCTACTTGGTCAGACCTTTACCTTTACCCATACTTCTTGATTCTATGAAATTAATACTCGTACTAAGCTC
Organism: Eupeodes luniger; assembly: GCA_951509635.1. Classification (NCBI taxonomy): domain Eukaryota; kingdom Metazoa; phylum Arthropoda; class Insecta; order Diptera; family Syrphidae; genus Eupeodes; species Eupeodes luniger. Next base: position 312,825,854 of record OX608073.1, on the reverse strand, counting down.
CCAAACAATCAGAGTATCCTTTTATCGGATTTAAAACACGTAAATTTAGATTTTGTCAGTATTCATGTGACACAAAAAACAGGTACTTTTTATGACCTTCTTCGGAAAAACCGCAAAAAAACTCGTATTTATTAACTTAATGCAAAGTTTTTGTTTGCAATATAAACCTAATACATACCTCATTAATTCCACATTTGGGTTTTTCTAAAAAAAAAAAACCTAAGGGTTTAAAAAATATCGGCAAATAAGAAATCTTGAATACAGACTACAGTAGCAATATATTGTCCACCGGATTCCAGGTTCTTAATGACTACCAAAAGGTGCCTTAGATTTGCAAAATATTCAATATTTTTATACTGAATTTTAACAATATTTGTTCGTTATTGAAGCGTTTATAACATATGAAGTAGTTCTAACGTGCAAAAGATGACTGTTCAAATAGCGGTCTATTCAAATAAAACATCTTAGTACAAATCTCATTAGTCGCTTTAAACTTATTTATTTTTCCTAAAAAACAAACAGAATTCCGTGTAAACGAGAGTTTAATCTTAAAACTGTACTATAGTATAGAATCAAAACAATTCGAGAACGATTTGATTTAACAGTTCAAAATAAGCTAAACCGACTGGCTTGCTAAAGGCTTGAGCTCAGTACTTAGACGTTGATTCCGGATTTCTCAGAAATATTTCTGGATGACTTTTTTGAAAATTTAATAGCCAATCTCTTTTAGATGTTCAAATGGTAGCATTCAAGGGGAAACAAGCGTCCACGGGTTTTTTCTCAAAAACCCACCTCTGGCTATACTAACTCCTACTCTTACCTCCCCGCGTTGAACAACGAGTACCTAGTACTTCAACTTGAGATTGGGTTCCAACCCCAATGGAAAGTTGTTGGGAGTAGCAAACGAGAGAGGGAGGAGAGGTGTTTCCATTAAGGCACCTCCCCTTTCATCCAGACGGCAGCGGAGGAATTCCCAAGATGGAATCAACGGTGGCGTCTACAGTTCGAGTTAGGTTAAACTACTTTGTGAAAACCTAATAGGGCTACTACGACATTTTCGGAGCCCAGACCTGTAAGGAGCAGTTATGCCAGCTCTTGGCCTTTGAGTTAAATCAAGAGCCTGGTCCTTCAGGTTGACTTCCTGACCACTTAAAGAAAACCCAACAAGCTGTTGACAATCCACGCAAACGATTTAAGGACAACGAATTTGGTATATGCACGTGGAATGGAACCTATCCTTAATAGACCACGTGTATAGCCGAAGAATATAGCGGAGGCCCAAGACTGCTATAAAGCAGATATCACCGACATCCAGGAAATATGATGGGATGGCCCGGGCAAAAGGAGGATGAAATATTGCGATATTTCCTATGGTGACGAGAAAACCAACAACGCTTATTTGTATGCGGCTTTGTCATTGGAGCCAGACTTATGCAAAAAGTCTTGAGCTATAGGTGCATCAACGAGCGCCTCATGACCATCTGCATCAAGGCTAAATTCAGTAACGGTGGTGCGAAACGTCATGGTAGATACTAAACGTTTTCCATACCTCAACATGCCCAAAGGAACTTGGAGTTCTCCGTCAACCAGATTGACCATATTGCGATCGACGCGAGAAACACTTCCAGCATCATGGATGTCCGAACTTTCCAAAGAGCTAACATCGACTCAGACCTCTACCTCGTAGAAGCGAAGGTAGCACTTTGGGTGTCCACATCCCAAGGCAAAACAGTGAGATGCTGGGAGAAGATACAACGTCGAACGGCTACAATCACAGGAGATCGTCAAATTCTACTCCGAGCGAGTCAAAAGTAACCTCTTTCGAATTTCTCTAGCTCAACATTGCCAAAATGCAATCAGAAAAGCCATCTCGGACGTGCTGAGTTTCAAGCAGCCACCAACAGTTAAACTTTTCGTATTTTGTATACTAAAAGTCTTACTCGCCTTGAGATAGACCATTTGTTTATTTTATATTGCTTCGACAGCTTTTCTCAAATCTTTTCTGGTCCTTGTAAAACTTCTAGACATTTTTCGAGGCAAAACGGACTTCTAGTCCTTTTTGGCCCATGGCGTTCTTTTTCATTTTACCCCACAAGCAGTTTGTTATAATTTTTGTTGTCTTTTATTATGATGTTCTTACCTTTAAATCCGTTTAATTTAGTTGAAGAAAATGATCATAACAACATTATTTAAGAAACTAATTTAAATTTAGATGCAAACGTTATCACTGCTTTCGTTTTAAAAAGCGGACGTTTATTGGAAATGGTTCTATGATTTAAATAAAAACTATCTTCACTCTTTAAACTAAACTTAAAGATATGTTCGATAAGAAGGTTTGTTATAAGTTCTTATCACTCGAATTCAGATGGAGTTAAAGCCTTAACCAAAAATCGATTTAGTCTCTTGCTCCGGGGGTCAGTTTTGCCACTCTTTCCCCTATGTATTAAAAATTACATACCTATACATGTGTACTCGTATGTAGCTTAAGGCCAATTATACAGTTAGTAAATTACTTAATTAACCTGGATTTTCAAATGTTGAACTACATTTTAAGCACATAATACTTAATGATACCCTAAACACCTGCTTGCTGATCTATCTGATCAAAATAGTTAATTACGGTTGGGAAAAATCTTAAGTTAAAATGTATTACTTTTTGATTATACTTTCATCGTCTTGATGGCAAATTGAATACGGAGGCTGGTCTTTAAATTTGCGTTAAAGAAAATTAAGAATTTTGGGAGCTCTTTGAATATTAATCGTAAACGTTATACTTGGCATATTTTTAGATCTTATTGCTTTTCACGACAGACTTAATGATCAGGTTTTTTCTATACAGTAGAGTTTGGTTTCTTTTTTAACATTCAAGTTTTGGATATTTTTCGGGTTTCTACTTCAAGCCCCACCGCTCTATCGAATTTTAATTTTTCTGGCGTTTCAATTAAATATTAACTTTTTTAAAAAGAGTGGGTGGATACCACGCCCTTGAGTTCTTTTTTTAAGTTTGGCTATGGAATATTATTTTCGAAAGCCAAACCCTTTATATTGAGATAGATTTCAAGACATTAGTTAGTTAGCGATAGTAAGCAGTTGGTTGAATTTAAACGTCTGTCAGTTACAATTTCATAATTAGGAGTGAAACCGTTTTAAACAATTGTTCAAATACTATAAGGCATTCGCGAATTTTATCGCGATATTCTATGGTTTGGTTTGGTCTGCTAGTTAAACTTTAATTTGTTTGGATTAAAAATCTTTAAATTAATGTACATTACAATAGTTTGTCATCGAAAACCATTTCGGTTTTCAAGAGTTTAGCTCCACTTCAACTTTTGCTGCTATTTTGTTTTAACTTTATTGGAGTTAATATCTTTCTGTTAACATATAACAGGAGTGGTTTTCCTCAAAATTCCATTACTTAACATTAAATTGAAAATATTCGCGATTTGTATCTCACTCACCAGCTGTTCAGTTAATTGTAAAATTATTTTTTGTAAATATAATGTTATACTCTGGTATCGAAGAGCTTTCGGTTGCGATATATTTTATTGGGCTACGTGTGTTATCCAAAGATTTGCTTTAAAAAAAAACGAGATTTAATCACGTGTGCCTGGAGAATGCGGTCATCTACACGTCTTTTGAATGCGATCAATATCAAGTGGTTTTTCCAAAAGTCCAAAAACGTCAAAATAAAAGCATTTTGGGCGACCGACGACGTCTGCTGAGAAATTGCGGTTAACTTAACGTCTGTCATGTAGATATTCGCAATCAGGGAGTTGAGGACTTTCGGATGAGACCAATTCCAAGTGGTTTCGGAAAAGTCTAAAAACGTCAAAAATAAACGCGTTATCCGAGACCTGTACAGTGTACAGGACAAATGTGGCCACCTACACGTCTGTCGAAACCATATTTGAAATCAGCGACTCGCAGGCCTCAAGATGCAATGCATTTGAAGAGGGTTTCCCTCCATATTTCAACTTTCGGAGAAGTTGTACTTTGTATGCACTTTTTCTCTAAAACGCGGCCACTATGTGCCGGCAGACACACGTTTCTGTTATCATTATCACCTTCACTAAGACTAACTACAGCTTTAATATCAACTGGTTTCGTTTCACGCCGATAATTAGCCCACAGCACTCAATCTATTCGATTTTATTTTTATAAAAGTAAAAATCGGGTTGTTTCTTTAATCCTATATAAAAGATCAAATTTTAAATAGAGGCGTAATCGAAAGTAAGTGTTCAGCACTGCATCCGCCCATATTTTTATTTCCAATGTTATTACTTCGTTCTGATTAATTACACTGGTCAACAAGGTTTTGGATCCGGCACACAAATAACACATTTCCAATGGTTTTGATGGCCTTAGTCCGAATTTGGCTTCAAAATCAATCTATGCCATCAGATTTTTGAGATATAACCTTTTAAAATACAAAATAAAACCTTGTATGCTTTTTGGAAGCTGGGTTAATTTATGAATTAGTTTCTATAATCGCTATATTCCGTTCAAAAATGTTCAGTATCTTATGTACTTTTCAAAAAATCCCCATCAATTCTAAGACTTCTTGTGTCCAGCATAAACCTTAAATAAACCTTAGGTTAGGTTAAAGTGGGTGGCCGTGATGATGTAGGACACACTTAGGCCAGTTTAATGGCCCATTGTGATACCACATGAATCGTGAGGCTTTCTTCTAAGCTCAATGAAACCAGTTTGAGTGCCTTACGAAACGTGAAAGATTGATTATGTTAATATGATTGAGATCGCTATAGAAAAATTCTCATATGTAGGCCTTGCGTTTTTGAGCTAGAGCAAGGCATGTACAGAAGAGGTGAAGAACTGTTTTCTCCTCTAGCTTTCCTGCTTTCCTATTAGAAAGTTTCTGGTTATGGCACCGATTATCGAGCTTATATGCGATCTGCTTAGAGATAGCAAGCACCTTGATCGTTTTAAATCAAGTGTAGGCCAGCCAGATGTTTTTTGTAACCTGACAAGTGGTGATGTTATTCCACCTGATGTTTGCCTTCTTCATAGCTTATTGGATGAGCAATATTTTACATGTAGCGATTGGTATTAATCGTATTAGCCAAACGTGGTAGAATGTGTTGTACTGTAATATTTCTGGCAAGTTCTGGCCTTAGAATTTCCTGAAATGTCTCTATGGCGCGGCACCCATCAAAGGTGAATATTGAACTGTTGTGCCATCTCCATTAGAGATGATCGACAGTTTCGTCGTTCAGAGTACGCAACTCCACCAGGTCTTCCAGGAATGCATATCCTCCCAAAAATATCTGGAAGGTATAGAAATCTGGAAGTTTCTGTTGAATTGCAGTTGGGAGATGGTGTAGTCTGTGTGCTTTGGAATTGAATTACGGAGTGGCCAATGTTATTGTTAACTCAAGGCGATGGAGCTTTGAGACGAATAGCAGAGATTGCAGCTATTTGTTTGTATATATCAAGAGTTGTTAGGTAGAGTAGGGTATCCAGTGCCGCAAATGGACTTTTGACTTTCAGCCGCAAGCTGAACATTGGACTTTGTTTAATTTGTCTCGGCTTATAGCCTTTTCTAAAGCAATCCACTATACCACCACTGATTACTGATGTGTATAGCCAATGCGTAATTCGGGGTTGTAAGCCCCATTTATTACCAATAGCTTTTTTGCAACAAAAGGGAGCTACAGTAGCTTTTTGGACTCTTTCTTGTATATTGTGTTTCCAAATTAGCTTTTTGTCTAAAATAAGGCCCAGGTACTTAGCTTCGTCTGAGAACTTTAATTGGATTCCTTTAATATAGGGAGAGTTAACATATGGAATTTTGTATTTGCTCAAAAAGTCTTAAGGTCATTATCATTCTTTTTCCTGAATATCTTGTTAATTTTAGGAAACATACTCAGGTCACTGGAATTAACTGACCGAATTTTGTGGTCTCAGTACCCGTTGATTGATAACCTGTAGTTATCCTGGGGTGTCAGATCATTCCGTAAAACGTTTATCGTTAGACGATAGCGTTTCGACGATAGTTTCACTTCACGTAAGACGATAATTGTCAAAGTGATATCGTCAAAACGATAACGTTTGCACGATAGCTAAATAGGTATCGTCTGTAATTAATTTCCAAATGTTAACTAAGCAAATTAAAGTAAAAATACAAATAAATAAATATATACAAACTCAAAAAAAAATTAAAAAAAATTAATAAGGCAACGATGACAACCTTTCTCTCTTCTTATAAAATAATTTAAACAATTACAGCTTTGTTCAACGTTTTCGTATTCCAAAAGAGGCCTTTATATAAATGAAAACAATAAATTTGCTAGACGGTTGTCGTTCTACATACATATATACCTTCAATATTAGGGAATGACTCCCCTGTAGTTTTACGCACTAACCATCATGCTTATGCAGAGATAAAGTTCTTTCAAAACAAATTTAAATAATTGACATTGGTTTTAAGGAAAAGCGCACTAAATTGTTGTTTAGTAATTATTACTTTATTTATACGTTACACCAACTAAAAATATATGTAATCATACATGAGCTAACGATATCCACCTTTTTTGTTTTGTTTTTGTTTTTCTTTTTGTTTTTCTTTTTGTTTTTCTTTTTGTTTCTTTTCTTCTTATTTAATTAAACAGTTAAACTTAAAGAATAACCATCAATTGCGTTGCGTAATTGATGTATTATTATTTTTTTCTATCTTTCTCTTATTTTATTAATTAATAATTTGAATTTATAAAGAAAAATAAATTTATTTTGTTTATACAGTTCGTAATTTTCTAAAATCGCTCGTATGTGTTTTTTGTTGTTGTTATTATTGTTGTAAAATAAAGAAATAATTGCGAACGAGCTACTAGTTTAACTTATAATCTTTTTTAAGTAATTTTAATTATATATATTTGTTATGTATTGATTTACATATTTATAAATGTAATTTTTAAAAAAAAACAAAATCATTGATCTAATCATTTTTTACACTTAAGTCTGAAGTAAAAAATAATATATAAATTATTAATGAAATTACATGTACAATGTAGGATCTAGCACAATAGTGCCAGCATTTTCTGTTGTTCTTTTTATAACTCACTTGTTGCGAACAGTCGCAATTAAACGATCATATTTTATTCTTAATCTATTTTATGATACATTACAAGCAAAAGGGGTTGGGGTTGGGGTTTTTGAGTAGAAGTGGAGTCAAAGTCTATTTAAAAATAAAATAGTAGACGAAAATATTTGATTTATGCAAAAATATGTACACAGAGGACTGACAGGGGGCGCAGAGATTGAGCGCATATTTGTTTAAAACTCTTCGAAGGTAAATTTGCCACTGGAGTCGAAATTCCCAAACTGTTCCATGAACAGGGTGCCCGTATGCTAGTTGGAATTCTCCCCAACCATATCGGGTATATCGCCAATGGTGATCATCATTTTTTCCTCGTCACCGCTGTCGTCCTCTGGGCAGCTGCCGTCCGTGGATGGCTCCGGCGATTGGCTGAGTGTACCGCCCATATCACTGGTTGAGCCTGCAACCGATGGTAGTTCGATCGTTACAATGCCATTCGAGCTGGTTATGGTTTTCGCACCTGTCATATGGCCCAAACCCGCCACGAGACCTTCGAGTTCTTTTTCCTCTTTAATGGATGATTCCATCAAATCAAGCTGCGAGCGAGACGACTTGTAATGGGTCTTGATGTGCTTTGAGAGATGGTCACTGCGCATGAACTTTTTGTTGCATTCTCTGCATTGAAAACGCTTTTCGCCGGTGTGAGTACGGCGGTGGCGTTGCAATTCATCGGATCGTGTAAAGCGTTTGCCACAAAACAGCCACGAGCAGACAAAGGGGCGTTCACCAGTGTGCCATCGTAAATGGGCTCTCAGATGAGAGGTTTTACCATAGACCTTGTTGCAGCCGGGATGATGGCAGATGTGTTGCTTCTTGCGGTCGGAGTGCTTTTCACCTTCTTTGCAATTGGGGCAAGTGCAAGCTACGCGCTTAAGTCGCGGCTTTGTCTCACTTGAACCGTCATTGACGCTTATATTGACGTTCACAGAAGTCTGGCTTTGTTGCGGTTGGTGATGACTCGACGCTTGAGTGTTTGGCGTGTGTTGCTGTTGCTGCACTTGCTGGTGATGTCCAGACGATGAACTAGACGCCGGAATCTGCATTATGCTCGTATTGCCCACAGATACTGTGGTGAAAGTCGGCTGCGTATTTTGTTGCTGGCTTTGAGGTGGCGAAGCAACTTCATCTGGACTTGGTGAAGAAACCTCCGTTACCGTTATATTCGCATTTGCATTTTGTTGAAGTGCTTGTTGCTGCTGATGTGCTTGTGCTTGTGCCTGCTGCTGTTGCTGTTGCTGCTGCTGATGTGCTTGTGCTTGTGCCTGCTGCTGCTGTTGTTGTTGCTGCTGCTGTTGTTGTTGTTGCTGTTGTTGGGCTGCTTGTAACTGCTGCAATTGTTGTTGTAATTGCTGTTGTTGTTGAGGAGTAGCTGCTGTGGCTGTTATCCATTTTATATCTGGCGGTTCTTGCTTAATATTGGTGATAAGCGTCTGAGTTATTTGAGGAGGGGACTGCGCCTCGTTTTTTGAAGCCGTTAAAATGACTTGCTGATGTTGTTGTTGCTGCTGCTGTGCTTGTTGCTGCTGATTCTGCTGATTACTGCTCTGCTGGGCAACATTTGCTGATATTACCTGCGCACCAGGAAAGTTCTGAAATCCCTGAAGATTTTGTGGCAGCTGATGTGCTTGGATTATTTGAACGTTTCCAATTCCGGGAATATTTTGTATGGGCAACGCCTGGAGGCCTGGTATATTTGGCAAATGAATTATATTGCTGGTATTAGCTTGCGCTGCTGGTCGAAATTGCTGTAATGCTTGGGCTGGAATAACAGTCAACTGCTGGCCCTGTGCATTTGTTATCGTAATGGGCTGATTATGTTGTTGCTGCTGTTGTTGTTGCTGTTGTTGTTGCTGCTGTTGCTGTTGTTGCTGCTGTTGCTGTTGTTGCTGCTGTTGTTGTTGTTGTTGTTGATGCTGCTGTTGTTGTTGCTGAGCAGCGGCGGCATTTGCTTCTTGTTGCGCCTATTATTTTAGTAAAATAGAAGAAAAAATGATTTCAGTAAAATTTTATTTTTGTCTAAACTTAATTTAATTATAATCTTAATATATATAATTCTTCTGTGAGTGTGTATGTCACTGAACTTCTCTTAAACGACTGGACCGGTTTTGATGAAATTTTTTGTGTGTGTTCAAGGGGATCTGAGAATGGATTAGATTCACAATTTTGTCCGCTAGGTACACCTGTTATGCTTTTAAGAAATTTAAGCCCTCCCAATATGTGTAATGGTACAAGACTATTGATCAAAGAATTAAGAGATAATGTGATTGTAGCAACTATCATTACAGGTCCCGTGGCTGGTCAGCTAGCACATGTTCTGCGGATTCCAATGATACCAACTGATTTGCCCATATCTTTTAAAAGGTTACATATCACTTTAAAAATATCCTTTGCCCTAACAATAAATAAATCCCAGGGACAAACTTTTTCCATAGTTGGTATCGACTTCAGGAAAGAGTGCTTTTCCTACGGGAAATTGTATGTGGCACTTTCTCGAGTAGGATCTCCTGAAAATTAATACATTTTGTTGCCACCTAGAAATACCACAGCCAACGTAGGGTACAGGGAGGCTTTAAGATAAGCATACAATTTTTTCTAATTTAGTGATTCGTGGTCGTTTTAATTAGCATGCTTATAACTTAAATATCTGTACCTAATTTTGTCTATCCGTGCGAAGCCGGGACGGGCCGCTAGTTTTATTATAAAGTTTGAACTCAAAATGTGTTGAAAAGCATCAAATGAGATAAATGGTTTCAAAGTTGTCATCCCTTTGAAATTTCCTTCCCATTATATGGACGTATCTTGGTCCTTACAACATATTTTTCTGGGAAAGACAGTGTGGTAAGGCACATTCGCGTAGTACGGTTTAAGAACGAATCTTTGTACTTGACAGTACAACCGAAGTTGGGCGAGGGTATATTGATGGATGAGCATTCCCAGAGGCGCGATTATTACGGTTGAATTGTGTTAGGCGTAGAATGCAGCTAGCTATTTCTTTAGCACATAAACCGTAAAATAAGGGTATACAATTTTCAAGCGACGTAAATGAACCAATGATCATATTTTCACCATTCAATTTAAATTCTCATGTCCAAGAGGTTTGAGTGTTTGCACCAGCCCAGAGATGGGAGTTATACTCAAGCTTTGGACGTATATATAAATAAGCCTTGTAGATAACAGCCAGATCAGAAGGGGGACAAATTTCTTGCATGGTCATAGGAAACCCAAACACCTTGTGGAATTTTTGATGCCATGGCGTATGTGATCGTTCCACTAGAAGTGCTTGGTGACACATACCGAGAAAATCGAGATGTTCAGTCTCTTTGATACAAGTGCCAGCCATGGATAATGGCAAGAGAGTATATCTGGCTTTGACGATACAATACAGCATTGTGTTTTCAAAGCACTAAATACAACGCGCGTTTCGGAATTTAATGAGCGTATCATATTTTATCGTATGATATGAATCTGAAAACGAATATGAATAGCTAAGAGTACTATCGTCAGCGAAACAAGCCCTGAGACACACCAGCTTTATTTTGTGGCTTTCAGATTTGAATCCAACCAATGCTACTTGCATTGAACGATCTGAAATGTAAATACTAGTCCAATGAAGGAGAGATTCATTAAAACCAAAAGCACACATTTTCTATTAGAGAGCCTGATGCCAAACCTTAGCAAGTGCTTTTGAAATATCAAGTGCAATAAACTTAATTTCTCCAAAACCATGTAAAGATTTGCTACACTGTTCGGTGAGATTAACCATGAGATAACCAATGGGCCTATTGCTGCGAAAGCCGTACTGTGGAGATATTTCTTGAGTTAATAATTAATCAGGGGTGGAATCGGCTAAGGTCGACTATCAAATTTTTAATAGTCAAATTGACTATCACCGACGTTCCCGTCTGTGTAAGCTGATTCAATTCAATTCAATTCGTTTGAACAATTTCAGAATATAATTGTCACAATTCATTGTTGCTTTGGTGAAATTTTAAAATCTAATATATAAAATATTCCTGTCACAGTGTTAGTTGCCATACTCCTCCGAAACGGCTTAACCAATTTCAATGAAATTTTGCATATACATTCGGTAGATCTGAGAATAGGTTTTTATCTATTTTTTATATTCCTAAGTGCTATGGTTTAATTTCATCAACATCGTATACGGTGCAACGATCTTACTATAGTATTCAGTGACGCTATGTACAATGAAGCATTGATTGCTATTGAGGATCTTTGCATTATCAGTGCCAACTTACCACTCAGTCAATTCGGTATGCATTCACCGAAATACATCTGATTTAATAGACAATAGAATTGAATCGTGAACTACAATACAAAACTGTAGAAATGGTAGCGATTTTTGCTCGCAATGTCCCACTAATGAATGAAGAACAAAGAACCATTTTTGACCACATCATGCTCCCAGTTTCCGCAGGACAAGGTGGATTCTTTTGATGCACCAGGTGGAACTGGCAAAACATTCCTTATTTCGCTAATTCTTGCTAAAATACGATCAAATAATGGTATCGCATTTGCTGTTGCGGCAACTTTATTGGATGGAGGTAGATGAATGCACTACGTTGAATAGGACATTAAAAAAGATATAAAAACAGTGACAAACTATTTGCCGGCACTCTATCACTCCTTTCAGGTGATTTCAGACAAACACTTCCCGTTAATCCACGTTCCACGTACGGTGATGAGATCAACGAGTGCTTAAAATCATCGCCACTGCGGCGTAATGTTGAAAGAGTACAACTGAAAGTAAATATGCGTGTTCAAATGCTTCAAGATCCATCCGCTGGAACGTTCTCAAAACAACTGTTAGATATAGGCGACGGGAAAGTTACTTCAGATGAAACTGGATGCATAAAATTACCGGTCGATTTCTGCACGTTTATTGATTCACAAGATGCTCTCATTGACCAGATACTTCCCGATGTACACAGACAATATACAAATCATGAGTGGCTGGCAGAAAGAGCAATTTTAGCAGCAAAAAATGTGGATGTCAACGAATTAAATCTCAAGATACAACATTTGTTACCAGGAGACTTGGTGTCATACAAATCTATTGATACAGTTTGTTGTAAGCTGTAAATTATCCAACTGAGTTTTTGAACTCATTGGATTTACAAGGCATGCCACCGCATAATTTACAATTGAAGGTTGGATCTCCGGTAATTTTGTTTCGTAATTTGAACCCACCACGGTTGTGCAACGGCACGCGATTAGTAATTTAAAATTGATGAAAAATGTTATCGAAATCATATTTCTAAATGGAAAATTCTGAGGTGAAAATATATTATTACGGCGAACCCCTATTATACCCACAGATGTGCCAATTCAATTCAACGCCTTCAATTTCCAATTAGATTGGCATTTGTAATGACTATCTATCAATAAGTCTCAAGGCCAAACGATGTCTGTCTGCGGCTTAGATTTGAGCACTTCATGTATTTCACACGGACAATTACGTGGCATGCTCTCGAGTGCGCAAACGATCCAGTTTGTTTGTATTGGCGAAAGATGGGATCATAAAAAATATTGTAGGTACACTCTTTTGCATTAAGGGATTGATATTGTTTTTTTTTTGAAGTATTGTCATAATTAGCAATTAGTATATAATTTTAAAGAATTAATTTTAACAAAGTAAAAAAATTTGTTTGGTGATTTGTTATTTTAATATTTTTTCACCGTTTACAGTGCTCTAAACCTCTCCCACTTATATACCACATCCTTACACACTTACAATAAGTTATTTGTTTCTAGCAAAATATTCTCTAGAAATTATTTATATGACGAAGCAACGTTTGTCGGGTCAGCTAGTGATTTCTATAAAATATCTTAATAAAAGTACCAAATTGGCTGTGTTTGAATAACATTCTTACATTTATTGTGTTTTTTCGAATTACGTAAGCTTTGTCGGTCAAAAAAATGTGTTTTTGTACCTAAAAAGGGTAACCGAAAAAAATTTCCATTCGTTTTTTATAAGCATCTGGTAGCTCTATTCAGAAACGACATATTTGTAGGAAAATGACTATCAAATTTTTCTAGATTTTCAGGTATCAATTTGACTATCACCTTGCACAGATCAAATTCGATTATTTTGACTGTCAAACATCAACAATCACCTTAGCCGATTCCACCCCTGCGTTTCCATGGCCGTAGAAAGAAGGGACATAAGTGCAATCGGCCGGTGACGAAGATTCGTCTTTTTTGGGGATCGCCTTGACAAATGCTGTTTTCCATCCGCTCGGAGCCGGAATACCATCCGGACCAGCGGATTTATGTGTGTAAAGATCTCTAAGGACTCTTGCCACAGTACGAGTGCGAAAAAAGATTGGTCCCATGAATTAAGTACAGACGGAGTCATAAAACTCACTGGCAGCGTTGAATTGGAGGCGAACTGCCTAGCAAAAAGATTAGCTTTTTCTAAATAGCTAATAAATAGAGTGTCATGTGGCACAATCAACGTATGGATAAATTATGTTTTTGTCAAAGGCTTAAATCGGTAACTTTATCGATAACAGAGTACAGATTAAATGTAAGACTCTTGACAGACGATCAAATTGATTTAGCAACTTAAAGCTTTTATAATTATTTTTATTATTATTTAAATCCCAGATAAATCTTGAAGTTGCAATTTTTAAATCGCTGTCATTCAAACACTGAAAATGTTCTTTTAATTTAATCTCATATTCTAAGGGATCAATCGTTTTCTTGAGTTCTTGCAAGAAAGTTCAATCTATTTAGGTTATGATTTCACAATAAATTATGAAGTCGTCTGACGGTGGGTATATGGGTATATAAGGCAGACAGTACGCGTGAAAAATTACGACTGCATGCTTTCATTTATTGATGATTTATGATTGCGCAACAGAAGGTTTTATTTTCAACCTTGCTCAGGACAAAAAATTGTTTATATGAGATCTAAACAATGTAAAGGACCTTACGCTTCGTTCACCAAACCAATTTGCTCACAGTGTAAGATCTCTTCATAGGGAAACCTACCCTCATAAAGGTAATACTTTACAGGTCTGCATGTATTGCCTAAACATAACAAAGGTTGTTCCAATTGGGATTTTAAGAGCAAGAACTTTCACTTTATAGGTATGTTCTTTTTATTGTAATTTGACTTTCAATCTTATTTGATTAAAAATGTACAATTTGTTTTATCCCCTTTTCCTTTTTGAGTTATTGTTTTTTTTTTACTAAAGTTCTAAATAGATCGATTACCAAATGATAACTGAACAAAGCGCCTGAAACAAAAAGTAATAAATCTTTGAGCAGAAGAAACATTTCTTAGAAAATGTTTACAATCCAAAGCTGCAGTGATCTCTCTTTGTATCGATTTTTGTAATGTAGAAGAAGAAATAAAATCAAATCACGATTATGAAAATAAACGGTTGTAAATATTTCTGTCGATTGGCCGCCAAGATTAGGAGATTTAACTCGTCTACACTTAGTGAATAAACCGGTATCGTTCGACGAGCTCAAACCGAATAGGATAAAGCCGTCGTCATTTGGCCGAGTCATCCAGAATTTAAGTTTACAAGTCGACCGCTACAAAAGTATCTTCAAAACTACTCTAAGTTAATAAAATAAGGTTTTTTTTTTTAATTCAACTGGAGCAAACAGGGAGAAACGCCTTTTATAAACATAGCCATCAAACTTTCTCCTGGTCTGGGTAGATTTGGTAACTTTGTATTAAAACCCACTAAAAAATTAAAAGCCGAACAAATATATACATTCTTTTTGAGGTTTTAACGTTAGAGTAACATTAGTTCCAACCGATCATCTTTGTCTGTAAAAAAAAAACCGATACCCAAAAATACAACAGAGCAAATTTTATGCTCGTCATTGGACTCTGTTGAGTCACTTTTTTTGAAGCAGCAAACGCAAGAGCAAGCTAAAATAATTTGATGAATGTGCCACAACACATATGAGTCAAAATGATAGTCATACAACTATCAACAGCGATCATAAATGAAACATGTATCGTTAAAAAAAAAGAAGTATTCGCAACGAATCAAAAATTCAAGAGATTTTTAGCGATTTATAGTAATTCTAAATACAGTCCCAGATTCCTTTATTTGTCGCACTTAATCCTTTGGTTCATTAATATTTATTGAAAAACTTCTCACAGATAATCGAACATCGACTTAGTTAACTACGTATCTTAAAACCACAGCTTACAGAGTCAGGTCAATGGCAGACTATAATTTGTTTTGCCTCTTATACGTTTGTTGTTGTTAAGTCGGAGAAAAACTAAACTTTTCTTAAGCCTGCTGGCTTCATTGTACAATAAAGAAGGGATAATATTTAAAAGGTGTGACGTTTTAGTCAGAATTAGATCAATATTCAAAGGGATTTTCTATCATTACTTCAGAACAGGGAGAGACTCAATAACTTAAGTGATATTTAAGATTAAAATATTGTTTCTATTTATTTCATTTCCTTCCCACGACAACAGGATTAAATATTGCATTCTTAAGAAAAGGAAGAAAAGGATCATTTTCTTCGATAAGGTCTTTACGCCTAAAGAAGTAAATAAGCAAGTCGAAGGGACAGGTACACAGATTATATTAATTTTGAAGGCAGTGTAACATGTATGTACCAAACTTACTTCCAGATCTTGAATCTTTTTCAAGTTTTTAAATCTAAATCGAATCAAAATTTAAAACTAGAACTAAAACATTTGCTATATACCTGTTGTTGGCTATGATTGGATTGTTGCTGTTGAGCGTTGCCTGATCCTACCGCTGCAGAGCTATTTCCCTGCTGCCCACCTTGCGAACTATTATTCTGGTTGGCTGCGGCAGCCGCAGCAGCCGCAACATTCTGCAAATTCGCTGGATTGATAATGACATTCTGATGCTGCTGGGCAGCATGCAGGGCCATTGGGTTTATGGGTGACAACTGCACCTGCTGGATCTGTCCGTTGGGAGTGATAACATTTGCGAACTGCGTAAACTGGGGAATAATTTGCATCTGCGGCGACTGCTGCACCAAGCCGGGCATTCCCAGTTGCTGAACGGGAACGTGAACCGTCTGGTAAATTGTCTGTCCATTGCCCGTTTGGATGGGAATTTGGACAGCGACCGTCTGTGCAATGGGCGCCGTCGGAAACTGTACCACATGCGGGATTGTAGTGCCCGCCGGACGAAGCTGGATATTCTGACCCTCCACCTTGATGGTGTTCAAATTCTGACCCAACAGATTGCCAATGTTGCCCAGCAATCCATTTGCCGCGGCCATAGAAGTCGGAATCTGGATATTCGTCCCGGGTATGGTTATGGTGGCAGGAAGGGTCGTAGCTTGGGCCGCTTGTTGGTTAGCCTGATTCTGAGCCTGGGCGGAGGACTGCGGGGATTGCGATTGTCCCTGTTGCTGCTGCTGTTGCTGTTGGGATTGCTGCTGCGCTGCCTGAACCGCTGCTGCATTCTGACTACTGCCCGCACTGGCGTTGGTCAGATGGGCGATCGGAATCTGGATGTTGGTACCGGGAATGGTGAGCATAGCCTCCCCGTTTCCCCCGTTCGTTGTTGCTTGGCCGGGCAGTTGCATCGTCTGCCCCAGATTCTGGATGAATTGAGCGGGAAGCACGGTATTGTTGGTCGCAGTGGGCATTGGGGCGCGGATAATCTGGCCGTTTGGAGCGAGGAACGCCTGCTGGCCATTAAAGTTGATCGGCTGCGCCCCAGCCAGCTGCGAGTTTATGTTCGGAATGAAGAACGCCTCCTGCCCATCGATGGTCACCGTCTGCATCGGTTGCACAATCGAGAACATGTTGTTGGTACCCGGATTCTGGATCACTGTCTGGTTGCCCGCCTGAATAAACTGATGCGGCAGGTTCTGCAGATTCTGGATGTTAACAATTTGTTGCTGCATCTGGGGGTTGTTGACGAACGCCTTCACAGGGGTCGCGTTGTTCGTTGTCGCGTTTGCAGGTGAAACCTGACCAATGCCAGCAGCATTTTTGTATGTTATCATTTTCCTGGCGTTCTTTTTATTCTCTCTTTATTTCCACACACACAAAATAAAACACTTTGCTCAATTGAGTTCAAATGTTTTCACATTAAAATAAAACAATCACAGTAGAATAAACATTTTATTACAAAAATAACTTTGAAAAACTCGGTTTATAGGGTGCGATGCACCATTTTTGATTTTGTTTTAAAACTTTAGTTTCTTTTTTCTTTCTTCTTCGTCGTCTAGTTCGATGCCATGGAGTTGAAATTCTTTTAAAGAATTTTGGGGATAATGGAGCGTAGTTAAAAGCACTTAACTAATGGCAAATGTTTGAAGGTTGCAGATATTGTTGTTTTACAATTCGATTTGATGGGAAAAGACATTTTTTAAGAGTAAAATTGATTTTTATTTATAAATTGTTTATTGTCCCGTGGCGCGGCCATTACAAAATTTTATTTTCACAATGAAAGTGATGCCAAGCTGTCTTTTGTTAATGTGGTGTCAAAAATAATACAAAAAATAATATTGATTAAAGAGTTACATGGGCCAATTTGAGCGTGCGTCGGTATGAAAGTAGTTTTTAGTATTTTAAGGGTGTGACACACTATGATGATGATGATCGGCTTAGGAAAACAAATATTAATACACAGCCGAGCATGAGCTAAAAAAAATATCTACTTGCGACTTGTGGATTAATTAAACGACAAAATTTTACTTATCGAATTATGGCACTTAATTTTATTTACGAAGATTGAAGATGAAGCATTTGAAAATTCTAAATTTGTAGTTTGAATTAATTTAAGACAGAAAGTGTATTCATAGAACAGCGAAATACTATTGTTAACCTAATAAACATTTACTTTATGAATTTCATGTAGAAAATGCACTTTGTTTAATTTCTCAATGTTTATAAGACCCCTATAAAACTGATTCCACGTCTTTAGCTCATTAGCGGACAAACTTATAATTTATATTCAAACGAAATATGTTGTTTCTTTAAGTTTTTTTTGTTAAAGAAACTAAGGAAATGTATAATAATATAAAGTTTGACAAAATAAACAAAATAGCGAAAATTCCAAAGCTTCTCCATAATCACACTGAACCTACAGAAGCGCTGGCGTAAATCGTAAAGGGATAGATGACACCAATGTGAAGTTGGCTACTAGCAATCCATATCTAGTATGTCAATTTATTTTATATACAAAGTTGACACTATGGAAGTATCGTCTTTTTGAGTGGACGTATTTTTAATTCTAAAAACATATCAGACTGTTGTCTTTAAACTGTGAATTGCATTAAAAATTAGTTAATAATAAACATAAATAGTATAGCTAGACCAATTCTAAGTCGGCAAATTGAAACATTCAAAAGAATATATATATTTATGGATGTGTACCTCCTAGTATTTAAGAATGTAATTTGTGTTAAAAAAAGAAATCTCAATAAAGACTACTACTACTACTACTACAAAGTTGACACTGCAAAACATAAATGACTCACGTGGCTAAGGACAGTTCTGAATATCTCGGCAAGTATGGCATTCTAAGCATTAGATACTTTTTTAATTTAAAAAAATCAAATTTGAATATTGCGAACATTTTCAAATTAAAGTCCTTGCTAAAAAGTTATCTTCATTTTTGTTAATTCATTAAAAATTTTATGCAAACTTGAACTCATCTAAATTCCATTGCAAATGGCATCACTAGTTTTTGCGTGCGTACGGCGTACCTGTAGGTAATGCAGTGATATTATTTTATGACATTAGATCTTTGTATATATATCGGAATTTTATATACAAAGATTAGATGCTTTTGATAGATACAAATTTAAGATAAAAATAAAAATATAAACTTATTTTGATCAATTAAACTAAAAACCATTCCTGCATTGAAAATTGAAGTCAGTTTTGAGCAGGAGAACAAGAAAAGAGAATTTCCACAAAATATCATTAACTCAAAAAATTTAACTTCACTTAGAGCCATCTCCCGAGTCGAACATGGCTGAGGAATCGGCAACTCAAACAGCTACGGTAGCGGCAGCCACTCCCACCAATGGCAATATTAATGCCAATGGCGACGCAATCAACAATTCAGAATCAGTATCAGTTCCAGACGACAACGATCCAGCTTGGAATTATGTTTGGGATGAGAAG
Source organism: Eupeodes luniger (assembly GCA_951509635.1). NCBI lineage: Eukaryota > Metazoa > Arthropoda > Insecta > Diptera > Syrphidae > Eupeodes > Eupeodes luniger. The sequence continues at coordinate 312,806,613 of OX608073.1, read as the reverse complement.
CTTTGCAAAACCACATTGAAGCCAATCAATCCAGCAGTTTACATACCCCCTGTGCTGCCCTTGGCACCTGAACCTGATCCGAAGCGATACCACGTTTGTCCAGTCGAGGGATGCAATAAATCCTTCGCCAAAGCGTATCGTACAACTTTCCGATGGCATTTAAAGAGACACTTACCTGACAGCCAAAAACCATATAAATGCAAACATCCCGAATGCACGAAGGCTTTTGTCAACCGCTCTGATCTAGTGACTCACACTCGCACTCACACCGGCGAAAAGCCCTACAAATGTGAGCAATGCGGCAAGAAGTTCGGCCGCACCAGCCACCTCCGAACTCACTTCCGAACCCACAGCAAAGGAACGGAAATGGGTTGTGATGATTCAGATGATAATGATTCAGCTTCCGATGGTTCCTCACTAGATTCACTTATCCCATCAGATCTGGATGAGTCGATGAAGCAAGAAGACGGTATGGATGAATCGGATACAGATGCAGAGCTGGAATCAGATGACGATAATGCTCTTCAGCCTGCAATAGATGAGATAAAAGTAGAACCTGAAATTGTTTGCGAACCTATTCTACCTCCGTTTTACTCATCGTCCTCGTCAGAATTGCATGTGCATGAACCAAATAGTGGTAATGGCTTAGATGCCGCCAAAGACTTCAAATTCAATAATATCTCAACCAATTCACTCGTTCCAATTAACGCCGCGGAGGTGGCGGTGAAGCAAGAAATCAATACAGAAATAGGTGGGTATTTTGATCCTATACAACTGGGCATTCCAGTGAAGCAAGAAATCAATACAGATTCACTTAACCCATCAGATCTGGATGAGTCGATGAAGCAAGAAGACGGTTTGGATGAATCGGATACAGATGCAGAGTTGGAATCAGATGACGATAATGCTCTTCAGCCTGCAATAGATGAGATAAAAGTAGAACCTGAAATTGTTTGCGAACCTATTCTACCTCCGTTTTACTCATCGTCCTCGTCAGAATTGCATGTGCATGAACCAAATAGTGGTAATGGCTTAGATGCCGCCAAAGACTTCAAATTCAATAATATCTCAACCAATTCACTCGTTCCAATTAACGCCGCGGAGGTGGCGGTGAAGCAAGAAATCAATACAGAAATAGGTGGGTATTTTGATCCTATACAACTGGGCATTCCAGTGAAGCAAGAAATCAATACAGATTCACTTAACCCATCAGATCTGGATGAGTCGATGAAGCAAGAAGACGGTATGGATGAATCGGATACAGATGCAGAGCTGGAATCAGATGAAGATAATGCTCTCCAGCCTGCACTAGATGAGATAAAAGTAGAACCTGAAATTGTTTGCGAACCTCTTCTACCTCCGTTTTACTCATCGTCCTCGTCAGAATTGCATGTGCATGAAACAAATAGTGGTAATGGCTTAGATGCCGCCAAAGACTTCAAATTCAATAATATCTCAACCAATTCACTCGTTCCAATTAACGCCGCGGAGGTGGCGGTGAAGCAAGAAATCAATACGGAAATAGGTGGGTATTTTGATCCTATGCAACTGGGCATTCCACTGAAGCAAGAAATCAATACCGCAACGACGGATATGTACAACCATCGATTCGAGGATCACAACCAGTTCGATATGAAAAACATAAAACACGAATCCCAAATTGCCGCCGAAATTTTTTACCCGGACTTCTACTCATCAGACGAGCCTACTTCCATGTCGGCGGCAATCCATCGATTAGTATATCAAACACCGACTGCCATTGCCACTGAGAACATCAAACCGGAATTTCAGCCCCCAACCAGCATTGAATCTATTCATAATTTAGACTATCCTATGCCAACTCCGGTCTTTAACGACAAAAAACCGGAAGCTGTTCCTAAAAAAGCCAGTGTCCAAAAACCTAAACGCGTTGAGAAACGGTACAAATGTTCTGTGGAGGGATGTGATAGGGCGTTTAAGGTGCCATACGGGCTTAAACGACACAGCTGGGTTCACACTAAGGTTAAACCGTTCGAGTGCGATCAATGTAAGAAGAAATTCCTAAGGAAAGATCACCTGGCTAAGCACATGAAAACACATTATAGAATCCAAAAACCTTCATCGAGCTAGCCGTAACGGACAAATTGTTAGATATACCTATTTTTGTAGGCAGTTACTCTGTTTAATCATCAAAGAATATTATTTCCACTTTTAGCCTTGAGCTAGCCTTAAGATATGATCGAATATTAAGCTTATTTTTGTTGTTAATAAAACTTGAAACAATTTATTTTATCATGAAAATTTTTTGTTGGAACTTTGTTTATAAATAAAAAAAGAGCAGTTTAAGCAGCGAAAGGTGGGAGGAACATTTCCTTGTTTCTAAGACACTTTTTGTCAAATTTCTGACAGATAAGTTAAACTGTTTCTTCCGATTTCCTTCAACACTGAAAGCTATTTTTTAACCCTTAGCTGCAAGTTTGTTATAATTTTGTTCTATGGTACTACACTTAAAAAGTACTGAGTACCGATGATCTATGTACATCCCACGCGTGGTACATCAATAGTGACGTGAATTCCATCGCAGATATGGTAAAAAATTTAATTCTTTGTTGAATGAGACATTGGGCAGGTTCAGACAACACTAGGGGACTTCATTTGCAGTCAACTTCATCCTTTGAACGTGAATTTTGACCAAGGTAACTATTAAGTTTTTCAAGTGTCATGAGTTTCATATTCAGAACTTTACTTTACAAACCTCTACTTTAAAGTTCATAGTACAAAAACATTATTGACTACAAAACATTCATAAGGCAAGCTACAAGTCCATCACGATTTGTATTTTGTATTTTAAAGAAATATTACTTATGTATTTCTTTTCCAAATTGACAAGGAACCTTTTTACACAAAACATTAAATGAAGCTGTGCAGAAAATAAATAAATCATAGCGTAATAAATTTCAGCTTTCAGTTGAAGGAAAAGACATAATCAATTGTCATTTTGATAGAAGTAGACTTGACTTGATAGTTAGGGAGATTTTTCTTCACTAACTTTGCAGTCAATTTTCCAATGAAGTTGCCTTAATTGAAAGGCAAATTTTTGGCAGCTCGCCAATCAGATACTAGAAACTTGCCTTACTTTCAAGTCCCTAATGTCGCCTGAACCTGCCCATTTTATCCCGAATAGGGAAAAATCTATCAAAAGAGGTTATTAGGTTCAAAGATGTAAGTTTCCGAATTTATATAGCCATCCCCATTGAGGAAAACCGGAATAAGCTCAAACAAGCTAGAAAGACCTGTAAGGTACATATTCGACGCATTACATTTTTGCATGACCAGAAATTACTACAATGTCCCAAAGGTAGTAGAAATTTCTAGTCATTTGTAAAAAATGTGCGCAATCCTTCGTCATCGTCAGTTCCTGACATTCCTTCTGTAAGCTCGATTATCGAAAATGCGTGCTTTTGGTATTGATGAATCTCTTCTTTGCTGGGTAAGAAATTACCTTTCGGACCGTTCAATTGAAGTAGTATTGGACGGGTTCAAATCTGATATTCACAAAATAAACGCTGGTGTGCCCCATGGCTCCGTTTTGTCTCCGACGCTAGTCCTTATTTTTATAAGTGATCTTTTGTCTTAAAATTCGAACCCACTAAATTTTTTATCTGATGACAATCCTCTGAGCTTTTCATATTCGTTCTCCACCTTGTTCTTCGGATGAGGACTACCAACGGCAGAATATTATGATAAGCTCATTAAATTCTGATCTTGGCATCCAATGGGGAATAAAAAATCGTGTAGAATTTAATGCTTCCAAAATTCAGCTGTCTACTGTCTCAAAAGCGTAACCCTCCCCCTATGCCACTAAATAACGCCTCAGCTCAATTGATTCGGATTTGAATAATTAAGAACAAAATACCTAGTTTAAGGAATTTAACATTGTTTGAAAATTAGTTTTTAATACTGAGTTGGATATCCTTTTTGTTGTTTTTTAACAGACTCCTGCCTTGTTAGCAATGATCTTACCAACTTCTTTGTATAAACAGGATTTATTTGTTTCCTCTATGACCAAAAACACGCATTTTCAATAAGAGAGCTTGATGCCTTTGAAATATCAAGTGCAATAATCTTACTTTCTCCAAAACGATATAAAGATTTGTTCCACTGTTCGATTAAATAAACCATGAGATCACCCGTGGATCTACTTGTATGAAAATCAAACTGCCGGTCATTAAGTTCTTCAAGATATTTCTTAAGGTGAAAATTAATCAGCGTTTAGTTGGGGGGGGGGGGGATTCGGCTTTTTTAGGGACAGGCTGAACAAATGCTGTTTTCCATCCACTCGGAAAGAGACCTGTAAAATAGGAAAGATGGAAAAGCTTACCCAGTGGTTTTTGCCAACGTTGAAGAACACCTCTTCAGAACAATAGCGGGGATACTATCCGGGCCAGCGGATTTGTGAATTTCAAGATCTTTAAGTACTCTAGCAACTGAACGAGTGGAAAAGAAGATTCGTCCCATAGAATCGTTTACGATTCACTATGTTTACACTGTTGACGCAAGCCTTCACAATTGTGTAATGAAATAAATCAAAAAACTTAACAAAAGCTACAAAAAAGTAGGAAAATTGAAAAATGTTTTTAAACAACCAAAAAAGAAAAAGGTGACTATAAATTGGCACACAGTGTTTTTCCATTGTTTTAAAATGATTATTAGAAGGTGTTTATAATTCTTTACATAGTAACAACGCATTCAAATTTGGAATGGAAGACAAAAACTGCAATTAGTTCCATGAACCCCGCAATAAAAAGAAAATTTAAATTAAATTCTTGAACAAAAAGGTGTTCCAACAAAAATAAACACAAAATGAAGAAATGTAAATATTGTGTTATACTTGCAACATTTTGGCAACATTGGGCAGGTTCAGCCGACATAAGGGACTTGAAAGTAAGGCAAGTTTCTTGCATCTGATTGGCCAGCTGCCAAAAAATTGCCTTCCAATTAAGGCAACTTTATTGGAAAGTTGACTGGAAAGTTAGTCAAGAAAAATCTCCCTTACTATCAAGTCAAGTCAATAAGTATTTTTGTATATATCAATAAATGACACTACGTCACAAGTAACTATCATACTCCTGAGCAAGAGTATATACTATCTCTCCCTAAACTAAGCCATGTGGCAAACAAATATGTTACAGTATAGAGCAGGCAATACTTTATAGCCGCAGTATAAATTCAAAAAGCAACAGAGACAGATACACTTTTGTAATACCCCTTATTATAAGACTCAATAAAGATAAATTCAAAAAAAAAAAAAAAATTCAAGTCAAGTCAACTATGTCAAAATGACAATTGATTATGTTTTTTTAATTCAAGTAAAAGCTGAACTTTATTACTCAATGATTTATTTATTTTCTGCACAACTTCATTTAATGATTTCTGTAAAAAGATTCCTTGCAAATTTGGAAAAGAAATAACTAACATTTCTTTAAAATACAAAATACAAATCGTGTTGGACTTGTAGCTTGCCTGAGGAGTGTTTTGTAGAAAATAATGATTTTGGTAATTTTTGTACTATGAACTTGAAGTAGAGGTTTGTGAAGTAAAGTTCTGAATTTGAAATTCATGACACTTGAAAAATGAACTAGTTGCCTTGGTCAAAATTTACGTTCAAAGAATGAAGTTGACTGCAAATGAAGTCCCTTTTGTTGTCTGAACTTGCCCATTGTTGCAGACGAAGATGCTATAATAAAGATGAACACGATTGTCTTCATTTAAATCTTGACTTCTGCATTATAGGAAATTCCTATGAATGTCTTTTGCATTTTGGTATTTTCTCTCTATCTCACAAACATTACTTTTATATATTGCATCCTTTTTTTTCATAAATTAAATGCAGATACAAGTAAATTAACCATTAAATTTTCTATGGCAATGGTCGCATTCGGAAAGCTAGTGGCTACGTAGTCGAAATTCAACTAGATTTGTGAATGCAAAACTTCACTACAAAGCTAGTCAATCCGGAACTGTCATATCAATAACAAATGTAAATATATAATACAGGAAACATTTGTGTTTTTAGTACTTTAAATAGTTTGTTTTGTTTTTAAATTCAATAAAACCGAATATAAGATATAATATGAGTGATTTTTATTTGTATTTAAATACTAAATGATTTATTTCATTTTGAATTCTTGTGTCCTTACCGAGCAGCTGATTGTGAAACGTCAAAACCATTGTGCACTAACTTTGTAGCCGAAAATTTTACACTACGTCGGAGGGGAAATTTCAACTACTTTTGTAGTTAGATTTAGCCAATCAGAATCCCTTGACTACGTAGCCACTAGCTTTCCGAATGCGACCAATATAAATCGACTAGAAGTCCATATTTAGTTGATTAATGCTGCGTGGCAACTGGCATCCAGCCAAGTTGCCTGCTTGAGCAACCCTCTTTCGTATTGTAAACAAAGAGAGTGGCATCACTTAACACCGCTTGCATAGGTAATGCAGTGTTCTTTAATTTGTTATGACAGTAGGCGTTTTTGATAGCTAAGCTACAAAGAGAAAAAATAATATAAAATATAGTTCTTGCAATTTCTTTGAATTTTACAATAAATTCAAATCAATAAAACCTATTCATTAATTGATCGTAAAAAGCATTCAAGTCTTGGCAGAAAGTACTTAAATTCCCTTTCGAAAAGTAAAATCGTATCCTTCAAACAAAATAAGTTTGCTGTTCCCTTTCTAAGTGAGTGAAACATGGCTGAAGAATCAGAAACTCAATCAGCAGCCACTCCCATCAATCGCAACACACCCACTCGTCCCATCAAAAGTAATTCCACTTCGGTAATCTTGCCATCGCCAAATGCCACAAATCCGAAACGCCGTTTTTTGTGTCCAATCGAGGGTTGCTCGAAATCCTATGGCAAGAGTTCCCACATTCGTGCCCACATGACATGGCATTCAGGAGAGAAGCCTTTTATATGCGATCAACCGACTTGCATGAAAGCGTTCACTCGATCCGATGAACTGGCACGTCACTACCGCACCCACACCGGGGAGCGACCGTACGAGTGCGCTCAATGCGAGAAGAGGTTCACCCGCAGCGACCACCTTACCAAGCACCTGCGGGTCCATTTCAAGGAAACCAAAATGGACATAACACCTTTGCTGGAGGTGTCCTTAGGGGAGGGTTCCGATAACGGATCTAATGACGCCCACGATATTAAACCCGATGTCAATTCATTAGATTGTCTGCTCGCAGTAAAGACGGAGCTGCATGTGAAAGAAGAAATCGATGCCGAGGCCAATGACTTTCGTATTAAATATGAAAATGATCAGGTATCAGAGATAAAGATAGAACCCGAAATGGTTTGCGAAACTTCTTTACCTGCTTCTCACTCATATCATGAGCCAACTTCAAAATCGAAAAAAATTATTCACGAACGCATCATTTTAGTCGAACCTAAACCCCGGGAGAGACGCTACAATTGCACCTCAGAAGGATGTGGCAAAGCTTTTAAGCGGCAAGATGAGCTCAAACGACACAGCCGTATTCACTCTGGCGTGAAGCCCTTCGAATGCAATCAATGTGAGAAGAGGTTCCTCAGAAAAGACCATCTAAATAAGCACATCAAAACTCATTCCCGCATCCCAGTAATTAAGGCTGCTAGCTAACCTTGAATGCAAAGGTCTTTAGAATAATTTGTACACTTAAAATTTATTATGTATATTATTATTAGTTTATAATGTTTGAAATCAAAACAGAGATCCATTAGTTGGATCAGTGCATTCTCTAGGTGTTTTTAATGGAGAAAATCTAGTCTTGAATTTTTAAATTTAAGCGTTCAGGTTTTATAGCACTTCAGAAGTGGGTTCAAGTTCGACCAAGGCTAGCAGAAAAGCACAAGGCTGTCAAAACTTCAGTTTCGTGATTTATGCGTTTGACTGTTACATGACAGTCATGAAATTTTAAATTGTATACTCTATTGAATTAGATTGACATTTTATAAAGTGTTGGTTCCCTTCGATTAGCAAAATGAAGGATCAATGTGCGTTATTTAAATGGAAATGGAAACTTCCTAACCTGGATGCTACATGAGCGACTAATACACAGCGATAAATCAACCAGCAGTACATTTTTGATTAATCGCTTACCATACATTTTTCTTTCGCTAACGAAGATTTAGTGGAAAGAGCTCAACAAGCTGTGTTTCTATAATAACTCACCTGTTGAACTGCAGGAAAGTTAAAGTTAAAGCGTCTGTTAGTTATTGTTTATTACTTTCTAATGTAACTGGTTTTTCACTCATGGGAAAATTAACCTAACAAGAAGGGATTCATTAAGCACACCTAATTCTGACTATCCTCTTGGCATAAAACACAAAATAAATAAATACCTCGTAAGCAAAATATTGTAATATTTAAATTTTAAAACAGATTTATGTATGTATCTATTTTCGGGATTTAATATATAGATAGTGTTATGTAACATCACAAGTTTCGAATAATAAATCTTTTTTTAAAGTAAACTTTTTGAGTATCTATTCATTTTATGGAGACTTGCAATTCTGCAAAACGTGATTTTACTCATACCGAAAATTCATTACATTTATGATTGGCTTGAATTTAAAATATAAATATTTACAGTGACGAGCAAAAGTAGTCAAATGTTCTCGACTTTCATCAGAAATATTAAGGCCAGGTTAGCTTTTGCTAAAAAGCACAGACAATGGACCATAAACCAATGGAAAAAAGTAATTTGGTCCGACGAGACGAAGGTTAATAGAATAGGAAGGGATGGAAGAGCTTTTTATTGGTCACGTCCTGGAGAAAGACTTCAAACAACATCAAGTTCAGAAGACCGTGAAACATGGAGGAGGCTCGGTAATGGCTTGGGAATGTTTCTCGTGGAACTCTATCGGACCCTTAGTAAAAATCGATGGCATCATGAACAAAGAAAATTATTTGGATATTTTGAAGACAAATTTACCACCTTTTACTGCATCAATGGGCTACAATGAGTGTGAAATAACTTTTCAGCAGGACGGAGATCCCGTTTGTGCAGGATGACCATGGAGAATTCACGCTGCTCCATAAAGGTTGGAAACAACTTAACAGAACCTTTCGATGTCAAAAAAGGTTTTAGACAAGGTGATGCGCTGTCATGTGATTTTTTTAACATCGTACTTGAAAGAATAGTGCAAAGCTCACACGTCAACACTAGAGGCACTATCTTTCAAAAGTCTGTCCAATTACTTGCATATGCTGATGACATTGACATAATCGGAAGAACTCAGCGTGATGTCAATGGGGCTTTTGTGAGTATTGAGGCAGAGGCGGCAAAAATGGGTTTAACGGTTAATGAGGGCAAAACAAAGTACATGCTGTCATCAAGAAAGGACCTACAACACCGACGTCTTGGTCAAAACGTCACCATCGACAGACGTAACTTTGAGGTAGTCAAGGACTTCGTCTACCTAGGCTCCGCTGTAAACGCAGACAACAACACCAGCGCTGAGATCAAACGAAGAATAACTCTTGCTAACCGCTGTTTCTTTGGGTTAAGAAAGCAATTGAGTGGTAAAATCCTCTCTCGAAAGACCAAAGTGTCGCTATATAAGACCCTAATCATCCCCGTCCTGCTATACGGTGCAGAAGCATGGACCATGACAAAAGCGGATGAAAGCACCTTGGGTCGTTTCGAGAGAAAGATTCTTCGGGTGATCTACGGTCCCGTATGCATCGAAGGGGAGTGGAGGAGAAGATGGAACGATGAACTGTACGGGCTGTACAGCGACGTAGACTTAGCCAGAAGGGTAAAAGTCCAACGACTAAGATGGCTGGGTCACGTAGAGCGCATGGAAACCAATGCTCCGGCCCGGAAAGTCTTCGAATCCACACCTACAGGACAGCGCAGTAGAGGAAGACCGCGAATCAGGTGGCGCGCACAAGTGGAAGGTGACCTCACCCAACTCGGAGCGCGAAACTGGAGACATCTAGCTAGGGACCGAGCTAGATGGAGAAGTTTGTTGGGTGAGGCCCTAGTTCACACAGGACTGTAGCGCCACCTTAAGTAAGTAAGTAGGACGGAGATCCCAAACACACTTCTAAAATTGTCACAGAATGGTTAAGAAATCAACAGTTTATGACGATGACATGGCCAGCACAAGGCCCTGACCTTAATCCAATTGAAAATTTATGTTCAATTGCAAAACGACGGTTGGGGCAGTACCAAAATCACCCATCGAATATTCAGGAGCTTTGGCAACGAAACGTAAAATATATCGTTTTTTTTGAAAAAAATATTATGAATAATAAACGTAAGATTAATAATCATAATAATAAAAAATAAAAATAATTTAATTTTTAATTAATTAATTAATTTTTTTTTCAAACGCTTAGTTTTAGTAAATTATTCAAATAATTGAAAACATTTGACCACTTTTGATCGTCACTGTACATACAGTTGCGGTCAAAAAAATAAAATAATAAATTAATTAATAAATAAATGTGGAAACTCCAAATATTTTTAATGTTTACAATGTTTGTGGGAGAAATGTTGTCTTGGAAGAGGTAAAGTAAGTAAGTATACGTTAGTTTAAAGTCTCCGAATTCTCAACTCAACTCCGAATACACGGGAGATCTATAGTATAATGATCTGTGCAGTTTTTCATTTAAAGGTGTTAATATATCTAGGGACAACGCCCCGAGGCAAACACAAACACAAAGGTGTTTGGATATCTTAGTTGATGTCATGCAATGGCCTGCACATAAGAGAGACTTATAGTTAATTAAAAATCATTGGGCTCACGTAAGGATGAAAGTAAAATTTGCAAGCCAAGTAACGATAAATAAATGTAGTTAAGAGTTGCTGTAATTCGATTCCTATTGTTAGACGCATCAGCATGTAAACTTTATACAAAGGCGCTGTACAGCTGTTATTGAAAATAAAGGACATGCTTGCAAATATTGATTTGAACAAAAATTAAACAAATCGAAAAATAAATACCCAAAATTCATTAAAAAAATGTAATTTTCCATTTTGTAATATTTGATTTTGATATCCGTTCGCGTACTTTCTGCACTAAAATTCGTAAAAAGAAATATTTTAAAGAGTGGGGGTAAAATTCTCTCATTAAAAAAAAAAAAAACTACAAAAAAGTAAGCGAACGGGAAAACAACAAATTTTTCACACAATATTACTGTCTTGTTGCTGTTCTTTAAAAATTTGTTTTTAAATTTTATAACTGACAGCAAAAGCGAGCAATTTATTTAATTTATTTGAATTTCTATCAAATTTGAAATTTTTACAAATCAGCCCAAAGAAATTTCTTGGGCTAAAATTCGTAGGTTGGGGAAATATTTTATTCTCTCGTGAGCGCTCTCTTTTACGAAAAACTACGAAATTTTTGAGTACGCGAACAGGATTTGGTTAAATTTCGTATTTTTTAGTAAAATTTGACTGTTTTAGGAGGGTACGCGAACGGACCTATTATTTTGAAAAATGTTTTGAAAATTCAACATGCACACATACATACATATGTATGTATCTTAAGAAATAGATTGAATTTTAAATCAAATATTGCTAAATTATTTGATTTAACAGGAGGCAACTGTATTTGAAGTAAGAAATCAGTTCTTTCAATTCATAAAGTTGAAGATGTTTTTTTTTTATGAAAAATTGACAACTTGAAATTTCTTGGTATTTCTTTAAATTTAATAGAATATTTACCTAAAGATAAAACCCATATTTGTATTCCTCGAATGCCTCTTGTATCGATGACCCAAAGTAACTGCAAGAGCTGCAGAATTTCAATTATGTATTCACTAATCGAAAATTAGTAAAATTGTTGAAGTTTTCATTTAATAACTTTCACCACTTGCCCTTTTACATAATTATGTATGTATGTATGTATGTACATGATTTCAAAGAATTTGGGAGCTTAAATATTTCGAATTTACTGCACCCAACACACACCATATTAATATAAATTTATTTTGACAATAAAAAAAAAATTCAAAAAGCAGAGAAGAAGAGATAATAAACAACGTTTGAGCTACAACAAGTATTCCCTTTTAAGAAGAACAAACAAAAACGAAATTTAAACTTCTGGATGATTCCTTATCTGGGAACGGTTTTTGGCAAACAACACTATCACCGGTCAGTACTTAAATTATGAACCGTCCTAAATTTTGGACAGGGGAGATTTAATAAAAAACGTGTAGTATTCCTGTGTATTCTCTTTAATGCTCCAGAGTCGTTTGTGTCGTTTTTCGTAAGTATAACCTCTTTTTGATAGAACCTAAAAATGAGCCTCGTTTAAAACCATCCAGAAACAGATTATTGTAAGGAGATGTACATTCTGTAAAACATGTACCACCATAACATACTTTGAACAATTCTACATGAAGCTGACTTATTATAAAACTTTAATCAAGCGGAAAACTTTAATCAAATAACGGTCCACTTTCTTTTGATTTTCAACACAACTCATCCGTCATCCCCAATCAACAGGTCTCTAGTGGCCGCTCCACTACAGCTACAGCTTATTTGTATCTTTTCAAAAACTTTTGTTCATCTTCTTTAGAAATAGCAATGCAGGTAGACAGATTTCGTGAAAGCGTATAACAACAGACTTCTCATAAGAAAGATTATGAATTGGAATCATATTTATCGAATCTTAAGAAAATTTTTAAAATTGAAGATGATTAATATTTTTGTATTGAGGTTTTGTCAGGCCTTTCTCAGAGTAGTCATTTGGGACCTCTCCTTTTCAAACTATTCGGCAACGACATTCCAGATTGTTTAAAACTTGCAAATTTTCTGATATCCGCAAACAATTTGAAATTATATTTTCCAGTATCTTCAATTGCTGACTGTCATTTAAGTTCCAAAAAGATATACATAGATGCGTTTTTTCAATGGTGTAAATATAACGATGTTGAGCTAAACAATTCTAAGTGTAAAATATTTAGAGCCTCTCGTTTATCAGTTAAGGTTTTTTTAGTTATAGTTTTAGTTATGAAAATCTTTCAGTGGTAAGCGAAATAAGAGACCTTGGTGTCATTTTTGACACAAAGTTGTCTTTTTCAGAACACGTTAAATTCACAATATCTATAGCGAATTCGTTGTTAGGTTTTTTAAAGCGCAACACAGTTGTACTCAAGGATAGTTAAGTTATACATACTTTAAAAACGATTTGCATATCTATAACAGTACCGATATTGGAATATTGCAGCATTTTTTGGTCACCTTTTTATCGCAACTCCTCTTACAGGATTGAACATATTCAAAAAAGATTCACGCGTTTTGCTTTAAGGAACTTTGGGCGATTGAAAGATTTGTCCAAATATACATAGTTCCAGATGCGCATTAATAGATTTGAAGTCTCTTAAAAAAGTCGAAGAGAGTACTTAAAGTTCTTTTTGTTAAGGACTTTCTTAATGGTGTAGAATAAGATCTCCAGATCAACTAGCTCTTATGCCTTTTTATGTTCCTAAGAAAAATCTTAAAACAGGGACGTTTTTTTTAATTCGTTATCACAGGACAAACTTTTTTATTCTTTATCACTTTTTAATTTAATTCACCATGAAGTCGACCTTTAAAAGAGTAGAAATATGTTCAGGAATATTGTTTTAAATTTAAATAAATACATAAACATACATTTATAAGAGCACCTTTGTTCAATAGGATGCAAAATACAAAAATAACAATTGTCTTTTTTTTGTGCTCGCACTAAAGGCGTTATAATGATTACACACAGTGCGAGCAATTAGGAAAGGGTTATAGGATAGATTAGAAAGGAGAAACCGAGGCAAATTGGTTTTAAATGTCTGCACATTGAAATGAGTGGGAAATATTGAGCCTGGTAAAGCATTCCACATTCGTGTAGTGCGGCTAAAGAAGGAATCTTGTACTTAACAGTACGTCCGAAATTGGGCTCAAGGGTAAACTGATGGGCATTCCTAGCAATACGGGTATTACGGTTGAATTGTTTAAGGGGAGAAATGCAACTGGCTATTTCATTAGAGCCAAAAACACTCCATTACCAAGACCGGAATCTCAGACTGACATTTCGGTTTGCCTACAAGCTAGAAAGCACTAAATGTGAGAAAGTGTGCGTGAAATGATGCAAAAAACCAAACACATTCTCACATTTAGTGTTTCGGCCCATCAAAACGCTTCATTATAGTAATCAGCCCCATCTAAATGCTTCATTTTGAATGTTTCATGGCCTCGTTCAAAAACTAAACAATCCTAACCAACAGAATCTGAAGTGCTGACATGGTCTTAAATTGGAAGATTTGTATAGCTTTTTAATTTCCATCCAAATAAATGTTGTAAATGTATATTAAATAAAATAAAATTGACCAAATACAAATTATTTAATGATTTATTAGTGCTTTATTTTGTTTACTTAAATTATTTGCGAACGCAATATGCGCTGCAACTGGTTAAGTAAGATTAGAGCATTTTTTTGGCGACGTTAGAAGTTCAGGTGGAAACAATAGGCGGGGGTGCATCCGTATTTGTTTGTACAGAAAATGCTACGAGAAGCATACCTGTGAAGTTCCATTGCCAATTTTAGCTAGTTCAGATTCGTCAATTAGATAGATAGATAGATTTTTTTTTATTACATAAAATTGTTAAATACAATAGTTTCGGTTACATTTGATTTGAATATAAATTTGGTAATAAAAGTGTTTGGCTGTGGCAATGCCGTCTGCCAGGATTCGTCAATTAGATTAGTATTTTCATCATTTAAGCAGTTCGATAATTGCAAGACCAAATTTTATTTTTATTTGTTGCAGAAATATTCCTGAAAATTTCTTTCTAAGGAACTATGTTAGAGTTAGAATTTTGTTTGTAGTTAGATTTTGGAATAGAGATTTGAGGGAACCATGTTTTAAAAATAAGTTGCTTTGTGTAAAGCATCTTTAAGGAATAGAAATAGGCAATATGTTTACACATAATACCAACTAAATGAGTGCAATAAATAGATTTAAGTAACTTTTTTTATTCCAGTATGGGGAAACCGAACACCCAATAGAAAAAAACCGGTATACGCGCCAAAATCCTTAATTCTTGAATAAATAATGTTATCTTCTATGTTTACGCATAAAATTACGAAAATGAAAATTTCTAGACATTTTACAATCTGAAAAATTAATTATGCTATGAAATAATTGGCTGCTATTAATGCAAATTTTTTTTCTAAAAAGTTGATGAAGGTTAGCCGAGGCGGAAATTTCTTTAATGAACATACCTAAAATATTATTGGCTTTCTCAAAAATATTTTTCTACGCTAACCTCTGCTTTATATCTGAAAACTATTGTTTATGTATATTTTCTTCTATGTTCTGCATTTATAAAATGTAATCTACGGTAGTATTTATTATATTACGAAAAACAAAAACATATACGTAAAACTCATTATTTTTTTTCATTATTAGCAGCATTTTTACTAAACATACTTTTCAAACAATAATAAGTAAACTTGCACTTTGGTAACTAAACATTTTTAAGGAATGAATGAAAATTATATTTTGCGTTAAACTGTGGAAATTCACTAAAAAAAAAATCTGTACGTCAACAATAAACATTCATGACGATTACATGTTCTATTGAATTAGTTGTGCATGAATTCAGAACGATTTTAAGACGTTTTTATTTTGTGATATGTCAAAATTTACATTTTATTTGCTCTGCATTTATTCAACAGGTTCGCTATAATCGTTCTGATTACTTTTTTAAAACATTTGTGTTCCTTTGATACATAGTTTTTTTTTGATAGCAAATACATGTATGCTTCCATTAATCAAGAATGTTATGGATAATGAATGTTTTTCGATTATAAATCTTTTTTTAAATATACAAACTATAAATATACTTGGATTAATTAAATTGATACATATTTTAATTACTTGCAAACAAAATATTTGGGCCGTTCGTTAACGAAAATTTATTAGAATTCAATACAAAAATTGCACTCGCACCCTTAAATTGATGGTTCTTCGAACGCATCTTTGATACAAAAATCCGAGGTTTATTATGAAATTTAAAGAATTTCGTAGTGATTGCTGTAAATTAGTGAATTAATTATAATAAACTGATGTTGAACATGCTTTTTGAAAGACAAAAAGGTACATTGGTTCACTATCCACAAAATGCCTGCAAAATTAAAGCTTAAAACTGACTTTTTCATCGAAAAAAGTAAAAAGAAAAACCTGAAAAAAACTTATTAACCCCTCCATTTTGTTTTTGCTTTGCAAAGTGCCGCTAGCCCACGGCATCGTTTTTTTTTTGTTTGTGCTCACATCTATTCATGGACTAATTGTCAAAATTACAAATACAACAATGTAAACAAACGGGTTTTGGAGAGTGAAACGTACGAAAGATTCCGGTCTTGGTAATGGAGTGTTTTTGATTAGAGCATTGTTTATAAAAATAATGATAGGCATGAGACCTTGCGGCGGTGTTCAAGAGAAACAAATGACTCGGTGAGAGAACGATCTCATATCATTTTTAGAGCTCTTTTTTCAATTCTGTCCAGAAGACTCAAGTGCGTTATTGGGCTCCAGCCCAAATATGAGAGTTAACGTATACTCGAGTTTAGGACGAATAAAAGCTTTGTAAATTATAGCCAGATCAGAATAGGTAAAAATCTTCTTGCATCGTCGGAGAAAACCTAAACACTTAGCAGCATTTTTGGCCATGTCAAATATGTGATCACTCCACAACAAGTGGTTTGTGATGCACATACCTAGGACTGATAGTTGTTCAATCTCCTCGATGCAAGTACCACCCATGGGTAGTGGCATTGGGGGAGGGTTGCGACAGGGTTTTGAGACAGTAGACAGCATTGAGTTTTCGAAGCATTTAATTATACACAGTTTTTGATTCCCCAATGCTGTCAAGATCAGATCTTAATGAGCTTATCATATGCTGCCGTTGGTAGTCCACATCCGAAGAACAAGGATGAGAATCTACAAACGAATATGAAAAGCTGAGGGTACTGTCATCAGCGAAACAATTTAATGGGTTAGAAGTTTGAAAAAAATATCATTAATAAAAATAAGGAAAAGCGTCGGAGACAAAACGGAGCCCTGGGGCACACCAGCGTTTATTTTGTGGATATCAGATTTGAACCCGTCCAACACTACTTGAATTGAACGGTCCGAAAGGTAATTTCTAACCCAACAAAGAAAAGATTCATCAATACCAAAAGCACGCATTTTCGATAAGAGAGCTTGATGTCAAACTCTATCAAATGCCTTTAAAATATCAAGTGCAATAATCTTACTTTCTCCAAAACTATGTAAAGGTTTGTTCCACTGCTCGGTGAGATAAACCATGAGATCTATTGCTACGAAAGCCATGTTGCCGATCATTAAGAAGCTTTCTTTCTTAAGCTGAAAATTAATCAGCGTTTTCATGACCTTGGAAAGAATGGACGTAAGTGCAATTGGGCGATAGTTAGAGGGGGATGAGCATTCGCCTTTTATATGGAAAAACAATTGAATTGTTTGTTTTGTTACCTTGGCAAAAAACATTGTGTGACTAATTCATATTTCTATCTTCAATTAGCTTCTGAATCACCTTATTTTGACAGGCTACTTTCTTGATGCAATAAATTGAATTGCAAATGTTTTTTTTTTTTAACATAAACTTATCATTTTATTATTCCTTACATTTTATACATAATAAAAACATCTATAAGTATGTTGTTTTATTTGTATTACTTTTGTTTTGCTTAGTTTCATAAAAGTGCAAACTGATCCGTAGAATTATTATGGACCAATTCAGTACATTTTTGTTTTCTTTTTGCTTTAATATTAATATTTTTATATTTTTATTTATTTCTTACTTGCCAAAGCACTTGAGTTAAAAATTTCACTCTCTATTATTTCTCTTATAAAAAAAAAACGGTGTATTTATATAAAAATGGTAAAGAATAAAATAATTACAAATCGTACACACTATTTTTTGTTTTTGTTTTCTTTCTCTCTTTTTCCGGCATTCGCTTATATTCGCTTATAAATCTATAGAACGGGGTGATTTAAAGAGAAATGATAAAAAATACAAATATTTATTATAATAGCTATATATGTATCTTTTTAACAAACACGTCATTACTAAACGAATTCCTATCATTCTATCAAAGGAGTTTTTTAAATGTGAATTTTTTAATGAATAAATAATTTAACCAATATAATACATTTTTCTCTTAACGTTATGTATTAGCCGATAGCCGAGAGCATAAAATGTTCAGAAGAATCAAAGTCATAGAATTAAAATTAAAATAATTAAACAAAAAAAAAGTAAAATAGGTAATAATAATAAAACATATATGTAGATAAAATATAGTAACAGTACAAGTTTCTTTTTGTTGTCCTGGACATGTGATAAGATTATGCAAGACATTTCAACAGATATAATAACATAACAAAAATGAATTGGTGGGAAGAGGGGAGAAGGAGGAAGGAGAAGGGGGAGAGCTTATGGACCTATTCACTGTTTAGCTTCGCTTCAGGGGTTGACGCAGAGCTATTAGCAGCGACGGCGCTACTACAAGAAGCAATATTTTGTGTTGCTGATGCTGTTGCCGGTGGGGTATTGTCTGGGGATGTATCATCCTCGGACATATCTTGATCGTCTTGAATAAGATCGAGAATGGATTTAATGTAATTTTCAATGGTGTGCAACAGTTGTTTCTCTTTCAGCCGTTCCTCTGCCAATTTCTCTTCAACCGAATTCCTTAGGAGTTCTTTTTGCTTTCGAACTTCTTTTATCTCATCGTCTTCTTCTTCATCGTCAGCGTCGTTGCTCTCGTCAAGAGGCTTCTCTTCTTCTGTTGTATTCGATGAACCGAGTGACGTTGAGTCTGATATTTTTTGCGTTGTACTGTTTTCGGCGATGTTGCTACTGCTGGTAGTGTTCGTATTTGTGTTGGTGGTAGGTGGTGTGGTTGTGGCTGTGGCTGGAGACTCCTCATTTTGTGCTGTCTTCTCATCTACTTTCGTCGGAAGAACTACAACTGAAGTTTTTACATCAGTATTTACAGATTCATCAACTTCAGTAACTTCCATTGAGTTCTGTTGATTGAGCTTAAGTTTTTTCTTCGGTCGCACATCATCTATACATTTTAATTTCAAGAAAAAACATAGCTTTTGATAGGAAGCCCTTAAAAATAATCAATCTCAACTATTTGCTTACCGTTTTCTGAAATATCACATGAGCTTTTCGATAGCACTGCCTTAAGTGACGCTCTTAGTTGTTTGCGGACGGATGCTGGTACACCTGCGGTCTGTGCTATGACGCGAATCGCAAATAAATCTCCACACAGCTCATATAGATCAACTTTTGCATGCAAAGAATAGCTAATCGTGTACAATAGACGGGAAATTGGAAGACTTGTTTTGATCTGAAAATGAAAACAGAGTTACAACAAAATTTTAAAAGCTCGGATGTCAAATACCTATGCGACCTTCTTACCTTAGGATAATATATTTCCAAAAAGTTTCTAACATATTGATCGTTCAACGATATCCGTTCATCCCTCAGTATAATGTGAATATATTCGACTAAATTAGGGTTGACTATCAACAGCTCAACATACCTGCAAGAACAATGACGTGAAAACCTAATTTATGAACACTTGAACTTTGTTTAGAAAAAAAACTTACTTGTTTGTGCTTTTGTTATTATAAATTCCAACCCAAAATTTGGGAAACAAGTTAAAATGTAAAGGTGCCGCCTCAATGGCCGCCAAGCAACTCAACTTAACCAGAGAATCATTTAATTGATTCGTATTCACGGCCATACGCATCATAACATCTAGAAAATCATGATATGGTCGGTAGAATGCGTCCAATCGAGCATCATACTCCTTATCAACTCCACGCTGAATTATCTCATTCTGTGGTATGCTCATTTGGACCATTGGTCGTGGTGGGCGAGGGGCGTTTTTCGATAGCGACGGCCATGGGGCTTTTGTGCCACGTCGTGGAAAGTACGGACCCAATGGGCCAACTGAATTCGGTGCATTTTGTGCTGACAAATGACAGTTGGTAAATATGGGCGCCAATATACTGGTTATATCTAGATTTGGATTGCGTACTAGCTCTCTTAGGACGTCTATTGAGAGATTGCAAATCTCTTGTGGATTGTATGTGTTTAAGAAAGTAGCCAGACGTTTGACTGCCTCTGGCAAACCCTTTACCAGATTATGTTGCCCCAATGGTTGCTGGCGCTTTTTTGGTGGACTATCGAGACGTGTGCTTATACGTAGGGTAGTAACCAACAACACAAGCTCGGTAAGGAGCTCTTGCAAGTCACCAGACACATGACAAGCAGTGGCTTCATGATGCATGGAATGTAGAGTGTGCAGCGCCTCGAAACACATCTCAATGCCACCATTGTATATAACAAGCAGTCGATCTTCATCATTGTCAACTGCAAATATGTGCATTTCGGGTTAAATTATCAATCGAATTTAAATACCATCACATGTCAGGGTTCAACCTCACCTAATATCCTTAGCGCGTTGATTAGAGTACCCCAGGACACTCTTGCATCTAAGCCCGTTAAGTACGCAGAAAGAGTTGTTCTTCTAAATGTAGAAACTTCATGTTGTTCTTGTTCAGTAGCATCGGGATGTCTTGTTGAGAACAAATTCATCAATTTGAACAATTCATCCACCGCACCAGGGTACTGTGTAGGATGGGGTGTGATGTTCTTGAAAGCCCATTGAAGATTCTGATGAGCAGCTAGTTGGCGTGTTAAAGATCTACTTTGTTGACAGCACAAACGAAGGAGACCGTAGTATGCAGGCAACATGGCTCGGTTGTAGGCTACTATTTCAGAATCGTCATGATCCGCACTTCAAACACAAATAAACTTAAAAAATAGTCCCTTTATGTATTTTATTGAATTTACTTACAGAATATAATTAAATGCAATGTTTCTAGTGATTTCGGGACAGTTTGCAACTATTTGGGCATTTTCTGGGCAATCTAGAATTGTATGATGCCAGAATGCCAACAGAGAATGCTTATTATGATGAGCCGGTACACTTGGCTCTGATAGCCGCGGATGAAATAGATCCCACAGGGATCGCATGTATGGCCCAAGCTGTAAAAAATTACGTTTTCAAGAATTATTTTTAGTTATATCTTTTTTATTATTACCATAAGCTTTTCGGTTTTCGAAACCATGCAATATGTCAAGAGGCTGAAATATGACGTCAACTTAGTTGTTCCATGGATTCCAATATCCGCATAAGAACGGGCAGCTCTCAACAATCGCAACAGTAAACTGATTATGTTATGCAGAATAATTTGAGCATCGCTGCTTAAATCCCTGTTATACAACCAAGTCTTAGTTTAAACACGAAATAACTCACATCATAAAAAAAACCTACCTTGAAGATATTGTTGTGTTGTTTAATTTATGTAATGAATATGTTCTATAGTGCGCCCGGAACGGTGGTGATGGTATCAGCGACACAAGCAAATATGATGCAGCTATATTTAAATTTCAAAACTGTGTCCATTGAAAAACATTTATGTGCCAAATTAACTCACCGTTTCGAACTCTTGAGTTATTATGTGCCAAAAGAAATTGTTCTACCCAGCTTTCAGCTGATTGGAGTATCCATGCATGAGCTATTTTATTCTTTGGGGCTTGAAACGCTAACCAATCCAGAGCTGATTGTGGGCAATATTCGGCAGCATCCCAAACCCGTTGTAAGACGAGTTGGGAGAAGCACGGAAGACCCGATGGTCCTCCCTGCGGCTCGGTTAAGAGGGTTAAAAGCTTAAAAAATGGACCACATAGTTCAGTATGCTTGGTGACCGATGCAAAGAGCATTGTGATTATCTGATTTGCCAGTCTATCATCCCATCGACAGAGCGCATGAATGAGGTGCCTAGTTTGATGGGGGTTGATGTTATCCTTGATTTGTTGATACAAAAATGGGAATCCCTTAAAATAGAAACGAGATGAAAACGTTATAAATAAGACAATCATTTTTCCCATAGAAGTTTAATAATTATGATTTACTTACCTTTCCACCAGCTATCGCATTGTAGTCTTTTTGAGACAGACGAAGTCGAAAATCTTGCCCACGTGATCTCTCCACTAAATTAGCGACCAATGCTATCATTTTATCCAATGAAGCTGGTCGAGACTTATCTACAGAAAGTGCTTCATCTGAAGAGTTATCTTCATTATCTGAACCTACGTCAATCTGGTAAAAACAAAACGATAAGTTTAAGAAAAGAAGTTCCAAGTTGCTGTTTTTGAAAATTGTAAACTTACGCAATCTTGACTTTTATTTCCTAAATAAAAATCAGCTACGCTACGTATAACATTTATGCGTAGAAGAAAAACAGTTTCTTCGTCACCCATTCTTGAAAATTCAAATAATAAGCCGAAGAACTCCGAGAGATGTCGAAGATGTGCTCTTGCCCCGTGCTCCATTAATAATATAAGTGATGATATGAATCGGGTAATGCACGATGATGTACCGTAACTCTCTTTGCCGTTTTCATCGGTCTCGGTTTTAAGATATAAGTTTGCATGTGAAGACCTGAGAAAAGAAAATTAAGATAAATTGGTGACTTTTTTTTATTTAAATTCATGGATCAAAAACTAATGATGTCGTTGGTAAACGCATGTACTCAAAACCCCTGAAACTAAACTTCTCGTTACGTCTTCTTAACCATTATAGCTTGTTGCAGGAGGAACTTTTGTCGATACAATAAGTCCCTACCTGGCGGGAAGAAAAAGTGATATCAGCAAATTATATCCGAAATTTATTCAGATAGTTAAGCTGCTATTAAATATCTGAACTCTCTCTGGACTGTCGATCTCCTCTTACGAAGATGAACTCCCCGAAAAATATTTCCCATTTTACCATGTATCAACATGCATCAATAATCTGTGCAAAAAACCAACTAAACATAAAAGAAGCCGCCAAGAAACATGAAATGTAAATTTTCGCAATGCACTTTCTTCAGCAAAGTTTATGAGGAGTAGAGTGTATAACTGTATAAATATTTTATATGACATTAAACCTGTTTTTATTTTAAATAAGCCATTAAAACAATAAATTAACATTAAATACAAAAGCAATTCTATAATTTAAAACCTCACACATAATCGGACACTTAATATTTAGTATGTACTTAGTTGCGTATCCTTTCGATTTAATGGCTTCCTTAAGGCGTCGAGGTATTGAAGAGACAAGTTTTTAGCATGCTTCAGTTCTACTGCTTCTATACACTTTCTTGGAGATATTGCATTGCGAAAATTTGCATTCTCTTTGTCCAAATAGGTGTGTGAGCCACTGTACTTATTTCCAAAGCGTATTTCCATAAGGTCCTAATCAATACATGAATTTTGCCCTTTCATTTCGATAGACTTCTTTTTTTACGATGAACTAACTTTTATCATCAATTTAAATAAACACACTAAATTCAACAAGAATGCAACCGCTGAAGAACTGCAACTTATGTTAAAGTTGTTTCATTAAATTTGTGTTCAGAAGATATTTCGCAGTTGTGTTCACATCTCCTATATTTTAAAAAGGTGATGCAAGTCTACCTGAAACTTATAGAGACATTTTTGTTCTCAGCTCACTGTTGTTATACAGTAGACTTTAAAATTGAGTCGAGAGTAATGACAGGCTAGTTTTTGGTTTGCTTTGTCAACAGTTGATCAAATATTTGCCCTCTCAGGCGATGTATCGATAAAAAGAAACCCTTATATGCCTTTTTGGTAGATTTTAAAGCTGCATTTGATACAATCAACAGAAGATCTCTTTTGTATAAGCTTTTAGTTATTGGTGTATCAAATAAATTCAGTTGGGTTCTATTTAAAATGTAGTAGACACAACGCATCTAATTCATTTAGATCAGATCGTTACGAATATTCCTCAATTAGCAACTAGCATTAATTTGCCCTTAAACACAACGTTTCACTAAACTGAAAAGCCAATAACTGGAAAGAATAGCTTATTTTACGAATGTATCTCTAGAATAGATAAACAAATGTATTGAATATAAAGATTTTGAAAATAAAAGAGCAAGGGCATCAGCTTCAAGGCCTTCGTAAATAAATAAATAAGGTGCCGTAATAGTCCATAGAGAACTAGGCCCTAGTGACATAAAACTTTCAACCATTCCTGTGTGCGAGTCATTTCAGGGATGGAGGGGACCTTCAGTTTGTATACCGAATCCAAACTGCAAATTTGAAAAAGCTCTTGAAAAGAATTACTTTTGGAGGATTTGTTAATTTCAGTACCTGTGAAAAAAAAACTTTAACTTAACTTTAAACTTTGGCACAGGCAGGCATTGAACCAAAGACATCCAGCATGACAGTCCTAAACACTAACTATTACATCATTAACCTACCTAGAGTGGTTTAAATCTGACGCTGGGGAGTAAGAATTATTCAGAAATGATTTTGATATCACGCCACGCAACAAAATCCTTGAGCTCAACTACATGCCACATTGCCACAAAGACCTGACATCAATCCGAAGATCCATTTGAGCAAAAGTATCTTATCCTCTTAAGAATACTTTAGAGTTTAGAGAAGTTGGAAAGTGCGCAAGAAAATAAATTACCTGATTTTAAAAAATTCATGTTAAAACTTTGTATGGTTCTTCACTTCCTTATATTGATTTTTGATAATGTATACGAACTTTGTTTTTTTAATTTTATAAATGCTTACTATTTAAATTTGTAAACTATAAATAAAATAAATAAATTAGGTGGCGCAACAGTCCGTAGAGAACCAGGGCCTAGTGACTTACAACTCTCAACCATTCCTGTGTGCGAGTACTGTTGTCAGGGATGGAGGGGACCTACAGTTTAATGCCGAATCCGAACGGCTAATTTGAGAAAGCACTTTTTCATGACAAGCATCACTCTTGGAGAATTTGTCAATTCCTCGCAAGAGGCAGTACCCGTTTTTTTTTTTTTTTAATTAAGGTGGCACAGGCAGGGATCGAACCCAAGACCTCTCGCATGACAGTCCAACGCACTAACCATCATGCCACGGGTACTAACCTTGTGTTAATAAACTGAACATACTGTGGTAGAAGTTGATAGGCTAAACATAAGGCTAGACCATGATGAGAAAAGAATAATGGCACTAAGCTACAACCATAAAGATTAAACTCCGTATGATCGGTATTTTCACCAACCTGGGTTCCACTTAGTGCTTTCACGCCTTGTTTGTTATTCTTTATTTAAATATTACCTAAAGGTTTGTATTTGAAATTGTAAATAAAGATGAAATAAATTAATTTACCGATTTACCTAGATCTGCAAAGTTGATCTCTGATCAAAAAATTTAAATACTTTTATTGGAAATTCGGAAGCGTTAAAGCTAGATATCTCAGGTTCAAAACATCGCAAAATAATATAGTTCAACGGATAACTACTTTGAAAATCTTAACTTTAATTTTAGGCTTTAATTTCAAAACATTATTTAACTACAAATCGTGTTTCAGCAGTTAACCCGAGTTTTGTCATTAATCATCCAAATAGTTTTTAATTAATTATTTGACTTATTTAATTTGAAATTATAATTTATACCTTAATTAATTAGATACCAACTCACCTTAATCGCTGAATTACATGAATCACAAGACGTTGAAACATTTGACGCACCATTTGGTTTGGACATTGTATTAGCACCTGCACAGGCCACCATGGCTCTATTGACATATGCGTAAGAAACCACTCGCAAGCCTCTTGGCTTGCATTAAATTGTTTTGTTAGTAATTCAACCCAAAGCACCATTGTTGGCTAAAATTAAAATTGGAATCAAATAAGTTTTTTTTTGTTTGCTCGATATAGAAAAAGTAGTGGAGATAGGTAACCTTTTCTTTAGCATGAATAAAAGTTTCTATAAAGAATGACACTGACAGTTTGGCAGCCATGCAAGTGACGTCGTTTTGCATCAAAAGAGTCTGTGGTATATGACCGCAAATTTGCCACATAAAACTTAAATAGAAATATATATTTTTTATTTGTCATTGAAATAATCTTTGTAACGAAATGTTTTGTAACTCACTTAAAATAAGTATGCTCGAATATATTTCTATCTTGTAAAAAGTGTCTGTTGTCTTGCCAGATCCAGTCTTCTAGTTCTTTGCTAAGCAAAGACTTTCGACCCACATCTGAAACTCTGGATATCACACTATTTCCAGCTCCTAATCCAATTCAATTCAATTACAAAAATGATTAAATTAAAATAAAACGCTATTAAAACTTTTTTTTGTTTGTTGCTTACCTCCATTACAGTTCTTATTTTCTATATCACATTGTTGTGTTGATGGTGTTCCTTGTGGTAACCCCCCTATGTTATGGGTTTTCGTTGGATTTTCAATATTACTTCTACTTAAATTAGCGGTATTTTCTTCAGTCTCATTTACTTCGGATTGATTCTGATCGCTGATGTTAGATGTTGATGGTAGTGCCGCAACAGATTCTAATGCTTTGGCTGTTTCTTCTGCGTTTTTCAATTGCATTTGCATTAGAATATTTTGTGAGCTACATGGATTATCGGATATTTTCGAACGATGCCACATTGTTTGATTGTTTGGCGAACGTCGCTCATAAAACAACATATAAGCTGAGTTGGTTTTTTCAAAACTGAAATCTAAGTATTTTTCTGTCACAGAATCGTAGGTTTTACTCTGGAAAAATATAAGTTTATTTTTTTTTAATTTGTAAGACCACAAATATTAAAAATAATTATATCTTACAGTCATTTCACCTCCAAAACATTCAGCAGCAATCTGTGATGGGTCAAATGGCTTCACTTCGGCATCATTAAAAAGGAACCACCGATCGTGTTGTTGAGTATTTTCATTCCTTTCCTTGATAAAACTATAATAATGGCCACCATCGGCTGTTCCCGTATGAACCGTCACTCCAACAAGTTCATACCTAGAATTTTTATGTAAGGATAAGATTTAAGAAAACTTGTAAGACAGTAAGAGGGAAAGACAGAGG
Source organism: Eupeodes luniger (assembly GCA_951509635.1). NCBI lineage: Eukaryota > Metazoa > Arthropoda > Insecta > Diptera > Syrphidae > Eupeodes > Eupeodes luniger. Next base: position 312,779,604 of record OX608073.1, on the reverse strand, counting down.
GAAAAACAGAGCATTCCACATTCAACAAAACATTGTACAAATATGAAACATTGAGACGGTGTTCAAACGATGTCAAAGTTACTGTTATAGTTATATCGCCTATCATTTTTAAGCTTTTTTTACATTTTATATAAAATAATTAAACTTATTTTGAGGTCACCGGCCCAAATAATCAAAGTATATCTAAGTTGTGCACAAATAAAGGTTTTTTAAATTACACCCCGATCAGAAGTGTTGACAAATTTCTTGCACCATTGAAGGAATTCTAAGCACCTAGCAGCATTTTTCGCAATGTCGAACATGTGATCATTCTATAACAGGTTATCTGTGATTGATACACATAACAAGTACAATAAGTTGATTAATTTCGTCAATGCATGTACCGCCCTTGGATAGTGCCATTAGGTTACGTCGGTTACGCTTTAACGACAGCATAACGTTTTAAAGTATTAAATTCTACATGTTTCAAAATTCTCCAAAATCGGAATTTAATGACAGAGCTTTCTGAAATATGAAGTGTAATAATAGTCTTTTCTCCAAAAACTAAGTTAAGATTGGTTCTACTGTTCGACTAAATAAACCATTTAGAAAGCCATACTGCTTTCTTGAAGACAAACTTGCTTTCTTGAAGACATTTCTTCAGCTGGGTTAACCAGCTTTTTCAGCACCCTGAAAGAAGGGACGTAAGTCCGATTGTGCAGAAGTTACAGAAGAAGATACGCCTTTTTTAAGGACATGCTGGATAAAAGCTGTTAACCATGCACTCCTAAAGAGATCTATGGAATATCAAAACGTTAAAGAACACCTCTTCAGAACAATACACGAATACTTCATGGAACAGCGAAGATTCGTCCCATAAATTTGCTTACACTCTCGAGTACAGGAGTCATGACATGCTCAAACTATGCTACAAACAAATTTAATAATTTACTATCTCGTTCGTTATAATATGAGATTGATTGTAAACGAGCGTTTGAACCAAGAATGACGTGGTCTTTCGAACGTTTGTGACCAGAAATGTGTACTACCATTGGAATATTGTTATATTCTTTCCCGACATTTCTGGTGCAAAAATATAGTTTGTGTAATAAGACCGCTACAGGTCTTTCTAGCTTGCTTTAAATTATTTCGGATTTCCTCAGTGGAGTTCGGGTTATATCACCCAAATAACCTCTTTACGTTTAGCTTCCCAAACGCTTCAAGTAGGAGTTTTTTCTTTAACTGCTTTTTTTTGCATAAAATCCGCAGATATGATACAATGGTCTGATGTGCTTTGAGGGAATAATATATGTAAAATATAATAATAAAATAAATAATATAATAATAAATAATAATGTAAAAAAAAAAAACAAGTCTATGGTGTTGGCGGGTTGACCTACAACGTCAAGAATTCGAATTGATTTATTACATTAAAATCCTCGAAAAACTTTTTGTTTTTATAAAACTCAAAAACTTCTTTGGCTCAATTTATAGCTTCGTTAGTTTCAACTTTAGACATTAAATAATAAAATTATTTACTTTTTTTTTGTTGGGATTATTAACGAACTAAACAAGGAGAAATCTCGTGGTTTTAAGAAAAATTGTTTTTTGAATTCTTACTCATTTGTTTCCTCTTCTTCAACTGTACCGTCCTCAAGAGAAACTTTCTTGTCAGAACCTCCGTCTGTCTTTTTATTTTGCTCTTGACTTTTTGCTGTAGCTTTATTCTTTCTATCTTCTGTAAATGTAACACAAGAATATTCATCTTAATTGACTTAAAAATAAATTCAACATTAGTTTACCTAAATACTGATGAGGCATAAGAGTCTTTTCCACATAATTAGACATATCCAATCGCATTGGAAACGAGAAATGCGTATTCACTTTCTCTTTGAGCATGGTTACCATATTGAATGTATAGCGCATGGTGTTAAAGCAAAGAATTTGAGGCAGTTTTTTAAAACAAGCACGCTTCTCAGCACGCACCTTTTTGCCACATTGTGAACACGTGTACATGTTGTCACCCTCCAAGGTATCTTTGACTGTCACCTCATCCAATGATTCGCCCAAATTCCTCATATCCGCAACCTGACACCGAACAGTATAGAATTCTTCAGCTGTACGACTGACGTGACCACAATCCAGTGAAACAACATTGTTACTCAAAGTTCCACAGAAAAGCCTCTTTACAAGATCTTTCAGTTCGGGTGTCATCTCTTCCAGCTTGGATACGAGATCAATGAAAAACTCAGCCATGTCTTTTTGTTCCCCCGTATTCAAGGGCTGATGGTCCATTTGATACACTCGACAAAACGATCGTGGATTGTACGATTTTCTTTCCGACTCAAGAAGATACGCAAACATCCTTTGAAGTTCATGCAGTGTTGCACCGTGTTTCTGTGCTGCTTGTGGTGGAACAACAAGAACAGCTTCTCGCGCTTGTGGCATCATGTACAAGTGTTGAATACACGATGCCATATAACAAGTTGCACCCAAATTTGTTAAACCAACGTAACCGCATTCTGAACGTCCATCATCTCTTGGCCAGTAATCCCATGGATAAGGCGGGTGTGGTCCTGGGGTGTGTTGCTCGAGAAGCTTGCCGTGTAAGAGAGAGTAGTTATTCGCACAGTTTTTGCTCAACTCGACAAGCAAATCGTAAGCTGCAGCCCGTGATGTTGGCGATTTGCACTTCGGTTTCTGACGATTGGCGGGCGATGGCATATCAAACAGAAATTCAAAAATCTTCTCAATAAAACAAAGAGCATTCGAGCTAAACTTAAAAGGAGGATCATATTTCACAAGATTTGTCATTAAGTTTATTAGGCCAACCAATCCATCGTCCTGATATCCATGTCTCGTCTCATAAAAGTCTCGACTAAGAATACTCTTCGAGACAGTGTGGCACAATCCTTCGATGTCTATTGCGCTAGAGTTAGGTTCATCCAGAGATACCTTAACCATTTCTGGAGTTAATGTATCAACAAGTCTTGCCAATAACCAAAAGTAGTCACGACATGCTGGCCCATAGGGCTCTTTACCATCGTCTGATACGAAATGAGTGTGGGACTGTTGGAAACAAGTCATTTTTTCGGCAACAGGAAGAAATGAGATCAATTTTTGTAGCAAAGGAGCCAATAACTCCTGATAGCTTTGAGAATTTCCCAAGCAAATTCGATACAAACCAGCGCATATTTCGCGCCTCACCGATGGTTCTGGGTCTTCTAAAATGAACTTTCGCACCCAGCCGCAGTATTCGGGAGCATTCCACAATGCGATTCGTGCATTTTCCGAAGAATGCACAAAACTAACCATTATATTCATTGTGTACTGTACCACCTGTGCCCGGCCCCAAAAACCAGTCCGTATGTGTAACTGGTTGGTGAAGTGCGTGTGAGCTTCATCGTTCAATATCGAGGCCAGTCGCTTTAGACATGAATCCACCTCCATCATTTCGAGCATGAAGGTGTGAGGCTTTGAAATCGCTACTGGAATATCCTCCGATCGGTGCTCCTCAAAGCCCAAGAGCCATATGATTCTTAGCAAGCTGGCGAGGCAGTCATGGCGCCATTCGTTTATGTTGTCATGATGACCATTCTGTAACATTCCGCTTACGAATATGTCATACAAATGCTGTAAGCCTCCGCACTTGATAAACACCTCATTCCACTTAAGATCGTAGGCGACTGGTGATGGAGGATTCGGTGTTGTTGGATAGTCCTCCTCTTCTTCAGGTGGCAACTCCGTTTCATTTTTCTCTTCGGATTTTTTCTTGACATCGGCTTCCATCTCTGAGTTCTCTTGATTCGCAATCGCCTCCAGTTCGGGAGCATTTGCATTGTTTTCGGTGTTTAACGACTTTTCATCACTTATATTAGCGTCTGCACCACCACCACCACCACCACTTTCCGAACTTTCTCCCGGGCTGACTTTCCTACGGCGACTACTTTTGCGCGGTGACTGACTTGAGTTGCTTTTGGACGAAGATGATGACGATGTACTAAACAGGCGGTTTATACTTATTGGTTTTGAGCCGTGAAAGTCTCCATTACAGCAACTATTTGATGTTGAGCTAAAATTACTCAGGGCTAAACTCTCTACTATATGCAGAGAGTACATAAACTTTTGCAAATTTCCGGGGTGTAAGAGTTCAGCCAATTTTCTCTTAATGGCGTCCTTCCGGAACTTCCGTTCTTCCAAATTATCCGCTGTTTCGCACTCGAAGAGATCAACACTGAGATTTTGAAATGATTCTAGGATGATAGGATTCGTCGGAAGGATTGCCAAGATGTCCCACACTCGACGTGACAACAACTGGGCCTTAGTGTGAGTCTGAATGTTGTTATTTCCTTGGATTTCCATATCGCCAAGTGTTTGCATCAACCGGAACAATTTCTCAAAGTACTTTGGTTGCAGTAAAAGAACTGTGGGCAAGCATTCTTTGGGCGGAGGTGGTTGCAGTGTTGGATGATCTAATGGTTCCTTGCGACGAGCACCCCTTCCACCCAGTGACACATAAACAATCTGGGAAAAGATTTCAGATTTAATTTTGAATCCAAGCACCAACTTACTCTACGCTACACATACCTGATTATCTTTAAATCCAACGTCACCCAAACTCCGCTCATCATACTCTGATGTCAATTCTTGCCCCTGGGTTATAATTCTAAGTGGGCCTTCACTCAATAGCAGCCCCAGCACAGGAGCTGTTACCCCAGATGCACGTGCACCACCTTGCAGATTTTCCCACCTGGAAATACAACACACAAAATTGGTTATACTTATAACAAATCAAATTGGAGCGGTGGGAAACATACCATTTCGAAATCTCAGCCTTAAGTTCTGCTATTAAGTCACAGGAATGCATATGTAACAGTGATTTTTCGGACAGTCCGGCTGGTTGAAGAACTATTCGTATAGATGGCCCTGTTCCCTCATTCTTAAGATTACTATGTGACCCGATTCCTTTGCCTTCGATGGCCCAACGTCTCAAATGAAAAGCATATCTTCGTCGAAAGGTCTCCAGATGTGTGTTCAAAAGCATTAAACCCCGTTGAACACACATTAAGGCGTACTCTTCTTCACAACTAAACAAAACACAAACAAAAACAGACAAAGTGCAATTAATATTTTACAACTTGATTGGATTTAATCCAAATTACCCTCTTAGACCACTTGAAGCCTGAACCAAATGGTCCATGCACTGGGAAACAAACTCCTTTTCTAGCCTTAACTGTTGACCCATGTAGTACATGTTTATATACTGGATAGCTGCTAGCGACACTTCAGTGTTGTGGGCTCGTAAGGCGATTTTCCAAAGATGAAACATTCCAACAATATTGGAGGACGTTGTTGACACCGATTCCATTTGTTTTTCGTAGTGAGCGATGGCAAGTCTCGCCAGACTACATAATTGTTGAAACAACATTAATGCAACCATTGAAAATTCCTCCGGCCTCAATTCGGGTAGTTTTTTCAAATACAAGTGCTGCAAAGCCTCAATTCCTAGTGCATGCTGATCACCACCTTTTGCTTGACTTTGAAGCCACGAAAAATAACAATCACAGCATTCGGGGTCATGTGCTAACCACTCCCAGAGAGCATCAACTTGTTCGAGGCTCAATCTATATGTACGTTTTGAAAAACATAAATAAAACGAAAAACAATTCAGTTTTTTTTTTGTCATTGCTGAAGTCTTAGCCACTTGGGGCTTACCTAAAGTTTTTCGGAGATCCTAACGAACTGAAAACCGAGGAAAGAAAATGCAACCTTACCGAGACTTGAGTTTTGTGCGAGTACATAGGAGATCCATTTGAATTAAGCACAAGCATACAATCACTTCCCATATTAAATGCCCTAGCATAAGCTTTAATGTTATTGAAGAAGTGATACATCATTTTATGCTGTCGCTCGGCCCACATAGTAACTTGGTGTGTGTCAGCAGCTCGGAATTGTTGAAATGAAGCAAAGAGCTTTGGCAGTAGTTTCAAACTAACAATGACACTTTTGTTGTTTGCTAAATTATGTAGGCAGCCTTCGATAAATTTTGTACGTAACAATCTGTCTGTACTAAAACATAATAATGTTGCCAGAGCCTTTTCAGCGTCCAGTGCAAGAGATTCTCCCAATTGGCCCTTAAACAAAATATATTTGTATTAATTGAAATAACATTTACATAAATATAGTAGAACTTACAATTTTATCATCTTGTAATAAATCCCACAGAAGAGTATTCCCTGGAAGGCAAACATCATTTATAGTAAAGGTTGGTTGCACCTCCTTTGGCTCGACTACAGTTGTCTCTTCTGGTTTAGCATGCAAACTCTTAGCACTCGAACCACCCGGTTGGGCAGCTTTTATTGATTCTCCTGACACAGATGACTCTCGCATTGCAATCGAAGGCAAAGCAAAGCCTGGCATGCAACTGTGTGTCCGGCTCACAAGCTGGGCAAGTTCTTCTTCGCATGGAGATTCATCATCGTCAAAGTCGGCCAGATTCTTCTCGGACTTGTTGCTCATCGGGGATGAATAGCTTCCGTCGTTTTCTACACCACTAAGAAGTTCGCTTATGTGTGCTTCACCAATTGCTCTTATATACGGACCTTCTCCTTGCAAATGCTTAAGCACAGCCGCCGGAACAGGATTATCACTGCAATCGCTGTCGTTTATTACTTCTCCTTCGCTATGTGATTCTCCTTCCCAAATAGTTTCGACTAGCTCATGGGCCAAACGACTCAATGGAAGATTGTTGTTTTTCCTTCGCTTTCTTGTCTTTTTGCGAATCGGTATAACCGAAGGCTGATGAAGTTCTTCTTCGCTACTAGAATTGTCAACAATGTTAACCATTCTATGATTTTGCAATCTAGAATACCAAATTGAGAATATATTAATATATTGTATCATATAAAATATAGACGTTAAAATAATATCAATGCCTTACACAAGATCAGTTTTGGCTTTAAGAGCAGTTATATCCTCGCCCTTTGATTTGGCCGTTTCTAGGAGTGAATAGAAATAAGTAAAAACTAGATGAAAGTAAATTGAAATTTGCATTTAGTTTTTGTCTCGATTGGTATAAAAAAAGTAAAAATACAGTAAAATCTTTTAGGGGTAAATAAATTAATTGTTGAATCTATGAAAGAGAAGTAACCGTTAATTCAGCTATAAACCTTTCATGTAGCTCCAATTGTTTATATATAAGCAAACTCCAGAGGGATTTTTTTGAACCTTATTATTCTAGAACACAATGTGTGTATTAAGAATGGGAGATAGGGTTTGAAAGGAGGTGTCACTAGATTGGTTTTGAATTCCTGATTATTGCTGCGACTTGAACGACAGCGTTTTAAAGCATTATTCAAGTAAAAAGGCTAAAGAAAGAATTTCTGTACTTGACTGTATGAGCGAAATTTCGTTTGGGAGTATACTGATAATTATATCTAGAGATTGAATGGTTTTAGGGAGCGGACTGTAAAAAATGGTGAGGCAAAAAGCTTTACGGCAATGTTCGATTGACGTAACTGATTTAGTGATGTTTCTGTCACCAATCATTTTAAAAGCTCTAATTTGAATACTGTCCAAGTAATTTCCTGGAGCAACAGCTTAGAGATGGGAAGCCAGATCAGAAGGAGACACAGTTTTTGTGTCAAGAGGTCCTTGGTAGTTCACAAACCGAGAATTTCGAGATGTTCAGCTTACACTTGCACGTGAATTAGATCTGTGATGCACGTGCTACTCATGGCAAATGTCCAAATTACGCTTTAACGAATCGAATCTAGGCAGCATTTAGTTGTCAATTCTACTTGATTTTTATCAAAGGATAGGGTTGTGGATCTAAAAACGCGTATGAAAATCTGAGGATAATATCATCAGTGAATCAGGTAAGTGGTTTAGAAGTAAGTTTTTTTGCCTAATGACCGTCATTAAAGTTGTCGTCGCCTCACTTAAACCTTCACAAGAAAATTTGATATGTCTCTAGTTATATGAGGTGATTAATTAAGGTTATTTTACATTGGAAATACTTTTTTTTTGAATAACTTAAGAAAAACTTTAAACTTAATTTGGGTTTTCTTGTTGTGAAAAAATAATTTTTTACAACTTATGAAGATCAAAGTGATTATAAGATCCAAAGAAATACTCACAGAGAGATTGATTATTTTAGATTTCAGAAAAAAAAATATTTGTAATATGTTTTCGGATGATAGAGTAACTTGAAAACTTGTCTTAATGGAGCTTTCATGAAATCAATTTTTATTCCCACAATTAGATTTACTGTTATTTAAAGAAAAATAAGACTTTTTATTTACAGAATTACCTTCTGTGGGGTCACAAACATGTCGTTTTCTTCGAGCTTGTTTACATGGCGGAGGTGCACCAGAATCTGATCCACCATTTTCAATATCAATAGGGCTCTTGCGGCTAGTTGAACTACTATCATCTTGCTGATCTTCATCAGTATTACTTCCATCCATGCTACCACTATCCGAACTCGATGCAGTCACATTAGCAGCGAGAATATTTTCCGGAACCAACTCAATTTGCGAACGACCACCATCTCGCGACCAAATCAGTTTGGTTAAAGCTGATGCAATGTAAATACTTTGTTCAGTATGCTCTTTTGGATCCAAACGACAAAGAAGCGAATACAAATGCAAGGCCGGACGTGGCGAAAGATTTTTTACCAGCGAAGGAAGTATGTCGTAAATGGGCTTTGAGCAATGTTTTAACTGTGCCGCTTGCCATATAAGATTTATGTGTTCTTCCGTGATTTGGTTTTCAACTGCAAGAAAATTCAACACCACGTGGGCTTGCTTAATAACTTCAACATGCAAGTTCGGACCAAATAAGTGTTCTATGATTTGGTTTTCCGTTAGCCAGTCGCCGAGTTTTTGGCCAACCAGTTCAACTTCTCCGACTGTCTCGGTTGTGCAGATTTCATTGAAGAGATTGATGTGTGCATTTATTTGTGCCATACCTACAAAAGAATACAAAATTAGAAATAATAATAAAATCTTTCTAATTGAAACTTACCAGCAAGCCGCATTGTCAAAGTAGTGGAGTTGAAATATTTGAAAGCCAGAGCCAATCCTTCGATATCGAAGTTGACCGACGAATCAAGTGGATCTCTTACTGCAGACCAAACAAAGTCTGCCATCGAACGAGTAGCTGCCGATCGTAGATTCTGGTCGGACAAGTGACACATATACTGCAAAACCTTACTTCGCAATGGAACAAACAATTGAATGATGCATCGATAGTTGAGCCATAGTTTAATATTCGAGACAGTTGCTGTTATGGCATGTGCTGTTGTAACTGGCAAGTCGGGATGGTCGAAGGCCGACATCATTGCCGAAAATCCGCCAGAATTGCAGAACAAGCTGATATTGCGCAGCAAATACACTGGGATTTCATTGTCATGCAAATCACACACAATACTCAAATGCGCAGCTTCTTCGGACGAAATCTCATCAAGGCGTGAATGGGTGCCATGCTTGTAGGCAATATAGAGAGGAAAGTTCAGGAGAAATGCTTTCGATACCAAAATCAAAAGTTTTTCCACTTCTGGTAGAATCCATTTTTCCTCAGTGTACACTATGCGCTGTAACTCTTCCTCCACCGATAGAGGCCCTTGTTTCTTATCTGATCCCGACGTATCATCTTTCGAATCGCCACCTGGTCCTTTCTGATCTGCATTGTCGTTTGACATTGGCTTTATCAAAGTGCTGAAGATATTGGCAGCGGCCATAATCTTGTATTCTTCGATAAGCTTGTGGGAATTTTTCAAATAGTGCAATGCCAGACATATCATTGACTGCACAATAAGATTGAATCTCTCAAAGTTTTTAATATCTCTGTAGAGACACATGCATTGCCTGTAAATTTAATTCATATTAAAATACATGCTTTAAGGAAGTTTATGTTATTAAATTCATTCAAACCTTTGAGGCCATGCTTGTATGTAACCAAAAGCGATTTCAATCTCGTTCTTAAGTAGGGCGGTATGCTTTGCTTCATTGCTGGTGATTCTCGCCTCATCTATAATTTAAAAACAAAGAAACGAATTTAAAGAATATTCAATACCACTAATTAGGAAGAGGAAATCTGATGCTTGTTCACTTCGGTATATTCAAATCATTGACAAGGGAATAACCTCTTTAAAAGTTCGAAAAGCTTTTTTTTGGCGCTATATAACCTATTATTGTTTTTGTTTTGTTTTTTTTATTTTTACTAATGATATGCATATTATGTCGTAAGACAGTATCAGCTTAGCAGACTTAAATACCTGTACAAAATATACCTATATAGTAGCCTAATTTAATAACTCTAGAATCATTTGTTAATTTGCATTTGCTGGATGAAATTATAAAATTACAGTTCAACAAAAGAATGAATGTCCTAAAATTTTCTTCAGCGTAGATTGTTCCATAAGATTTTATGTCTGTATTAATTCAGCAATACGTTGTGTCGTAAATTGGCGGCCCCAGCCATCTCCCTTTATAGGATGGTTATATTTTGTAATGTAAAAAAATATTGCATATCTGTGGGCTGACTTCGATTTTTGAAAGAAAATATTATGTAGATTTAAAAAAAAATAATTTTCCAAAAATGTTTAATATTACTATCGATATTTTTTAATAACAACTCTGGATATGAATATTACATAAATTACATATTAATTGGCATTATGAAATGACTGGAAAAATTTCTATCGGGTCAGCTGTTTAACAAAATGGTCATATTTTTGTATTATTTGTGTAATAAATAGCCAACGATTTCTGTCAATTTGTGTTGACATTTTTTTAACATCCCAAACTGCCTTATTTGAAAGCAATAAATCAAACAAATCATTTTTGGTTTGACTTTAAATTGTTCTTACAAAGTTTGTTTGTTCGTACGTAGGTATGATGAATTAAACTTTAGTTACCAACATACAAAATTCAAATTATATCTTCAGTCTTCTTCGTTTTTATTGAGTGCGCCTTTTTTCAATTTAACGTATGAAGACAATTGTTGCAAACTTAACTTTGAACCATGTTATCGCACTCCACCAAGAAAAATAGATCAACCTCTTTTTGGTTTTTAATGAAGACTCCACTCCACAAGACACTCAGTGCAGAAAGTTGTTTTTTTGTTTTATTGATTTTTTGACATAAATTTAACTTGAACCGAGTTCAGTCGTCTCGCCGTCCGTCGCGTCGCCTGGCATTAACACTAAACAAAGGAATCGTTAAATAAGATCGAAATAAAAATAACAAGATAACAAAAAGACTTGCATCAATACGGTTTATCAATATAATTATTGATGTAGGTTAGTAATATGTATCTGCGCTAATCATGCAACTTCGAGTTCGTTCCTACCTTAAACACCACGAATCAATCAGATTTTTTAATATCCCACTTTATGTCTTTAATTATTTTTGAGATGAAAAACATTTTTGACGTCATCAAAGACTAGTAGAGACTAGAGTTGCAACGAAAAAAAGAAGAACTAAAATAAAACAAATAAGAAACTCCGGCAAACTGGCACACATTCCATTTTTCGCATAGAAACTCCTCATAACTTGAATGAGTATACTACAAGAGACTACTGGTGCAATTTTCCAGGGAGTCTTGCTATCGCTTATTGTAGATACTTGTACTTGTTCACAAGATTTTCTGAGATGAAGATGCAAAAAGTATTTTCCTATTTATTCCCACAAAATAGTTGTACGTCGAAACAAATAGTTTGAATACATTTTTTTACAAGAAGAAGAAATGTATGGTCTATGGAACTTACATGTCTCCAGGAGATGCAAAAAATCAGCACACACGTCGCACATTATTTTTAATATAACGAAACTCTTTCTTTTCTTTTCCCATTTACAAATAAAAAAATAAATAACTTTTGCAGCTAACACTACATTTAGTTGGTTGATTATGAGTTTATAAATATAAACAATTTGTTAGAATGAGTTTACAATTGGTTGTGTACAAGTTAATGGAGCAATTAGAATTTTTCTAAAATGTATTTTTCTGCTTTTATTCTTGCAATCCAGACTTTTGGTGATTTTTCACAGGAACCTTTCCTTTTCTTTCCTTGTCAAAAAATCAACAATGGCCGTTTTTACACCACAAACCAACGGGAGTAGAAACATTGCTAGAGGTGGAACAAACGAAAGCAGAGTATAGGTGTGTTTGTTTTGAAATTTTTTTTGCACAAGTCAAAAACAAAATTATTAAAAAAAAAATATAATTAAATAAAAGCAATTTAATTTAAAGTTCAGAAACTATTTGTATTTTAAAATCTAATGTTTTGAACTAAATATCCATAATATTTTTGATTATAACAAAAATCCCGCATTTAAGTATAACGGATGGTTTCAAACTTTTTTAACTCGGCAATTGAATTGTATGGCGCAAAATTTTAAACGATTTAGTAAAATGTTTAAGCCATTTTAAGCTACTTAATAAGCTTAATGATGATTTTTCTAATTTGAAACGATTTTAACATCTTACTATCTCTTAACAATTTGATAAAAATGAAATCACGGAATGGCTACTTTAACTTTTAACAATTTGCTAAATCCTTATGACATCTGTAAAATTATTCTTATAAGAGCAGTGGATGAAATGGTCAACAGTCAACAGTTGGGAATTCCAATTCCATTTTTATATTCCTTGTAAAACCTTATTTGGTATTATAGTTATTTAAATAAAAACTTGCGCTTTTTGTAACGTACCTCAACGAGCCTGGCTGTATTTTTTTCTCTTAATTTAGCTCAAAGTATTTTTATTTTTTTTTATTTCATCATAAACCCTTAACAATAGGTTGTTTAAAGTTTTGCGTCTATATTTTTAGGAAGAATAAAAATTGATGTACCAGTTTATGTTTTTAACATTTATGAACATTTTCTTATTAGCAGCAGGTGAACAAAGTACAATCATACTTCTCCACCCAGAAATCGAATTAGCTATGTAATGATTTTCTTCCTTTTTAGATTGTCCTATAGAGAATAATTTATTGGGAAATCTTATTCTCAGAGTTTTGACAGCAAAATTGGAAACTTGTATGGAATATGTTTTTTAAATAGCTGAGAACACGGAAATCTCCGAGATCTAAGAATTATAAATTGACCAACTGTATGAAGACATCAAATTGTGTTAACAAAAATCCTTTTAAAAACAAATAATGAAATAGGCTGGCAAATCAAAGTCCTACACTTACCACTAGAAAACAAAAATTAAATTTGTTAAGCTTTTCACTGAAACAAGCTAATATTTCACTCATCACTTAAAAGATTTATTTTTGTATGAATTTAAATTTAAAAGAGTTATGAAGTACAAAAAAGTATGTAAAAAGTTTGCTGGTTTTGAGAAAAATTTAAAACAAAGATCAACATGTTCTTAAATACTAATGAGAAATTTACAATACAACAACTTTTTTCTGCAGAAAATTTTACCAAAGAAAAAATTCAAACCCAATAAAAAACATACAATTCTAAAATGCACGTAATTATTTTTAAGGGATTTTTAAGCGGTATATTATACCTTCCTCTTTGCAAAATGGATGACAATTTAATATTGTCTTTCGTGCGATATGTAATATTAAGTTTTGGGTACTTTAGTTTGTTTGTCAACGATCAAAAGCAAATAATTCGAAAATAATGGTGATTATAGGTAAAGAGCTTAAGCTAAAGTCCAAAGAGTTCTGTAAAATTATGATAAGGAATAATGCATCCGAAGTGATTTGCAGAGCAATTATTTCTTTTTTGTTAACGATTAGTAAACAAATAACAAGAAAAACAATTTACTCCCGAATTAGTTTTGCGGATTTGACAATCGATTAGAAATAGGCAAAAAATTGTATGTTGCTCTTCATAAAAGTATAATAGCAGCTTAAAAGATCCTTTAATTTTGTTTTCGAGTCTCGATTCTATTATCTCTCTCTGGCTGTCACTTACTTTTTGACATATCCAAATTTGCCTAGGTTGGCTTTTGATGTATCCAAAACATATTCCCATATCGGGACGGCAGATCAATTCAATAGTTTCTTTTTTTGTTTTTTCGTAATTTTAAGAAAATAAAATGTATTTAAATAGCTTAAAGTCCATGTAATTTCGCTAAGAGATTGTGCCAAATTATTAAGGCAAACTTCAATTATTTAAGAATACAGAATCTCACCAAAAAGTCGTCTCATAAAAATGATGCGATTTTCTCGAAAATGTAAATTGATTTTATGTGCTATATGTGTGGCAGCATTTCTTGGCACATATTTGCTTATCAATTTTTCCGTACCGGCCGACAAGCAGGTATTTTATTTGTTGTTGTTTTGTTAATTAGTCTTTTTATTTAATTTCACTTTTGATTTGTTATTTTTATGTTTTGTTTAATTTGAACTCAGACAAACGTTTTTAACATTGAAAGTAAACTAAAACAACTTGAAAATGGTTTGCAAATGCATCAACAGGAAATGGGTCATCTCAAAAAGAAACTCGAAAACTTCCAAAGCAATCAAAATAAGATCGAGTCCGATGCGATGGATTCGAAGGAACAGCGTTTTCTTAAACATCCTAAGTTTGGACCACAGCAATTGAATAAAAAAGAAATGTTCAAGGAAATGATAATAAGCGCCGAGGATAATCAACAGTGCGACATTAATGTTGACCCCGAGACACATGTTAATATTCAGGTAAATAGCTTTTAACATTATGGGCTTATTTTGATTTATTTAAGTCACATTAGTGAGTACGTATTGTATTATATTATAAACAAAACCGTTGGAAGGATAAAGCTCTTAAGTGATAAACAAAATTTGTTGGCGCTACAGCTCGTGGATACAAGTTGATAGCGACCTACAATTCTTAACAATTCCTGTCTGCGAGTAAAATCAGGAATGGAGGGAAACCACTGTTTTACATACCAAGAATTAATCGTGGCAGTACCTAGAAAATACATTAAATTACATAATTCTAAGCAAATAAATTTACGCAGTAGATACACAACAACTTGAGCGGCTAAGACTATATAAGGTGGTACAACACAAGACATTACTACATGACAAGGACAGAGGTGAAAAAAAAGAACTCATTAAAACAGCATGCAGTAGGTTTGGAGATGATCCTTTATCTTTCTACTAACCGCATTCATTTTGGTGATCGATGGGAACCGATGCTTTATCAGTGACTAAAAGAACGATTGGGATCTTGTTCAAAAAGGACCACGTAAACTTAACTGCTTTAAAGGCTCTACGCTGTCTCATATCATTTAAGAGTAAAACACCAGTTTTAGCTCAATTTCGAAATACTGTCAAGAATAGAGTGCGTTTTTCCAAACGCAAATTAAGAATATAAAATGTTTTTTCTAATTCTGAGGTGGCAATCAGTAAGCCCACGACCGTTTTGGCTTTTGCGAAAAATTTGCTCCATGTAACAAAAACAAATTCAAACACATCCCATATACGAGTGTCGAGTATGTAGCTCTATCATACAATTTCTCTATTTTAGGAAAATCGAACCATCATTTTTGTTTCCCTGTTCTATCCACCAATTGGTATCTGATCTTTTAAATCCTTCTCTATGTTTCTATTGCTTGCTGTGCGCCAAACATAAAAATCTACGGAAAATAAGCTTCTACTTAAATAATAATAATTTAAAATTCTTAAAGATGCTGGAGGTATATAAGAATATCTCATTTGACAATGTCGACGGTGGTGTGTGGAAACAAGGATGGAATATAAAATACGATCCTCTCCAATTTAATGACCATCATAAGCTGAAGGTTTTCGTCGTTCCCCATTCGCACAATGATCCAGGTACAGTATACATTTAATACTTTTTAACGTTAACTTTAACTATTCAAGTTCTTTAGGATGGATCAAAACATTTGATGCTTACTACGAGCACGACACAAAACATATTTTATCTAATATGCTACGTCATTTAAAAGAAAATCCTGACATGAAGTTCATTTGGGCAGAAATATCTTATTTTTCTCGCTTTTTTGAGGGACTTGGTCAGAATTCAAAAATGGAAACAAAAAAGTAATAAATAAATAACAAAACAAAAATTTTAAATTTAAACTTAAACTTTAACTTGAAATTTTAACACTTATTTAAGATTGGTTCAAAATCATCAATTGGATTTTGTGACTGGTGGATGGGTAATGCCTGATGAAGCCAATTCGCATTGGCTGAGTATTTTGATGCAACTTACCGAAGGCCACACTTGGCTGAAGAAGAACTTGAATGTAACTCCTACTTCATCGTGGTCTATTGATCCATTTGGTCATAGTGCAACATTGCCGTATATATTGAAAAACTCTGGTTTTGATAATTTGTTAATTCAACGAACACATTATTCGGTAAAGAAGCGTCTTGCCCGTATGAAGGAACTTGAATTTAAATGGCGACAAATTTGGGGTAAGTGCTCGCATTATTAAATTGCAGACTGAGCTTAGTGAAAATCAGTTGGTATTCTGTTAACCGCCATTGGAAGATGATAGATACAAAGTTCGTCAAAACTTCTATGTAAACAAAAGTTCTTTAAAACTTAAATTTGAAAAAAGGAATATTTTATGAAATAACCTCTGTGCAAATCTAATAATCTGAGCCTGTAAGCTTAACAAAAAAAAACTTGTGCTTATGGAGAAAAACCTATTTGTAAAAAGAGACTCCGAATGAAAAATTAAATACCAGTAAAATTTGCTATGAACAGGTTTTCTGAGTAAGGCCAGCCATTCGCGACACAAAACAACTGCGCAAATTAATATTTTACGCAAGTCCGTTTTGGAAAACAAGATACAAGTTAACTGTACAGTTTTCAGTTTTAAAAAAGTTTTGTTTTAGATAACATGTCAAACAAAATAAAAACTTGCTTTAGACTTTCTTGAGCTCTTTCCGATAATTTGCCCGGAAATTATTTATCTTTTTCACAGCTGTCTCACGGTCGACCCTATCTTTTAATTTTTGAATTAAACAGTGGTATCCTTAATTTTCCACAATCCTGTTCTTATAACCTGTACTCTCTACTTTCCAAAGAGTCGGTTATTCCCTGTATAGCTCCAGAAATTCCCCCCAATATTTTTGTTCTTCATTTATTATTAAAAGTCTATCTTTTCTATATTAAATGCGGGACTTTATATTTAGCAGCTTCTGAAATACTACAAAACAGTTTTTAAAACGTTTAAACGGTTTTATTTAATTTTGTATTTTAATTAATATTTAAAAAAACAAATTTGTATCTTTTTGAAAAGTATGTCCAATTTTTTTGAATACCTTTTTGTCGGGTTGATATAGAGTTCTCTTTTGCATTGTGGGTTTCAAGACGATATTAGCACTCTACTCCGACTTTTTAATATTACCTCCGTATGAATGCATTCAAAAGTACATTTTTGTAGAGCGCAGAAAAGCTTTAAAGTGGAAGTTGGACTAACAAAAGCGGTAGTAAACTTAAAAATATAAAGAAATACGTCAGAATTATTATCTAACTTTGACTAGGCTTCTGCGTTATTGTTTTAAATTAAATTTTCAGGATTATTGACTTAGAAATTTTCTAGTTAGAAACTAAAATAACTTATTCGCTCACTGTCTTTGAAAATGTCAGTTGTTTCGAATTGAAAAGAATAGGTGTTCCAATCTTTTACACATTATGTTCCTCCTTTTCTGCTTTTAAAATAAATTTAAAAAAAAAATGCTAAATAAAATGTAACATTTTTATCAACAGATGTTTCGGGGCGGACAGAGCTTTTCACTCACATGATGCCATTCTACTCATATGACATACCACACACATGCGGTCCGGATCCAAAGATTTGTTGTCAGTTTGACTTTAAGCGGATACCAGGTTTCGGAATAGCCTGTCCCTGGCATGTCCAGCCCCAAGCTATTGATGACCAAAATGTAGCACGAAAGTAGGTTTTTGTCTTATATTTTCTTAAATATCTTCAATAAGTTAATTACTGTTTAACATTATTTTGTTTTTGAATTAAAAGAGCTGAAATGTTAGTTGACCAATGGCGTAAGAAAGCCGAGCTCTACAAAACAAATTCCGTATTGATTCCTTTGGGTGATGATTTCCGATACAGTCAAAGCACCGAATGGGAAGCTCAAATGCGAAACTATGAAATGCTTTTCGATTATATCAATAACGAGCGAAAGATGTTTACAGAAGCCAAATTTGCGACATTGCAAGAATATTTTGATTCAGTGCGCAAAGAGCAGGATTTAGCTTCTTTCCCCACGCTTAGCGGAGATTTCTTTACGTACGCAGATAGAGATGATCATTACTGGAGCGGTTATTACACGTCTCGTCCTTATCACAAGAGAATGGACAGAGTACTTCTGCATCATATACGCAGTGCTGAAATGCTTCATGCTTGGAGTTGGTGGGATCCATCTGCCAAGTTCGATGAAATGCTTCAGAATGCTAGAAGAGAGCTTTCATTGTTTCAGCATCATGACGGAATAACCGGAACTGCAAAAACTCACGTTGTATTCGACTATGCCAATCGAACACTCAATGCTATAAAAGATTGTCGTTTTGTTATGCAACAAGCTGTGTATCGACTTTTGACTAAGGATTCTGTAAGAAATGAAACATTGAATGGCTTGTGTTTATCTTTTATTTTAACGATGATACTCTTTCAGATATACAGTCCAGATTATAAGTTTACATATTTCTTCTTTGACGAATCTCATTGGCCAGGGCCTGATGACGGCCGGACAACAATCATTCTGGGCGATGAATTACCAACCAAATATGTTGTATTTCATAACTCTCTGTCAAAGTGGAGAGAAGAATTGGTTGAATTATACGTTTCAAAACCTTTTATAAGCGTTCATGATCTCGACAACAAAGATATTCCCGCACAAATAAGTCCAGTATGGTCTTGGCATGGACACCATGATGGCAACGCAGCGTTCCCTCAAGCCTCTACAACGAAATATAGATTGTTGTTCAAGGTAAAAGTGCCTCCTCTAGGACTAATAACTTACGTCATTCAATCAGAACCTGGAGAAACTATGCCAAAGTAAGAAACCTTTAAAAAACATATGAGAGGGTTATTAGAAAACTTCATTTTCAGAAGCACTACTCTAGGTAAAAATAGAATTCTCACAGTATCGCCGTACTCTGTAAATCTAGGTGACTACCCGGATCAAGTTAAGTTTGCAGAGCCCAGAGACATCTCGTTGCGTGTTGGCGATGGACCGACTGTGGCTTTTCATGGAAATGGCCTTCTTAAGTCAATCCAAATCGATGACTCTTCGCCACACATTCCAACAAGTTTAAACTTTCTTCGATACGGAACTCGAATGACAGGCCCAATGAGTGGTGCATATCTGTTCCTGCCCTACGGCGAAGCGAGTCCTCTGCCCATAATCAATCCCGTTGTTCTGGTCCAAGAAGGGCCATTAGAGTCGAGCGTGACTACTGGTTTGCCATTTGCCGTGCACCAAACCATATTGCGTGGAGGCCACCCTGAGATTAGAAACATGATAGACATAGGAGTGATGGACAACACAGAAATTGTTATGCGTATAGCAACTCGCATTCAAAGTGGGGAAACTTTCTATACCGATCTTAATGGCTTACAAGTATATATTTTTAATTTGTATTCTATTTTAAAAATATTTCTTGACAAAAAAAATTAATACATCTTTTAGATCATAAAACGAAAAAGGTTCCAAAAGATACCATTACAGGCTAACTACTATCCTATTCCATCTAGCATCTTTATTGAAGACGATAGTTTGCGATTAACAATAGTGTCGGCCCAACCTCTCGGTGGTACATCATTGAGAGGAGGTGAGATGGAAATCATGCAAGACCGACGCTTAGCCCAAGATGACGAACGCGGTCTGGGCCAAGGGGTTCTAGACAATCGCCCAGTGCAACACATATTCCGTTTGGTCTTGGAAAAAATTGAGTCTTGCTCAAAATTAACAGAGGAATACCCTGGAGGATTCCTTACAAGAAATGCATTTAATGAATATCAGACTCTCTTGCATCCAATTGATAAATTTATTTGGGTTGAAAATGATTGGGTAGGTGTTCAAAACACATTCGGAGAAAATCACGAACAAGTCGAGGAGGGAGTTCAATTGGCCGTTATGCGAAATATTCCAAACACTAAACCATTTAGTAAAAAGAAAGATAAGGCATCATTGGACACGGGGTTGGTGGTGCACAGAACTAATCTAATGGAATGTAATTCAGATAGTCATAGATCTGGAGTGGTAAGTATTCGTATTTGAGAATTTTTAAGTATTATTAAAAATGGTATGTGGGCATCCATTCGAAGATTTAAGAATCAATTTTAAATCATTGTTCTCCGTGTTTCAAACATTAATAACATTAAAGAAAATGCAATTTATATTTCTTGTTAGATAAAAGGGATTTCAAGGGATTTCTTATTAAGTCTCAATTCAAACAAAATATATCATTCTGGTCCCGATATGGTATCCCATGCCACTCCGGAGGTTTTGGAATATATCTTAAGTTTCTATACTATACTATATAGTGAGCAGACAGTTCCTGGAAACTTTAGATACTCCAAAATGTCAGCTGTTTTTAAGAAAGGTGACCGGGATCAGCCAGAAAACTATGAGGGTATTACTGTGTTAAACTCATTGAGAAAATTATTCTTACAATTATTTTACGTTAGGCTAACGAATTGGGTTGAACAAAGCAATGTGATCAGTTTCTACCAAGCTGGCTTCCGTTCTAACCTTTTAACTATTGATCAAATCTTTGTGTTAAAAACTTCAACCAGGCGATTTATTTTTTGAAATTATTATGAAATGTCTATATACTTTTTTTGTTGACCATCAATAGACAATCATTGATCTACAAGCTTTCAGTAATAGGTTTATCAACCAAATTTTTAATATTCTATGAATAATATGCTTGAAAAGAATAATTTTTTTGTCCAGGATGGCTCAATTCAAATGCCTCAAGGCTGTGTTTTAAGTAATTTGTTATTTTTTTTTATTGTTTAATGATGTTGAAAATCACATCCCAGGAGGCATAAGTTATGTTGATATTAAAGTCCTCCTTTATGTAAACGATCTCGTTATCATGTCAGATGGTCATCTCAAAAAAAACAGCTTGAGGTCTGAAATTATGGTTTTCAGATCAGATTTATACGTTATTGTCGCAACTGGAATCTTGGTGACGATATTATGGAAGTTGTGGATGAATTTCAATGTATTGTTTATATGCTTAGATGCATTAAAGGATTTATCTTCTTGGGCAACTAAGAACGGTCTCGGGGTCAACCCCACCAAGACAGAGCTAGTTTTGTTCACGAAGAAACGGAAACTGGAGGGCTTTAACCCTCCCAAACTAAATGGTACTCCTCTAAAACTTTCAAAGGAAGCTAAATTTCTAGGAGTAATCCTTGACTCCAAGCTTACATGGAAGCGTAATACTGAGGAGAGAATGAAAAAAGCACTATGTGCATTCTACACATGCAAAAAGACCTTCGGTGTACGTTGGGGTATGCGACCGCAAGTCATCCAATGGATGTACACAGCGATTGTCAGACCCATTCTTACCTATGGCTATTGTATGGTGGAAGGCGGTGGAAAAATCAAGCTATCTCAAGAACCTGAATAAGGTACAGAGACTAGCCTGTATAGGAATTACAGGGGCTCAAAGATCCACACCACAAGCTGGATTGGAAATGATCTTGGACCTCCCGGCTCTGGATGAGTTCATAAAGTGCACGGCAGCCAAAACTGCAATTCGTTTAAGAGGACAGCCAGGCTGCTATCAAAGCCCTAGCCAGTGAGACCATTAGATCAAAAGCAGTTTTAAACTGTAGGAAGGAATTAAACAAAATCTGCCACACTAACCGGGTAAAGCTCTGCTGGGTTCCCGGACATAGCAATATAGAAGTGAATGATAAGTAGACGAACTAGCCAGGAAAGGGTCAAAAGCAGACACAAGTAGTAGCGACCATTCAGTTAGGGGACCACTCGTCCCGATTGGGGTACTCAAGAGGAAGATAGACCTTAGACTGAAAGAGAAAACCAATATCTCCTGGAAATCCAGGAACGATTGTGCAATCTCTAGAAGTTTATGGCCTAACACAAATGAAAAAGAAACTCGGTATATTCTATCGCTGAGTAAAAAGAACATTAAAATCTTGATAGGTGTACTAACAGGTCATTGCGCCATTGGCACAATGGCTAATAGAATAGGGGCATTTGCATCCGATTTTGTAGGAGCTGTCAGGATGAGGAGGAAATGGAAACCAATAAACACCTGCTATGCGACTGTCCGAACCTCCAAACCAGCCGACTCCGTCATTTCGGAAACAGGTTTGTTGGAGAACTGGATGATCTAGCACAGGTCTCAATGGCGAGCATGAGGAAATTTATAGATAGCACAGGCTGGTTCGTTAACGAGCCAGTCTACGCTAATCGACAGAGTTGAATTGAACTGAGAGCATCGATGCAAATTTTTTTTTTTTTTACTTTACAGGGGATCACAATGGACCAATAGGCCCCCGTGTACGCAACAGCTTCTTGCACACCCCTTACAACCTAACCTAACCTAACCTTATATGCTTAGATATAACTTAAATGTGCGTGCACATGCTAAAGAAAAAACCAAAGTTGCCAAAGCTGCTTTAAACAGCATGTGGTCTAATTTTTTTTAGTAAAAACTTTGTTAATACAGTTTCCAAATTTAAAGTCTTCAACGCTACAGTGAATAGCTGCCTCTGCTATGGTAATGAAATATACGGTTATGAGCATTTAGAAGAACTAGAAAATGTCCAAAGATATTTTTTCAAACGAATTTTCAGCCTACCTAATTATATTTTTCCTAAAAACTAAACTTAAAGGCAAATTTGTTTTACATTATCAAGGTAATGAGATCTAAACCTTCAAAAACGAAAGACATATTGCCATTATTTGTAATAATTTCTTAAATTATTTTATTGTAGAATACGAATTCAAAAATAAAGAAAGAATTGAATTGAATATCATTCTAAAGTCTTAATTATTTATGATTTCAGATAAATATAAAAAGATTATTGAGCCTCTCTGATGAAGAAAACGCAAGCATATACAAAACGGTCTTGACATTTATTGGCAAAAGGCAACCAATTACAACAGACGAAATCAATTTCTGCCCTATGGATACCAAAGCATTTATCATTCAAAGATGACAATACTAAATCTTGCTTGACTTGACAAGACAAACAAATTAGCAACAGCGAATCTCTAAGATCTAATCTCACAGAAAAAAAGAAAAGATTTTCTCTTTACAGTTCTCTATTTTATTTTGTAATTATTCTAATTTTCACTTGTGATATTACTAATGTTATTTTTGTTTTACATCTCAAAATAATTTATATACAAAATTTTGAGGGTGTTTCGTAATGTAAAATTATGTTTACGTACCAAATTAATAAAATCAATCACAACTTTTCAAAGGCATTATAATAAATATATTTCATAAAAATAAATAAATACAGATAAATAAATTTAAAATCTTATACGCATAATTATTGTGTACAAGAATGCACTGAAATGTAATAAACTAATAAAACAAAAAACAAAACTTTAACTAACTGAAACTATAATTTTAAAAAAGTCAATTTTAAGCTAAATGTTAACTGTACAATTATTTCACCCTAGTTTTCAACTTTTGTGCGTAAATAAAAATGTTAAAAAAAAGAATTCCACACTTGTTCTATTATTGCAAAAGTAGAAAGCAGCTATTGTAAGTAATGCTTTAACTTCTTTAGATCGTGTATGCATTTATGGGCACTTTTATCATTTTTCAAATAGAAACTAGTAATGTCGTTTTCCGGCAAAAAATAATCCTTAAACATTCTTAAACTTGTCAATAGATGGCTTTTTTATCAAAAATTCTTTTCGAGAGTTCTTCCTATTTCTATGTTTGCTTGTTCTTCCGGCTCAGCTCTTGAAAGGTAAATGCCCCAAATCAGATGATATGAGGCCGAAAAGCATTTGTTTTATGATGCGTGGCAAACAAATTATCTTAAAACATAAAATTAAATATATCAAGAACTTCGAATCTAAAATTATAACTGTGCGCTATGGCTTTAATTTTTGATATTTGCTTAGAAACTATAGACTAGACTAATACAAACATGGTATGTTGGAGTCCAGGACCAATGAAAGTGGAAGCAAAGGTAAATCAAGAGACAAAGTAAATATCAGAGGTGGTATCCACTGTAACAATTGAAGTTATTATCAACCTGACCCCATTGTACTTTAACTATGTTAAAGTAAGTTAAATAACTAAGTTAAGGGCGCCATATTGGGATTTGGCTTTAGGGAAAGAACTTCCATTTGCAAGCCCTCAAAAATAAACCTAGTCATTTCAGAGGATTGTATGTAGAAATATACATAACTTCAAGAAAAACTTTAAAATGGAATTAAGTCCCAGGAAAGAGTAATAAACCGATGGGTCAAGAACATATCAAGGGACTAGTGCAGGAATCTTTCAGCCTAGAAGCAGTCTCGGTGCTGATGAGACACTGTTATTATCATTTTCTAGGAGGATAGTCATCGCCACATTAAATTGAGCTACAAAAGTCGAAATATTTATAATATCAGATAACCAAGACACATTTAAAGCAATAAGCTCTTATCCAAAACAGGTGTGGAAATGCGTTGGTAGACTAAATGAGCTGTCTTCCTTCATTGGGTACCGAGGCACGTTCTAGTTCAGGGGCCTGATTATGAGGTTCGCGGCGGATCGTTTTCAATTCGACTTTTCAAATTCGACTTGCATCGTATTTCCTTATTAACGAATTCGCGGAATAGTTCTTCCTATATTCCAGTGATTTGACACTTTTGGTTTGACTTTTTCTTCCTATATTCCAGCGATTTGACAGCTTTCCACAAATTTTGTTTTGTTTTGATTGAATTTGTGAAATTTGTGGTGATTTATTCAAAATTTTATATTTTATTGTGGATTGTGGATATATTATAAGAAAATTAAAATAAAGCTAACTCACATTTTTATATAATTACAATCAAGAAAGAATCCACGAAATCGAACAGTGAATATTAATAAACACTCTTTCGCCTGTGAATCCGCCAAAAAAAACTGTCGGATTTCAACTCGCCAACAAACATTATGACATTTAAAATTCGCCTTCGAAATCGTTAATTGGTCGAATTCAAAACGAAGAAGGCGAAAGCGATAATTGAAAAATGGCAAACTCGCTAGCAAAACGATTCGCTGCGAATCCCATAATCAGGCCCCAAGCAATGGTAGCAAATTCATTAGAAAAACAACGAGTAACGACAGCTTTAACAGGACCACGTCGATATTGCCGAAGAGGTTAAAATGCGATCAAAACCGTGAGCAAATCGAAAAAATCAAACCCTTGCGAATTAACTCCCCAGCATTACACAGGCTAAACCCCTACTTTTACTATTCTATATCACTCTAAGTAGAATAATCTAAGATAAGCACATTAATTATATGTTTTGTAATTAGTATGAACAGGCACTAGATCATAATTTACAAATATATTCTGGATATGTCTATTAGTAGAAAATGAACTATCCTCTCTTAAAATATTCCTTATTAAAAGGTCACACGGTAGATGATCCAGTTCCTTAGGAAACCACAAAAGACCAATAGGATTCTTTTGCTCGTAAATATAAACAACTCATTTAAAAATAATCAAGAATTTCTTTATTTTATTTACAAAAAGTCGGTTTTTCTATAAAATCCAACTATAATTTTTAAAAAACAATACTTAAGAATAACCTATTTTTTCGAATACATGACCAAATACAATTGAACAAAAATAAATGATATTTTAAAGTAGTTATGTTATATTTAATATTACATATATACTTCAATAATATAAGATTAGTTTTCTCGAATATAATTAAAACTTACTTAATTTCTATGTATATACTTTTTTAGATTGTATAAATCATCTCGAGAAACTTGTGTTTATTTAACCCAACGAAGAATCGAAGCCAAACGATTTGCTGCACTTGTCATAAGACCCTCGGCTATGCTAGTTGTTTGTTGATTTTGTGGCAGCATATTTGATGGGGCTATTTCTTGAGTTGGTAAACTAGATACTGCTTCCCAATCTAGCCTTAGAGAATTTTCATCTTTGAAGAATTTTCCAAAAAAAAAAAAACAAAAATTTGAGTGATTAGACAGAAATTATGAATTGATATTTTAATTTGAGATTTACCTTCAGATTCTGACTCTGTGCCTGTTTCAATTCCAACCAACAGAGAATCGACCGATTTCATTAATGGAGCGTATGCTACTTCATTTGGACCGTATCGACCAAGTTCACTTTTATCCGAATCCAATGTGGCAATTATATTCTCAAGAGTGTGCTTTTCCTTTAGAAGTCTTAGCTTGACACGTTGTGTGTATGCCAGGTACATAATATTTGTGTTTAAACGTGATACTTTGCGAGTGAATTGTTCTTCATTAAGTTTCTTACAAAAATCCCTAAAAAATGATATAATTAAAAATATATAAGCGCTGCACAAATTAACGATTATTGTTTTCAATATTAAATACTGTTTTTTAGTCTTTTGATGAAAAGAAGAAGGGTGAAAATACAACTATTATATTAGAACGGTAGGAAATATTCCACAACATTCAGTGATGGACAAAAATAATTGAAACGAAGACTTCCATTTTATTCAAAGATTAATTTGTTGTTTCTATGTTTTATAATTTAACCAAGCTTAATTAAATACAAAAAGAAAGTGTCCACAGTCCCTTGCCTGCTGAAAGTATTCATAAATGGTTAACTTTTGCAATCTTACACTTCCACAATGTAAATTGGGTTAATCTAAATAAATATCTTATATTACAAAAATAAAAACAAATATAAATTTGATGCAAAAATCATGTTAAACACAGTTAGGATTTTGGTGGACGAACTAGGATCTCGGTGTAGTTTTTTCAGCATCTGAAGTTGGGTCAATTTTTGAACAAAAAGAAAGTTATGAGCTTTCCGGATTCTATGCTTATGTTACGTTTTGCCGAAGAGGACGTGCCAATTAAATAAGAATTAACGCCATATAATGATCCGAACGACTCCTCAAAGTTATACAACTAATACTGCCTCCATAATAGAATACACTTATTGCAGGTTCTATCAGTTTTTTGATTTTAAAATAATGAAATAAGAATTAACTTTTTGCCCAAGGATCGAAGCTAGGCCCGTTTCTATACAGTATCCTGACATCTGACCAACCTAACCCCGTCAACTGCGAGAACCTTCTATACGCCGACGATTCCTTGACCTACTGCTCCTTAATGTCACCACATATAGCCGTGAAGAAAGTAGAAGCACACATCCACCGTCTCTTTGATTTTTACCATAAATGGGGTATTAAAATCAACGCAGCAAAGTCGGAACTCATCTGCTTCAGAAGGCCGTCAACTGTCGTCCGTAGAGGATCTCAAAAAGCGACAATATGCAGAAACTTGAAGTTGAAACTCCCAGATGGATCGTCACTTTCAGCTAAGAGGACCGTCCAGTACCTGGGAATTTATTTCCACGAGCTGTTAAAGTTTAACCCGCATGCCCAGAAAGTTCTTAGGAAAGTCAGCTGGGCCTTTCATCGTGTACATCCATTGATGAAGAAGAACAATGGACTAAGTCAACAGACCAAGATCCTAATGTACAAACAACTGCTGAGACCAGTCATTGGATACAGCTTTCCCGTTTGGTACACCATCTCCAAAACGGCCATGAAGCAGCTAAAAGCCTTCGAAAGAAAGATACTAAGAATCTGCACTGGGCTTGTCTTTGACAGGGAGCGTCAAAAATATTTCAAAAACGACAAAATTTATTCTGAAGCGAGAATAAATACATTGGACAACTACCTACTACTCTTGGCTAAAAAGTAAGTAGGTAACTCATCTAGCCACCCGAACCAACTAATAAGAAGATGCCGTTGCATTCTACGCTGACCCCGTGTCAGCCCACCGACGACGTGGCTAAACATGCCAACAACCCTCTAACTAATCCAACATATGACAACCGGGAAGGAACACCCCGAGGATAACCAAGTCAACCGACTTTTATTTTTAGAACACCACAATATTTAAATTTAATCTTAAGCCAATATATAAAGTTAGGCCCCCTATGTGCCAACAATCTATTTTATTCTAAGACAATGTATCTATTTAATCTTAAGACTATCCAATTGTATATATAAAAGTTCAATAAAAAATCTTGAAAAAAAATCTTGAGAATTAACTTAAAAGAAATATCAGGGAATCCGTGGTCAAAAACAAGGAAATCTTATGGTTAAAAATTCAATATAAATGGTATTCCTATGGTCTATTTAAATAATTAATATACTAAAACACTTTTTTACCTCTAATCACTGTTCTTGACATGAAATCGAGTGGAATTAAATCCAGATCTAAATTGAAAATCGAAAAAAGGTATGTATCTCGAATTTTTTTTAGTAATATTGTTTTACTTCAAATTTTATAGAGAAGACATTTGTCGTGCTTAAAAATTGTCCGTTTTCTACAATATGATGTAGAAGCTACATTAATCAAGTCTATTCAAAAATTAGTTAAGCTTAATTTTCAATGATTCAAATTACTTGTTTACTTTTGTCGTCCTTCGAAAATCATACCGACTTAATATAGTTGAATGTAAATCAGTTAAAAATAGCAAAAACCAAAGGTAGAACCCTTACGGCACTTAGGACTTCTTCACAGAGTCCTAATGTTAGGACCAGTACTAGTCCCAGAGTTAGTACTTAAATCGGTATCAACTCACAGAAGTAGTAGGACCTAGTCCTATCAATTTAGAACCGAGTATTTGTTAGTACTCGTTCCTAAGCAACAAGCTAGGACCTGGTCATTATAACAGTTGCTAATACTCGAATTGGTACCTTTTGATTTCTTCACTGAAGTACTAAGCTATAGTTCTTTCAAATAAGTACGGAGTGCTAGTTAGAACTGGGTATTTTCTGGTACATTTTTTACTGCTTTTTTAGGTTTTGGCGGCGAAAATTTGTTTTAATAAAAGGAGCAAATTGGTGGTTCTCCGAAGTATTTACTATATGTCACAACAACGGCATATCATGTTGGCTTTTTTCGACGTAATCCGTTTAAAATGTACATTCACAATTTGTTCTTCAATTAGTAGCGGATGAAATACAACATCGACCTTGTTAGAAAAAAATATTAGAATAAGTGCCATAATGCATAGCAAAAGGCTATATGGACCTGGAATATAGCAAAAATAATAAATGCCAACATTTTGAAAATAATTAACAATTGCACAATTCCGTCGAACACAAATAAAAGAAAAAAATAAATCAATCCCAAAAATATGCAACCAAAGAAAACGTTCTTCAAATCGTTGTTTTGCAATGACAAATTTGAATTTGCTGCAAATATCAAATAAATATAAAAATAATATTTGAAATGCAAATTTGTTGTCAAAATCAAAATTAGACCAGTTTTAGACGTATTACTTCATAGGTTTGGGTTTTGAAATTAAATAAGGTACTAGTGTTGTTAAGAAATGTAGGGGTACTAGTTTTTTGTTACGATTACGCATTTAGTATTGGGCTAGCAAGAATGGGTGCAGAATAGGAAGAATGTGAAGGAATTGGGCGTTAAACTCACTTCATTTTAGTTTCGAAAATCAACATAAATAAATTTTCAATTTTGAAAGGATTTCAATTTCATTTCGAGTGAAAGTGAAATGTAGTACCTAGCTGATAGCTTTTAAAATAATAACGGGTTATCCGTTTTGCGGTTTCAAAAGTATAGTGCTGGAATTCGACATTTGTCAAACTAAGTTGTTAAACCAATTTTTTTTCAGTTGAAAGTCTGACATTACCGAAAATGGATCGCTTAACTATCGCACAACGCATACAAATTGTTTAAACCTACTACAAAAAGGTGATTCTGCAACAGCCACATATCGTACTTTAAGATAAGATTTTGGTTTACATAATCGTCCAACAACGCAAGCAATTGGCAAAATTGTGAAGAAATTTGAAGAGACTGGATTGGTTACAGATATTGTAAGGCCTGTGCGTCATCGTTTCTATCGACCACTGAAAATATCGCTGCTGTAAGTGAAAGTGTTTCCGAAGACCCGAATTTGTCGATTCCTCGTCGTTTCTAGACAATATGGCGTATTTTGCATTTGGATCTACACAAACATCCATATAAAGTCCAGCTTATATAACAACCGAAGCCAGCTGACCATTCACAACGTCGTACATACGTCAAATGGGTGCTTGAACAACAGGCGGTGGACGGCGATTTTTCGAACAAAATTTTCTTCAGCCACGAAGCACATTTCTCACTCCATGTGTATGTTAATAAACAAAATTGTCTTATTTGGGGTTCGGAGAATCCTCAAGTAATTGAAGAGAGACCATTACATCCACAAAAAGTCACTGTTTGGTGCGCTCTTTGGTCGGGAGGTATGATTGGTCCTTACTTCTTCGAAAAAAAAACGTTCCACCGTCATTTTAGAGCGTTATGGTCATATGATAA
Source organism: Eupeodes luniger (assembly GCA_951509635.1). Lineage (NCBI taxonomy): Eukaryota > Metazoa > Arthropoda > Insecta > Diptera > Syrphidae > Eupeodes > Eupeodes luniger. The sequence goes on along the minus strand of OX608073.1, from coordinate 312,749,125 downwards.
CCGAATTTTTTTGCTAGCTATTGAAGATTACGACTTGGAGATTATGTGTTTAGTGCCACATGCCACACAACTCGATCGAATATGGCTTTATTGCAAGAGACCGCGTAATTTCTCGTCGTGGCGATATCAACTGGCCACCAAGATCATGCGATTTGACACTACTGGACTTTCTTTTGTGTTGCTACGCGAAAGATCGTGTTTAAGCAGATAAACCTTTAACTCTTGAGTCAAGTTTAGATACAGCTGAGATACAGCCCAATATGTGTCAAAAAGTTATCGAAAAATGCCCCAAAAGAATCGATGTTTGCAACAATTTGCGTGGTGGTCATTTAAATAATGTAGTGTTTCACACATAATGTCAGGCTTTGCAAATGGGCGAAAGAAAACCCCGAATAAAACAACAACAATTACTTGTGTGTGCTTAGAAAAATGCTAATCGGTTCAATATAGTTCGATAGAACGAAAAAACCTGTAATTGGCTTACAACTTTCATGTGGGTGCGGTGGCGTAGTGCGTTGTGCACTAGCTCCTCACACGCTAGGTCGCTTGTTCAAGCCCAGCTCGGGCAAAAGTTCTTCAAAAATTAAATTGAACACAAAAGCGATTGAGCACCACTAAAAGGAGTCTGATGATCGGGTTGGTCCCCGTGAAATAGCTATAACTCCAGCCTATGAACTTGGTGGTAGCACACACAAGTTGTTGTTGTTTCATTCTAAATTTTCAATTGTAAATTCGGCAAGCAGCTGCCTAAACTGCGAGTATAAAAATTTCATACAAAAACCTCCTTAGAAAAACTAGTGGTTGTTTTTGGGCAAATCTTTTACATTTTTTTTCTTAACATCTTAAAGGATTAGCTATTGTCAACAGATGACACAAAAACTCTCAATATTTGGAAACAATATAAAGATTATTTTCAAAAATGTTTGTTATTACCCAACAAAAATACAAAAGAACAATAAATAGACATGTTAATTTCAGAAAATAAAAAAGCTAAATAATTAATCTTCGTATACTAAAACTATCAAAATGAAAACACTATTAAAGTTTTCTTGCTTTTCGTTTAAAAATGTCGTTTTTTTTATTAGGAAATCAAATGTAAGTCATAAGTTTTAAATTTGAAAACAATTGCCGTCTATCCTTGGCACGTCTTTTTGTATACGAATAACATTGCTAGCATTAAAAACTGATAGAGAGAGAATACACTTGGAAGAGAGTAACTTAAGATGCAAGTTAATTTAGGGTTTGCCTTTAACCCTCCTTTACATCACGGCAAAAAATCGGTACAATCGTGTCATGGGGCCATTTGTACCACAGAATGTTTTCGATAACTTTTGTTCATATCTATGCTATACTATTTAGTTTTAATTTGTCTAACTTATTTATGAATGATTTTTAAACATTTATCAGATAAGTAAAGTTAAAATTTTAATAGACAATTAATCTTTCAGGCCATTAAAAAATATATTCTTAAATTTGGTTGACTTCAAAAGTAACATGAAATGCAATAAGTTTAAAATTTCTCGCAGATCTTCCTTCGATATTGATTTCCGGTTTGTCCTAGTTAGTAACCTGTAAACAAAGTTCAGCCCTTTCTACCCCTTGAACTGCGCTCTCAAGATCTTTAGTATGTACATTTATGCGTATACAAAGGTCCACTATAAATAATTTGTTGTTTGGCGCTTTTTGAAAAAAAAAATGTATTGGAAATAATGGCGTTGGTGACTTATGTGCAAATGCCTAACAAACAAATTGTTTTTATATCGACGCAACATAACTGTGAGAAAACAACTTATGGTTCTCAAAATAAGGCTGTGATGATGCTGGACTACAACAAAACCAAAGGTGGAGCCGATTTTTTTTCGAACAAATGGTTTCTTTATTTCTGCACACGTCAAACACAACGATTCCCTAAGGTTGCATTTTACAGCTAACTAGCCGTACTAGCAACTGTCATCATTTTTCGACATTTCAACCCACCAAGAAAAAATAAACATTTATTTAGAAACGATAAGCTCATCCCACTTGCGGAGGAGCTGATGGAGGCGGAAATGAGTGAACGTTCACAGACTGCCTCGCAACACAAAATAGTGATGCATTTTACCGCCGAAAGACTTCCTTGCAAAAGGGGTAGATGTCATAAATCAGAGCCGCCTGTGACTGTTGCGGAAGATATTGTTGCCATCTACTACATTCATCTTCAACCTGATACGTTTTTGTTAGATATTATATATATAGTGAGGTACAAATGGACCCCATGCCAGGTTTATGAATTATTTTCAGAAAAAAATCACAAACAAATTTCTAAAAAGTCATTGATCATAAAAATACTTACAATTAATAGAACATTGAATTTCGTTCACTGATTATTATTAATCCCATAAAAATAAAATTAAAAACAAAAAAGTTATGAGTGCTCAACATGCTCTGGGTTAAATTTGGACCCCATGACGTAAAGGAGGGTGAAGCAAATAAACTAAAAACAAATATGTCGACAACGAAAACAATAATTGTGGGTAATAATGTGACAAGTGAGTCATAAATCAGAAGGTAATTAATAAATTTAAGATGTTTAATAATAAAAGAGACATCTAAAGTTCTCATTGTCAAATCAAGCTTATCAACTTCCAAGAAATGAAAAAGTTGACTCCTTAACTTTAAATTTATGAGATCTATAAGATATTTTGTTTGTTTCTACATTTAGCAAAATATTTTTTGAAATATGTATGACTAGAAGAAACAATTTGTATGAAAATTTTCCATCATCACCGGAAGTGAAAACAAACATTATGAGGAATTTTTGAATGGAAAGAAGAAACAAAATTGTCGCATCTAGGGCTTGGAAAATCCGCATATAATTTTCTTCATTTTATTGAATAAGAAAAACTTGCGTTTGACCCAATTGTGTTAAATAATAATAAGAGAGAGAGAGGAAGAAAAATAATCTCCATATTAACTTTTAACTGCAGAATTTGATACAAGTAGAAAAAGAATGAAGATAATGGTAAAAACATTTTTAATATAACATATTGCAAAAATACTTGCCCGTAAGCCAGCTTAAATGGCAATCTCACGTTCAGATAGAAACTTAACAGATTAGTCAATTGGGTTGTGTAAGTAAGTGCTCCAGCGATGCGGAACGCAGCTACTCTGCTGGGCGAAATTTCATTTGTGTCTGATTTCGGCACATCGTCTTTATTCTCCGTCAGCCAATCTAGATAAGCTGAATAGTCGCCATTGGCCGGCAAGGAAGGCGCTACAATCCGATATTGCATCTCGCTTATGCCACTTCCATGGAACACCCATTTGCCACGTATGTATGATGTGTTCTTGGCATCGGCCAATGCCGCAACTGTATCTGAATCCTCAGCAACTGTTGCCAGTGTGCCTCCACCTTGATGGTGCATCACCACCGTCCGTTCGTCCTTAAGAACAACTTCAGATATGGGAAATATATACTCGACCAGCTTCTGAATGTCAATACAAGAAACTTTCTTTAGCTTCTCAAGCAGCTCATTGTTTTTGTCACGTAATTTATTGATCTTCTCAGTTCGATCGAGTACATAATCTTCCAACTCTTTTACCTTGATCGGATATTTGGGAAGATGTTTGTTCTTCTCGGTATTGGCTGCTTTGAGTTCGTTTCTTTCTTCAAGCTTCTTGTTGATTTGCACTCGCTTGTTCGATATGAGTTGTTTTAACAATGTTATTCGCTCCTTCTTGCGCTTGATCTCGAAGTTCATGTTCTCGGAAGTTTTTTGTTCCTTAATGAGGCGCTCATATCGATTGCTGTAGACCTTTAGACTGGCCTGTATTTTAAGGTACTTTTTTTGTTTCTGGGCGAAACTGTAATAAAAAAGAATGATTAGATATTTCGCCTATCGAATCTACTCAAGTTATTTGAAACCTTTCATCAAAGTGGTGCGAGGAATGTAAGAAGTCACCTTTGCGTATACAACACCGACAATGGAAACTTTTCTGTAAGGTTGTGCACAGCGGACACCGGAACCTCATGTGATTACTATTGCTATGGCAGTCCTCGTCGCAAGCATCATTCGATGATGAAACATGGAAATTTTCTGGAGCCTTATTATTGCTCTCATCTGAATCATTGCTGTTTATGCTGGATGCCATCGCAAGTTTGCTTCGTTGGAATACCTTTGTCGGCCTTTGTGGTGCTTGGAATCTATTGTAGCATTATTTATATTAAGTTGTTGATAATGAATAGTTGATTTTTTGTGTGAATTGTTTGATATTAAAATTCAAAATTAAAATTAAAAATTTTCGTCGCAATAACTTGGCAAAGGTTTCCACACACAAATGAAAATCTTCAAAATGTTTTGATTTTGACACTTCTTTGGCAACAGCTGGCGTGGGGGAACATTTTTCTGGCAGATTCTGGCAGTGGGAAATTTAACAGGCTAAGGGCTGGGTTACATTTTTATTCTTTCTAATTTATTCTCTGTTAGGGACCGGTTACAGCTATCAGTAAAATCCATTTGAAACAGGAGAAATCTGAAATGTTTTACTGATGAGCGTTTATAGCAATCAGTAAATTTACGTCATTAAATTAAATGTCACTTTGAGGCTTCGCGTCTCAGACAATTTTTTTACTGTTGCTTTCATCAGTAAAATTTTTAATGATGTGATCGAAACAGTAAAAAATTGGAACACCAACAGTAAAACGAAATGGAATTTTTTTTTGGCTTTTGGCAGTCAGCTGTTCAGTAAAATTAAATTTCATCATTAAAAAATTTAAAATGGATTTATAAATAAAATAAAACTTTAAATGCACTGTTTTTTTTGAAAAAATACTTGAATATAGGATTAATCTTATTGCATAAATCTTTTGCTAGAAATAAATCTGTAACATGTTCAAAAACTAAAAACAAAAATTTTACTGATGGATTTTACTGATAGCTATAACCGGCCCCTTTTGGCAGTCAGCTGTTCAGTAAAATGAAATTTCATCATTAAAAAAATTAAAATGAATTTATAAATTAAATAAAACTTTAAATGCATTGTTTCTTTTTCAAAAAAATATAGGATTCATCTTATTGCATCAATCTTTTGCTAGAAATAAATCTGTAACATGTTCAAAAACTAAAAACAAGAATTTTACTGATACCTATAACCGACCCCTAAATGTAAGGTGTAGCACATTTATTACATAAATATACATATTTTTGAATTCTAATAATCAGGGTCACCCACATTTCAGATGAAGGTTTAACAGCTACGAAAATGTTAAAGTTTTTGGATTTGGATTATCATTTCAAGAGTCAATATGATTAAACCTTATTAAAAAAGAAACAAAGTGCTGTTGCTTGAAAAAGTGGACGCATTTAATGATTTTTATTATTATAATTCGTTAAGTACTAACGTTTACAATTATATATACTTAAAAATTAAAACTTAAACTAGACTGTTTAAAAATATTAATTTGCAATTTATACTTTTTATATTATCATTTGGTGAATTACTACTTTTGTCATGTCCACCATATTCACCAGAATTCAACATAAACGCTAGTTCATGTCCATCTCGAAAAGCGTATGAAGGTGGCATACAATTTAAAGACAAGAACACCTTAACGGAAGCTTTTCGTGAATCCTGGACCACAATTTCCTATGATTATTTAAAAAAATTAAATGTTTCTATTCCAAATTCTTTCTTACTTTCAATAACATAAGAATAGGCAGGGAATTTTCAATTATCTAATTGGCTAGCTGCCGAAAAATTGCCTTTCAAAGCAACACCATTGTAATGTTAGCCAAGAAAAATCTTGCTAACTATCAAGTCTACTTATGTTAAAATCCAAGCAGAAAGCTGAACTCTATAACTCTGTGATTTATTTATTTATACAGAATTTTATTAAAATAGTTCCTTGTCATTTTGGAAAAGGAAAAATGACTTTCCTTATGATGGATTTGGATAATAATGCTTTAGGTACTTTCTGCAAGGAAAATATAGTCAAGTAAGGTTCCAAGTTTAAATTTATGACATCTGAAAAATTAACTAGCTACATTGGTCTTATTTTGCGTTTAAAAGAATTCAATCGACTGCAAATGAAGTCTCTTACGTTGTCTCAATCTGCACAATACATTTAGTTCGTATATGCTGCTGAAAATGTATTATAAACATTGTTAATGTTGTTTTCTCTAGTAGTACCCGTAGCATGATGGTTAGGGCGTTGGACACAGTCGTTCTTTGACTTCTAAAGAGAAAACAAGTGTGTACAAGTGATTGCTAGTTTATTTTAAATAAAAGTACATTTGTAGGGTTTTAAATTAAGAAGGCAGTTAGCCACAGTTTAATATAACTATTCGGTAGCCTAGTAGAGGTGGCGTCGGAACACAGCGCCAAGGGTCGTGGGTTCGAATCCCGTGCGGAGTGCACTCAAAATATAGAAGCTTTTTTTCACAATCGTGAAATCGTAGATTTTATAGATTGGGAAAAAAAGCAAATGGTGAAGGCGAGGAAAGCAGGGGTATCGAAAGATACCTCTGCCAATACATCAGGTGAGGTTACTGTGGTTCCAGCAGCAGCGGTACAAAAAATCACCGAAACAACATCGGACCATTCAACGGACCAGTGGGCAACAATAAAAAGGAAGAGGCAAACTCCCAATTTGGTGGAGCGAACCAATCCAGCTAAGCGGAACGCTAATAAAAAAAAAATGCAACAAAAAACCAAAGGTGTGACGTCAGAGCACGAAACATCAGAGAGTGACGACTCTGGGAGCCCAGATTACGTCTCAGAGGGTGGAGAAGGGCAGTTTAGGTCTCCGAAATATAGGAACAAGATCCTATCGGAGCCAGAACCGTCAACAAATAAAACGGTGGAGGGGGAGGGGGATCAAATCCTCCAAGAAGAGAACCAACTGATGGAGGCACTGCAAAGTAAACAGGCCGACATCAGTAAATATGAAGATAGCCTGAAAAAACTAAAGGAGGAAATGGAGCCACTCCTCAGGCAACTTAAGCTAAAGCAGGAAGCGCGCCGACAACAAGAGGCAGCGCAACGGCAACTGCAACAAAAACAACAGCAGCAAAAACAACAGCCGCAAAAACAACAGCAACAACAACCACAGCAGCAAAAACAACCACAAACCAAGCCCGCTCCCAAAAACACAGGAGCGGAGCAAAAGAAAAAACCGCCATCAGCAGTGACAGGCCCAAATGTTGAGGGCCCATCGACCTCAACTAAAGTAATGCAGCAGCAACAACAGCAGCAGCAACAACAGCAGCAGAAACAGCAGCAGCAGAAACAGCAGCAGCAGAAACAGCAGCAGCAAAAACAGCAGCAGCAGCAACACCAGAAACAACCACAGCCCAAGAAGGAGAAGGTGCCACCAATTAGGACCTACCGGGTTGACCTGCAGGACTTGAAACAGGTATGTAAGTCGGCCACTAAGGGCAAATTTTTAATAAATATTTTGAACGAAAAAGAAAAGCGGTATTCGGTGCAGTGCTTCTCACTGGCCGAATACAAGCTACTGAAAGAAGTGCTTAAGCAGGCCACCGCTGAGTTCTTCAGCTTCACGCCGAAAAGCGAAAAATTTAAGACGGTCCTACTAAAGGGCATAAGTTCCTGCACGGAACCGGAGGCGCTCTTAGCTGAGCTCCGTGAAAAAGCCACTGACGATCTCGATTTTATCGGGGTCAAGCCTTTCACTACGGTGAAGTCCAGGCGAGGGGGTTATAGGCTGCCAATGTTCCTCGTAACATTATCGCCCCAAAGTAGTCTTGAGAGTCTGAGGAAAATCGAATCCCTCGACTATCAAACTGTACACTGGGACACATTAAAAAGGCACGACGACATTTTACAATGTACGAAGTGCCAGAGGTTCGGCCATGCCGGAGCCAACTGCAATATGCAGTTGCGCTGCGTCAGGTGCTCCGAAACCCACAACGAGGGAGAATGCAAGCTGGGGAAGGAGCGGGTTGAGGATTTGACCCAGCTCAAGTGTGTCCTTTGTGGAAACCAAGGGCACCCGGCTAGCTATAGGGGATGCCCTAAGGTCCAAATAATGAAACAGAAACAGGCCAGTCAAAAAGCCGAAAGAAGTCGAACAGTTCGACAGGCTCCAATACAAAAATTCGTGGATCCCAAATTTTCCTACGCCCAAATGGTGTCAGGGAATGGGAATACGAGACAGGCTCCACCAACGGTTGCCCCAAAGGCCCCTGTGCCTAAGGCACCAGAGGTGCAGCCTGACATTGTAGCCTTGTTGTTGAGCATTCAAGGTCAACTAACAGGGCTGCAAAGTCAGATAAAGGAGCAAGGCAAAAGGGTAGATCATCTCTACTCTTTGTTGCCTGGCCTGGCGCAATTTAGACCATAATGGGCGCGCTGCCGGAGACGCGCCTAAAAGTCCTAGCTGTGAATGTAAATTCACTGATTAGGATTGAACGAAGAGCCAATATGTTCCAATTGTTGAAAGACTACAGTCCCGATGTGTTTATGGCTAGCGAAACTAAGCTAAACCACAATCACAAATTGACTCATAAAAATTACAATATCGTAAGAAGAGACCGGCCCGACTCCACTCAAGGGGGCGGTGTCGCTCTCTTTATACGAAAAGGCATTAATTATAAAGTTATATACAACAATGAATTGCGAAAGCTCAAGACGCTAGAAGTTTGCGTTGTATGCATCTCTCTTACTCAAGGGAGGCGGATGTATATGATTGCGGCTTATGCGGCTGGAGCTCCGCAGGTTACTTACTTTGCTTCAGAACTCGAGATTCTTTTTAGGGAACTGAAACTGAGCTTGGAAGAAAACTATTTCATCTTGGCCGGTGATTTGAACGCAAAACATGAAGATTGGGGAAATCAACATAGTAATCCCAGAGGTAACCATCTTTTTAATTTGATGGATCTTTACAGCGTTGAATATGGCGTCGACCTGCTGGCTACTGAAAAGCCATCGTATCCAAGAAGCGGCTCCTTTCTGGATCTTTTGCTGTACGACACAAGACTGACAGTTACAGACAAAGTGGGTAATCACCCCCGTAACTGCTTACAGACAGTCGAGTACGACAGTGATCACTGCGGACTGGCTGCTGTAATGCAGATACCGAACGAACGCGTGGAGTTGGAGGAATACGTTGCAACGCACTCTTACAATTACAGTAAGATGCGCTGGCCTCGTTTCACCAACGCCTTAGCGAGAGAACTTCGTTCGAGTGACATAGCCCCACCAAACAACAGAAACCTGACAAATACAGAAATTGACCAACATTTACAACAAATGGACGAAACAATAAAACGAACAATGGAGCGGACAATACCAAAGTACAAAGAACGGGACCAAATGGACGCTTACAGAAACGCGACTATTGACGCACTACGTAGGCACAAGAGTGGCTTACTGACAAGACTCAAAAACTTGTACAGACGACTCACAGACCCACACGACTTGGAGGTTAGGACACTGAAGTCGTCAATAAAAAATGTCAATCTGTTGATTAAGGAGAACTACAGGTTATCAGTTAACAAGTACTGGGACCGCAAGATCCGGTCAGTTAATTCCAGTGACCCTGGTATGTTCCCTAAAATCAACAAGATATTTAGGAAAAAGAACGACAATGACCTTCCGTGTCTGAAACTCCAAAGAACTGAAGAGAACACAAACGTACTCAGGACAGCGCAAATAGATCCAGAAGAAGCCATCTTTGACGATGACCTTTATATAATTGAAGATCCGAAGGAAAAAGTGGAGGCGGTGGGAGCTGCTTTCCAGCAAGTGTACAAGGTGAATGCTTGCATTCGCCCCAACCACGACCTGGAAAACAGAGCCCTACTTAATCACTTTTACCTTCGAAATGATATAACACAATGGCGATCTGAGAACCGCGGTTTCGTGCGGTTCAATGACGATTCCTTGGCAAATGCCATAATCGCCGAGCAAACGGGACCAAGTCCCTTGTTAGTAACGAAGGTTGAGCTTCAGCTCATCTTCAACTCAATAAAAAATAAAAAGTCAGCAGGAGTGTCGATGGTATATCCAACGTTGTACTAAGACATTTACCGATGGAGGCAATTGACATTTACACCACACTCTTCAATAATGCACTGAATAATGCATATTATCCAGTGCATTGGAAGACCGCTGTGGTTCATCCTCTCCCGAAAAAAGGAAAGGACAACTCCAACCCGTCAAATCTTCGGTCGATAAGTCTTCTTCCGAGCATCAGCAAAGTTTTCGAAAAGATAATCAATAGGGCTCTGACTAAGTGGGCTGCGGACAACAAAATAATTCCGGATAAACAGTTCGGGTTCAAGGCGGGTCATGACACAATTCATGCTGCGTCTAAACTCGTTTCTGATATCCAATGGAATAAATCAAAACAACAATGCACAGGTGCTGTTCTGGTTGATTTGGAAAAGGCCTTTGACACCGTATGGTTAGAGGGTCTTTACCTAAAACTGAGCAGGCTTGGCATAAGCAAGCCATTGTTGTATATGCTTTATGATATGCTTAACGGTAGAAAGTTTGTTGTCAAAAGTGGCAATGTAACTTCTACCACAACATTCTTAATTAAAAATGGTCTTCAACAGGGAGCGGTGAATTCGCCGATTCTCTTCAGCATTTACACCAGCGATCTGATAGGTAGTCTTACAAAGGCAATTGCGTATGCCGACGATCTAATTGCGTACAGAACGGCCCGAAAGGTTGAGGTTATTAGAATTCTCTTGCAGCGTGATTTCGACAAGATTCAGCGATATTGTGACGACTGGAAACTGAAAATAAATGTCCAGAAGTCGGAGACAATTCTGTTCAGGACTCCGTTGGCTAGGGCCACGAGGGACACGTGCAAGAATTGGCGCAAGATGGTCATCGTTGATCTTCACGGGCAGCCATTAGCGAGCAAAAGTGTAGTGAAGTACCTCGGTATCTGGTTAGATCAGTATTTATATTTCGACAGACATATAAATGCTGCTCTGACCAGGGCCAGAGGAGCCTTCTCTCTGACGAAACGGCTGTTTTTTAGCAGTCGGCTTGACCCCAGAGTGAAGGTAATTTGCTACATGGCCCTCATACGGCCGATGATCGTTTATGGTTGTCCTGTGTGGTTCAACGTTGCCCCTTCCCAGATGGAGAAGTTTCGGGTGTTCGAGCGGCAGTGTTTACGACGCTGTACCGGCTTATATCGAACAGCCGAATCTTCTTACGTGCATTACTATTCCAACGAGGTCCTATACAACGGGGCTCGAATCAACAGAATTGACAATTTCGTGATAAAACTCGTCCGGGGTCACATTGCAAGAGCTATGTCTTCGACCAACAATTTAATTTTCGGGGCGTTCTATCCGAACGATGAGTATTTTGAGAGTGCCCGCTTGAGCGGCTTCATTCCACCAGAAGCATTCCTCTTCTTAGATAGATGCGGTCTGATACAGGATAGATTGGCAGTTCCATTAATCTACCACGTCAGACGACGAACCGTGGATAGGCGACTCCTGTACAATCGGGACGTCATGGCACAAGGCGGAGCAGAGCTCCTTCGGTTCAGTAGGGCTGTGTCCGAACGGGACCGAACTGATAGGGTGAAGCAGGAGAACCAGTTTTGGTGGCTTCAATCGACACTTGATAGTGGGTAGTCGGGATGGGGTTTTAAGCCTTGGCCGGCTTACATACTTGTTTTATAGTTTTAGGGTTTAGTTTTAAGTAGAATAGGCATGGTGGCACAAAAAAAAATATATACAAAAAAAAAATACAAAAAAAAAAAAATAAAAAAGGAAAATACAAAAAATACAAAAAAAAATAAAAAAAAAAAAACATGGATAAAAAAAAATACAAAAAGAAAATATGAAAAACAAAAAACGTTAGATAGTTAGATTTGCTGCTGTGGTTGTTCTAGTTTTAAGTAGTTTATAGGTAGAATAGGTAGTTTTAGTTAGCTTTAAGTTTTATTTAAGGACTTTATTTTAAGTAGTTTTTAAGTAAAAATAAAAAAGGATATTGATATTAGTTTTTTTGAAATTTTCTAATGAACACAAAAATAAATAAAATGGAATTAAAGTTAAATAGATCTTAGGGCCGAAAGGCATTAGCACTAAGTATTATTGTTTAACTTAGAGTGTCCGTATGGGACCAGTAAGTTAGTTATAAGTTATGGTTAATTAGGCTAGTTTTATGAATTTTTGTCTAGCTTTAAGATAGTCTTAAGAATGAATTAATAAAAATGAATTAAAAAAAAAAAAAAAAAAAAAAGGGCGTTGGACTGTCATGCCAGAGGTCTTGGGTTCGATCCCTGCCTATGCCATCTAAAGTTTTTTTCACGGGTACTGCCTCTTGCGAGGAATTGACAAATTCTCCAAGAGTAATTCTTGTCATGAAAAGTGCTTTCTCAAATTAGCCGTTCGGATTCGGATTAAAACTGTAGGTCCCCTCCATCCCTGACAACAGTACTCGCACACAGGAATGGTTGAGAGTTGTAAGTGACTAGGCCCTAGTTCTCAACGGACTGTTGCTTTCTGAGGGTGGTAAATCTTGAGTTAAAAGCCCATATTTTGACCCCCTTACCCAATAAAAATTTCCTCAGTACCCCTATTAGTATTTTTGTAAAGTCAAATTATATTAGTAAATTATACACAAATCGTGTTATTTTTATTTTTTTTTAACCTACATACACAATGGCTTACAGATATATATTTAATATTCGATTATACATAGTTATTTTTGTTCACAACATTTTTTTTGAGACTTGAGCTTCTTTAAAGCTCTGTGTGTCGAAATATCTGACCCTCGATGTTTTCTTGGATTTTTTCGACTTTTCTGGTTTGCTTTTTAATGTGATCCTCCATTTCATCAAAACGATCATATTTATCTTGCTGTTTTTCATTCTGATTTTCAGGAAAAAGAGAATATATTACAGTAAGTAAGTGTTTTATATAAACTTTAATTTATACCTTATATTTGTGCTTTTGTAAGGCATGCTCAGCATGTAAGTGCCTCAATTTAAGAAGTCTGCTCTCAAAATGATGCAACTCACTTTTGATGGAATCCAATTCCTTATCGGAAAAATTACTAGACATGGCAACACGCCAAAGTCCTTGCACTTTCGGTTCGATAAAATCTTGACTATGTGGTCCACTTGATACCATACGTTCCAGACGATCATAATGATCTTTAATACCACGATGACTGTCACGCAATTGATTAATATTGTTGTGGAAAACGTTTGTCTCCATTGCTGGTGTTCTGATCTCATTGTCATTGTCACCTGGGATGGTATTTAAAATGTCCATTTCTTCATCGATTGCATCTGGAAAAGTATAAACGAGCTATTTTGAGCATAAAATTTTACAAGAAATGTTAATTTAATACTTTCGTGTACATCAGCCTTTGTAGGCATAGATCCAACATTCTCCAACAAACTGTAGTACATATCGACTTTATCTTGATGATGCAAGAATTCTTCTTTGAGTGTTTTTAGCTCTTCTGGTGAGAATCCGGACAGTTCAGCTTTTTCCCACAGCTTGTTAAGTTTTTTGTCCTTGAACAAACTCTTGTTTATGTAATCTTCTGAATCGTGGAATTTCTGTAATTTTAAAACATTTTTGTTTGTTATTTATTTTTAATGCAAAAATTCAATTAGGTTGTCACATGTAAAATAAAAAAACTAAGTCAAAAGTGGTGAATAAAGATACAAGCTAGTTTAAGGTTATCTTAGAAATCAAAAAAGTTTCTCAACGTTAGAAAACACTTTCAAACACTTAGAAAACACTTTCTCTTAAATTTAAGTAAGTCTTAACGATTATTTAACGGCTTGCAAAAAATTTAGGAAAAGTCTGGTATTTAATGAGCTTGTCATATTTTGTGATTGCAGTTCCACATCTGAAGAGGAGGGAACTAAGAGTGCTATCATCAGCAAAACAATTATTTGGATTAGAAGTTGCAGACTCCTGTCATTTATAAAAATGAGAAAAAGGGTCGGATACTAAACGGAGCCCTGGGCACAAAGGCATTTATAATATTTCAGACTTGAATCCGTCCAAAACAACTTATATTGAACGGTTCCAAAGAAAATTTCTAATCCAACGAAGAAGAGATTCGTCGATACCAAAAGCATGCATTTTCGATATAAGAGCAAAGTGCCAACCTTTATCAAATGCTTTTAAAATATCAGATGCAATAGTCTCAATTTTTCCAAAGCGATTTAAAGATTTGTTCCACTGTTTGGTGAGATGAACCATGAGATCACCAGTGGACGACCAAATGCTACGAAAGCCATACTGCCGGTCATTAAGAAGCTTTTGTTCCTCAAGATATTTCTTAAGCTGATAATTAATCAGCATTTCCATGACCTTAAAAAGAAAGGACGTTAGTGCTATCGGTCGATAATTTGCAGGAGAATAAGATTCGACTTTTTTAGGATTGGCTGAACAAATGCCAACTACTCGGATAGATTGAAAAGCTTCAGTGGTTTTGCTAGCGTGGAAAAACACCTCTTCAGAATAATAGAATGATTAACGCGTTCAAGAACTGCTTTTTTGGCGAAATTCCTTGCAAACAAGTTAGCTTTCTCAATAGACCTAACTGAAGGAGTGTCATTAACAACAAGCGTAGGGAAGAGGAAGAATTCCTCATGCTTTTTACGAATAACCACAAATTCTTACGTCCTTTGGGACATTGCAGTATTTTTTGTCGTAATTTTTCGTCATGCAAAAATAAGCAGCTATGACACTATGACCCAATGTGCCTAGAGGCGTCAATACACTGATTATATATTTATCAGGATCAGAAGTGAAAAACAAGTCAAGTGTATTTTTTGCTCGGCCGTAAATGTCTGATTCTGATATTCGAGTAGGCTCATTGACAAGCTGAGTAACATGGTTGAACTCACCAAAAATCTCACTTAAAAATTTCTATTTTTTTTTAAATTTTATTATTACTCTTAACAAATCGAAAGCATACGATCGATTAGAAGGAAGACTACAAAATAAAAGAATTCTAGGGTCTGTCCTATGTTTAAGATAAAACACCGTCATATTCATAAAGAAAACCTTGTTCAGATTTTGCAAACAAAATATTGTATAACTAAATTACGAACTTGTGTGGAACATGAGCCATCTAAGAACGTGAAAATAATGAATACCTCAAGTTTCAAATGAGCACATGAGTAATTTAACGAATATTTCATAATCACTGGGTAAGACACCCCACCGACAATCTCCAGGTACCCAGGTATTATTGCTGTAAAGTCTATTCCTTTATCTATTGCCAACGAAAGAACTCTTATATTAGCTTGTTTATGGCAAGTTAAAGTGGCTATATTTATAGAAGTGTACATTGGTTTTAAATTTAAAGGTAGAACAATCTCACAAGAGGTTGATCTGAAACTATCGACATATTATGTATTTTAAATTTTTTGCACAACACACTACCATTCTTTGAAAAGATTTTGAATTCACTCTAGTTATCGCTCAGAGCGTAAACCTACAAAGGTTAATATCTTGAAAGTATCTAACAATGCTATCCTATAACTCTATATCCCAACCTTTAATATTAAACAGTGTAACTTTACATCAAAATAGATAAACTTCTAAATCTACAAATAAATAAATAAATAAGGTGAGAAATAGGGCCTAGTGACTTATAACTCTCAACCATTCCTGTGTGCGAGTAAAATTGTCAGCGATGGAGAAGACCTAAAGTTTTTAGACTAATCTGAACGGCTGATTTGAGAAAGCACTGTTCATGACAAGAATTACCCTTTGTCAATTCCTCGTAAGAAGCGGTAAAAAGGTGACACAGGCAGGGCTTGAACCCAAGAACTCTAGCATGACAGTCCTACTCACTAATCATCACAATACGGGTACTACAAACTACTTAGTCTACATTTTTAAATATTCTATAATTTAGAACTTCTACACACAAAAAACAACATAATTCACCTTGTAGGGTTTAGTCTTAGTGGCATCTTGTGTTTCTTCAAAATGTTCCAACAAATCATAGCTACTCATTATGCCGATAAGTTTTTGTCTCAGCTCAGCAGCTTTCAGACCTTCTTTATCTTTGTGTTGTGAATTGAGCTGTTTCCATCCGATTTCTTCTTTATCCTGGATTTTTAATTCCATGTATAAGGATTTTAGTTTTGGTTCAGTTAACCTCTGAAATTCGAAAACAAACCAAAATGAGCCAACAATTTTAACACGATTATTCATTTTAAGCTTTTTAAGAACGAATTTAAAATACTTGTTGAGCCTTGGTCCAAACTAAATTCAATTTGGACATTCGGAAAGGTCGCTGAAGATTCCTAAAATCTGGATCATAGCTTTCGGTTGTAAAATATGGAGCATTTGCTTCTTTGGAATACTTCCGGCTTTGTTTTTTACTATCTCCATTTGTCTGTACTATCAAAAGTAATGTTATAAGCACGAAAACTATTTTTGGAAATAACATTGTCCCTATCATTTTAAATAGCTAGTAGCTGGTGACTTATGAACTCTTCCAGAGATATGAACGACCGGAAAGACTTGCCGATGTTTCGTAAAAAAGTAGTTCATACAAAAATGCTATGCACTTAATACATTTACTTAAAAGATAAAGAGAGTATTTTATTTTGTGGATAAAATGAATTTAAAAAAGCTACATTAATAAAATTACTATGAGTACGAGTAAAATTTTACAAACTATCTTTATCTTTTGTTAATTAATTTTTTATTAGAACACTTGGCGATCCGACGAACGCTTGTCATTTCTAACAATGACAGTTAACCAATGGTTGAAATTGAAAAATCCAACCAGCGCTGTCGCCTAAAAACTTTATACGTATACAAATGAAGTGGTCGCTACAATTACAGAATCCGATTAACTGCTGGAACACAATGCAAAATCGGAGCCGGAGTCGTAACATGGAGTCGGAAAAGTTGTCTTACGTTTCACAAAAAGTACGCACACAATGTGTCGTACGGCTTTTTGATGTTATTTGGTATATTTGCAGTTTACAACCTCATCAAATTTCTCAGAAAATATTTTTTTGTTCACTTTTATTTCTTATTTAAATATTTTTCCACTTTTTTATTGAAAAACTATTAAAAAAAATATAATCACCAAGTTATTCACTTCAAAAATGGAAACGTCACATGTGTCGTACGTCAAAGTTGGTCAACTCTTCCGACTCCGGCTGCGGCTCCGATTCCAGTTGCGTCGCGTTATTTTCGTACATTTGCATTTGCGTACATTGAATACTTTGACAGCTATTCCAGTTACGACTCCGACTCCGGCTCCGACACCATTGTGTTCCAGCAGTAATGATGGTTAATTTTTAGACAACAAACCCAAAATCCTTTTTTCACGAAATTATGGGTTTTGGCCGAAAACCTACATCGAAACACACAAGTTTTCCCATACATGTTTTCGTAAACCACAAGTTTTATAAAAAAAAAACAGTCGAAAAACGAAAACTAGTAGCAATTCAAAAAAAAACTAAACAAACGAATCTTTCGAAATATTCAGAGCTCAATTGAATGTATTGTTGCATTTTTGTCCACAACTGCTGACTGCAGAGGTTTCAATTTAAATAAAATAGTGCAATTAATTAAACTTTCAATTTGGTTTTGCATATTCTGAGAACAAAAGCTTTTCTTTTCTTTCGAAGTTCTAGAATTTGGAAAAGAAAATGACGTTTTTCAAATGAAATATGCGTAAGATAATGAAAAAACTTTAAAAAAATCTTCATATTTTGTTCAGTATTATTTGTATGTATTAAAATCAATTTCAATTGGTCAGAATGCATTTTATTTTCACAAATAATAATTGAAAAACTAGACTTTTACTTAAAAGTTTTGTATTAATACAAAATTTGGCAGTTGATGTTTCAAAAATTAAAATGTCAAACGAAAACGTATAAATGTTCAGTGTGAACGATTTTCGGGTTTTCGAAAACTTTTTGCAGAAAAATCGGTTTTGGGTTTGGTGTAAAAAGGCATTTGATTTACATTTCTTCTTATTTCAAAATAGAAATATGATTTTTCCGCAACCCACACATTTTTTTAATTTAGTTTTCTAAAATCTAAGAGGTCTTCGTTTTCTCAAAAATAGAAACAAAATTTCCCATACAAATTTCTCGCATTTGCTATCGGAAATTTTAAGAACAGGGGTGGAATCGGCTAAGGTGATAATTGACTATCATATTTTTGATAGTCAAATTGACTATCACCGAGTTTTCCGTCCGTGTAAGATGATTCAACTCAATTCAATTCTATTGAACAATCTCAGATTATAATTGTCACCATTCATTGTTGTTCATACAAATCTCTGTAAGTACATGGTCGTCTAACGGCTGTTCAAAATATTAAAAACTAAACTGTCATGTGATGAGATCCGTGATTTTATCAATTTCAACGGATGTACAGAACTAAGCAAAATTAAAAATGCTAATGATATTAATGTGAGTATGAATGTGTCGCGGATGGGTTTACAGTGATATTTTGTTGAAGTGTCAAAATTGACATTTGAATCTCTACGCGGCATACTTCGTATCTTCATGACCGACGATTATTGAAAACTACGTTTTTAAGTTCTTTAAAAAAGGGTTTATATCAAATACATTGCATTTTTACAAACTACAAAAGTAAGACCAAATGAAATGTTCTTACAATAGGTTTTTTCTACTGCAATTCATTTACTGTTACTTTTTATATACCTACTAAGAACATGTGGCACAACAGAATTAAAAAAAAAAACTTTATTTTAAAGTACCTCTTTTTCTTTTAGTTTTCTAACGGGAACTTCTTTTTTCGTCTCATCCATTTCGTCTAGTAAGCCATATTTGTCCATGACCATGACAAACTTATTCATAACTTTTGCTTGTAGAAGTTCTTCCCTCGTTGCACCGTCATTCCTTTTGCCTGTATGCTTCCATTCGAATAACTCTTTGTCTTGAGTTTTTAACTCCGCATAAAATGACTTTAGAACGGAATCACTTAGGATCTAAAGTAAAACGATTCATAATTTGTATACTAAAATGAGTTGATGTAAAGGTCATAAAGTATGACTTACGTTTTGGGCTCTAACCCAAGCTATGTTCAATTTTGCCATTCGAAATGGTTGCTCCAAACTTCTTAGATTTTGATGTTTTAATTTATGTGGAGCAAAGTTGTTTTTTTCATATTCTTTCCGTTGGCTTTTATCTCCATCAGATTGCACGATTAAAATAAGTACAATAAGTAAGTAAATATATTTTGAATTTAACATTTTATTTTTCTTTAAATATAACACACAAAATTACTTCAACATCAGCGTAGCTCTAGATTACAAAACTCTTTGTACCGCTATAAGCTAGAGTTAACTGTCATTTTCGCGCAGATTAAGCAGAGAGGATTTTTCATATTGTGGAATTAGCCATGTACAAAGTATGCTTTGAAGTTGGAAAAATGAGTTCACAATAGATATGAAAGCTCTTGAAATTGATGAATTTATGCAACAATATTTTTGAAAATATTATCAACATTTGGATAAAAAAATAAAAACAAAATTTATCGTAAAACATTATTTGTTAAAAGAATATTTCAAAACAGAGTTTATAAGTTGGTTTTCATTAAGATTTAACTCAACAGAGCACTTTTTGCAAAAATTGAAAACAATGTTCAAACACTGTCTAAAGACACTTGCTTTTAATAAAACTGATCATCGATTCAAGAGAAACATTTCTTTGATAAACATTTAGAATGTAGCATTTTTTTTAATTTTTATTTTTAAGTATTGAATGTAGTTAAAATTGTAAGTTCAAAACTTAAACTGCAACAGACTTATTTAAAAACGCAACACAGAGCCAACGCAAAAATTGTATTTAAGACCTATGCAACATTATTTAAGAACGTAATGCTTTTAATTGAAATACTAGATATGGGCTGCTAGTCAATATTTATTCTCATGCAAAACCCTCCTTAAAAGTGATTCCACATCTTTAGCTATGCTATTATTACTTTTCAAGAGCCAGCTGTTATATTTTTGCTGCAAAAAAAAATGTTTTTCCAAGGAAACTAAGGACATCTGTTATTATAAAGTTTGACAAAATAAACAGAATACAAAGTTCAAAAGTTGTTCCATATGTTCGCTGGACGTACAGAAGCGCTAAGGAATAGATGACACCAACACGAAGTTGGCTGCTGCAGTCCATATCTAGTGCGTCAATGGTGCCTACATAAAGATATGTACTCCTTATAATGTTTCTAAGCCAAAAGTACTATAAACTTATGCAACGTTGCATAGACCTACTTATAAGAAGTTAAAGGCGTTAAAAGGTTGCATAGAGCCTATATAAGTAAATTATAGTTGTGAAATGTAATTTTAATTTTTGTCGAATTGAAATTAAAAAAGAATAAAAATGCCTTTCCATTTCTCCTCCTTTTTAATTGATTATTACGACTCCGAAAAGGAGAATTATGTAAAAAAGGTTTCAATGATCATAATAAATGAGGAATTTAAAAATAAATATACAATATAAATATGTACATGTATGTATGTACATATAGATTTTGGAACAAAAATATAAAACGAATAATTGAAGTTGTTTTATTTTCTTTTGTTTAATTTACTATAAGAATATGTCCGCAAATGACAAAGAGCTGATTTGGTAATCCACATTTTGGTACTTTTTATGACATAAGCATTGTATAAGTATATTTCATGCAAAGTTATGAAGAGCCTACATATATTTATATGCATGACATTACTATTCATCTGTTAAGTGAATCTATTAAATAAGACAGAAACTGCCTTTAAACAAAAAAATGTACAAGCTATCATTCCCTGTGTGATTTAGAAATTATAATTCTAACAGTGGTATAGATTAGAAAAATATACATATACAAATAAAATACTTGATAAGCTTGAGAATATAAAAAATATCTAATAGGTACTTGGTATTAATTTACTCGTCCCATAAAAAATCTATCAAATCAGATTTTATTTGTTTAAGATGGTAGTCACATCGGATACCTTTGAGGCGACCCTATTATGATATTTTTTTTTTACATCTTCTACAAAATGGCTTCCAAAATCAACAAAAACTGCCCCATTTTATAATTTTCTTTAAATGTTTCGTAATTAATTACATTTCAGAACGTAGCACATTGACAAACTAGATATGGACTGTTAGTAGCCAACTTCTCGTTGGTGTCATTTCTTCTTTAACGCTACTAGCCCTTCTGTAGTTTGAGCGGAAATAAAGTGAAACTTCTTACATTTGATTTAAATCTAGTGTATTTAATTGTCAAATTTTATTTTGAAAAATAACTTATGATTTTGATAAATAATTTAAATTAATTATTATGATTTTGGTAAACTATTTAAAATTAGTGTTAAAACTAATCTAATATATCAATGACGTAGCTGTAGCCACACAAAGAAACACTGATTTAAAAATTGCGCACCAAAATCATACTTTAATTCTGTTAACCAGGTCAGTGTCGCTGTACAGCCCTTACAATTCGTCGTTGTATTTTCTCCTCCATTCTCTATCTATACAAACGGGACCAAAAATCATCCGAAGAATTTTTCTCTCGAAGCATCCTAAGACGCTTTCATCAATTCGTCGTTGTATTTTCTCCTCCATTCTCTATCTATGCAAACGGGAACAAAAATCATCCGAAGAATTTTTCTCTCGAAGCATCCTAAGACACTTTCATCTTTCTTTGACCTCAGCGCCATAAATGAGAATCGGGATGATGAGTGTCTTATAGATGGTGATTTTAGATACTCGTGAGAGGACTTTACTACTCAATTGCCTTCTAAGTCCACCGATTTGCAAGAGTTATTCTTCGTTTAATTTCAGCGCTGGTGTCGTTGTCTGAGTTTATAGCGGTGCCTAGGTACACAAAGTCGCATGACAGTCCATCACCTTGTCTTAAACTTTTTTTGACATCAAATGCATCAGTGAGATATTTTCCGACCTTAATAGAGCAGTGTGCATTCTCCATCGTCATTTCGCAAAAACGGATAAGTTTGACAGAGATGCCAAAACTAGACATTGGGCAGGTTCAGACAACATAAGGGACTTCATTTGCAGTCAACTGCATTTCTTACGTACATTTTGACCAAGTCAACTAGTTAGTTTTTCAAGTGTCATAAATTTCAAACTCAGAAATTTACTTTACTAACTTCTACCTTTAGATCATCGTACAAAAACTACCAAAAACATTATTGTCTACAAAAAAGTCCTTATGCAAACTACAAGTCCGTCACGATTTGCATTTCGCATTGTAAAAAAATATTACTTATTTCTTTTCCAATTTGACAAGGAACCCTTTTACACAAAATATTATTAAATGGAAAATAAATCGTAGAGTAATAAAGCTTTCAGTTAATTGATCAATTGTCATTTTGACATAAGTTGACTTGACTTGATTGTTAGGTAATTTTTTCTTGGCTGACTTTCCAACAAAGTTGCCTTAATTGGAATGCAAGTTTTTGGCAGCTGGCCAAGCAGATACTAGAAACTTGCCTACTTTCAAGTCTCTTATGTCACCTGAACCTGCCCATTGCTCTGCAAAGCTCTTCCCTATAGATGCTGTCATACTTGGCTTTAAAATCGATGAAGTGGTGGGTATCGATTTGAAGTTCCTGGTTTTTTTCTAAGATCTGCCGTTTGGTGAATATTTGGTCAATGGTCTGAAGCCACACTGATAAGGACCTATCAGGTTGTTGACGAACGGCTTCAGACGTTTACATAATACGGCAGAAAATAACAACACATAATTGCATACAAAATGCATTTCATACAATTTCGTTACTTTAGATAAAAGTGAAATAAATCAAAATGCAACGCACACCAGCTTTTAATTTTTTTATTATAAATGTTAATTGTTTGCATATATTTTGTCCCTTTTATCGCCAAAGGGGTTAAATTGAAAATGCACTCACAATTTCGATTCTGTTTCGAAACATATAAAATTATGACTGACCACCCTGTTTTAAAGGTTATTCTATTCAACTCCAGGTGAAAAGTGATGAAAAATTACTAGAATTTACCAGCAGTTGATTCATCTATTAACCGCATAGTGATGCTGCATCGCACCAATATGCATCCGGGAAAAAATACATGATGGCGAACCTGACTCGAGTAAAAAATGACGGACACGAAGTCGCTGTAATAAATTTTAATAAATATTACGGTTTAATTTAATCGGTAACTAATCGAAAATACAAGAAAATTATTAACCTAAACTTTCTAAATTCGTTGATCGTATTGAAAATTCCATACGCCATCCGCAAATACCCTTAAATTCAATTTGAAAACTTCAAATTTTTCCCTTTAATTTTTTCATTCTTCTATCATTCTTCTCTCGTAAGCTGTCTATATAAGTTTGTGTGAATGTGTCTTTAAAATAAAAAAGTGCTCCTCCTCGTCTTCGTCGTCGTCGTCGTTGACGAGCTACACAGTTCATTAGAAAAAAAGAAAAAGATTAAAAGAATAAAGAGAAGATTTGAGAAGAAAAAAGAAAAATACTAATTTTCATTGGAATTTATTATATTTTTTCTTCAAAATAATACATTTTTTTGCATTATAATCGCGACGACATGAGAAGTAATGGGGAAAATATTGGATAACTTATTTCCCAATTATTTCTGCACCTCCGTTGGTTGTAACGAAAAAAAAATGTGATTTTCTTTTTACAGGCTTTTCTTAATTGAAAAAATATAAATGTTAATTAAATTTCTTATGTTTCTGTTTTTTCTTTGATTAATTGAACTAAAGAATTAAAAATTTCTTCAAATAAAATCATAAAAGAAAAAATAAAGTGAAAAAAGTGAAATAGAATTATAGAAAAAGAGCAGAGAAAAAGAGAGAAAGAGAGAAAAAAAAATGAATAATGAATCTGATAAAAAAACCGATTTAAATGTGTTTAAATGTGGTGGTAATTCAACAACAACCAATACATCCATCCCTGTCATTGGTGAAAATTCACCAACAGCAACACCAACATTATCAACAGCAGCAGCAGCAAAAACAACAACAACAGCGTTAACTGCGCCAACAACGGTGACTGTGACGGCAACAGCAACACCAACAACAAAACCAACGACAACGACGAAGTCGTCGTCAAACAAAAAATCGCAGCCATCGTCATCCTCGTCGTTGTTATCAAAAAAGAAGAACAACAACACCATAGAAAGAATGACGAAAAAGTCGTGCAAAAATTCAGCAGCGGTAGGAGGCGCTAGCAGTACTAGCTCTTCAACTGCATTAAATAGTAACAGTAATAATAATAGCAACAACAATAATCAACAAAACAATAAAAATTTCAACAAAAATTATTTGAAAAATCAAAAGAATAGTGATAGTTGTGTTAGTAGCAGTAATAGTAGTATTAACACCAACACTTCTACAATACCCGCAACAGCAACATCAACATCAACATCATCTACAACCTGCACTACGGCTATGGCTAATGCTACGGCAACGGCAACGCCAATGGCAACGGCAACGCCGCCAGGAACAGTGGCAGTAGATAGTTGCGCTAGTAGTGGTGGTAATGGTAATAATGGTAGTGGTGTAAGTATGATTGGTGGCAGTATATGTAGTAGTAGTAATATAAATAAAAGTGGTGGTGCAAATTCAAATGCAAATGCAAATGGCAAAAATGTGTCCAACTCCAACTTTAAATTGGCGACGACCACGACCCCGAACCCTAACCCGACGACGACGGCGATTACATCGTCTTCGGGTTTAGCTTCAGCTTCAACATCAGCTTTGCAATCTTTATCATCCTCCTCTTCCCTGACCATAATGGCTGCCGTTGCAGCTGGGAATGATCCCTGTGCCGCTGCATCCTCCCACACTGTACCATCAGCATCATCTTTATCTTCAACTTCAACAACATCACCTGCTTCTTCGATGTCGATTGTTTCTTCAGCGAAAACTAACAATAATTTGGTAGCGAGTAGTAGTAAGAAGTCGACAACTAATCGACAGCAGAAACAACAACACCACCAGCCTGACCAACAACAGCAACAGCAACAACATCAACCGCCACCACCACCTTTACCTAAGCAACAACACCAACAAACGTCGACGGACATTTGCGGAGGTTGCGTGAGTATTGGTGTTGGTGGCGGCGGCGACGATGTCGAGAATGCATCAGCAGTAACAGACCCAACTAAATCTGGAGGAGATTGCAATGCATCATCATCACCAGTAGTACCAGTTCAAGTTCCAGCTGCTGCCGCAGCAGCAGCAGCATCATCATCATCAGCAACTACTACCACGGTAGTCAGCCAACAACAACAACAAACTACAACCTCATCATCATCATCTATTCAGCCGCAGAATTCGTCATGTTCGGCTTCATCTTCGATATCATCGAACTCTTCGTTATCTTCGCCATCAGTTGGAATTGTTAATGCAATATCAACCGCATTGCAGAATATTAACATTATCACAAGTGATAATTCCGATACCGATACTGAAGTACTTCCTCAAACAACTGAAGGATATCCTCAAACAAGAGTCACCGATTTGTCTGAATCCGATGAGGAATCAGTTTCAGAGGTAAACACACTAATTTATTGAATGTTAACTATAAATTTTATTATTTTCAGATGATTCGTTTGCATATTTATCTTCTGATGAGTCATTGTTTATTTTGGTTTTGGATTCTTTTATGTTCCAATTTATTCTTTCCTAATTTTTGTTATATTCAGCAGTGGTAGGTAATTTCAGTCGTAGATAACTCTTAAAGTTATGTAGTAAATTGGTGCTTAAGTATATGTCAAGTACATTTCATTGGTACTTGAATTTTGTAAGTAGTGGGACCGGGACTTATACTTTTACTTATAAATGTTTAATACCTGTATTTGGACTTAAATTGGTTCCTTTTGCACTTATTGATATGCTCAGTACACTTTTTAATTCCATTTTAATTTTCTAAGTACTTCAATTCCTTTTTAATTTTCTTAATACTTCAATTCCTTTTCAAGTACAAAAGGAATTAAAAGTAATTACATTGCTCAACACTTTCAAATGTGCACAGAAAAGGGATGCAACATATTGAAATCACATAAGTTCGATAGAGAGTAGACAAAAATACGAAGGCCTTCATAAATGGAAGTGTCAAAATGCAGATATGAAGAAGAACATGTTCATCTTCATGGATTCTCTTTCACACATCTATGCCGGTCTCCTTTTTTTAGATTTGTATGTAAATCCGTCCCTGAGATACAAAAAGTATTGAAAATACTTGAGTACCTACTTAGATCCTTTTCAGGTACAACAAGATTTGAGATTAACCGGAATTGAGAGTACCTACTTGAAAAATTTAAACACAGTTAAAATACTGAATCACCACATTTATAATCAAGTTTTAAGGTACAATTAAAGTTAAAGTAAAAGTTCGGGTATTGTTACTTAAAATTTTCTGTTTCTTTGGACTTGTACCTGAAAAATTCGATTATACACCTACCAAGGAATTGCACTTTACCTGGTTAGGTTTGTATTTTGTTTTGTTTTGCAAAGTATGTACAGAATTTGTCAGGATTCCATTTTGTTTGTAAATTAGGTACGTAAAACAAATGCATAGAAATGACACACTCCATGTTAAGATCTTTTGTCTATTATTATTTAATATTGTTTATTTGGTATTGCTTCAAACCGCGTTATTTTCACAAGTCTGGAGTTTAATAAAATGAAAGAACATATTTGTGCAAAACTTCAACAAAAATAGTAGTAATACAATTATGGGTGCGCAATTCAATTACAAGTAGTGATTAGGTTCACCTTTATAAAAGAACATACCTATCTTTCTTAAATGTGAGGGAGAAGTCTTACTGCTTATTTTACAACAAGGAAAAAATCACAAAGTTTATACAAACGTACTGCAAAATCAGATTTTTTTTTGGACACATGCCAATAAAGGTAAAAGTTCATAGGAATGCATTCTAGGTTCGAATGTGTTCGGACCAAGAAGTCCAATAGAACTATAAATAAGTTTTAGGAAGTCCTCAGTGGACAACAAAGCACAACTATAACAAATAATAATGTAAAGGCAAATAGTTTGACTGCGAGTTGCATATTTTAGGTAAAGTCGTTTGTATAGTTTATGGAAACTAGTTAAGGAAAAGTTTTGTATTATGGACAAAATTAAATGATGAAAAATGTTGCTTTGGAACAGTTTTTCTTTCTTCAACTATGTATGTTCTTCAATTTCATGTAAACCATTGTTTTTAAATTAACCTTAACAACTTTTTGCGTACAATTTATGATACAAACAAATTATCTGCGTAAAGCAAATATTTTTATAGGTATTGAAATAACAGAAATCCGATTATGTTTGATATTTTACACATTGATATACAAATATTCTGTCAATACATTTGTAAAATTTTGTACCTACCACAAAAAAATAGGTTATTTAAAAAATTTTCAATAAAATCAATTTTTCAAAGCCTTATTTGAGAGGCCAAAAACAGTTACTATTAGCCAGGTTGTCCGTTTCACTTCCACTCGAAAGAAAATCCAAAACGAAATTTAAATAATCATCTCTTAAGACTAACAATGACTTGACTTGAATAATTTGGAGAAGTGTTTAAAATCATTTAAAATGTGGAATACTGAAAACAAATGTACACGTTTTCGAAATTCGATTTATTGAATCTAGCTGTATACCTATGTGTATCGTTTCCTGTCGATAGTTAAGCATTTTAATTGGAGTTTTCCCCATTTTTTTAACTACATTGAACAATTATCTGAACTCATTTTCAATTTTTGTTCATTAGAATTTTAGCTAAGATGACTAAACATTTTATTTACAAGAAGAAGAACAATACAATATTGCTCTGATTTAAGAATAAACCAAATAAAAAATAAATTAATTCCTTTTTCTTTTCGTCATAAAAATTAACTTGTTTTGCAGAATCGAATGCATGCATATGCGTCTACTCAAAATAATAATCACTCCTTGGTACGGAGGTGAGTAGATGTCTATTTCATTATTTTTTCATTCTTAATCACAAGAAAAAGAAAAACATCTGCCTATGCCAGTATTTGTCGCTTCGCCGACAAACTATTTTTAGCTTTTACCTATGTGACATGTGTCTACTATTTGTCTAGCAATGTAGTAATATCATCGACTAGAGCAAACGAAACATTTTTGTTGTATTTTTTTTATTTTTGTCCTTCTAATATCTATGTTCCTATTTATACAACAAAAATCACTTAATATTTTAGACTGGTCAATACCTACAGATACACAAATCTTCATATTTTACCTTCAAGAAGTAAAATGAATGAATTTGTCAAATAATATAGAACTGAACAAACACCACAAGCTTCTTAATGGTACCAATGCAAAATTATGTAGATTCGATATGTGCACTGTGCAGGTACCTAAGCGTATTTCTTTTATAGTTTCGAAAAAAGTACTGAACAGAATTCGAGCATGTTCTCTAAATGCCTGTGTTCTTAACCAAGTGATTTCTTATCTGAACTTTTTGAATTATTTTTGAAACACACCTGAATTTAGCACTCAATTTTCTTATGCTTGGACCAAATGCGTGTGTTCAGCATTTATATTTGCTTGTTCAATTATTTTATTTTGATTTCAAAGATTGTAGTAAAATAGTAGTACATAATGTACATACATTTAATTTCTGAATGGCAAAACAAATTTTAACACCACTGATTTTGATGTTGCCATTTGGAGAATACGTTCTTTAATAGTAATTTGTTTGAAGTTTTAGTTAATAACACAAAAATGAGAGAATTTATATGATGTGATGGTAAACCAAAACATTTGAATCTTAAGACACGGCGGCGCGGCGTTTAAAAAATATCTAACTTTCTGTTATTAAACTATCATCGGTCATCCTCAAAACTGTAGGTTGTCATTGTCGGTCCATTTGAAAAATGTTCATATTTTTCCTCTGTTCAATTTTAATTCTCTGCATCATCAAATGAATTCCCCATTAAGTACTTAGCCCCTCTTCCTTCCCCGCCAATGTCGAAAGCCTTGTGTTGAACCGAACCAAAGATATGCTGCAGAGGCAGAGTAGAGCTACGCGGAGCGGACCTACTTTCCGAAATTCACCCATACCCATACACCGATAGGCTTTAATATAAAAGTGATTATAAGATTGCGAGAATATGTGCGAAGGGTGAACCCGCCACAACACCATGAAATGAAGTGCATCTGTGAAAGCCGATATTGTTCATGTACACTTGAAGTTCATTTCACCTGCAGTGTACACTGTATTTACACAGTGACAGCCGGCACATTTGTACAGCATTCACGTATAGTATACAGATAGAGTTCAGTGTGCGAATGTAGTAGAGCGTTGGTGAAAAACTACTACACATTCACATGGCAAAAAGAAAAGAGACAATCTATTGACTTCGTTAAATGATAGGGACAACTAGAGAGACGATAAAAATTACTCATAATCAGGAATTTTTCAACTTTTTGTTCCTCGTTATTTTTCATTTCAACTTTTATTTCACAAAAATTCCTCAGAATACACATCAATTATTTGATTCGACGCCTTTGCTGAAATGATTATTAAATTTTGCAAACAATGTTATTACGAGGTTTGAATCAATGGAATTGCATGATGGAAAGCGTATTTAAAAAGTTTAAATCAGCCAAGAGTTTGGCCAAATTAAACACCAGAGTGTAAATCAATTTGTATTAGCATTTATACCTAAGGAGGTACCTCTACCTAGATTTCTACTACTTGCATGATTTATAGTAATTTTTGTATTTTTATTTAATAAGAAACTTATAGGTATGTTTAAATGCAATACCTAAGTGGGTAGTTATTCTATTTGAAAACAACTAAAATTTGTATTTT
The DNA here is from genome assembly GCA_951509635.1 of Eupeodes luniger. Taxonomy (NCBI): domain Eukaryota; kingdom Metazoa; phylum Arthropoda; class Insecta; order Diptera; family Syrphidae; genus Eupeodes; species Eupeodes luniger. Next base: position 312,719,326 of record OX608073.1, on the reverse strand, counting down.
GTGTATTGTTTATAGAACCACATGTTTAGGTAGGTACCTACATACTTACATACGTAGGTTTGGTAGTACCTACTTTCAGTAGCTACTTTGAACTCTTGCGTTGTCAATGATAGATAGGTATGTAGATACATAATAATATTATAGGTTAGGTTGCCCCAATTCAAACTTTCATTATTTTTTGAAATTAATATAAATTTGTATTATATTTTTCTCATAAAACAACGTGACTCCTTAGCTAATATCTTTATATTTTTCAACTTAAATGTTGTGAGACATAATGCATCATATTATGTAGCTATACCTACTCTTAGGTAGGTAAGAGGGTGTCCATATACATATGTACATATATTTAATTATGACAATGACAAGACAATATTAAAGCTTAACCTTAATTAATTCTAGAAGGCAAAGGTTTATAGGTATGTCATGTAATTTATTTATAACATGCGTAGGTATATTTTAAATTAGACCACGAACTAAATTATTATTACTCCTTTATCAAAGTGCGCAGTAACGAGTTTCGTTATTTTCAATTTTCTAACTGATCAATGTTCTATAAGTTCTATTGAACTTTAATTTTTATATCAATATACCTAGGCAGCAACTGACTAATAGGTACTATATAGGAAGATGTTGTTTGATTTAAATTGGTTTGCTAAGTGGTGTCTAAATATTTCAATTTAGAAAAGAGGAAGTTTTAATTTCACACAGACATTTTACCTACTTACATATAGGTACTCTCGATAAGTATTTTGTTAAAAGGGACCTATTAGAACTTTTAAATTAACTTGTAGTTACCTAAAACACTCTAGTTTTTGGAGTTAAAACATTTGTTTAGTGCGATTTCAAAGCATATACCTATGACTTTGAACCACAACCATAAATAAATACAAGATTTGGCATATGTTTAATAAAGAACAAACAAACTTAACATCGGTTATACCTTCACAAATTATCCAGACCTATGGAATTCGTTGTAACCATTTTTGACTATACTTTTTTCAAATTGGCCCACTTTCAATATATATTGTCATATTTAAACAAAGGATTAATAATTAATCGACCCTGGCTTGCAACTTTTTTGTTTGGATACCTGTTCGTTTTTAACGTATGAAACGTATTATTTATTTATATTCTACATTTTTGTTATACTTATGTTTGTACATAAAATGTTATTTATTTTATACAAAGCAACCACATTAAAAAACAAAATGTTTGTTTTGATATCAAACTTAAGCATTGTTTTGTTGTTGGTCTGGCACTCGACAAATCATGGAAAAGCGTGTATATGTCAGCATTGCGTTGTTTTATTTCTCAGCAGCTAATATACATCAAAACGTGATTAAAAGGTAGTATTGTAAGATTGTTGAAAGAATGTCTTATTTTTACGAGAATTCACAAACTTCTTAACAAAGATAAAATCATTGTATGTCTACTTTTAGAACCTGCTTAAGTAATATAATACTTTCTTGCAAATGTTGAAAATGTGGCAGAACATAATTCTCACTCAATTACCTGTTTTTGTTTGCAAGCATTGCAATTCTGCAAGATGATTATTTTGTCCGTTCTTCTGCTTTGTTAAAAGATATTTTTGGTTACTTAAATTAAAGTTTGCCCACAATTCTTATATACTTATTTACTCGATATCACAACAGAGCAATCAATGCACAAATAACTCATGTCGTTTCTTTGATCTTTCAAAAATTATGAAAAAATTGGTTTGCTTATAAGTTACCTACAACGTTGACTTGTATGATTCCAAATTGTATTCTTTTGATTTTTGCATGCACTTAGCTGCGTGACTTGAATGGGTAAATACTACATTCTTATGTTGAAGTTCCTTAGAAATAGGGACATTAGATTGAATGTAATCCTCAAATGACTCGAAATTCTTAAATATAGGAACTATAGTTCTTCCAAAAGACAGGTACCTACATATTTAAAAATGAAAGGACTTCAAGTGAACAATTACCTATGTATTTATGTACATATGAATTTGTGTGTTTGATAAAAAGTAAAATAGGTTGAATTGACTGTTTGTTAAGCTTTCAAACTTTATTTGGCTTTAACACTAGCATATGGCGTATACCTACCTTCATAGATTTACTGGTTATGTCGCGTCGTTGAGCTGTGACTTGTGAATAAAGAAACACAAAAACATTTGCTCTTTACATTTAAAGAAGGTGCCAGTTCGTGAGTTTAAATGTTGGTGTCGGAGATTTCTTTTTTGTTTATATTTCTGTTTTTATTAATCTAACATTCCACTGCGCAAAGACAATGAACTCAAAAATAAAATAAAAAAATCTTTAATTGGAAATGTGAAATCGTCGATTTCGCTGAGATGAGAGAAAAACAAGGGCACGATTGCAATATTGACATGGTTGCATATTTAAGTATCTACTTACCTACTATACAATGTATGTACATACCTACATATACATACCGAGGTATATCTATACCCGATGATTGTTGATAAGTTTCTTTGTCATCATCGCCATCAAAATGTTTTTTTTTTTTTTTTTCCTAAAACTCAAGGTGCAAACGAAGCTAAACAACGATTTTGTAAAATAAGAAAAATGTCTCGATCTTCGTTCAGTAATTTATTGTTTTTTTTTTTTAATTATTTTTGTTTTATTTTTCTGGATTTTTTTTTTGTTTCATTTATAGATTCTTCTGGCATGCTTGTGTCTAAGGCCAGATCTCTTGGTAAGTTCGCGTTTCGATGCATATTAGCTACCAATACTTAAGCTTAAAACAAATCAAACAAAAATAAAACATAAAGATAATACTAAAACATTGAAAAACAAAAATCAACAGAAAACGTTTTTAATTAACAACAATAAAAACTGATCAGAGGATTATGTAACATATATTTTAATTATGTTTGTGTGTGAAAATAATTTATATGTATACGAACTACATAAACTACAAATCCTCTTACTATTTCTCTAATCGAAGTAATTTAACAAAATATACCCAACAACGCAATTGATATGTGTAGCAGGCTATGCCAGCCAGCAGATATGTATCAATTGCAGCATGTTCTGGCCTTAGACACTAGACTGATTGTATAGTTATAAACTTAAGTGTGTTCCATATGTGATGAGGCTTTGAGATTAAACAATACTAGAAAGTTCACCATTGGTTAACCCCTACCACTGCCGAACAAGAAATACAAATTTCTTTCTTTTTTTTTTTCTTTCTTCCAATTAAATTAAATTACTAATAAATAAATTAAATTTGTATTAATGCTTAAATGTTTTACTCTGTGCAGAGGAGTTAACTTTTTATTTGTTTTTATTTTTTTTTTTTTTAAATTATGTGACTAAGATTTAATTTAATTTTTTTTTAATTTTTATTTTATTTTTTAGGACGATATTCCAGAATCAGATCCAGAAAGTTGTGGCAATGATGGTGATGGGAATGACGATGAAGACGATGGTGACGATGAGGAAGAAGATGAGGACGACGAATTGCAAGATCCCAATGAAGTCGGTGGCAATTTCCTCTTAGATACGGCAACAGATCCCAGGGGAAATCTTACAGCACTTTTTGAAGCAGCAGGTAAGTCTTATAAAATATATTTCTTCTTACAACAGGTTCAAGAAATCAAATTTGAAGAACAATTAAATTTGTATTTAGTGTTCCAGATTTTGGTTGATTTAAAAACTTTCCTGAATTAGGGTATGCAATTCAAATCAATAGAAGCTTTTATTAGTTTAGTTTCAAAAGACGATAATCTTTTCGGATCGGATCGAATTATATTTGTGTCTGGTTGTCAAACGATAATCTTTACCTGTTTTAATAATGAATTAAAGAAATATTGTCGATTATAGAATCCAATGGGCAGGTTCAGGTGACTTGAAAGTAACGCAAGTTGCTAGTATCTGATTGGCCAGCTGCCAAAAAATTATCTTCTTATAAAGGCAACTTTATTGGAAAGTTAGTCAAGAAAAATCTTCCTAACTATGAAGTCAATTTCACTTACATATGTCAAAATGACGCCTAATCATAATATTTCATTCAACTGAAAGCTGAACTATGCTTATTTACTGCACAATTTCATGTAATGTTTTGTGTAGAATTGTTTCTAGTTAAATTAGAAAATAAATAAGTAATATTTGTTTACAATACAAAATACAAATCGTGATGGACTTGTAGCTTGCCTGAGGAGTGTTTTGTATGCAATAATGTTTTTGATGAACTGAAGGTAGAGGTTAGTAAAGTAAAGTTCCAAGTTTGAAATGTAGCTGCCTTGGTCAAAATGTACGTTCAAAGAATACAGTTGACTGCAAGTGAAGTGCCCTATGTTTTCTGACCCTGCCCAATGAATGAGTTTTGACACTATTGTTGAAACGTCAACATTAATATTTTGATTCCCACCCTAGCGTACTTCTCGGATTTTGAAATTAATTTGAAAATAAATACAGGGTGCGCCATCTGGATGTGTCCTGTTTCAACACTGACTAACTTTGCCATTTTTCAGCTGATTAAACAAGATAGACAGAAACAGCACTTTCGTATGCAGTTTGGATTTGGGCAATTAAGCAGATATTTCAGTTAATAGCTAAATAAATTGATGAGTAACGTTGCAGAATTGTTTTATGAGTCAAAATCGGCTTGCCCTGTTTAAGTAAGAGATAGGTCCTTATTCTTTTGGTATTGTTGTTATCTAATAAAAGCTCGTAAAATCCAACCAATTTTTTTTCATGGAATACAAACTTTTAAATCGATTGGGGTTTCTGCTATTTATAAATAAATGTTGGGACTAGTACTGGTACTTTTAAAAAGTGTTTATATTGTTTATAAGAGAACTAAACATAGCTTTTTAAAGCTTACATTTTGTTCACACCTGCGGCAATAGTCTTTTAAAGGGTTATCACAGTCAGTGTACTTTTCAAGCCTGTACTTATTGTTGTGATTATTGTCAAATCTGTGAAAAGTAATTATTGTTATGAAAAATGTATTTAAAATTATTAGTCTTTCGATTTGGGCACATCATGTTGCCCAAACCAACTGGCTTGACTATCAAAATCTCCAGCAATTTGTTTCCTCTGTTTCAAAGAGGTCTATGAGCTTTTATGGCATAAATGTGGCTAAGGTCTGTAACCGAACACAAACGGTATGAAAATAAGCAACTTTTGATAGTAGAAAATGAATGTATACATATTTTGTTGTAAAGTGAATTAAACCAATTTCTTGGTGGTTACAAAAAAATAGCAACACGCTTGAGATGAAAATTTGTATGCAATTGTCTTAACTGCCCCACGCAATTTTCTTCTTTTATTGTTTTTACGTTGAAATCTTTTTATTTTATCTTAAATTTAAAAACAATTAACATGAGTAAATAATTATTTATTTACAGCCAATGAAAAGGCTCCGGTTTTAAGACACGCAACCCATGCTATCGATGAGACTAAACAAGCTCTTACTAAAATGCGATGTGCTAGTAGTCCAAGGGATAAAACGTAAGTTCATAAAAATCCTGCTACTTTACTACATTATTACAATTTTAATTTTTTCCTTAAAGAATTTTCTCGCGTACTCTAATTGCTGCGTGTAATGATAACGATGTAAACACAGTACGAAGACTTTTGGGCAAAGGAAATATCAATATTAATGAATCCACTGATGATGGAGAATCTCTGCTCTCAATGGCTTGTTCAGCTGGTTATTATGAACTTGCTCAGGTAATTTAAGACCACAAAATATATAATTGCAGCTTTAATAAAATGAAAAAAAAAAAATCAACATTTGTAGGTTCTATTGGCAATGTCAGCTGCGCAAGTAGAGGATAAAGGGCAGAAGGATTGTACACCTCTAATGGAAGCAGCTTCGGCTGGTCATCTTGATATTGTTAAACTTTTGCTTAGCCATAATGCTGATGTTAATGCTCATTGTGCCACAGGTAATACGCCACTGATGTTTGCATGTGCCGGTGGCCATTGCGATGTGGTAAAAGAGCTGCTTAAGCATGGGGCAAATGTTGAAGAACAAAACGAAAATGGCCATACACCATTAATGGAAGCAGCATCAGCTGGGCATGTTGAAGTTGCCAAGGTATGTTATCAATTGATTGTTTTAAACCAAATTATGCGAAATAAATTTTTATGATTAAAACCCGAGATACGAGATTTGAAGTTAATTTTCATGTTGATTGAGTTAATAATCCGTGAATTTGAGCTTTGGTCAATGACAACCTTTGATCTTATCTGAAACGTTATTTTGTTGAAAATGTTTATAACTTTTAAACTGAGAATTTTTCACAATATTGCATATTTCTATTTAAAAAGGTCCTTCTCGAACATGGGGCAGGAATAAACACCCATTCGAATGAGTTCAAGGAAAGTGCTCTTACTCTGGCCTGCTATAAGGGCCACTTGAATATGGTCCGATTTCTATTGCAAGCTGGTGCAGATCAAGAACACAAGACAGACGAAATGCACACAGCTCTGATGGAAGCCTCAATGGATGGTCATGTGGAGGTGGCACGTTTACTGCTCGATTCGGGAGCACAGGTTAACATGCCAACCGATTCATTTGAATCTCCTCTTACATTGGCCGCTTGTGGCGGTCACGTTGAATTGGCAACATTACTAATTGAACGTGGAGCTAATATTGAAGAGGTAAATGATGAAGGCTACACACCTCTTATGGAAGCAGCAAGAGAAGGCCATGAGGAAATGGTGGCACTTCTGCTTAACAAAGGAGCCAACATCAACGCAACAACTGAGGAAACGCAAGAGACTGCTCTTACGCTAGCATGCTGTGGTGGTTTTATGGAAGTAGCTGAGTTTCTTATTAAAGAAGGCGCCAATTTGGAATTGGGCGCATCAACACCTCTGATGGAAGCTGCCCAAGAAGGTCACACTGACCTAGTTCGATTCTTGTTGCAAAACAAAGCAAATGTTCATGCCGAAACACAAACAGGAGATACAGCATTAACTCACGCAGCCGAAAATGGTCACACTGATGCCGCCGAAGTACTTCTTAGCTATGGGGCAGAGTTAGAGCATGAATCCGAAGGCGGTCGAACACCTTTAATGAAGGCGTGCCGTGCTGGTCACCTTTGCACTGTCAAATTCCTGATTCAAAAAGGGGCAGATGTTAACAAACAAACAACTAGTAATGATCATACACCCTTATCCCTGGCTTGCGCTGGCGGTCATCAAGCTGTTGTCGAGCTTTTGCTTAAAAGTGGGGCCGACCCCTACCATAAGCTTAAGGACAATAGCACAATGCTGATTGAAGCAGCAAAAGGCGGCCATACGCGTGTAGTTGAGTTGCTTTTCAAGTATCCCCATCTTATACAAAACCATCAGAACGAACTGCAGACTAATGGAATTAACAACGCTGCTAATAACGCTGGCCAGCTGCAGTTAATCAACATCCAACAGCAAAAACAGTTGCAACAGCAATTGCAGCAACAACTGCAGCAGCTAAGCGCTCCACCAGGTTTGCACGAGGTACCTGAGGCAGTAAGAGTTTCCAACCAACAACTATTCCACCAGCAACAATTTCCATCTGTGGATTATTTGGACGAGCCATTAATTGCCAATTCCACGGAAGGTTTTGCCATCGATCCGAATTCCTTAAATGCTCAGCAGCAAGAGGCCCTAATTGCAAAGAGCAGGCTATTTCATTGTTTCGAACAGGGATTCGCTCATGGAGTGAGATCTCAATCAGGCATAGTAAACCAACTCATTAGCAGTAACAACACCCCTGTAACCCAAACTATAAATCAAACACATGCTGGTTCAAGTTCTGTCAATTGTGGAACTCCATCTGGAACATCAACTACCATCAGCAATACCAACACAATCAAGCAGAAGAGTCTATTACGTAAAAATCGCCAGCCTCCAGCTCCATTTGAACTAAATCTTACAAGCTCCGAAGCTCAGCAAGTGCGATCACAGCCTCTGGGCGAAGACGATATTTCTGCTGGTGTTGTTGGTGTTACTCCTGCATGTTTGTCAACTGGTACCACTTCAATATCTAATGATGAAGAGAAACGCAGAAGGCGAAATATGATCAGGGATTTCACAAAGGTAAAGGTAATGAGAATATTTCAGCTTGTTATTCGGTATGAGGTATTAAATAATTTCCCTTTGTGTTTTAGATGGTGCGTGACAATAAAGCGCCCCCTTCTTCATTACTTCCATCTTTTGATGTCACCAGTGCCGGAGTCGGAACAATTCCAGCTGCACCAGGTAAGACTATCACTCAAAAAAAAAAAAAAAAAAACACTGATTTAGTTATAAACTTAAAACATAAACTTATGCTTAAAGGTGCTAAAGATGATCCACCCAACATACCAATGTTGATTGCCTCAGCCTTGCAAACGGGAATGAATATGACAACCACTCCAGATGAATCGACCGCAGTGTCTGATCTGTTTAAACCAGGATCATTAAATTCTCTTGCACCTTACACCAATACCTTGCTCGCTCCAACTTCCGGTATTACGTCTTCATCGCTTGGTGGCCAAACCAGTAGCAATAACACAACTACAACAACCACAACTCAAATTACAACACCATCGGAAGTGTCCCAAAGTACAGCTATAAGTGATAGACCAAAGGTTAAGCCTGTTTCAAAGAAAGATGGCAAGAACCTGCGTAAAACTGTTTTTCCAGCTCTGTTGCAGCAAAATCAAATGGTTTCCATTTATAATAACTTAGTAAGTAAAAATTAATTACATTTAGAATGAATTGTTTGTAATTTATTTTATTTTTAGCCATTGCTGCTGACATCAGAGTCAAATAAGATCGATAGAAATCAACAGGCGTTTATGAGAGGCGTAATGGCTGCTAAGATTGATCAATATAAATTAAACAATACTCCAATGCCTGGAACTCCGTCAACGTCTACTGGTGGCGAAACGGGACCCATTCCGTACTGCTTGCAGCACAATTTGATTGGTTCACAAACTTTACACGAAGCCCTTCAGGCTGCTTGCTCTCAAGCATCTTCCTCTATGGTTCAATCGATCGATTCAAGGTATGAATGTGTAGGAATTGAGGAGTCGTGTTCTTCACTTCTTGCTCATTTCAGGGATATGCC